>CM068366.1:14113530-14833530 GCA_034769755.1 Odontamblyopus lacepedii
AACGGAAAAGTGACACAGTGCACCTTTAAAAGAGTGTTGGCATTATTGTCAAAAAGAAATAAAACATTTATCTCCAAGCTCCAAAACTAAAATGTCTGCAGTCCTATTATTAGCAATTGCCCAGTAAAATCCCCAAAGAGGTAGTTTGTATTTAATAGCAATGCACCTGCAATAAGCCAAAGGGCCCTATTTTGGAAAAGTCAAATTAATTTAAGGTTAGGCGGCAGGAATGTCAGAGAAAATTGTCGGTTAGTGTTGTAAACAGCACAGACGCCTTCGCAGCACAGCCCACGGTCACAGAATACAGGAGAATAGTGTTGATCGTGGACACATAAACTGGTATTACTGCAATACTACTACGAAAATATGAGTAAACAGGATACGCAGTAAGTACGATGCACTGGGGGATTTAATGTTGAAGGAAAAGCTATAGGAAGTACTTTACAGATACATCAATGTCGGTATTGAGTCAGATACTTGAATTTTATTAGTTTCCAGATCTTCAATACAGATATGATACTGATTAGCCATGTATTGATGATGCAAAGATTTACCAACTCCAGTTCAGTAAATATGGCCATATCTCATACCTCCTGAATACAGTCGCTAAAATCATTTTACAATAGTCGCAAAAACTGTCATTGTGTCCTTAGGCAAGACACTTCACCCACATTGCCTAGTATGAAAGTGGTGTGTGAGAGTGATGATGATGGTCGGTAGCTTACACCACTGAGTGTGGAGTGAATGAACAATGAACTATAAAGCACTTTGGGTATCTTGAAAGGCGCTATATAAATGCAATGATTAATTCATAATTAATTAACAACCCACACATTTATTAGGGATTAAAAGTCAATTTTCCATTAGTTGAAAGGATTTGGAATTTACTAATTGTTTTAAAATGTCAAACTTGATTTCAGTACTAGAGAAAACCAATTTAAATCCCATAATAATGAATAACCTGTAATATACCCATGTGATCTAATACTTGCTATTCAGGTATAAACCTATTCAACAGCTATAAAGCTATTCAGAAAAGATAAATGATCACATTTTTATACAGCGCTTTTCCACCTTCAAGGCACTCAGAACATTTACGTCAAGGAACCACTCACCCATTCACACACCAGTGTACACAGACACTTGGGGCGAGGTTTAAGTGTCTTGCTCGAGGACACAACAGCAGCATTCATCTGTGGGAGCTGGAATTGCACCACAAACCTAAGGGTCGGTGGAGTGATGCTTATGTCAAGAGAGAGGAACACTAAACTGAACTACTCACGGAACCACCATCGCATCTATTTCAACTGTTTCTCATATTAATTCCTGGATTGTATTTTGACATGTATTTAAAATTTTGAGTTTTGTCTCTAATCAGGCCAATAAATTCTGTCCCCAATCCCACACTGGTGAGCCTAAGTGGAACCACACTGTAATTGTCAAAACTTCCATTATTCATTCCACGATATCAATCACAATATCAATTTTCTGTGTACTTTTTAATTAACATGTTCAATCACAAAAAAACAAAACTAACACAAAATCAAGTCTTAGTCCTCTATTTCAGCATCACAGCAGTGGAGTCATAATGAATGTGTTGCTCAAGGGCACTCCAGCAGTCGCCCCGCTGTGCCCTGGGACAGTGTGGGTGGTGTATCCTAACATTAGCCTGTGCCGGGTCAGCAGAGCGGGTTAGCCTCAATGCCGTGCACCTCATTAGGCCTGGCAGGATCCTGGTCCCGCGGTATCACAGACGTCATTATACTTTAATCACAAGTACTGCAGTAATACACACGAGTACTACGACTACACACAAGTGCACACATGCAGGGATCATTTACAAGCGCCTGGGTCTGAGCTGCAGATCAGAATATAAAAAGGATTCTGGGCCAAATACTAAGGGGATAGTGGTATTCCCTTCCAAGATTATTTCAAGGATTTGCAATCATTTGTTGAACTAATATGTGCCCTCTCGCAGAGGAGGAAAATGCTGAGCAAATATGGGCTGATATATGGCGTTTAGTGGCAAAATATATTGAGATTATATGTAGAAGAAAAAATCTAAATAATACAAAAAATGGCCACAAAAGGGAAGAAAAAACATGTACTATTTTACTTTTTCCTGGTTGAGAGTTCTTCATTTGCTTGTCTGTGTTATTGCTTTGTCAAATGTTCCACAGTAGGGCTTTAAATGTAATCTCTATATAGATACGTGGGCATAAATGTACAGGTCAGATCCATGGAGAGGCGTGCCAGATAACAGTAGAATAAATAAATGTAAAATAGATACTTTCGTCTTCTTTAAAGGTCCTATATTATGCAAAATTGACTCTTGTGAGCTTTAAGCCATGTTACAATTCTCTTCAAAGACATACCTCGAGCTGTGTTTTATTTCATTTACACGGGTTTATTTGTTTACATCTCCACAGCTCAAAATGCTCTGTTCCACCTTGTTATTTTCTAAAGCAGTAGTTTTCAAGTCAACAGCTACTTTTCATCTTTTGCTCAGTGAGATTGGCGATTCCAAGGGCTGAAATCATCCAAATGATTCTAGTGAAGGTGTATGGAGTTTAAAAACATGGTAAAGCACATCCTGAGATCACAAAGTCGAACAGAGTTTTCAGTATGAGAAAACACCACCCTAAAAATACACTGTGTTTGTGTGAATGAAACAAAACACAACTCATGTTGGGCATGTTTTTGACAAGGAAATAACATGGATAAAAAAAAAGGTGCTAACAAGAATACCTGTAATGCCACGTGAAACAAAAACATCACCATGAAGTCAGTACACGGCCTCCGTCGGAAGAATTCCACAGTGCATATCGAAACAGGATGCTAGATGATGTGACAGTGTTTAGTTCTTGTGGCACTGATAAAGAAATTAGCATAGCACAGGTTCTTCTCTAGTCAGCTCATAACAAGCTATGGCGTAAATATGAATCGCTGCACTGTTTTCCTGCCAAACAAGCATATGCCAGGATGAAATTATGCAAAACATCACACCCGCTGTAGTATTGTGGCTCAAAGTGAATGAGAAAGTAGCAAAAACACGGAAAATTGGGACATTTTTCTTTCTCGAGCTGTTCTGATGGATAACAGGAAACATTTGGTCTTTGGGTGCACCTGATTGCAGACAGAGCCACAGCGACAGCCTCTTGCATCATCGGCTCACAAGGACATTTGAAAGGACTTCTTCAAAGAGCGACCAGACCAAACTTCTGTATGACCTAAGTATTCGCTCAACTGACGCAATCCAACCAGCCAATCAGAACAATTCACTCTGTCTACTGATAAGAAGTAAGGATCATGGAGTATTTGGCCAAACGATGTGATAATTAAAGGTTATTGCGAGGTAGGGTTGAAGAATCCAACTCCAGCCACAAGGAGACAAAGCAAACTGGAAGTATTTTTGTGGTTAAGGAGTGAATGCTCTTACAGTTGAGTTAATGTTCTCGTGACTAATGAATAGTTCTTATTACTTGGCTGTTGGTATAAAGGCAGTGTAACTGGTAACTTTCAGATGACATCACAAAATGAACTAAGATAGTACAGCATGATTGAGCTTCAAAATGTGTGGATGGTCCAATTGGATATGTGTTAAAGGTGCAGTATGTAACTTTTCTGGTTGGGGGACTGCCATTTGCTTGTGCTCCATGATTGCTTGGCTTGGAATGTTCCAAAATATAAACTTTTTTTTGCATTTTTGTTAATATCATACTATGAACCATTCCAGGTAGAGATGCACTGATACCGATACTGGCATTAAATATCATGATACTGATACCGATACTGAAAAATTAGCTGGATTGGGTATTGGTTCTATTATCTGGGTTAAGCCCATATCCTGTTTGGGACTTTAACTGGATGTAATAAGACTATTTAGAGTCTGATTTTGGCCCAGAATGTCTCATAATGTTTGTGCTTTTATTCATCGTTCAGTTGTGATGTGAAGAATAAATAAGTTACATAACACAACAGGATCTCTTGTGTAATAAGACAACTGTGTTTTAAGTCATTTTCCATCCTGGTATCGGTTAATATTGGCTATCAGCAGATGCTTAAAGTGTCAATATCGGTATCAGAGCTCTAATTCTAGGCACATCAATGACAACTTCATTAAGACGAATAGTTGACGGACCTTTCGCCACAAAAGTTTTAAGTCTTTAATCATTTCTACATATACTATAAAACTGGTTGCTATTCCTAAGAGGGAAATCAGCACTTTCCACATTAATTTTTTCATAGTTCTTTTCCCTTACAAACTGTTCAAATCAATGAATGGAGATGTATGTTGTATGTTTGTGTGTCTTACGGTAGATCTCCAGCACGACGGACGCCTCCTCCGTGTGCCCGTTGGCGTCCGTTGCCTGGCAACGGTATATTCCTGCGTCTTCGATGATGGCGTTGTAAATGATGAGCCGCGATCTGGACGACTCTGTGTGGAGGGCCATTCTCCGGGACGCCATGATCCGCTCGCCTTGAGGGTTGAACCATTCTAGTCTCACTGGCTCGCCAATAGCTGCAAAACAAC
Source organism: Odontamblyopus lacepedii (assembly GCA_034769755.1). Lineage (NCBI taxonomy): Eukaryota > Metazoa > Chordata > Actinopteri > Gobiiformes > Gobiidae > Odontamblyopus > Odontamblyopus lacepedii. The sequence goes on from CM068366.1 coordinate 14,118,065, forward strand.
CAAAGCAAACAACCATTTTAGTTTTTCTCTTTTTATTCTGAAATATTTTGTGTCGATAACATGTACTATAATTTCAAATATTGTTAATGTATGAAAAAACGGGTCTGTTTCAGCACTTGTTTGGTTTACTCTTGAGTATGTCCCCCTCTGCTGGCAACAGTGGGTAGTGACAGATTTCAAAGTGGCTAAACTAGCAGCAAATTATAGCTTTGTAGATCCAAAATGATCTGATTGTGTCCAATAAGCACTTCCTAGTTTGTTTTAATCCATTTTGCATCAATAGTATGTGCGAAACATTTGATTTTGCATAATATTTTTGTGATAAACAGATATTATTATGAAGAACTGTCTTGGGGTCTACGGCTCCTCATATGCCTCCCAGCTTTATAGTGTCCTGACTTTTCAATTGCGGCGATAAACCCAACATACAACCTTTGAGACCCCGCCATATTCCTCGAAAATATTGCATCTCCCATGAGCGACATAAACTCACCATCTCCTCCCTTAAAATAGAAAGATTCCAGGGTGCGGGCAGGGAAGAAATCCAGCTCGTCGCTTTGTGCAAACCTGCTTGTAAAATGTATTCGATCCCAACACCTCGCCCATTAATCCTCTTTACGAGGTTCCTGTTATGTCTCTGAATGGTTTTACTAGTAGCCTATGTGTGGTCTGACTTTTGTTTCGTCAGCATTCGGGGAAGGTGTTGAAGGTGGTTGTTTGTGAGTTATGGTTGGAACAGAAGGGTTTTAATGATATGATGATGTTGTAATCTTGGATTTACATAGATAATAAGTCTGTAAAAGGACTTGGGACGCACATGGACTGTAAAGTATATTGTTGTTTACAAGAGCATGTTCATTTGCAAAAGTGGGATTAAATGAAGAGAGCTGCTCAAATTGATGGAACGGAAAATGTTACAAAAAAGTGTAAAAGTTAAAACATTAGTCCTATAATGGGAGGTAACAGTGTAATTAGACTATGCAGTGTTGTGTAATATGTGCAAATGTCGGCGTTTCCAAACAAAATATGACAAATTACAATTAAAAAAAATAGCATACAATAAAATTTATCTAATCAACATCTAAAGTAATACAGAGGTGGTGTATTGGCATGATTAAAGTAGAAAATTTTGTTCTCAAATAGAAATTAGAGAAAACATTGTGCTTTCTGCTATATAGTTATAATCTATGACACTTAAGGAGTATTATGTTATAATTTGGACATTTAAAATGACAATTTTCATCTAAAAAGACGTAATAAAAGAAACAAGTCCGCTGTTTGAAAACCAAAAGAGCCATGCAGTTGTTGACACCTCCTATGGATAGTTGCAGATCACACCAGCGAGTTTTCATTTTTATCAGAATTATTCAGAATCCTATTCCGAATCTTAAATGTATCACAGATTAAGAAAAAAATCGGAAAACAAAGTAAGTACAGAACAGTAGGCATATATAGGTGGAGGTGTAAATGTGGGTTGATCGGAGCAATGAATTGTTGAATACAGGAGTGTAAAGATTATTCAAACACGCGTGAATCACGCTAAATACATCTTCAAGTCAAAAAAACACAAAACATCTGATTTTCTTCTCTTCAAATTGGTTTAAAATGTATTTGTAACATTTATTCGGATTTGTTCACCCTTGTCCTTGTGGTTTTCAGCTACTAAAATAATATATATATATATATATATATATATATATATATATATATATATATATATATATATATGTGTTAACTTCTCTAACTTGATTGTGTTTAGGCCCGTAAGGTGACACGAGTGCCCCTCTAGCAGCAGGTGTCTGTAAATTCTCTTCATAAAAACGTCAGCGTGGAGGTCCATTACCGGCTCTCTCAATCACCCAGACCTTGAACACCCCCCACGCCCTCCTCTGCAAAGGGCACGTCCTTCAAGTCAACTACCACCAGATTAAAGTTAAGTTGGTCTAAGTTGACAAAATGGACCATAGAGACCTTAAATAAGCAACTCTGTTAAATGTTTATCAGCTATAAGTGAGGTGCCCTTGATCAACGTGTACGGTAGAACAGAAGATGATGGTTCAATGTCCTAACAATGTTCTCACAAAAGAAAGGCTAACTGCTAACGATGCTATTATTTCTGAGAGCCGTCATTATTAAGTCTCAAGAGCTAATTAGCGAGGTAACAAGATAGACGAAGCATTTATAAGTGACTCAGCAGGTAATCCATCCAGAAAAAGATGTTCATTTATAAAGTTTTAGTTTAGTTTAGATTTTCTGGTTTAATTTTTTTATTTTACTTAAATTCTTTTATTAAATTTTTGATTTTGTATTTATTTTTTGCTTTAGTTTTTTTTATAGATTATTTTTGATTATTAATTTTTATTTTAGATTTTTTAGTTTTAGATGATTCTGTTTTTTTTGGTTTTTAGCATTTTTTTATCTTAGTTTTTTTTTTTTTTTACATTTTAAAATTTACCAGCTTTTCCTCTGATATCGATTTATTTAAGTCATTGGAATTTTCCTTTTTTAATCCATCTTAACATCTGCGTCAACTAACACATGTTTTAATCATGTTTTGACCGCTAGCATAAGCATATCATTTGCATAGTGAAATTGCGCTTAACATGCTAACGTGCTAAAGCTAACAGGCGATGCTATTCAAAAGTGCTGTCATCACTGTTGCTCAGGGAAAACAGCGTCGCCCAAGTGTCTCTACAAGTTTGTGAATAGCAAATGTGAATCTATGTCACAACTGTCATAAGACCTGCTTAAACTGCCATTAGTAATAATTCAAAACGCTGAAACGATCTGAACACATTTCCTTTTCCTCTTAAAAACTCTTAACTTCAACCGACTGGCAGCAAACATGGCAATAAAAGTTTTAATATGACAAGCCGACTATTCAGAAGTCACCATAGCTCAAGTGTGAAATTACAACTTCTGAAAGTGAGTGACTACAAACATGGCCGACAACAGGGGAACAGGCAGACGCGAGGTACGAACAATGGCCACGGAAGAATGACAATTATAATGCACCAGCTGAAATGGAAAATTGTCAAACATTTTCTTTGGTATTGTCAACTTTAGAATTGACTGTATAACTGGCACGCTCATAAAACACACAAATACAAAGTTTAGTTGAGGACGCCAACTACTTTTAAGCTCCACCGAGTAACTTCAGACATAAACTAAATTACCTTTTGTGATTATTTTTGCACTGAATAACATGTGTCCTTACTGTGGGCAGGATTGCATCTCCACAAACCTGACTTTTACTGCTTATCGCCATGGAAATGCGATTATGTTGCGTCTTTGGCTATAATCCACAGTATGGCGTAAAACCTATCTCCATAGAGAATGTTCCGAAGTATGGGTTTAAATTTTTGTTGCCATGAAATCACGGAGGTGACGGGTCTCTTATAGAAAGTTATGCAGTGCTGCTTTAACAGAAAATTAAATTAAAAATGAAACATACAATTTCAACATTTTCACAGTACTACTATGACTTAACAAAATACATAACAGTACTAATTATATCTTACTGTTTCGATAGTACTTACAGTAGTAGTAGCACTGGAAGTTTCTGAGTATAAAAACAAGTGCAATCTAAAGTTATTCTAATAGTAAAATAGTTATACACAGCAAAAACTGGAGGGCTAAAATTTCAGGGTAGTTGTTTTTAACACAAAAAGTGTTGTTTTAACAATTTGAAAGTTACACACTATTTGAGTTGGGGTTATTTGCCAGAGTTAATATGGCTGAAGTTAAATCTACTTCCCCTAGTGTTAAATTAAAGTGTAAAAATAAAACACCTCTGTGTGTTGTTTAGTTAAATCAGGATAACACTACAAAGTGTTATCCGTTTACTCTCAAAACATTAATATAACTCTTAATTTCGGGGTTAAACAGGAGATTTGGTCTGGTGTTCCTTAATTAACATTTCCAAAAATGTTAAATTAACTCTAGAACAGATTGGACTCATATAAAGCCTGAGAAAATGTTAAAACTGATTCTGAGTCAATTTTAACACTCCACTGTTTGTTGTGTAGTCATATCCAAAGTTCCTAAGTAGCACCATTAGGATTTGTTGAAGTAAAGAAGGTAGTAGTAGCAGTTATAGTAGTAGAAGTAGAAGTACTAGTAGGAGTTTTTGAGTATAGCATTTTGAAATTAATACCTGCTACTATAACTCCAAAAGCTTAGTCTAAGTTAAAGTTATTGTGATAGTACTAATTATATCTTAAAAGTTTCAAAGTAACACCACTGGAAGTTGGTAGTAACAGCAGCTATAACAGTAGAAGTACTAGTACTAGTAGAAGTTCTTGAATAGCACATTGAAGTAAATACCTGCTACTACAACTGCAACAGCTTAGGTAAAGTTATTGTACACTGAAAAAGCTTAAGATATAAACACTTAAATCTATCAGAAAATGACTTAAAAGCAGTGAAATGATCTTCGCTTCTTGACGAGTTCTCTTCAAAAATAAAATAAACGACCTCTAGACTAGAATGAAGCAAACTCAGAACACTTAACTCAATAATAAATCTGAAAACAAGATGAATAACCTGATATAAGTTCTGAAATCTTGGCCAGATCAGAGAAATTTACAATGCAGCAGCAGAAGTAAATGCAAGTCTTAGCTCCTTTTATTTACAATTCTAATTTATATTTAGTGTGATTTTAATTTACGGACCGACCTGAGCCGACTTCCCTCTGAGTTTATGTGCGGCCGTATGTCACTTAGCGTTGGCGTATTTTTATTGCTGCTAAAATATAGTAAATAACCACGCACTGGGGATTCAATTAAAGGAGTATTATCTTATGTTAATTCCAGAAGAACATGAATCAACTTGAGGGGACATTTTAGCAGATGAGCACAGATTTACTACATTTATAGTCAAGGTTAGTTCACTTTAAACAGTTGCTCGAGTAGTGGCCCAAAGTTATTCCTCACTTAGGTCCTACTTTATATTGCACAAAATGGATTCTCCTGAGTCATGTTGTTGTTGTTGAATGTTGTGTTTTGTTTCGTTCACACATGAGTTCCACCTTGTGATGTCATGAAGAGCTAGTTTTCAAGTTAACAGCTACCTTTATTTTTTACCTTTTATTCAGTAGGGCTGAAATCATCCAAATGATTTTAGTGAAGGTGTATGGGGTTTGAAAACACAGTGGAGCACTTCCTGTATTACCGCATGACATCACAAGGTGGAACAGAGTTTTTTGTTTGAGAGAAAAACTCAACCTGGTGTGTTAAACATGTGTGAATGTAACAAAACACAACTCTGGGTATGTTTTGATTTAGAAACAACTAGGGGTGTAATGATATCCAAGTCTCATGATACGATATCGTCACGGTATGAACCTCACGGTACGATATTTATTGCGATATCGTGGAAAAGCTCATGATATGGTGGGGAGGCTCACGATATTACGATATTTTAACTGACATTATAAAATGCTTTGACCAGTCATTTGGTACAACATTTATTGTCATGGGATGGAACGATATCCAAATCTCTCTGTACGCAGAAAACTGAGAATATGCCACTTTTTCCTCTTTAATCCAAAGAATGAAGATGTAAAAGTGCTTAGAACAGTTATTTCTTCATGTCGTCTGCACTGAAACGGAGCAAAGGATCATGGTCTATGTAGTTCCCTCTGTTTTTTTAGCTACTTCGGCATCAGAACTATTCATTTAAGCAAAGACACTTGTGATTCGGTATATTGTGATGGTCCACGATATTATTGTGAGACCTTTGACGATACATATCACGATATATCGGTTATTGTTACATCCCTAAAAACAACATTATAACATAGATCAGAAAATAGCGTAATATCGGCCCTTTAACTTCATGCATTCCGAGCATAATTATTCACCGCGATGAGTTTATAAGCTTTTCATAAGTCCAAGAGACCAGAGTTCACAGCAACTAACATGCTAACACACACTTCCTGATTGTCAGACAGTAAAACTCTTTAATACAAATACATAATTACAGGGGTGAGCTCAAATGTGTAGGATAAAATCAGGTAGAGCACCTTTAAACAAAAGTGAAACCTTTCCCGTGACCTTTTAATACACTTGTTCCATAATGGCGGTATTGTGGTGTGCGGCTTGATAAGGCCAGTTGGAACATGTAAATGATCTAAGGGCCCCAGTCTAATTCTCACCAGCTCGGAGCCCGGGTCCCTCAGCTCTAATGGATTGTGGTCAGGAGGGAGCAGGATATGAAGGGCGGACGGGCCACTCTGCTCCGTGGATTCATGCAGAGTCACTGAATAGATATTACACCACGCTCACCTGATAAAAAGACTTTCTTTTTCCTTTTAAAGACAGTTTCCGGTCATTCTGAAGTAAGTAAGAAGTAAAATAGGAAGTAATTTTTCTTTTGTCGTCATAGTTTAGTGGTTGATTGGTTCTGTCTGTCTGTCTGCAAGGTTGGCGGTTCAAATCCCGCTTTCATCGTAAAGATTATTTGTAGAGCAGTCAGATCCACTGGCCCACAGGTTGGCGGTGCGATGCTGTTGTTGTTTCCTTCGGCAAGACACTTAACTCACCTCTCCCCCTGTATCTGCGTATACGGTTGTATGACTGTTGGAATGGGTGAGTGATTCCTTGATGTAAAGATTGGAAGGCTATATAAAAATGTTTTGTAAGATTTATTTACTGAAGTCACTTTTTAATAAAATTGAGTTAAAAAAAAAAAAAAAAAACAGTACTTTTATTCCTACTTCCAACTGATATTTTCCCCATGTATTTGAGCATAATGCCCCCGTACAGATAAATTATAAGCAGCTCTTGAGGATCCAAATATGTCTGCATCAAATTATAAAGCACTTTATTGTCCAGTAATCAGGAAGTGTGTGTTAGCATGGTAAAACTCCGCACAGGTCTCTGAGAGTTGTGAAAAGTACTTATAAACTCATCACGGTGAAAAATTAGAATGCTCTGAATGCATAAGGTAAGTGAGGATTCAAATTTAAAAATGTGGCACCATTAGGATTTGTGGAAGTAAAGTAAGTAAAGTTATAGTAGTAGAAGTAGTAGTACTAGTAGAAGTTTTTGAGTAGCATTTTGAAGTAAATACCTGCTACTACAATTACAATAGCTTAGTCTAAGTAAGTTATTGTCGTAATAGCAGTTATAGTCATAGCTGTAGTAGTACTAATAGAAGATTTTATGGAAATGTTATGTTGTTGCTATTTTACTCTCAGCTGTTATGTCCAAACATTACTCAGTACTGCAGTAGAGTTCTCTTCAAATACTCGAGAATAACTTGAGTAACTGATCAGGTCACTATTTTGCACTTGTACTTGAGTAACAGTGACTTCCTTAAGGACACTGTGTTCATCTTTATGGTCATCAAATATTACACAGCACCTATGGAAGCCTATAGGGACAAACTAGGTTGCACATGTTTGAGCTGTGCCCCCTTTGGCCTTGTTAGATGGGCTGAAGAAAGGGCACGCTGCACAGAAAGCACAGCCAGCCTTTTGGATCTGCTGCACTAGATCTGGAGGTATGCCATTATAATCTACAGGGAAGTAAACACACACACACACACACACACATACGCATATCCTGTTCTGGTTCACTTAAAGGGCCAGTGCTCCCCATGTAGCTATAACACCATCTTACAAGCTGGCGTCTTTGCTACGAAAAGGTGCAAAGTGCAAAGTAGTCGATGTTCAATCAAAGTACACGGTGCACAGGATTACACCGATGGGAATGTGCAAAGTATATGTACCACGGGATTGTTTAATCTTTAGAAAAATGACGGCTTTTGAGCAAGGTTATCCCAAATTTCTAGCCAGAGAATTCAAGTAGGCGTCACCACCGGCCCAAGGTACAAGCTACAGGTCAGATCATGTTTTTCAGTGGGTTTTCTGTGCAATAAAAACACTTTCTAATAAAATGAATGCGCTACACTTAATGACATACGATGGAACATGTCAGGAAAAGAAAAGCAAAAGAGCATTTTGAGCTTTGGAGTTGGAGGCAGACTAAAAATAAAGGATTGCTTAAAAATGTGTGAATGAAACAAACAAGTCCAGGTCTGATTCTGATGAGGTAACATTATAACATGACTTAAAGCTCACAAGAGGAAATGTTGCTTAATACAGCACCTTTAGATAAACCCTACACAACATTCCTGGATTGTCGAGTTAAACATAATGTCTGCCAATATGCCTTTAGCAGATTAAACACAAAATCAGCATATGGCTAATTGCATATGTTGGAGAATAGACAGACTCTCTATGGATCCCCCAGGCACAAATATAAGGCTTTAAAAGAGTAAACTTCATCTGGACTCGTCACCGTGGACAATATGAGCACCAAATCTGTGCACGCTCCAAACACAACTGCGCTGCATCTGCTGCTCGTGTCTTGTTGCTAACACAGAGAACTGAGCCAACATTTGGAGATTTTTAGCAAGGAAATCCAAGACGGCCGATTGTGATGTCCAAAATGTGCATTATCCAGTAGGTCTGTCATGAGAATGTGACAATAACATTTGAAGTGTGTGTCGTATTGATGATAAAAATGTAGATGATAATGTTGAGATGAATGACACTGACACAACTAGTCTAAAGCAGGATTATGCCCAAAACCCTCCTCTAAATGAGCATCACTGTTAGTATACATGCTCTGCAATATGAGCGGAGATGTTACAGGCTAAACTGTTTTTTGTCTCTTAACATATACGTTTTCACATGGAAACAAGCTAAAATAAAAAATCTGTACTGAATGATGTTTTAGTATTTAATTTAATCGTCTTGTGTTCATAGAGTTACAGTATATGGGCCATTTTCAAAGACCATTTTCTCCCAAAGGCACATAAGGACTTATCTAGTGGAGGGTCTCAATCCTTTAAGTATCTAAACCAAGACAGCAAAATGCAAAATTTGAGTTCCCCATGTCCCAAAAATGGTCAATTTGAGCAGTTTCTACACATAAAATGCCTTATTTTTGTATGAAAACATTATCATGACAAACTTTCTTACATTTGTGAGAGTAAACTAGAGCAGAAGTTTCAAAGTTGTTATCTTCAAATTTTGGATTTTTTCCTACTCACCTGAAGAGCCAAATGAAACACTAATTAGTTTACATCATCATGAGTGAGTAATGGCAGTAATTATTCACCCTGCTAGACCTCAAACCTTGTAGTACATAAAAATAATAAAAGTATCCATACAGTGCTAAGAAAAAGACTCTAGTTCCATCTTTCATATACTGAGCGATGAATGGAGTGTACTTATCATACAGGTCTGTTCTCAAGTGCGTTTTATGTAGCACATGTGCTCACTTTGAGTAACATTGTGGAGAGATTTGCACTAAAATAATTTTCTTTCATATCTCCATTCACTGGTTTGTAAAAAGGATCCATTGGATACTTGAACTTGAGAGAGACCGAAAAATAGGACAGTGAAAGAAAAGTTTGGTTAGTTACAAATAAAGACCTGAAGGTTGAGGAAGTTTGTGCTTCACTTAACTCACATGAACAAGACAGAACTGGTTGGCGAGAACAGAATGTTATGAAAAGATCAGAGGACAGACAGATTCGTGTATGACATGAATTTTATAATACTATTTAAAGGTGTAACGTTTGAGGTAGAGGGTCCACCACCTGCCTGTCTCCATGGAGATGTTATTGTGTTGTCTGGAATGTCCCAGTATGGCATTAAACGTATCCATCTTGCATTTACTCAATAACATGGGTGGTTATTGACCTAAAAAGTTGCATTCTTACTGTGAATGGGCTCGCCTCTCCACAGATCTGACACATAATTGGCCCTGTGGCGTCACCTGCTGTCTCCATAGAGATGAATATGCCATACTGTGGAACATTTCAGGCGATATCTCCATGGACAGAAGCTGATGACGGACCCTCCACCACAAAAGTTACACAGAGCACCTTTAAAGGGCCTGTACGGAACTGTCTGTCATGTAAAGAAAAAGTTACATTTGTACAGAAATATTTTAACAGGAGTTTTCAGGGTCAAAACAAGACAGCTGTGTGTCGTCTCTATCTGTGTTTTTATCATCCTTGAACCAGGAAGTAACGCTGGAAAAAACATAACATTATCTGGATCCTAGAATTGTGAAAGTGATGAATTTTTAAGATGTTAAAAACCAGATACAGCACTTTTTGGACTTTTGGAACAGTGGTAAATAGTGGTAAATGTCCCAGGTCTCTTTTTGCCTTCTTTGTCTTTAACCAGCTTGTTTGTCTAAGCGAGCCGCAGATAGAAGAGTTGTTGCTGGGACAAAATGAGGCGCTCCATCATGTCCACACACAGCCGATGGTTCTGTGCAAACTTTGGCTCCACATTGAACAAGTGAATCGATTCCTCCCTCTTTCTTTTCCTCTCCTATGGCTCACCACGAGGAATAATGACCGCCCGGGCCCACCGAAGATCCATACTTATGTCTGAATCATACAAAGGAGACCTGTTTTCCTTTATTTTTTTTGCCGTTTTGTGTTTCGTTTTGTTTCTACTTGGCGGTTTGGCCCGCTTCAGCTGGGTGAGTCAACACTGAGAGAATAAGAGGCGCAGAGGAAAAGGGCACTATAGAACTTTTTGTTTGAGGCGCTGTCAACTTCTTGTTTCTATAGATACGTCATTTCTCTGCCTGGAATATTCCACAGTAGGACATTAAACAGCTCTACCGTACATTTATTCTATTACAGGTGGTTTTAGAGCTCAAAAATACCCCCAAAACCCCCCCAAAAACAGGCATTCTGACTGTGAGCGGGGTCGCCTCTCCACTGATCTAACCTGTAACTTGGTCTGGTTTGGTCTCCATGAAGAGGTTTAATACAATACCATGAAACACTCCAGACAAAGCAATAAAATCCACCAGAAAAGTGACACAGTGCCAAGTACAGTGGCCTAGAAAGCTCATGATAGTGTTTGGATGTAAAATGCTCATTAGAGGTTTTGATAATTCTGTATTCTTGGTCCATTTTGAACATAAACTGTTATTAAAAATCATAATAAATAAATTGGAAGTATTGGAAATTATGCTACAATTTTTTAGGAACTTGATTTTCTGAAGTTGAATTGTGAATTTCCTTTATGCTCATTCACACTTGTTAGTATTTTGTCCTCAATTTTGCCCATTTCAGTCCTGATCTAGTCCAGGTTTAGCTTTGGGTTTATTCTTTATTATAAAAACAACAGACACAATGGCTTTGTGGTTGTGGAGTCACGTCCTTTACGACAAAAACAACAGTAATCTCATTTGGGTTGCCAGTTTAGATGCTGAAATCCAGTTGGTTTAAACCGAAAATGACCTAAAACTTTTAAGTGTCCTCTATCTGCAGGTTTAGACACTGGCAACGCCGGTTCTGTTGTGACTGTAGTAGCATTTTTAAACTGTAAGAGTGCAGACGACACAGAGGTGGCGGAGGAGGAGGATAAAAAAACACTAGAAATTGTACATTAGATCTTCCACAACCCACAATATTGGCTTTTTTTCTTAACTGTTCTACATAAAATACAAAATGCACAAACATAAAAACCACTGGCTCCCTCTCTCAAACTCCTCCCCTCCCCTTTCAGTTGACCCCCATCTCGGCTCCCCCTGGTGGTGGTGGAGTCGTGCTGCGCGGGCTGGCAGGAGAGCAGAGGGGGAGCAGCGGGAGGGGGGGCGGAGCCTGCCAGAGCCCCACGGCACCCCGCTGTGACCCTGGCCCCGGCTCCTGTGACGGGGCCCGCTGGTACCATCCACACAGGAACACAAATGTGAGCGTGCCCAGTGCGGCGCTGTCTGTGAAGAGGACGGAGGGTCATGGGACCTATGGGCGATGCTTATACTGCGGAACATGTGCGTTACCGTGGTGTTCAGAGGTTCGACATGACGTAGAGCTGACTCATGTTTTTAGCTTCTCAAAAACATACCTGGAGTTGTGTTTTGTTTGAGTGATCCTGCTGTGTATATCTCTACAGCTGAAAATGCTCTGTTCCACCTTGTGATGTCACGTGGTGGTAGTTTTAAAGTTAGCAGCTACCTTTTGGCTTAAAGGTGTCACTTTTCTCCATGTAGATGTTATTGCTTTGTCTGGAATGTTTCACAGTATGGCATTAAAGCTTTCTCTCTTCATGAAGACCAAACCAGACCAAGTTACATGTCAGGTCTGTGGAGAGGCGAGCCCGCTCCCAGTCAGAATGCCAGTTTTTTTGAAGTATTTTTGAGCAGTAAAATCACGTAAGGTAGAGCTGTTTAATGTCATACTGCGGGACATTCCAGACAAAGCAATGGCGTAACCATAGAAACAAGCAGACGACGGACGCTCCACCAGAAAAATTACACAATGCACCTTTAACTTCGATAGAGATTGGCAATTTTAGGGCTGAAATTATCCAAATAATTCTTGTAAAGGCGTGTGGAGTTTAAAAACACAGTGGAGCACTTCCTGTATTGTGTTAAACATGTGTGAATGAAACAAAACACAACTCCAGGTCTGTTTGTAATGAGAAAACAACATTAGAACAAAGTAAAAGTGCGTATTCTTTGTTTTGAGTACCTAGTTGACGTAAAAAAAACTCTAAAGTTGTATATTCTTTATGCATAATATATAAAATCTGCATCTATTGTTACTCCAAGTGATATTATGCCATTTAAACTAACACCATTCTGAGGTAGAAACAAGATACAAAGATTATCAAGCGATGGAAAACAACCACCGACACAACAAAGTGCGTTTCTAATTGACTCGTGCTTATATTGTGTGATGGAATTATTATTTACTTTCTCCTTTGTGATTCAGTTAATTATACATTACCTTTACGCTGTTTTCATATCACATTATACTTAGTTGTTAATAAGCCGTTGAGACTTAAAGTGGATCTATTATGCAAAATTGTCTTCGCAAAGTTTTTAATCATGTTGTAGTTGTTTCTGCTTCACATTTACTCTCTCGAAGTCTTGAAGCGCTTATTTCCAAGACGCCATATTGCAGATTAACCCCTTTTTGCACTGGCATCCGCGTGCACCTCCTGTTCTTTACTTCATTCTCTAGTGTTATTTTCTCTTTTCTCTCTTTTTTTTTATGCAGTTGTAGTTATGGGTGAACTTGTTTCTTTTATTCATTCATTTTAGATGAATATTACTATTTAAAATGTGCAAATTCTAACACGGGGTCTCCAACCTTTTTTCTCCAGTGAGCTACTTTTATAAAACAAAAATGCCAGAGAGCTACAAGTTTTAGCGTTTTAATCACAAGAAATTGTGTAAATATTAGAACCATAAGGAGCCTTAGATGAGCTACAGTTAGATGCCTATAAAACATAAACCATTACCCATTTATTAGAGTACAGAGTCAGGTATTAAAACTATACATTTACAGTTGTAATAGGTATTTAATCAATCAAATTTGACTTATTCCTTATTACAGTATGTGTTCTTTAATATAAAACCAAAACCTATAGGTTATACGACTACAATTTTTCATTATCTCTTACCTCAGATATTACATAAAATGGTCAAATATTGATTTTATAATTGTAACAACCAATGTTATTCACAAAAAACATGTTATATAATGATTAAGTTGGACAATAGAATAAGCTCTTAACGTTGGGTTGCCAGATCCTATGACTAAAATCAGTAATAAACCCTGAAGTGTTCTCTAGATGATCTCTATAAGCCGTGGCTGCAGTACCACCTTTACACCAGCAGGGGCACACTTCACTATCGGCTCAATATCCATATAACTCTAATATAATCTAGTATTTTTTAGTTTTAAGCCTTCTACAGCACATTTGAATTGGGTCTAAACGTCAAAACACTGTAAGAAAAGCCTCATCATTTAAATAAGATGTAATATTTCAAAGAGCGTACCTGTGCAGATGAAGAACTTGGACTCTCCCACACTCAGCTCCACTTTGTTTAAGGATATGGACACCTGCAGGGCCGCTGTGGACAACAAGACGAAAGAGAACGGTTAACAAAGGTTTCCCAGTATTAGCCCGGTGGTAATCGCACATCTCGACATCCAAAACGCACTCGTAAGCTTCTTTAGCGAGGGGACTCTCTTCTGCCTACATACAGTAATAATAATGCCGTTTCTATTGTGTTTTACAGCCAACCCTGTCTGATGCCATACTAGCATGCTAATATTATTCTGCACAAAAGAGGATTGTGGAGCTTGAAAGAACAATTTATGCTGTTTTTTTTTATTTTTTTCAAGCTGCTGAGGAGCGGGGAAGATTGTGTTGATAGCTTTTCCCCATTAGCGCCTCGGAGTGTTTGCGACCAGCCTGTCAGTCACTTCTCACAATGCTGCGGTTTGCTTCTGCCTATAGGAGTGTTAGAAAATGACTGGAGACAGTACATATAAACAACTACAGCAATCTCATAGGCTCATAGGCTGATTCACTCCTGCCGTCCCCGTACCCGAGTGTAAACAGCTATTTGCGAGTTAGTTTGCAAGTACTATGAAATCTTACATCTACACAGCATGAAAATGAAGAGGAGTGTAGGCCATAAAAAATGCACCACAACTAAACCATTTACAGAACAAACAAATGTATTTCTTATATCCATGTTTGGAATACTAATACTTAGGCAAGGGTGACCAAATTTTCTAAATAAAAAACTGGGAATCCCCCGGTTTGTGGTGACTGGTAATATAAAATTGTGAAACTGTGAAAAAGTGTGGAATTAAGGAAAAATTTTGTATTTTCTTTGTGTTTTGGTCATTTTTAAGCTGCTTTTCTGTATTTTACTTTAACAAATGACAATGTATGCCTCTCTTTACTGTTGGTAGGTTTCAAATGAGTCAAAAATAAGGACACTAGGGACATTTTTTGTATAAAACTGGGACAAAGTAATACATTTCAACTTCTAAGAATGTATTATAAGTCTACTCTGTAATATTGTGATGTGAATGTTGTATGTGAGCTGCTGAATGTGGACTAATGTGTGGTTTTTATATTGTTGAATGTGCAAATTGCATTGTATAATTTATTATACATATCCTCAGGGACTGCAGATGGAAACTAGCTGTTTAGCTATAATCTGGTGCAGTACATCTCTGTTTTAGGAGCATAATGTCTCTGTACATCGTTCAAATAAAGACTAACTAACAAATGACTGGTTTTGTATAAATCTGCTGGTACAGGGGACACGGGGCTCAAAACTGGGACTGTCCCGGGGAAATAGGGACGTCTAGTCACGCTAACTTAAGGGTGGGTAGTGCTATTTGAGTAACTTTTTGAAAAAAAGTTACATACTTAGTACTAAAATAATATAACTGAAGTAGTGACATTTTAGCTACTCTTGCAATTATGCACTGATAAGTGACAAAAAAGCAACATTTCTAGGTTTTTTGTGCCTTTAATCAAGATATGTAATTTCTAATCTATTTTAAAGTAATTTGAGTGTTTGAGTGTTTATTTATGCACGTACTTCCTTACTTTTAGTGGATCTACTTTAGCCATTACAAAGTCAACAATCTCAACCATCTCAATTTTGCAATTCACTTCTATGGGACAAAGTTCATTCACAATTTATCAATAATACATTTTTTTCAAGTCAATCTGTCAATTTTTTTCAAAAAACTGCCTGTATCTTATTACTGATATGTTGTCTTACGTAACTTTTTGGTTACGGGTCTGTCGCCTGCTTGTTTCTATGGATACGTCATTGCTCTGCCTGGAATGTTCCACAGTATGACTTTAAACCGCTCTACCTTACATTTATTCATTTACAGGTGGTTTTATAGCTCAAAAATATCTGGAAAAAAGGCATTAATTGATATGGTTTGTTCGTCATGAAGATAGAAAGGTCAAATACCGTACTGTGAAACATTCCAGACAAAGTTACACAATACACCTTTAAATATCAAGCTTCCTACACATCTCTTCTTTGACATTAACTTGCAACGATATGTCTGAATTCACATCCCTGCAAACCCCTGTGTAATTGCAACATAACCAGTTAGCCCGGCGTTCTAATCACTGTCCGCTCATCGGAATTGAGGGCCACATTTGGCCCCGCCCCCTGGATACTAGCTCATATCTGATTAGCCTGTCACGCGCGCGGGCTAACTACAACACTAATGAACGCTAATTTACTCGACAAGGTTCTGAAGCAGCTCTGCGCCGGTCAATAACGTCGGAAAAGATTGAGTTATTACGCGGCAATTCTCAGAAGACACGCGCGGTGCCCGATCTGGACTACAGGTGGCGGCAGAGAGGTGGTCGCACACACACATACGCACACACGGCAGTATCGACGCTATATTTCCTCCTATCAAGAGTTCTATTGAAAGCCCAGATAAACGCATTGGAAATCTGATTGAAAATTTGTCCATATCAGCTTCCGTCGAATGGTACCAGCACAATGAGCGAGGTGTGGGAGAAATAATATTAAGTGGAAATGGCCTATGTGAATTCTTATCTCCACGGTAGCTCTTTTTATTAAAGCTAAACAGATAGACTGATAAAAAGGCATTGTGGAAAAGAATGGAGGATACAGCGACCTGCCAAATGATCCCATGGAAGTGGATTTGAATGAACAGTATAATAGTAAAAACTGTATTAAACATGTTTATCCTTGAAATGTACTGAGAGTTTAAGGTAATACAGAAAGGAACCTGCAAAAAAATACAGTATGTCAAGTATGGATGTCAATGATAGGTATTATGCGGAAAAGGAAACGGTAGGTAAGGAATGCAGTCGATGTTATGTAGAATAAGCTTATTCAATGCTAAGTAAGAGTAAAAGCATTGTTTATTCTGCTACTACTGCGACTGCCAACCGGTAGCCAAGAAATACTGTAAGATTACTGCAAAGATTTGCGAATTCATTATTTGGAATTACACAAACTGTCAAGTACAATTGTGAGGGGCCAAAGATATAATTTAAGGTCCTATATTACGCAAAATTGTGAGCTTTAAGTCGTTTGATATGCTTGCGACCTATGATTGTCGATCGGGAGCTGGTCGTGAGGTATTAATCGGTTCTCGTTACCCCATATTTACTACATGAAGCGCGACACACGATTAAGCCAAAACTCGGCCTCATCCCAAAGACGGTAAAGTGGAAAATCGACTCAAAAAGGGCCAAAAATCTCACAGTGTACGCCCGGTTTTACAGATAAGACTATTCATTGCAGTCCCTATAACACACCGATAACAACTTATAAGACATTACTGTTTCAAAAATGTTACTATCACTGAGCAAAAACATGTCTGAGGTACACAATTATTCCAAAGTTTGGGCATTATTTGCATTGTAGATTTTCCCTGAAGGCATCAAAACTATGAATGAACACAAACACAAAAAATAAACTCAAAACCAACTAATTAACTAGCTAAAAATAACCACCCTTTGTTTTGAACCCTGGTTTGCACTTTGGGCATTTCTTGACCCTGACAAGACACACATGAACTTGAAGTGAAGACCATTTCAGGAGACGTCATAAAGAAGCTGAGGTGAAGTGAGGGTTTGCAGCGTTATTGGTAAAGTGAAGACTGGCTCTTTTGAAGATCTGAATGATTTCACTATTCACTTTTCTTTTCTTTACATAACTCCATATATCTTGCATCATACTGTATAGCTTCCATATGTATACAAAATGTAGAAAGTAGTAGAAAGACTTTTGCCTGGTTGTGTTTATAGCCTAAAAATCAAATCAAAGTAATTTCCTGATATTTTGATACAGCTTGCACAACTATTGATCACAGTTTTCTTTTCCGATTTTGCACTGTGAAGCCCTTTAACCTCTATTAGCCAATGTAAATGTTCTATAGAAATAAATCTGACCTTGACCAGTGCCTCGTCGGGGGTCCACAGTCTCTCCCACACGACGCGATCGTACCAATTACAAGAGAGAACTCCAAATATTTCCCGGCCTGTGCGCATACCCACAGAGCAGCCCCGTCCTTCACTCCAAACAAACAGTAATCAAAGCACGTCTCGCATTTCCGACATCAGAGCGAATGAGAGAACACAGCTCCTGGCACTGTTCCACAAATATGTAAATGAAAAGAGAGGCTGATTAATCATGTGTATTTAACCCCGCGACCTTTGAACCCCGCACCGCCTCCGACTCTTGACTTAAAGCTTTTCAATTATGAATCGATCCGCCGCGTTTTCACTGTGCGCCATTGATCACGAGACCGGGTCAGGAGGAAAGGGGAAGCAATAAATCATATTATTAAAGACAGAACCGTGCGGGAGTTTTCTTAAAGGTGCAGCGTGTGAGTTTTCTGGAGGAAGGTACACCAGCTGCTCGTCTCCACGGAGATGACGCTGCTTATTCTGGGATATTCTACAGTATGGTATTAAACATACATCTTACATTTGTTTTTTGTGGTTTTTGAATCGAGTAAACCCACGATTTGTCCAGTAATATTTCCATTTCCACTGTTGAAACTGTCTCGTCAATGTGTTTTTATTTTTTTCTTCACATTTTTACCATGAGCGGGGTCACCTCTCCACAGATCTGACCTCTAACTTTGGCCCGGCCT
Source organism: Odontamblyopus lacepedii (assembly GCA_034769755.1). Classification (NCBI taxonomy): domain Eukaryota; kingdom Metazoa; phylum Chordata; class Actinopteri; order Gobiiformes; family Gobiidae; genus Odontamblyopus; species Odontamblyopus lacepedii. The sequence continues at coordinate 14,136,536 of CM068366.1, forward strand.
CGTTACCTGCTTGTTTCCATGGAGATACGGAAGTTTAATGTAATCTTTAATAATCTTCATGGAGACACCAGAAAGGCAGTGCATCAGTATTTTAATTAACATTATCATCTTATTAAAATATGTTCAAGACCATTTTTACTGATAAAAATGGTAAAATTGGTTCATGTAATTATTATTATTTTAATGTTTCGTTAAGTACTTCCTGTGTTTTAGATTTCAAGCCAATTTTCTAATCATAACCTTTTAGCGTTGGATTGCCAGATCTTAAAGTCCCCCTGAAGAATATAACAATCCATTTCCTGCCATTTCGAATCGAATAAGAGTGTACATTAATAACTACTTAAAAAGGTCCTATTTATCCAAAATTGACTCTTAGGAGCTTTTAGTCATGTCATAATGTTGTTCTGCTTCAACTTAAGAAAGAAAAAAAGTTTGACAATTAAAAGTGCAATCATTTTATTAAAGAAAATTTGTCAACAAAAACTGTAAAAATGCAAAAAAAAAAAGTCCAGAATGCATCGCCCCTGAACTATCTGAACCCACAAGCTGAACTATTACATGCCAGGAAATTACGTCCTCTTTGAACCCACCACGTAACGAGACACATTTATTCATTTATTTATTCTGGGGCTGATATTTGGTTGACGTTTTAATTGGATGTGAAAACAGGACGACACCCCAGTATTTGCTCGCGACAATGCTAATCATAGTCGTTTTTGGAGGCGAGCTAATGTTCACCTGCTTATTACACACACAGGGTCAATGTGCTGTGAGCCTGATGGCAATTACCTGCTCCAATTATGTGGCGGGCTGAGGAGAGCGGAGCGGACAGACCGAGATACGCAAAAAAAGAAAAAAAAGAAAGAAAACCTAGGACTGATTGTCGCTGCGAACATGTGCAACGTCGATACTGCAATGAAATATAACAGTAATGTGAAATTGAGGCGGTAAGAAGTTACAAAAAGTGGTTGCTGGTTTGAATCCTTGCAGCTTTGTCAACTTACTGCCCCCTTGTGGTTGGAGTTGGAATGTTAAAACCATAATATGTGACGTTTTAGCCCGAAAATGACGCAAAGAAAAGCTTGGTTCTTCAATTTGGTTGTGGAAGAAAAAAGTGTGTCCTAACTATGAGCAGGTTGTGTCTATAAAACTTATCTTCATGAGGAATGTTCCGAAGTATGTCTTTAAAAGGCTCATATTGCACTATTTTCAGATCTATGTTATAATGTGTCCTCGTCAGAACATACATGGAGTTGTGTTTTGTTTCATTTTCCCGTGTTTTACGGATGTATTTAGGCTGATTTCTTCTCTCTTCCATCTTGTAAAACATGTGTGAATGAAACAAAACACAACACCAGGTTTGTTTGTGAGGAGGTAACAACATTCTAACATGGTTTAAAGCTCACAAGAGTCTGTTTCACACGACATAAGACCTTTAATGAAGATACAGAAAGTGTTAATTCAGCTGCTGCGAGTATAGAACAGTATCTCAGGGTTGACTAACAGTTTCATTTTTAAGCCTCGAATTCACACATTCCTCTGGCACTAAAGGTGTTGTTTACCCCACTCTTTACCTCATCTCTACCTATGGCAGGTATCGCGTGATGCTGGGGCGGATGCTTTGGTAAGAAAACAGATGGAAACTACGGTGGCCTCAAGGATACAATTCAAAGTGAGATTACACAAATTACATGGAGAGGAGGAGATCCAATTCTCCCAGGTTGATTCGATCCACGAGAATGAGGCAAGCTGCAGATTCAGAGCTGAAATCCAGATGGTTTAAACCTAAAAGGACTTCCTCTGATCTCATGAGGTGTGTCCATAGAGTCCATACAGGAAAAATGATCTGAGAAATATGGACTTTTGTACAAATTAAATGACTGACAGCTAGAGAGAAGAGAGGTAGAGACTAAGCAGACCTGAAATACACCAAAGATGCAGATTTAATATATGAATTTACAGTAGGAATTCTTTGTCTATGCAGGTTATGTCCTTCAGACCAAACTATGCTGCTAATTGCATTGACCTGGCCTTAAACCATTTGATCTACTGAAGCATGGAACAAAAATAACAGTCTGACATATAGTAAAATGAGAAAAATGTGCGTTTGCAGCGGTATTTTAATTCTATGGGGTCTTAACTGTTGACGCGCAACATTTAGATCATCATGTTACCCTTTATTTTTTGATGCTACGCCATATTTGCCCAAAACAATAACATCTGTTGGTCCTCACGCTGTCACTCCCCCTTTATGAGCTGAAACATGCCTGGGTTATATCTAAAACCTCTTCAGGCGTGTTTTTGATGAGGGAACAATGTTATAACTTTGTAGAAAGCTCAAAAAATTGCATACTACCCCGTCTTTGTGATTTGTGATTATAGTACCCTTTAAAACGGTAAGAACACGGTCTATTATTCTTCCTTCTCTTTCCTTGTATCCACTATTCCTCCTCGGAACATGTCCAAATCACTTCTTCTCTTTCATTGTAAATCAAATTCTGAATTCTATGCCTAAGTGTTAGTTGTGGTTTTGTGCTTTTAAATGGCCACGGGCGCTCGTAACCTAAAACTGTACTTAGCAAATAGAACAAACGAGTCCCCAGGTTGGGAACGAGATTCAACAGCGTGTGATATCATAGAGGAGCAACGCTGGCAAATTAAACTACAGATAAAACGCTAATGACGATTTGCATTTCACACATATCCAATAAGAAACTTGTCATAAAACAGTCGACTAACGCTAACATATTGCAAACACTGGGGCATATTACTTCTTTCGTCATGGCGATCCGTTCCAGGATGTTGGTGGCGGCGCGTTCTGGACTCATTCGGTTTAATTTGGGGTTGGAGACAAGCGGGATTGTTTGTGCTTTATTGATTTTCCAATAGCCTTGTACCTACAATATATGTGATGTGGCAAAACAATCAAACATAATCAAAAAGTCATTACGGCACCGAGCTGAACTAAGCACAAAAACAAGTTGAGAAAGAGACACTTTTTATAGCAGATACAGAGAGTGGAGGAGTGGTTAAAACTCCTAAAATGGACTCTTGTGCGCTTTAAACCACGCTATAATGTGGTTACCTCATCAAAAGTGGACCTGGAGTTGGGTTTTTTAATGTGTGTAATCCTTTATTATTAGTCTATCTACATCTCCAAAGCTTAAAATGCTCTGTTCCACCTTGTGATGTCAGGAAGCCGTAGTTTTCAAGTGAACAGCTCCTTTTACTTTTTTGTTCAGTAAAGACGGGTAATTCCAGGGCTGAGATCATCCAAATGATGTTACGGTGCCTTCACATCCTATGGTAATTATCGTAAATACCAAAAAATGACATCAAAATTGCACATGAACAGCCACTCATCTCGTAATTTCCACTGGAAGGCTGGAAGGTTTTTATGATACACGAGCTGCCAAGATGAACTCTGACCTTTTAGCATGGCAGAGAGCAGCGAAAGTGTCGTGAATGGTAAATACTGCAATGTGTTAAACGTTCTCTGTTGCTGTTAGTTGGTTTAGCCTCCGGTTTGTGTTTTGATAAATTATCTTTTTGTTTTAGCAAATGAATTATCCTCTAAAACTGTTTCACCCGAGTAACAGGTCAGGTATTCACTGGGTTTCACTTCACTATGACAACAAAAGCACTTGAACACAACACGCTCGTAATTTCCAACCCACAAGCGGAAAGGATCATCTTTCCTAAACCACGTGAAGGCACCGTACCGTGACAGTGTATGGAGTTTAAAAACACAGTGGAGCTCTTCCTGTATTACCACATGACATCACAAGGTGGAACAGAGCGTCTTCTGTTTGAGAGAAGAGCTCAGCCTAAATAACAGGATTTGTGTGTTAAACATGTGTGAATGGAACAAAACACAACTCCAGGTCTGTTTGTGATGAGGAAACAACATTATAACATAGATCAGAAAATATTGGCCCTTAAGTATAACTGATGTACTGCAAAAGGGTTGAAGGTTCAATTCCAGGGACATATAGTACAGTTTTTATTGACAATGAATGGACAGGCTTCTACTCTAGTTACACAGTACAACGGCATTAAACAAAAGACTATTTAGAAATATCTTGAGATAGAAGATAAAGCCATACTGTGGAACATTCCAGGTCATTTGGCCACAACTTAACCGTCACAAAACAAGCAAACAAGCTAAAGCACATTAACAAGTCAACAAATCAGCGATGCTATTGTTGGAGTATCAAATAATTGTCAGTTCATTAATTATTGCAATATAACCAGCACCACCTTTATATTGGAATAATTAATGAACCTAAAACCAGACCGATGTACGAGTCAGGTCAGCGGAGAGGGAAACCCACTCACAGCATTGATCCATGTTTTTCAATGTAGTTTTGAGCCATAAACCAATGAGAAACGGCATAATGAAATATATGCTTTTATTTCAGAAGGAAATGTTACACAGTTGGGCTTTAATAGGCAAATACTATGACCATTTGGACAGATACCAAATACATATTGCCAACTGTCAAACTTTCACGTTGTATTTAAAGCTGTAGTGTGTAACTTTTCTGGTGGAGATTCCGTCACCAGCAGGCAACGTTATAGGGTGACGTTACATGTCAGATCTGTGGATAGGCGAGCCGTAACACAGTAAGAATGCAAGTTTTTAGGTCAATAAAAAGCGATGTTATTGAGTAAGCGCAAGATGGATACGTTTAAAGCCATACAGGGACATTACAGACAAAGCAACAGCATCTCCATGGAGACAAGCAAATGACAAAGTCTCCACGAGAAAAGTCACACAGTACAGCTTTAAAGTTGGATTAAAATGGCCCGTAAAAGATTGAATAACACTATTAAAACACTATATTCAGTGCTTAGTTCCACTTTACGTACAGTAGTTGTAAAATGGGCCCTGAAATGTCTGAGCAGCTAAAGATTCATACATATTTCGCCACGATTACAAACTAATTTTACGTCTCTAAGTAGCCAAAACTGACACAAACTTCTCCGCACCACCTCTACACGCTCAGATGATTCAGTCCAGCAGCTAAGCCTGTCCCCCCACTTACCCAGCATGCCTTGCCAACCTGTTTTTCCTAAGGAGCCGTGAGGGAGAGCGCTACTCCCAGTCACTCAAGCGAATCCGATTGCGCTGACGTACAGTAGGTAGCTGTGTGCGCTCCCATTATCTTTCCCCGGGAGAACGGCTCCTGCGCACCTCCACGCACGATTCCCCCCGCCAGCAGCCACCGCCCGATTAGCTGCTTCTTTAAGCCTCTTACGCCTCGGGGACGGACAGGGCCTCAGCGGTGAATATACAAATATACAAAACAACTCAAAAAAACTGGGGAAGACTTGGACGAATGCAAAAGCGGGTGTTGTTTCTGTATATATGAGATGTATGTGTCAAAGTGGGAAGAATGAAAAGCAAGTAGAAGAGTTACTCACTTAAAGAGGCTTGTCAAAAGGATCGATGGTCAGATACTAATCAAGTCACATTCACAGGACAGAAATGAAGCTTTCCTGAATAACTTTAGAATTATCTTGAGCTGTATCTGAGCACATAGACGAGTATACGCCCATGAACCACTATGGAACGACTAGATGAGGGATTACACAGATATGGGGATGTTTTTAATACGTATTATGATTTAATGTTGAAAATAACTAACCCACTAACCCTAACCCTAATTATCATGGTGGTATCATGTCTATTCCTTAGTACTGAAGTTGCGTTTTGGTGACAACGTTATTCACAATTTGTAGGTTTCCAGTTAAAGCTAAAATCTGTAAAGGCGTTGAGACAAATTTGCAATCTTTTTAAACTGAAATCAAGAATATTGTGTAGGGTTCTGTTATGTCTGGAGGTTTGTGATCAAATTAAAAGCTAAACTTAGACTAACTTTTCCAGTAAAAGGTCCACTACTGTATATTTTTGTATCTATGGAGATGTTGGTGTTCTCTCTCATTTAATGTCTCTGTCTCTTTTTAATTTTATCACTATAATTTATGTTTTAGTGTGATTTGAATGTATTTCTTATTCTGTAAAGCACTTTGCATAACTTTGTGTATGAATTGTGCTGTACAAATAAACTCGCCTTGCCTTAGTGCTTTGCCTGGACACTTGAACTTGTCTATCACCATGGCGACAAACAGTTGACGCCACCAGGCACAGTTACAGGTCAGATCGGTGGAGATAGTAGACGTTTTTTGTCATAGTAGATGTTTTTCCCGGGATTTTAGTGCAATGTAAACACCTGAAAATGAATAAATGCAGATACTGTGGAACATTCCAACGCTCCAGGCAAAGCAATAACATCTCCAGGTAACCGACCCTCAAACAGAAAAGTTACGCAGTGCACGCTGAAAATATTCTCGCCTCCATCTTGCAATAAAACACATTTTTCGTACAAATATTCGGGTGTGTTATTATAGCACAATCAAAGTGTCAACCAAAGATATTTTTGTAGGAGAATCGCACTGTTACAAAATCTAAAAAGCGAATTCTACCACGAGTAATATATGAAACTACAGCACAGTGATCACAAACAGAAGAATGATTAGAGCTGAACTTGTCACAAATACATGACAAAGATGGCTGCTCCGAGTTCTTTGTTAATTAGACTTGAGCTACGCCACCAGATGCTCAGACAAACACACTGTAATATTTAGAACTACTGCAGTACACGATGGATCAAAAGTACACGAGGAAATAGTGATGTGATAGTGGCTTGTTCTCACTGGTACCCTCTGCTGCTGCTTCTTCTTCACATTGGCACATTGTAAGACTTCCTGTCCGCTCTGGGTCACTGAGCTGCAGCTGCTAATGAAAAACGCCCAAGGGAGGAGAGAGACGAGAGATTTCCTTCCTTCTATCTTTTTTTTTTTTTTACATAGAGTTCATCAGAAATGCCTGAGAGGGGTCTACCTTTGTGACATATGACTTTTATGGAGGATATTAGGCTAGTCAGTACAGAGCCGCTGGCGTGTCAGCGAGCCCGCTAATTGCGCCATTCAAATGCAGTCTGGTACTTCAGTGGTAATGTACTTTTTCTATTCTAGTTCGTTTCTTCACGTGTTTGGGTTGTGCTAAGGTGAGCCGCTAATAAAGCAAGAATGTTGTTTTAAAGGCGCCTTTTCTGACGCTTTTCTAATCTTTTCTACTGTAAAATACCAACTAAGAGCCGGGTCCCCTTTAAAGGTCGGGTGCAGGTGTATATTTAAAAAATAACCACCAGTTCCAAATAAACGCCGAGTCTAATGTTCGTGCTGAAGACAGAAGTTGTGCTGCAACAACAGGACACAGGACTGATGCTCGCATCGTCTCTATAGAAACCAGACTTAAAACCACATGGCTCATTTGCATAAACTAACAGCACTGAAAAAAACAGCCGTTTGTAACATTTTATATTAAGTTGCCTGGTCTCAAATAAATGCCTGGTCTCAAATAAACGCCTGGTCTCAAATAAATGCCTGGTCTCAAATAAATGCCTGGTCTCAAATAAACGCCTGGTCTCAAATAAACGCCTGGTCTCAAATAAATGCCTGGTCCCAAATAAATGCCTGGTCTCAAATAAATGCCTGGTCTCAAATAAATGCCTGGTCTCAAATAAACGCCTGGTCTCAAATAAACGCCTGGTCTCAAATAAATGCCTGGTCTCAAATAAACACCTGGTCTCAAATAAATGCCTGGTCTCAAATAAATGCCTGGTCCCAAATAAACACCTGGTCTCAAATAAACGCCTGGTCTCAAATAAATGCCTGGTCCCAAATAAATGCCTGGTCCCAAATAAATGCCTGGTCTCAAATAAATGCCTGGTCTCAAATAAATGCCTGGTCTGTTATTATTTGGTATTTTGCGGTGTGTTATAATGTTGTTTCCTCATCAAAAATGAGTCTCCCCTGAACTAAAGGTAAAAAAGTAGCTGTTAACTTGAAAAATACCACAACATGACATCACAAAGTGGAACAGAGCATTCTGAGCTTTGGTGATGTAGACAGACCTTTACTCAAACATGTGAATGAAACAAAACACAACTCCAGGTATGTTTTTGAGGAGGTAACAACATTATAACATGGCTTAAATCTCACAAGAGTCCATTTTGTGTAACATAGGCCCTTTAAACTTTTATCTCCATATAAGTTACAGGTCAGATCTGTGGAGAGGCAAGCCCATTCACAGTAACTATGCATGTTTTTCCAGGTAGTTTTGAGCAATAAAAACACCCAGAAGAATATAGATGCCATTTTCCCTTTGGACCCTTTGAAACATTACAAAGCATCAAAGTAAATCAATGATAATCCAGTACAAGCTTTTACCCTTCTGAATTATGAGAGTAATTTGTACAAAAATCTACAGGAAGTGCCAGGAAGCGGTATCAGCCAATCACAGCGGGGTATTTAGGACACGCCCACGCACACACTCAGATAACCTCTTGGAAAATGCTTCCGAAATCCGTTCTCATGGTGATCTCCAGCTAATCCCATTTCCTCGATATTGTGGTCATATTTATAGAGACAAACAAGTAAACAAAAGGATCAAAGTCAAACGTTTGATTCGCGCGCTGGTCTCGGAATAGAAGGAAACGACATGAGCCATTATCCTGCTCAAAATGATGTCGCTCTTTTTCAATTATCTCTTATGTTTTCAAACAAATAGGACTTCCAGAAAAAAAGAAAAAGATATGAACTTGTGTTAGTTTACTTTGAGGTAGAATTGTATTGTAGTGGCAGGATTAAATAGATACAAGTATTCAGTAATATATTAGTGAAACCTACGAGTGGTACATGGACGAGGAATAGTACAGTAACAGCAGCCATAATAGTAGCAAAATACTAGTAAAAGTAATAGTAATAATAGACAGTAACAGTCATAATAATAGTAGTAGTAGTAATAGTACTAGCTTTTTTTCAATTGTCTCTTATATTTTTAAACCATGAACATCAACTTGTGTTACTTATATGTTCATTTTATAGGATTAAATACAAGTACAAGTATTCAGTAGAAGTAGTAGTATTAGTAGTAGAAGTGACAGTAGTAACAGTAGCAATAGTAGTAATAGTAGTTGTAGTGGTAAAAATAGTAATCGTTGTAGGAGGGCAGTAGAAGTGCAGCAGCAGTAGTTGCTGTACTTGTAGTAGGTTTAGTAGTAAAAATAGTAGCAGTGGTAGAAGTAGTAGGAATAGAGGGAGTAAAAGCAGTAGTAGTAATAGTAAAAGCAGCTGTAGGAGTAGAAGTAATAGTAGTAATAGTAGTAGAATTAGCAGCAGCAGCAGCAGTAGTAGTTGTAGTAGTAGTAGTAGTAGTAGTAGCAGTAGTAGCAGTAGTGGTTGTAGTGGGCTAATAGCATTAGTAGTTGTAGTCCTTTACATTAGTAGTTGTAGTACTTTACATTAGTAGTTGTAGTACTTTACATTAGTAGTTGTAGTCCTTTACATTAGTAGTTGTAGTATTTTACATTAGTAGTTGTAGTACTTTACATTAGTAGCTGTAGTTGTAGTACTTTACATTAGTAGTTGTAGTACTTTACATTAGTAGTTGTAGTCCTTTACATTAGTAGTTGTAGTTGTAGTACTTTACATTAGTAGTTGTAGTACTTTACATTAGTAGTTGTAGTACTTTACATTAGTAGTTGTAGTACTTTACATTAGTAGTTGTAGTACTTTACATTAGTAGTTGTAGTCCTTTACATTAGTAGTTGTAGTTGTAGTACTTTACATTAGTAGTTGTAGTACTTTACATTAGTAGTTGTAGTCCTTTACATTAGTAGTTGTAGTACTTTACATTAGTAGTTGTAGTACTTTACATTAGTAGTTGTAGTACTTTACATTAGTAGTTGTAGTTGTAGTACTTTACATTAGTAGTTGTAGTACTTTACATTAGTAGTTGTAGTTGTAGTACTTTACATTAGTAGTTGTAGTACTTTACATTAGTAGTTGTAGTTGTAGTACTTTACATTAGTAGTTGTAGTACTTTACATTAGTAGTTGTAGTTGTAGTACTTTACATTAGTAGTTGTAGTACTTTACATTAGTAGTTGTAGTCCTTTACATTAGTAGTTGTAGTCCTTTACATTAGTAGTTGTAGTACTTTACATCAGTAGTTGTAGTACTTTACATCAGTAGTTGTAGTACTTTACATTAGTAGTTGTAGTACTTTACATTAGTAGTTGTAGTCCTTTACATTAGTAGTTGTAGTACTTTACATCAGTAGTTGTAGTCCTTTACATTAGTAGTTGTAGTACTTTACATTAGTAGTTGTAGTACTTTACATTAGTAGTTGTAGTCCTTTACATTAGTAGTTGTAGTACTTTACATTAGTAGTTGTAGTACTTTACATTAGTAGTTGTAGTTGTAGTACTTTACATTAGTAGTTGTAGTTGTAGTACTTTACATTAGTAGTTGTAGTACTTTACATTAGTAGTTGTAGTACTTTACATTAGTAGTTGTAGTACTTTACATCAGTAGTTGTAGTACTTTACATTAGTAGTTGTAGTACTTTACATCAGTAGTTGTAGTCCTTTACATTAGTAGTTGTAGTACTTTACATCAGTAGTTGTAGTCCTTTACATCAGTAGTTGTAGTACTTTACATCAGTAGTTGTAGTCCTTTACATCAGTAGTTGTAGTACTTTACATCAGTAGTTGTAGTCCTTTACATTAGTAGTTGTAGTACTTTACATTAGTAGTTGTAGTACTTTACATCAGTAGTTGTAGTCCTTTACATTAGTAGTTGTAGTCCTTTACATTCGTAGTTGTAGTACTTTACATCAGTAGTTGTAGTACTTTACATTAGTAGTTGCAGTACTTTACATCAGTAGTTGTAGTACTTTACATCAGTAGTTGTAGTCCTTTACATTAGTAGTTGTAGTCCTTTACATTCGTAGTTGCAGTACTTTACATCAGTAGTTGTAGTACTTTACATTAGTAGTTGCAGTACTTTACATCAGTAGTTGTAGTACTTTACATTCGTAGTTATAGCCCTTTACATTAGTAGTTGTAGTACTTTACATCAGTAGTTGTAGTACTTTACATCAGTAGTTGTAGTACTTTACATCAGTAGTTGCAGTACTTTACATCAGTAGTTGTAGTACTTTACATCAGTAGTTGTAGTACTTTACATCAGTAGTTGTAGTACTTTACATCAGTAGTTGTAGTACTTTACATCAGTAGTTGTAGTACTTTACATCAGTAGTTGTAGTACTTTACATTAGGAGTTCCACTTTCTAAAGGCAGACATGAGGCCGGTGCTTTTCCCTGGCCTCGAGTGCCATTATTTTGAAGCATTAAGTCTGTGCAGATGATTTGCGTGCGGCAGAACACATGGCGGTGTCCCCGTGTTAAACAAAGCGCTCCTGTGGCTATGGCAGAGCCGGCGCCGTCCTAATAAGGTCATCCATCAGGGCTAAAGGTTCCCGTCAGATGATTGGGTAAAGCCAATTAAAAGCTCTGTCCATTTCTCTCCATGTGGACAGCCTAATTAAATATGTATTAATACAACGCTGCTTCTGCTCACACACTCCTCACTCCGGCTCCAAACGGACGCTCTGAAGATGCCATTAAAGAGCCCGTGACAAACTTCAACTGAATTATGAATACATCGATTTAGATTCACTTAGAAAAAGGAAGTCAGTATTATTTGGAAATCGAGTTTGTTTTCTCTCAGTTTATAAGGAAACGTGTATTCATGTACAGTAATAAAGAGGGAGGGAGTAGCGAAAGAAAGCAAAGATGTGTTAAAACTACTGACAGTACTATGTAACTACGTAGCTTGTCGTCAAGGAGATTGTTTTAAGTCTCGTCTTAAAACCCACTTTTATTCTCTGGCTTTTAACTCTGCGTGAGTTTGTGTGCTCCTCTGTGTCTCTTATCTATTTTATTTTATTTATTTTAATTCTACTTAGTGATTTTTATGATGTCGCTTTAATTTGATTTAACTGGTTTTACTGTTTTAGGGCTGGTATCACCAAATTTTAGCATTCTTTTTGTTTCATCTCTGTGCAGCACTTTGGAAACTGCTCTGTTTGTAAAATGTGCTATAAAAATAAAGTGGATTTGGATTTGGATGGAGATGATATTGCCTTGCTTGAAAAGTCCCACAGACTGGCATTAAACGTTAGGTCCTGAGAAACATAAACGTGCACTGCAAAAAACAAAAGCTAGTCAAGCTAAAATGACTTGGATTAAGAAAGTTTGACCATGATTTCAGTCAATTTCACTTGACGAGTAAAATGATCTGCCAGTGGAATAAGATTTTTGTGCTTAAAATATGAAAATACATCTTGCTACACTTAAAATAAGAAACAAAATCAAATGTGGCTTGAATTAAGGAAAAAACACTTATTCCACTGGCAGATCATTTTACTTGTCAAGATGAATCGACTCAAACAAAAACCTAGATTTTTTTTCCCAGTGTGCTCAACCAAATAAAAATGCAATAAAAAAACATATAGAAAAATGATAATGCCGCATATATTTTTATGCTTGATGTCTTTCCTCTTCCTCTAACGCTATGGTACCGTTACTATAAGCATACAAAGAGTTCATTGCAAACTATAATCAGTTATGTTTCACTCTCACACACATCTCATTTCCACCACTAGGGCGGCGGCGTTGGGCACGACTATAATCCAATTCAAATACCCACACAGTAACAATCCGCTATTCATTTGCACTTGAATGTAATTGGAATTCAGGCTAAAATGGAGCACGGCGCCGCTATGGCCCATTCACACCCGCACAAAGCCCGATCATTCCTCCTCTAATGGCCGCTCTATTGTCATGGGACGTACCCGGGCAATTAGAGGGACGTTGACCTTTGACCTCCGGAGAAAGGGCCCAGGCGCGCTCCGCTGGTAATCCCCCGGGCGCTGTCCTCGCCCGGGCCTGGCAGGAGCGGGCGACGGGTCCCCTTTGTGGCTGAATAATTCCTCATGCGCAGATAATGGCCGAGCGGAGGGGAGCGTGAAGAGGGAATAATCAGCCGACTGTCACAGAGACATTTCAATCCTCGCTGGAGTTAAGCTTTGCTACAGTGCTATTTTCAAAGAGGAATACCTTTAATGGGACTATATTGCTATATTGATCAATGTAATGTAATAATCTATGTCGTTTCCTCATTACACACACACCCGGAGTGAAATGCGTTTTGTATGGCAGGAAAGTGATTAGAATTTGTGACTTTTTCTGTGTTTTTCTGAGTAGAATTTGTGACTTTTTCTGTGTTTTTCTGAGTAGAATTTGTGACTTTTTCTGTGTTTTTCTGAGTAGAATTTGTGACTTTTTCTGTGTTTTTCTGAGTAGAATTTGTGACTTTTTCTGTGTTTTTCTGAGTAGAATTTGTGACTTTTTCTGTGTTTTTCTGAGTAGAATTTGTGACTTTTTCTGTGTTTTTCTGAGTAGAATTTGTGACTTTTTCTGTGTTTTTCTGAGTAGAATTTGTGACTTTTTCTGTGTTTTTCTGAGCAGAATTTGTGACTTTTTCTGTGCTGACACTGAATTTGAGTAGTCATCATAAAATCTGTTTTCACTTATTCCCTATCCCCACCCACAGCTCTGCATTAACTGTATCAAATTCAGTCTCTGGCTTATAAAAAATTCCACAAAAATTCACAATGAAAAGGTGGGTTAGAAGCAGTTTTGAACAGGAAGTCACTGGAGCTGTTTCTATTATTAAAGAGCACATGTTGCACCATTTTCTGATCGTTTTAATGTTGTTTCTCTCTCAAATTGAAAACCTCAACTTTGTGATGTCATGTGGTGATACTGGGTTTCACAACATTCTGTAGATCAATAATATTTAATGCAGTTAAAATTGTTTTTCGTTGTAATATATTCGCTAGTTCGTGGGTCTAGTCGCCAATAGAAATGATCAGGTTCAACTTTTGTTAACTTTTTGGACATTTCATGGCAAAGTCCAATATAATCGACAGGAAAATCTGCTTCTTGTCTCCCCATCTGAAAATATTAAATCATATCTTAAAATCTAAAAACCACCAATACAGGAAGTGCTCCACTGTGTTATCAAATTTCATACACCTTCACTTCAATAATTTGGGAGATTTCAGCCCTGAATTTGCCAAACTCCACTGAACAAAAGGTAAAAGGAGCTGTTAACTTAAAAACTACCGCATCATGACATCACAAGGTGGAACAGAGCATTTTGAGCTCTGGAGATGTCGACAGACTAATAATAAAAAGTTACTCAAACATGTGTGAATGAAATAAAACAAAACTCCCGGCTGAAATCTCACAAGAGTCCATTTTGAGTAATTTCGGACTTTTAACCATTTAGCTTGCTGGAAAATAGAGCCGAACGATTTAGGGAAAATATCTAATTATGATTTTTCAGACTTTCAGAATTTGTGTTTTAATTAAAGGATTCTGCGCAAAGTTGACCATTTTAAAAGCCTCTGGGAGAAACGACTGGAATATGAACTGACAAACTAATACGAGAGTCACATTTCACAACATGTTTATACAGATCTAAACTACGGGGAAATCAGTTTTTATGCAGTATTTTGTATGTGGAGGAAATGATAGTACTTCAAAAATTTAATTCAAATTGTGATTTTTATTCAGTTTTGATTAATCTTACAGTTGTATTAGAAAGTTGAACAAGCTAGATTTAGTCTTTGTTGCAAACAGTCAGAAAATGTATTTAGAGTGAAGTTCATTAAATAATATAATATAACAAGGTAGTCAACTATTTTCTTCTAAGCTACAAGGAGGGGGAAGTGTCTTGCCCAAGGACACAAAGTCATATGCATAGTTTCAAGATTTCCACATGGACTTAATAAGAAAACATGAGCAGGCATTTCGGGGCTAAAATCAAACTGAAAAAAGAAAATTGCCAAGTTTGTGAAGATATCGTCATCTAAAAATGTTAATCAAAATGGGACTTTTTTGTGCTTAAGGTGCTGGTGTATTTGAACGTGTTTTTGAGGGGTGAGAATTGCACCTTGTCAGAGTGACTGTCCAGCTGGGACCAAATAACAGGCTGTGCTCCAGACCCCCCGCCTCCTTCAGGTGGACACAAACAAAGTCAAATATACATGAGGTGGGCAAGAATACTAAAGCTGGGAGAAAAACTTTGGATTTGGACTTTTTGGATGAAGTTTTTGTCCAAGAAAAACTGTGGTTTTCAGTGGTTTTCAAAGGAGATATCGCAGTAGTAGCAGTAATAGTAGTAGTAGTCAGTATGACATAATTTAGGTTGAAGTTAAAAACATAGCCTAACCCTTTTATTACTTAACAATTTGGGTTGCCATGTAAAAGGTTAGCGATATAAAAATCAGCAAGAAGACAAATACAAAATATCATTCAGGTTATAGTGAGGCTGACCTACAAGAACTGGTCATATCTAGTATAGTTTAATTTAGTAGTAGTATTTGTAGTAGTAGTAGCAGTAATAGCAGTAGTAGTAGTAGTAATAGTAATAGCAGTAGCAGTAGTAGTAGCAGTAGTAGCAGTAGCAGTAGTAGTAATAGCAGTAGTAGTAGAAGCAGTAGTCATAGTAGTAGTAGTAGTAATAGCAGTAGTAGTAGTAGTAGCAGCAGCAGCAGCAGCAGCAGCAGTAGTAGTAGCAGTAGTAGCAGTAGTAGTAGTAGTAGTAGTAGTAGTAGTAGTAGTGGCTGGCAGTGGCAGTGGTGGTAGTGGTGGTGGTGGCAGTAGTGGTGGTGGTGGTAGTGGTAGTGGTGGTGGTGGTAACGGTGGTAGTAGTAGCGGCGCGGTAGTGGTAGTGGTAGTGGTGGTAGTGGTGGTAGTGGTAGTGGTGTAGTAACGGTGGTAGTGGCGGCGGCAGCAGCGGCATAGTGGTAGCAGCGGCTGGTGGTGGTGGTAGTGGTAGTGGTGGTAGCAGTGGCGGTGGCAGTGGTGGTGGTGGTGGTGGTAGGTAGTGGCAGTGGTGGTAGTGTGGTAGTAGTGGTAGTGGTAGTGGTGCTGGTGGTAGTAAGTGGTAGTGGTAAGCAGCGGTGGTAGTTAGTATTGGTAGTAGTGGTAGGTGGTAGGTGGTAGTGGTAAGCAGTGGTAGTAGTAATGGCAGTGGTAGTGTAGTGGCGGTGGTGGTAGTGGTATTAGTGGTAGTTAACGGTGGCAGTGGTAGTGAGTGGTTGGTAGGTAACGGTGGTAGTAGTAGTAGTAGTAGTAGTAACAGTAGTAGTAGTAGTAACAGTAGTAGTAGTAACAGTAGTAGTAGTAGTAGTAGTAGTAGTAGTAACAGTAGTAGTAGTAGTAGTAACAGTAGCAGTAGTAGTAGTAGTAGTAGTAACAGTAGTAGTAGTAGTAGTAGTAGTAGTAGTAGTAGTAGTAGTAGTAGTAGTAGTAGTAACAGTAGTAGTAGTAGTAACAGTAGTAGTAGCAGTAGTAGTAGTAGTAGTAGTAGTAACAGTAGTAGTAGTATTAGCAGCAGTAGTACCAGCAATAATCGTAGTTTTCAATAAACTTAACCTTACAGATCTTTTTTCAAATAAAACACATTACATCCTTAAGGTTGAAGGAAAAAAATATCCACCTAACCCTTTTATTAGTTGTCAGTTTGGGTTGCCATGTAAAGGGTTAACAACATAAAATCTGTAAGAATCTATCTGAAACAACAAGATTCAGACAAGGCATATTTTATACCAACACCAAAGAGAATACACACTCCGCCGAATATTAAACCGAGGAACAAACTTTTGATTTGAACTTTTGTGAAAGCTTTTGTCCCATAAAACAGTGCGGCAGTGTTCAGGGGAGATCTCATAGGCTGTACTGAGAATGACCTATGAGGCTCTGGGGTAAAAACTACAGTAAAGAGAGGACACGGAGGTACAGTATTTCTCCAGATGTATCTCCTATGTGATCGCAGAGGACCAGAGGACACACACAGCCCTAATTAAGCCATAAACTGAGCGCGGGATGGTGCAGGGTTGGTGCAAGTTAGCCAGAAGTGAAGCTAGTTTTACCTTCAAAAGTACATGAAAAGTTTGTATGAAGAACAAGAATAGCAAAGTGGTAGACGGTGGGAGAAATTGTTGTTTTGAAGTGAGGTGAAATTAGAAAATCGAAGGCCTCAAAGAACAGAAAATGAAAGAAAAGAGAAAAGGTGATTTTAAAGTGCACTGCACATGGATCGGTGGTTCATAATTGTGTACGACTTGAATCTAAATCAAGAAAGTTTTTAAAAGATTGCACAAATATCATGATTATTGTTAACTTTATAGAGCAAAAAATATTAATTCATGAATCAATTGTTGATTCTTGTCATTCCCTTTAAGTACAAACTAGAACCATATTAGAGGTAAGTTATTAGTTACTACCACAGATAAGTTACTTCAACTACTACAGTTATATTTCTTATACTGCTACTGCTGCTATTACCATTTCTATTACTACAATTACTATTACACCACTATTGCTACTACTGCTCAAACTACTACTACTTTACCTAGTACTATTACTAAAATTGCCATTACTGTTGCTGCTACAACTAGTACTTCTGCTGCTACTACAATTACTATTACAAATTATTTTACTACTACTGCTACTACTACTACTATTATTACTACTGCTATTGCCTCTACTGCGGTTACTACTGCTGCTACTGCTACTACTACTACTGCTACTACTACTACTACTACTGCTGCTGCTGCTGCTATTACCTCTATGGTTGTTACTACTGCTATTATTGCTACTACTACTGCCTCTACTGCTGTTACTATTACTGCTACTACTACTACTACTGCTACTACAACTACTACTGCTATTGCCTCTACTGCGGTTACTACTGCTGCTACTGCTACTACTACTACTGCTGCTGCTATTGCCTCTATGGCTGTTACTACTGCTACTACTATTACTACTACTACTACAACTACTGCCTCTACTGCTGTTAGTACTACTACTACTACTGCTGCTACTACTACTACAATCATTATTGATACGACTGCTACTTCTAGTGTTACTGCTACTAATAATGTACTAATTGATATTGTATTTACTACTACTACTACTACTACTACTACTACTACTATTACTACTACTGATACTACTACTACTACTGCTACTACTACTACTACTGCTACTACTACTACTACTACTACTACTACTACTGCTACTACTGCTACTACTACTGCTACTACTACTGATACTACTACTACTACTACTACTACTACTATGACTACTACTACTACTACTGCTACTACTACTGCTACTGCTACTACTACTGCTACTACTACTACTACTGCTACTACTACTGCTACTGCTACTACTACTGCTACTACTACTGCTACTACTACTACTACTGATACTACTACTACTTCTCGTGCTATTGCTACTGCAGCTGCTGCTCCATAGGACCACATCTACTACTTCCAGCACTAGCATTATTACTACTATCCTGCTCCCATTATGTCGCCCCTCACCTTGACGAAGACAGACCATTTGTTTACATTTGACCAATACCTCCGGTGCACCCACACACACTCCTGCCCCCCCTTCTCTTTTACCCGCACTGGGGCAATCTCGGCGTGCCTCCAAGGCCAGCGGATTTTATTACCGAATCACTCCTAAGCCAACTCAATTGAACCCCCCACCTCCCATCGCTCTCAGCATGTCGCAGGCCTCTCTTCTCCAGCTCGCGATCTCATTCACAAGATCAATATGTAATGGCGGTCCCCGGATTGCAGTGTGCTTTGAATCGGCGGCGGATGATCACAGCCCCGGCCCGTTTACCTCAGTCCATCGCCTTCGCCAACAAAGAGGGCATCGGAGCACGCCGGAAAAACACTTGTAATCTAGTGCGAGCGGGTGAAGGCGGAGTAAACAGGAAAATGCTAGGCCGAGGAGGTGTGGCGAGCTGGTACGAAGAAGTAAATAAGCGTGAATGGGCTCAAATGGCTAAAATGAAGTCAAGGGAGCGAAGTGGAGAGTCCATCAAAATGTTCAAGTTCAAGTTTAACAAGTTGGGCAAAACTGGAATTTCAGCGGTGGATCAAATCAAATCTCGCTCTCGACAATAAACACCAGCTCCGCAGTTTGGCGGTGTGATTCCAGCTCCCGCAGATGAATGCTACTGAGTCCTTGAGCAACTTAACCCACCTTGGCCTCTGTGTACACTGGTGTATGTATGGCTGAGCGGTTTCTTGATGTAAAGTGCCCTGAGAGTTGCCTTGAAGGTGGAAAAGCGCTCGATAAAAATGTGCCCATTTACCATTTAAGTGCACAAACTGTGACGTGTCCTTGGGCAAGACACTTCGCCCACCTTGCCTATGTATGAACGCTGTGTGTGAAGTGAGGGACTGTTGGTGCTCGGGGGTGAAAACGGTGCAGATTGGCAGATTGTTTTGTCAGTCTACCCCATCTGTGGCTTCAAGGGCGGCTTACGATCACAATCACTGAAAAATTTGAATGTCTAAAAAGCTCAAACATTATGATTATGCTTGGATATCATGTGTATAGGTATAGATATGCATGCGGTGTATATATATGTATACGTGTGTGTATTATTTTGTGCATGTGGGCAGGTGTACATACGCTTGTGTGTAGGTGTTCACGCACATATACACACACATGCATGTATTTTTTCAATGGTGGGTGGTCATCATGAGCTCAGGATTAGAGATTTTATTAATTTATTATTATTATTATTATTATTATTATTATTATTATTATTATTATTATTATTATTATTATTATTATTATTATTAATGTATTTATCTATTTATTTTTTAGGGGTAAGGGGTGTGATTTTGGGGAAAATTTTAAAATACAATTTGTTTTTTTCTGATTACAAATCCAAAATAAAAATACACAAAAAATTATTACACTTGAATAAAAGATGAACTGCTAAAATAACAAAACATGGCTATACGTATTGGATTTTAAAAAACTTTTTAGCAGTATCATAAAGTCAATTCTAGTTTAAATACCCGTTACTGGAATATTTGGAGTCTTTTTAGTTTTAGCATTTATTTTTAAAGGTATAAAGTTCACCCAAATAAGCAAATTCATCCTCTGATATCCTTTAGTATTAATGATCAGGGGAACCTATAGATGGAGGATTATCTTAGCACGTTTTAGCTGGGCACAGATAACCACCTGCCACTGCACTTCCAAAAACTGCTCACCCGTTTTCTCCTCTTTTTAGTGTCATCCATTGTCATTCTCTTCTTTTTGATGAGCGGATGAGCACCTCAAAAGCCCGTATTAACTTTGAGCCTGCCCAAAACCCGCTCCCCTCTCCTCCCATCAACCTTAATTCTACTCAAGTCATTTCCTTCATCTGCTCCTTTTGTGCCTCGATCCCCTCTTCACCTTTTTCTCATTTTTGGATAGCCGTCTAAGTAATTTTGGTGCGCGTCCATGCATCTCTATGACAGACTCTCAGGCCAACTGGTAGCGAGCCCGCGCCAACTTTCCGAAGCTTGCGAGATGAAACAGTAAAATAATATTTCACAGCGTTGACTTGCTCCAGCTGACTGCAAAATGGCTCATGTGCGAAAGGGAGATTTAATGTAATATTGTAAACCCGGGGATGCGGAGCCGTACGAGTTGATCAATACACAACATGCTTCCAGACGTTGAAGTGTATTGTGAAAAGCCCTTTGAGACCGGCGTATTGATTAGCCATTTCACTGGATTCAAAGGGTTCAAGACAATGTGCTGTTTTTGCTGCGCTTGGAGATTAAAACATGTTTGAAATGTCATCGTGGCTAGAATATCTCATTTATGCTTTACAAGGCATGGCAGTAGAGTGTATTTGATAATAATCTAGCAGCAGCAGCAGTAGTAGTAGTAGTAGTAGTAGTAATAGAAGTACAAGTCTAACCAAACCTAAAGACTCATTCATTAAAATAACTTGTTACTACCTCAAAAACAGACCTGGATTCGTGTTTTGTTTCATTCACACAGGCTTGTCTACATCTCCAAAGCTCAAAATGCTCTGTTCCACCTCGTGATGTCATGAAGTTGTAGTTTCTACGTAAACATCACAAGGTGGAACCGAGTGTTTTCTGTTTGAGAGAAAAACTCAGCTTAAGTACACAGGGTTTATGCGTTAAACATGTGTGAATGAAACAAAACGCAGCTCCGGGTATGTTTTAGATGAGGAAACAACATTAGAACATAGATTTATTTAGAAAACGCAGTATGAAGTTACAAACCCGGAGATGTGGCACTTTTTTGTGAAGTGCAACATGTACATCCAGCAACAACACAGTCTAATGCAGGCTATAGGTGCACTCTGTCTGTGTGTGCCTGAAAATGGAAAACACTTTCAAGATACGACAAAATAGGGCTCAGAAAACATGGCTGTACCTTTATGTTCTATTTTAGTTTGTAAGAACGCAGGCTATGTATTTTTGCTCAGACTTTGACTACTCAGATGCACTGAATATTTGTGCAAAAAAAAAAATACAAACTAACACTACTACAACTTCTACCTCAATGCCTTTAGGTATTTTCAATCAACTAATTAGTAACTACAAACAAACCTGTCCCATTTGTCATATTAAAGGAGATGGATGTTTTCATTTCATAAAGTAAAATAGTTTTTACCCCACTACAGCTCAAAATTAGACGAGATGTGCTGTCTGCATTGGGCGTTTTATTGTCCGTAAGCCAGGAAGTAAGGCTGGTGTGTTGTCAGCATGCTAGTTGTTGTTAGCATTATAGCTCTGGCTTCTGAAAGTTGAAGTGAAATGCACCAATATGCTCCCAGTGAATAATTAAGATGCTAGGAATGCTTTAGGAAAGTGAGGAATACGTCTGGACCGTTTTCATGTTTTTAAAAAGTAAAAATCAGGTACAGCCAATTTATTTTTTCACTTCACCTTGAGATCATGATATACTGAAAGTCATCCTCAAAAAGCTAAGTTCAAAAAGAGCACTTGTAGGTAAGCATAGTTATACACATTTTCAAATCCAGTATCTACATATAAAAGCTGTTACCTTCCTACGATCTGAAGATATCGTCTCATGTCAAAGAGTGGAGTACAGTAGCAGTAGAAGTACATAAAAGTACTCGTATGTCGCCCGTCTGATCCCCCTCAAAGCCCTCTCTGATTTAGCGTTTCATCGGGATGTGCGTCTGCATATACACGGCCCAGACTGAGCCTTTCAATTAGGGCTGCCAGGGGCCCCACGGAGATAAAGGTACGCAAACAAATCAATATGCAACACTGGGGGAGACAGAGAGAGAGATGAAAGAGAGAGAGCAAGAGGGCCAGAGGAAGAGAGAAGAGAGGAATAGAGAGAAAGAGAGAGAGTGACAAAGGGAGAGAGAGGGAGAGAGAGAGAGAGAGGGTGGGAGAGGGATAGACAGAGAAAGAAAGAGAGCTGAAAGAAGAGAACAGAGGAAGAGAGAGAAAGAGAGCCAAAGGAAGAGAGAAGAGAAGAGAAGAGAGGAATAGAGAGAAAGAGTGAGAGTGACAAAGGATTAGAGAGGGTGGGAGAGGGGTAGACAGAGAAAGAAAGAGAGATGAAAGAAGAGAGAAGAGAAGAGAGGAAGAGAGAGAAAGAGAGCCGAAGGAAGAGAGAAGAGAAGAGGAGAAGAGAGGAATAGAGAGAAAGAACGAGAGTGACAAAGGATTAGAGAGGGTGGGAGAGGGGTAGACAGAGAAGAAAGAGAGCTGAAAGAAGAGAGAAGAGAAGAGAGGAAGAGAGAGAAAGAGAGCAAAAGAGCCAAAGGAAGAGAGAAGAGAGGGATAGAGAGAAAGAGAGAGTGACAAAGGGAGAGAGAGGGATAGAAAGAGAGAGAGGGTGGGAGAGGGATAAAGAGAGAAAGAAAGAGAGTTGAAAGAAGAGAGAAGAGAAGAGGAAGGGAGAGAAAGAGACCAAAAGAGCCAAAGGAAGAGAGAAGAGAGGGATAGAGAGAAAGAGATAGTGACAAAGGATTAGAGAGGGTGGGAGAGGGATATACAGAGAAGAAAGAGAGCTGAAAGAAGAGAGAAGAGAGGAAGAGAGAGAAAGAGAGAGAGTGACAAAGGATTAGAGAGGGTGGGAGAGGGGTAGACAGAGAAAGAAAGAGAGATGAAAGAAGAGAGGAATAGAAAGAAAGAGCGCAAAAGAGCCAAAGAAAGAGAGAAGAGAGGGATAGAGAGAAAGAGACAAAGGGAGAGAGAGGGATAGCGAGAGAAAAGGGAGAGAAGGTGTGAGGCTCGAGAGACAACGAAAGAGAGCAAGAGAGATGAAGGAAGAAAGAGAGAAGAGAGGGATCGAGAGAAAGAGAGAGAGAAGAAGAGAGAAAGAGAGGAGAGGGGTGAGAAGCGAAAGAGAGAGAAAACGAGACAGAGAGAGAGGAGAGAGAAGAATGCGAGGAGGCTGATGGCGAACAAGAAAGAGAGCTAGAAGATGGAGTATAAAGAAAAAGAGGAGAAACGTGAGAGAATACGAGTGATAGAATGAAAGGAGAGATATAAAGAGAGAAAAGAGAAAGAAGCACAGTTAAAGTTCTAGACCTAAAATAAGGACGTGCTCATGCAACTTCTACTACTACTACTGCAATACCTTATGCCACTACTACTGTGATTACTACCATGAAACTATACTTCTAATATATACTCTAATACTTCAATGACTACAACTACACTCAGTACTACAACTACTAACACTACTACTTGATTATAACAACAGTTTACATATCTTACATTTTAACGACAGGGAAAACAGGTACCCACAATGTCTCCCAAAGTGTTTCTCAAAAAGTACGTGTACTTTTTGTACGTGTACTCAAAAAGTACGTGTACGGCAAATTGTACTTTATTTTTTCACCAAATGACAAGCGCCGGTGACATCTGACATCATGTATTATAACAAGCCAACACAGTTTTACACATAAGAGTTACTGGCTCCACGGTTCACACGAGCGTTACTGTACCCCACATGGACGATCGTAACTGTGTCAGTAAAAGACTACATTTCCCAGAGCTTTACAATTAGCATATTCATTATTTAACCGTGGAGCAGCTGGCTAATTGGCAAATGAAATGCCTCCAATAATGTGCACACGAGAAGCACAATTTGATTAAACTCAGTCTGGGGAAAATAGGGAAAAATGTCAAAAAATGAAATAAATGAGGATTTGGAAAACAGAATCTTTGGAAACGTGGAGCAGGGGTTATTTTAATGAAGAAATCCGTTCTATCGGTGTGCAAATAGCTGCAGAATATGAAGAGCTAAATATGGACATTTAATAAAGAAGAAAAAGAAAGACATAGATAAACATTCTATTTTTAAAGGGATAATAAGTCATTTCTGTGCTTGGCAGAAATGTTCCATAGTTTGGTATATTCTATTACAGCTGTTTCTTTTGTTTAGAAAATACCTTAAGCATTCTGACTGTGAGCAGACTTGCCTCTCCACAGGCCTGGTCTGTAACTTGGTTGCGTCACCTGCTTGTCTTGATATAGACACATTTACTGTGAAATACTGCGGAACATTCCAGGCAAACATTACATTAGGGGTGCGTAAATATATTGAAATATCGTGATACAATACAGTTAGTTTGGGCTGCTGGATCCATATATATGAGTATTTTTTGGTGTCTTTTAGTATAATTTCTGTGACTGCACTAAGGAAACTTTTATATACACACCGCAAAAAAGCTCTATAAAAAAATAAGAAAAAAATACCAATTTTTAGGTAAAAGTACCCTATTTTAAGTGAAATTATCTGCCAGTGCAGTAAGAAATTTTCTTAAAACAAGACAAAATACGAATCTTGTTCTAAGCAGAAAGCACTAGTTTCAATTATTTATGGCAAGATTTTTCACCTTATTGGTTTGAGAAGGAAGTTAAAGAGGCTTAACCTGGACTGAGTTAATATAAAAAGTGCTTAGAATAAGTTGTAATATCGAGATAAGATAAATCAGGATGGAATATCGTGAAACAAGTTAAAAAAAAACTCTGCTTAATTCAAGTCAGTCTAACTATGCTAGAAAATCCTTTTTTATAGTGCAATATACTTGACATATTCACTGTTTTGGTAATAAAAAATAGATGTATTTCATATTAATACTAACAAGTAGTGGTTTAACAAAGAAATCTTGTTGCTAAAATGGATTTGGTCCATAAAAAACAGTATTTTATGACAGAGTATCGCCAGGTTGTGTTAATATTGTATCGTAAGCCATGTATCGAGTATTGTATCGAATTGTCACAGACGCTGCGATTCTTATCCCTCATCTCCATGGACATAATCAGGTGGCGCACCCTCCACCAGAAAAGTCCCCTATAGTGCAACTAAATATTTCCATACACAACCCAAGACCAGCAAAAAAAAATCATACGTTAATATATTACAGCCCTGAATTATGGCCTTATCTCGCAATGGTCCAGTGGTACCGCTGTGGTTCAGATCCTGGGGTTTTTAATGGACTGTCAGAGGAGACGCAGCACTGTCAGCTTTCTAAATCAGAAGTGAAAGAGGAGAGGGTCGGACACGCTCGTAAAAAGGCCTGCGCCACTTTGGTCTGCGTGAGCCCATTCAAACTAATGACAGCGCTCTCAGCCCATATATCTGCGGCTTGATCCTGGCCAAAGATACGCAACACAAATCCTGCTTTTTCTCTGGCAAAAAGTACCAATGTCAAGTGGGAATTAAAACGACCTTTGGTTCATTTTATGACATGAATTAAAATTGTGCTTATTTCACTCACTTTCAAAGCCTAATATGCTGTAAGTTGATGGCGAATGTGCAAGAAAACTGTTCTCATCTCATTAACAGTTAATTTTCTGACAAGATCTCATGGTTGTGGCCCAAAACAGCAAACATTTCTCTGATACTTTGCCCCATGGCGGTTGCGGTTATAGTAATTCAGCATAACAAATCAATTAGCTTAGTTAATTAGCTAATGACAGCTTTTAATGGTCTTCTATTACGCAAAATTGACTCTTGTGAGCTTTAAGACATGTTAGAATGCTGTTATCTCATTAAAAACATACCCGGGGTTGTGTTTAGTTTCATTCACGCATTGAGTAATCCTTTATAATTAGTCTGTGTACATCTCCAAAGCTCAAAATGCTCTGTTCCACCTTGTGATGTCATTCCTTTCCAAGTCAACAGCTCCTTTTTTACCTTTTGTTCTGATTGGCAATTCCAAATGATTCTAGTAAAGGTGTATGGAGTTTAAAAACACAATGGAGCATGATCACAAGGTGGAACAGAGTGCTCTAAGTTTGAGAAAAGAACTCAGCCTACATATGCATGAAACAAAGCACAGCTCCAGGTAGGTTTGCGATGAGGAAAAAGCATTAACACATAGCTCAGAAAATGATACGGGCCATTTAATCTTCGTAGAGCGATTTTGTTGTGTAAAGAATATATTCAAATTTTTCAGCCATTTTATTTTGATTTCACATTGTCCTCTTTTCTTACATAATAACTGAATGGATAAAAAAGAGCTAGCTTGCTAATGGCGTAACAGCATGTGGTGCCGTGTTTACTCCTAAAAACAGATCCCAATGGCGGTAATGAAAAACACCAGTCCTGCAAATGATGCATCAATAAAGCATGGAGCATTCACGTGAACACCTACCATTTCAATAGTCTGCCTGTCCACGGGCTTCAAAATGAGAAATGAAAACTTTTGTCGTAGCGATTAACAACTGAAAACCAGGTATAGTATCTTTTGAATGGGAAAAATACTCAGAAGTTTGGATATAACCGTTTAGAAACTAGAGATTTTTTCATGGGTGATTATTTTGAGAGCGATGCCAATAGCCATTAAGGTCTGCCGATATTTTTTGGCTAATATATTGTGTAGATTTTGATATTTTTTCCCCAAATATACCATTTTTATTCATTACAAACTCATCTATCACCCTGTTTTATGGTAAATCAGATTAGAGAGCGTGTAGTCAGCTTTTGTGCAGTGTCTTCTTTGCGCTAAAAGATTCAAATGAAGCTTTATGCAGTTTTTTAGGCAGTTGGTTTATCCAAACACAATATCGGCATCTGCTGGAGTTTTAAGGCCGATATCCAGTATTCTAAAAAGTGCAAATATCGGCCCCTTGATAGTTATATCTAGTATAATGAGTGGGTGATCTGGCCAAAGCTCTAGTCCTAAATGAACAAACTAAAACTCTAATTTCCACGGCTTTCCATAATTACGCAAATATAGGACCGTTGGCATAGCGATTAACAATTTGAATCAAGATATCTCTTTTGAATGGGAAATTGTCTAGATTCTGGACACGACAGGAAGAGAAAACTAGTGGTGGAACGTAAAAAACTAAAAGTAGTTCTGTACTTTGGAACAGGACTGAAAAGTAAAAGTATTTTTATGATTATTTGAGACCTGCTGAAAAGATTGAGGGTTTATTTTCACAAAAATATACTTCAATCGCTTCAGCTGTTTCTGTTGAACAAAATTCTGCACAAATCTTTATCAAAATCAGTACATTTGAAGCTTTATTATCTCAAAATCTGTGAAATACGTTTACTTTTTACTCTTCAGGTATATTTTTAAACTCGTACTTTTACACTTTTACTTCTTTCATACTTTTACTTGACTATTTTTAACTTCCTGGAGCCAAGACCAAGTTACAGGTCAGCTCTGTGGAGAGGCGACCCCGCTCAGTCAGAATACCTGTTTTTCTAGGTATTTTTGAGCTATAAAACCACCTAGAATTGAATAAATGTAAAGTAAAGTTGCTTAATGTCACACTGTGGAACATTCCAAGCTGAGCAATGACATATCCATAGAAACAAGAGATGACGGACCCCCAACAGAAAAGCTACACAATGCAGCTTTACGTGACAAAACTGAGCACTCCTTCCAGCACTGCCTAAAACCCAAGAAAAACCAAAATGATTTAAGCTTAAGAATATTGCCTTGACGTTTGATTTCCACAAAGGGATCGGTTACCTCCACTGAAGTGTACAAAGGCCAAACCTCACAAAGACATTATCGACTGAGAATCCCACTTACCTGCTATGTGTCACTGCTAAGCTCTGGGTATATCCACCAAGGTCAGCCACCTCTGTATCAACACCGGCGTCTTCCCCTATAATAAGCACTCAGGCATAGGCTCGACAAGAACTATATGGACTTTACAATAGGCCTCCACAAAGGCAGCGACGCCGGCTCCAAATGATTAAAACGTTGTGTCTGGAACTGAACTGGACAACAGCCCTACACGAACAAAGCAAGAGAATGAAAATATACACAGCACTGTAGCGTATATTCATTTGGCACGGTTTATTTGGAACGGATTTTATGCTCTGAAACAACCTTCTTCGTTTATCATCCAAATAGAAATGTTAAAGAGATTCTGTTACTGTTGGGATTATTTACATCAGACAATAATTATAAGAAGTAGAATTTTACAAAGTGAGGACTCTAGACGCAAAAATAAGTCATTTCAGCTCCATCGAAACTTAAAAGTAATGTGTTTTTTGTCAATAATTATGAATAATCGTAAGAGCATGATGTTTCTCTTCACGAAAAACATTACAATAACTTTCACGGACACTAACGTTGTAAAATAATAGCGTATAGATCAGGAGATACAATTCTATGTTAAAAATAGCTGAAAATGAATGAATAAACAGCTTGCTTGGTAATAGCGCCACAGCATGGGGTATTGCGTTTACTCCCAGCTAGAACATATTTCAATAGCGCTAATGAAAAATGCTAATCCGGCTAATTAAACATCGACAAAGCATTGCGTATTCACTCGAACAACTACGCTAAGCTATATTGATAGTTTGCCGCTGATTTCGTCAACATTTCCTGGCGCTGTAAAGCTAACGGAAAGCACTACTCTGTTAAAAGTTCTGCCACGCAAGTTAGACACTTCATTATCACACAGTTTGAGCTGATTTAGTTGGAACTACAACGTCTGAGCTGATTTGTGCTGTTCAAAAAGTTTTCTAATTTCACCTTTTCTGTTCAAAATCTAACACCTAAACAAGACTGTGAATGCTTTTATTCATAGGTTCCTGAAAATGTTTAAACTTTAAATCCATTTGGTGTTTTTTGCCCGTGTTTGCTAATGTGCATTGCGTCGCCATGGTGACTGCTACTTGTATCTCTCATCACCCCCAGCACGATGTCGCTGCAAAGTATCAATAGTCCGAACATGTATGCAGTACTTTTGTGCTTCCTAGCCCTTTCGTTTACTCGTATACTTGTACACATAGTGAGCAGCGGAGAGCGTGGGGAGTCGCCGAGTTCGCCGACTGTGACCACCCTTTGTGCCGACAGCTGAGCGGAGACTGGCACGGGCCCATGTGAGAACCGAGCACCCTTCCCCCCCGCTGAGGTAGCTTAGCGCCATTCTAATGTGCCCCCCGCCCCACGCCGCCGTGCCAGGCTGCTCTTTTGCGGGCCCGACGGAGATGTTGCCGTGGTTGTTTGCGGCGTTTGGGGACAGATCTCGCGGGGAGGGGCTGACACGGGGTCCCGGTGCTCGGATTTACATGTGATTGAGATTCGAGATGGAGGACAGACGGGGGAATGACAACAGTGTTTGCTAGGAATGGAAATGTCAGAGGAGCCTGCTTGTCAACTTGGAGCATTATTATTTGAAAGAGCTCATATTATGCAATTTTCTGATCTACTGTATGTTAAAATGTGGTTTATTTTATTATTGTTTTGCTTATTTCATTCATAAAGTGTAAAAAGACATGAACAATGTCATCAAACATACAAGAAATGAATGAAAAGGAGCAGAAAGAAGAGTCGTCTTATGTTCTCTGCCTGTTTTCCCCTATTCCAGACACATTTCAAATCAGTACATTTCATTTCAGTCACAATTATTAATCAATTGCAAACAGAAATCTTCATTTATATGCACAACAACTTAGATTTCTTTTTCATTTTATGTGTTTCTTAAATGCTGTCATTGTGCTTGATCCCTTTATATCTTTCTCAAGACTATTTGATAAATAAACTCCTTTCATTGCAACGCTTTGCTCCATAACCTTGGTTCCGAATGTGGGTTTTTAAAACATGTGGGTTCCTTTTAAATTCTAATGACCTGTTCTCATCTCATACGGTCTTTGAATATCTACAGGTCACACATGGTGCTTTGCTTTATGCAGGACTTTGAGGATACTTAATTAAAAAATAGCGTGCATTTTCAACACTTTAAGTTGAACAAATAGCTCTTTCTTCATCACAAACATAGCTGGCAGTCTGTTTTGTTTCATTTAGACTGAGTTTTTCTTGCCAACAGATTCATCAGACAAAAAAATGCAGCATTACTCAAGCCTGTGTGAATAAAACAGGACACAACTGGATGTATGTTTTTATTAGGGCATAAACGTAAACGCGTTAAGCATGCGATTAATCACAAAAAAATATTGCTCTAATGTCTTTTTTAACGCAATTAAGAACACAATTTATTTTGAACGCACATGCTCCTCTATGGAAAGCACAGATGGTGACCTGAAAGGCGGCGCAGGTTATTAGGTCAGTGATCAGGTCTGCCATACGCAGATGTGAAGACGACAGATGAGACTGTGACTGGTGCTCAGCTGCAAATTTCTCTTCAAAAAACTGCCCCACGGGACTTTAGATCAAACTAAGGTAGTTCGCAGATATTGCGGCGATGAACTCTTTCCACAGAAGCACAACAAGTTTAAAACACCATCTTAAAGCAAAACACAGGTTTGATTCAGCGGCAGCAACGACGCTACTACAACAAGCCGAGCACGACAAACAGCGGCAATGATGTCAACAAAACTAACCCTGAGAGAAAAATGTCAATAATATAACTTTTTGATAATAAATTGCATTTTTGTCAAAATATTTTGGTCTGTTTTTGAAGAATAATTAACTGCGAATAATTGTGATGAATCAAAATTCTAAAGTGTGATTAATCTGATTTTAAAAATAATAATTTGACAGCACTAGTTTTTATTGAGGCAACAACATTAAAACATGGCTTAAAGTTCATAAGAGTAATTTTTTCCCAAAATACAGTATTTTGCCTGCTATTTCATGAGATATTTTGTAAGATTTTTAAAATTGGGGCAACAGTGGCTCAGTTGGTAGTGTTCGTCCTCTCATTCGATGTTTGCCGGTTCAAATCGTGCTCCCAAACGGAACAAGACCAGATTTCCAGATTCCATTTTATTCCAATTTTACCCGGAAATAAAGCTGTTTTCTATCCTATATTCTAATCAAACATCACTTAACAAACCTCACCTCCAGTGTCTGAATACACTGCTCTATAAATGTGTGTGTGAATGGATGAGTGGTTTCTGGATGTAAAGCACTTTGAGTATACTTGAAGGCTAAAAAGGCTAAAACGCACAGTCATACACAAGGCAGGTGAAGTGTCTTGCCAAAGGACACAGCAAAAACGTACACGCCAGTAGAAAGGGCATAACCGTCTGTTCCGAACCAACTTTCCAACACGATGATGCTTGTGTTGGTATGCCACTGCGCATACAAAACAAACTTCCAAACATTTCACAACTCCAAATAAATATTCCACTTCTTTGAACGATCCGGTCATGTTTTCGTCAACAAGCCGGGGCACATCGCAGACAGACAAATTTAGTTCTTTCTCCTAATCTTAATGACGCTTGGCTCTTCACAGTCCTTCATTCACATTGCACTCGTCCAATGTCACCATATAGACTCCCATTATCAATGCAGAGTGTAGTGTTTCAGTGTTCCAGTCAGCCATCGCTTCATCTCTCCGCGCTAATGAGCTGAGATCTCTCCCACATTACCAACAACGGCCTGTTTAATTATTCAGACCACACCGATGTTGCTGCTGCTGCCGCTGCCGCTGCCTGGAATCCGCTCCTCGACTTTATTTTAGGGCGCTGTTAACATGCAGGCAGGAAGTGTACTCGCCGATACGGGCCGGGCTGGAGTGAAATATGTTTTGTGCGGCGGTGTGTGGGGGAACGGTGATTAGGATTCGCGGCGTTGTTGCTTTTTCTGCCCAGTTGTTTCGAATGAGGGAATTGTAATTTGAGTAATCATCAACATCAGTAAAGTCTGTTTTCACCTACCCCCTATCCCCACCCACAGCTCTGTATTTACACAATTCAGTCTTTGGCTCACACAAAAACGTTTAAAGTTTTCACAAATGCCACGAGGAAAATGTAAGATCAGTAGCAGTTTTAAAGGTTAAAGTTTTAAAGTCAATGGACCTGTTTCCTCTCTCAAACACTCCGTTCCACCTTGTGATGTCATGTGGTAATACAGGAAGTGCTCCACTATGTTTTTAAACGGTATACACTTTCACTAGAATCATTTTGGGTGATTTCAGCCCCGGAATTGCCCATCTCTAGTGAACAAAAGGTAAAAAAAATAGATGTTAACTTGAAAACTACCGCTTCATGACATCAGACATAAACAGACTAATAATAAAATATTACTCAAACATGTGTAAATGAAACAAAACACAACGCCGAGTATGTTTTTGATGAGGAAACAACATTCTAACTTAGATTAAAGCCCACAAGAGTCAATTTAGGCCCTTTAAGTATTTAATTCTTGCAGTAGATAATGAACAAAATGTAAAATCATTATCTATATACAGTAAGTGACAGAAAAAAGTAATAGAAAAACATAATATATAACCTATGAGCCTATAATATACAATATAATAAGTACAATATAGTGAATCTTCCTTAGTTTACTTCATTGCTAGTATTATAGTGTCGCAGCACTAGCAGTAGAAGTCTGTACACACCTTGCATTCATAAAGTGTAAAAAAAAAGCAAAAGATTGATCAACAGATGGTTCAAAACATAAAAAAATACGACTTGACGCCATCTTCACTCTCAAAATCTTGAAAATCTACTTCGGCACCTCCAGCCATGATGTTTGCAGACTTGATGAATACATAAACAAGCTGTGTCTACATTCCTCATATGCTTTACTCTGGCTCGCTTATCCATCTCACAGCAGCACCTTCTCATCCCCGACTCCACCCCCCGAGCCCTCCTTTTGAGATTTCTATTGTTTCCATAGTAACCGGGTCTGGTCCCATGTATTCTTGTCTCGCGGCTGCCTCCTTCCCCTCCGGAAAGGCTAGGGGAAGACTATCACTCCATCCAAACAAGCTCTACACAACATTTAATAGGATTTTTTTCCCCTTTCCTCTTCGCCTGCCTCTAGATCCATCAGTCAAAGTGATTCCAAGACATGACGTTGCTATGTATAGGCCTTATGTACAGTGGCTTACAAGAGGATTATGGGAAACGCGGTCTCTTTGGTGTGGAAATCAATGGGTGGAGAGGGAGCTGCTAGCATAGTGGATCAATTGCAACCACTGTCACTTTTTTTTTTTAACCAGAGACCTTGCAGGAATGAGGAGACCGCAAACCATGTGAAGAAATGTCTGCCAACGACCACAATACAGAAAAAGAATACAGGCATATTTATCAAGTTCAAACTGGAAATCGATGCGTGGTGTCTCGCGTCGTACTGTTTTTTCATGCCTTTTCAACACAAAGATGGTTAAACAGATGTACTCAGCCTGGAAATATGAAAATGTGAGGAGAGATTGAGAAATACTAGTTTAAAAGGTCCTATATGACGCAAAATTAACTCTTGTGAGGTTTTAGCCATGTTTTAATGCTGTTACTTTTTCAAAAACATACCCGGAGTTGTGTTTTATTTCATTCACATGTGTGAGTACTCATTTATTATTAGTATGTCCACATCTCCAAAGCTCAAAATGCTCTGATCTACCGTGTGATGTCATGAAGTGGTAGTTTTCAAGTTATCAGCTACCTTTTAATTTTTGTTCAACAGAGACGAGAAATTCCAGCACTGAAATTAGTTGGAGTTTAAAACCAGAGTGGACTACTGGATCATGGGTTAATACGAGGTAATATTTTAAGACCAAAATGAGGGTTCTGACGGCAGTAGTTACGGAGAGAGTGGCAACGTTTTTTCAATACAAAGTGAATCGGAACCAGAGTCGATGGAGCCAGAAGCACACCCATGCTCACTTCCTATTTGGAACGCAGCAGTTGACAGGTTAGTTATATCCATTTATATACACCGTCTATGCTATAAACATTAGCATAAACTGAGCTAGTAAGTTCTAAATTCCATGCTAATGCTGTCTACCCACTCCCCGAATCCACACACTACGAGTGAATTGTCATTTGCCAAAGCATGCTGGGTAATCTTGAGATGAAGTCCTTTACAAACATTTCATTTGAATCTCGCAAACTTCTACTGCCCAGAGAGAACGCAGATTCCTAACTAAATTAATTGAATTTCCCCAAAATGAAACAACACTTTCCGAATGACTAAATGTGCACTTGTTAGGGCTAATCCTTGGATTTGGACGGGATTAAACGGAAAAAGTGAATCCTATTTTCAGAGCCATCTTTGTGTTTATTCAGTGAAGGGAAAAAGTAGAAATGAAATTGAATATGTATATTTCCAATGAGAGCCTCTGGGCCTTAATCCAAAAAGAGAAGTATTCAAAAAAAGATAATGTATTAAAATGGATGTAACACTGGGGACATCCACCAGGCCAGAAAAATCAGAAATCGCACTCACATTAGATCGGATTTTTGGCGTGCGTCACAAAAATCCATGTAATTTAAAGCTGCCCTATAGAACTTTCATGGTGGAGGGTCTGCTACATGCTTGTCTCCATGGAGATCTTATTGCTCTGCCTTAAATGTTCCATATTATAGTTTGTATTAGTGTTGTTCCGATACCACACAGTGTGAAGACGCAGACTAAGCATTCTTCATTTTGTTACAGCACAAGAGCAAAACAAAAAAAAGCAATCTCAAAAGATAATCTAAAAGAATAAATGAGATTTTGAGGGCTTAAGCATAATGGTCTTGATGATGAGTTGGGCTGATTAAAGCACTTTTACTTTTCTACTTTGTCACTTTTTACCACGGCGTGAATCAAAACAGCAGAGAGGCTTAAAAAAAAGACGAAAAAGACCTTCATCTTCGAAACACATGGCTAATTATGCAGAGTAAACAAAGTGTTAAGCAGGGTTGTACTTTGCGGAGTTACGGAGGTATCAAAGAGGTAACACAAATGCCTTTTCTGTTATTATTAAGTGTTTAAAGTGTCTGCGGAGCCTCCTCGTTCTGCCCAGACGTCGTTAGCTTCTCAAGGATTATAGAAAGTGGTATCGGATCTGTGATTAGGTCCGAGTACTCCAGATACGATACTAAAAAAGTGCGTTATCAGATCTTATAGCAATACCAGTATGAGCATGGGAACAACTTTTGTTTTTATTGCTCATAGACAGCTAGAAAAATGCGTTCTTACTGTGAGTGGGGTCCCCTCTCCACAGATCTGACCTGCAACTTGCCCTAGTGGCTTGACCTGCTTGTTGTCATGGCGATAGACGTACATTTGATGCCATTTTATTGAACATTAAGGGCAAAGCAATAACATCTAGTCAGAGTTTGCACGTCAATACCGCTCCCATAAGAACTGTTTAGTACTGGCCTTAACAACACCTCGATATAACTTTATCTCTTCTTCTTCTTCTTCTTCTCCTCCTCCTACAACAATCAGACACACATTATTGGATTATCGAGGCTTCCTCTTTTAAAACATGCCCGTCAACAGTCAACCGAGGTTACGAGAAGCTAAGTGCACTGCTAGTTTGCCCGTGTTAAACGGATGACAAGCATCCAGAGACGTTCATTCCATCCACATTCACCACATCATGTTTATTCGCACACATATTTCCCATGATGCCTCTCTCCTCTCCAAACATTCAGATCGTATAATTTCATCTATTTCAACAAACGCAGAATTAGTAGGATGCGTTTTACTTGCAAAATACATCCACCGAAATAGAACGCGTCGACGGGACTGGATAATTATTAGTGATTGGAAAATTAATTAGTACGCAGTGAGCAGATGAATGGGCTGGGTAAATATAGAGTAAGGAAGGCAACAGTTAGCATGAAGATTGTCGCTGCCGCCATTTTGGGTCTGATACTTGGCGGTGTGAATCTAAATTGGCTTGAGCTTTGACCTTAGAGTTAGAACAATATGGCTGCTTTAGAAAAAATGTTGCTATAATAAACTAACTTCAATTAGAGGATAAGAAATAAAGTACTAGTTAATTGTCTTGCCTTGTAATCGTAGTACTTGTATAGTAAACAGTAGCGATTTAATGTACTATAGAAGTTATAATATACATTTTACCCAACACCAGGGTATTTAGGGGGCCCATTATGTAATATTCAAGGGGGCCCATGTGAGTCTTCGTACCCTGGGCCCCCATATTTTTGTCAACGGGTCTGAACTTTGCATATTCATGGGTTTCAACTATCAGTAATAGGTGATATTTTTGGTTTTAAATCAATAATTACAATAGTGACAGTAGTAATTTTTCACCATTCTGAAACCAATGGATAAACTAAAAGTAAATTACTATTTTGGTATCAGTCCAAGTATCGAACTCTGAATATTGAAGTTATATATATATGTATAAGTGATTAAAGTTTTTTTTTTTTTGCAGACCATATTTTTGAAATTTTTTTTGCGTAAAAATTTTATTAATGTATTTTATTTATTTATTTATTTATTTTATCTACAACATCATACTATTCAAACACTTCAAGGGATTTTTTTTGCAGACCATATTATTCAGTTTGTTTGCTTAAAAAATGTATTTATATACTTATTTTTATTTTATTTTATTTACAACATCATATTATTCAACCAGTTTAAGGGATTTCTTTTTTTGCAGACCATATTATTCAATTTGTTTGCTTAAAAATGTAAATAATGTATTTATTTTTATTTATTTATTTTTATTTTATTTACATTATTTTATTCAACCAGTTTAAGGGATTTTTACCTTTTTTTGCAGACCATATTATTGAATTTGTTTGCTTGAAAATGTAATTAATGTATTTATTTTTATTTGTTTATTTTTATTTTATTTTATTTACAACATTGTTATTTAACCAGTTGAAGGGATTTTTTTTTTCAGACCATATTATTGAATTTGTTTGCTTAAAAACATTATTTATTCTGTTTATTCCATTTATTTCCAGCTCCACATTATCCAGCCCGATCCTAATTCCTCCACTGCTGCTCACCCCCTCAGCGCCACTAAAAGACCCGTTAAAGCTAATGCCCAGTCCACTAAGGCCAACAGTGCAGAGAGGACCCCCATTAACCTGTAACGGAGACAATGGCCACTATAGCCTTCACCAGAGCTTGTTCTTGTCCCATTGAAGCTAACGATTAAATGTACCTGGGCCCACAGCACAGTCTTAGTGACACCGCATAGCTCACTGTTCGGCTAATGGCTCAGCGGAACCTTTTATCGCTTTGTACAGTGGAGCGGCTCAAGCTCAAGCAAAGTCAAAAAAGCGAAAACTTGTTAAATCCATAAGGAAAAGCTGCCCGGAGAGAATCGTATTGTTAGAAAAGGCAAAAGAGTTTCAGTTGGAGCCATTTAAAGAGCCTATTTTATGCTATTTTCTTATCTGCGTTATAATATTTCCTCATCACAAACATACCTGGAGATGTTTTCATTCACACATCTTTAATACACAAACTGGCATATTTAGCCTTGTTCCACCTTGTGACGTCATACAGGAAGTGCTCCACTGGGTTTTTAAACTCCATAGACCTTCATTAGAATCATTTTTGATCATTTCAACCCTGGAATTTCTGATTTGTATTGAACTAAAGGTAAAAGGTAGCTGTTGAAGACTTGAAAACTATCAAAAAGTGGAACAATACAACACATAATTTCAGCCATGGAATGTCCAATCTCTACTGAAGAAACAGTAAAAGGAAGCTGTTAACTTAGAAAAGCGACTGTGTCATGACATCTCAAGGTGGAACAGAGCATTTTGACAGACTAATAAACCAGAATTACATGTGTGAATAAAACAAAACACAACTCCAGGCATGTTTTTTATGAACTAACAACATTACAACAAGGCTTCAATCATACAAGAGTAAATATTGCGTAATACAGACCCTTTAAGTTCAAGCTCATTTCACATAACAACAGATCATCATGACATCAAACCAAACGTGCCAGTCAATATTAGGTCAGCTGTTCAAATGCCGCATAAACACGGATATAAACACACAGCACGCAGTCAGGGATGACCTAGCTGTCGTGACTCAGCGGCAGACTCCGCCACCTGCCCGCCAGTCCTCGCTCTTCATAAAGTGTGAAATATGTACCAGATGGAAGCTCCTCTGTCCCCGTCACCCCGCCTCGCCCTCTCCGTGCACCCTTTTCGAACTCCCCCGCCCCACTCGCTCCCCTCCTGACCCCCGCTGTCTCTCGCTGTTCTCATTACGGCCGGCCCGAGCGCTCTCTCCCCGCCGCGGATACTCCCTCCACTTACGCCGGCGCCCGGGACCCCCAAGGGCTCGTTATCGATAGAGCGAGCGCGGCGGATGTGAGCGGGCAACCGGGGTGGGGGGGTCGTTAGCTTGGCGTGGAGAAAAATCGCAGGAGAGCTAGAATACAGCATATGCAGGGATGGATAAAGTACTGTCTTGTTACTTTAAGGTGGAACTTTTCACCACCTGCTTGTCTCCATGGAGATGTTATTGCTTTGTTTGGAATGTAAACATATGATCTTGCATTTACTCAATAACACGGGTTGTTATTGACCTAAAAATGTGGATTCTTACTTGAGTGGGCCTCGCCTCACCACAGATCTGATATGTAACTTGGCCCTATAACTTCACCTGCTGTTTCTGGAGCGATAAATAAGTGTAAAGCCATACTGCGGAACATGTAAGGCAACAAACAACTCCATGGAGAGAAACAAGTGACAGACCCTGCATCAGAAGTTACACAGTGCACCTTTAAGTGAATGTTCAGATATAAGAGCAAAGAAATACTTTTATTTTTCTATTTAGTAAAAGTATCACATGAAAAAATCTAAAGTACTTATATTACATTTTTTAAGAATAAAAAGTTAAAGTATTTTGCGCATATTCTGAAGTCTTATCAAGCTTAAAATGTAGTGATTTTGATACAGATTTGTGTTGAATTTTGTTCTGAATCGACTGATTTTTTCCCCCTAGGTAAATGTTAACTTGAAAACTACCACTTCATGACCTCACAAGGTGGAACAGAGCATTTTTGAGCTTTGGAGATGTAAACAGACTAATAAAAACAGATGATTCAAACTTGTGTGAATGAAAAAACATGTTTTTGAGTAACAGCATCATCTAACATGGCTTAAAACTCCCAAGAGTCCATTTTGTGTAAACAGAGGTATGACCTTTAAGGAAAGTACAGATACTTAAAATGTATACTTTGTTATGTTCCACCATTGCATATGCGCGCAGCTGTGATAGGAGAGTTGACCCTATCTCGTGATGCGCAGATGAGTGGAGAGTCAACAGCAGGGGTCCGAGATAAGAGTGGCAGCGGGTTATCTGGACACAATTGGATAGAGGTATGGAGAGGTGAAAATGGAGGAGTGTGACTGATGTGATCGCAGATGAAATAAGGATCTAAAGTAGGAAGAGAAGGCGAGCGCCGTAAGCCATAACACCAGCCAATCACAGACAAGAAAAGAAACAGACCGACCAATCACAATGAAGACGAACATATCACAAGCTTTTTAATTAATGTTCACATTTTTATATAGCGTTTTCCACCGTCAAGGCACGCAAAAAGATTTACACCAAGGAACCACTCACCCATTGAGGCACATGCTCATACACCAGTGTACGCAGACACTGGGGGCAAAGTAGGTTAAGCGTCTTGCCCAAGGACACAACGACAGCATTCATTTGTGGCCAACCAGTGCGTCTGAATCTGACACAACTGAATACGGTCAGTGACAAAAAGAAGCCATCCGATGTCAAAACGGAGGAAAATAAGCTAGCCAATCACAAAAACAACAAGCCAATGAGCCAATGAGACGCTGTTAATCCCAGCCAATCACAGAGCAGCTTAGTGTAGGTGAGACAAATAGCTAATTAAACCAATTCTCAACAGAGGAATTAGCATTAGCCACAAGACGCAGCAAACAAACAAACTAATAAGATACACAATTAGAGGCTACTATGTGAGTCATGAAAACTTGAAAAAATGCCAACGGACGCTATTAGAACAGGGGTCTCCAACCAGGAGCTCTCCACCCCCTCACAAGCAGCTCGCCGAGGGATTTCTGAATCATACGTATTGTGCTGAATAACTAAAATCTGATTTCATTAAATGCCTATTATCTTTGTAAATTAGGATTTTGATGTTTTACTTTGTGCACTAAGAAATGGATAATAATTGTGTAAATGCTTTATAGGCATTAAATTATAGGTACCCCATCTAAAGGCTCTTATATTTTTGTCTGTAAAGCCTCTTTGAGTGTCCAAAAAAACGCTATATAAGTTTGATGTATTATTATTATTATATATTTATTCAGTTTCTTGCAGCCATTAATATGAGTAGCTCTGTGACATTTTCATTTTGTAAAGAAACTCACCAGAGGAAAAAGGTTGGAGATCCCTGTATTAGAATACACGCTTCAAGGTGCACTGTGTAACTTTTTTGGTTGGGGGTCCGCCACCTGTTGGTTTCTATGGAGATGCCTGGAATGTTCCACAGTATGAAATTGAACAGCTCTACCTTATATTTATTCAATTACAGGTAGTTTATTAAGAGCTCAAAGACGGCATTCTGACTGTGATGGGGTCGCCTCTCCACAGATCTGCCCTGTAACTCGATCTGGTTCGGTCTCCATAAAAATTGAAAGGTTTAATGCCATACTGTGAAACATTCCAGACAAAGTAATAACATCTCCATGGGGGAAAAAAAGCATTTGACTGAAAATCACACAATGCACCTTCAATGAATAAAGAAGACAGACAGCTCCATCAATGTAAAGCAGCTCATATAATCTAGCACACATAACTAGCATACGCACTTGGCTGCCTGATCCGCGCCGCCTGATTTGCTCCCTTTCACGCAGCTGAGTTGAACGCCCAGCCTGATCATTAGCAGCACCCTTGTGTTCCCCGTGTAAGAGACACACTCTGGGGTCACTGGGAGAGGAGCCGGTCTGCTACACAAACACACCAGCGCTCTGTGATAGCGGCTAAAGGCCCACGGCTCTCTCATCGTCTTTAATGGGATGCTGTTGTTTACCACTGACAGCGGACACTCCTCTAGACGGGTGCAGACTGCTGATGGGTGGATCTGAACGCCAAGAGAAATAACAGGAGTTTAAAGGCAGCTTGATCCTTGTTTACTTAACGCGCTGTATATGCACAACAGAAAAACCTGTGGAGTGCCATCTACCGACCTTAAAAACACACTATGGAACTTTTCTGGTATGAGGTAATGACCAGAGACTGTGTAACCCACTCTGCATGATCCTGGGGTTTTAATTACACTATTTTTAATGAATATTCCTAATACGGAACTCTGCTTCAAAATTCGACCAATAACTGCCAGCCTCGATGAGCTTCATTTGACTGGATTTGAGCGCTATGGATGACGTCACACTCACTCTGACACTCGTCTCCATGGTAATGCGAATGTTCCACAGTGCTTTTTTTATATAGGGGTTCTTGCTGCTAAAAGAACTCCATTGAATAACGTGTTGCTACTGTGAGCTGAGTGGGCTTGCCTCTCCATAGACCTTAAACCAATTTGTAACTGTTGCTATGTACATGTATTGCACTTTTTTTTATTTATTATTTACTATGTTTACCCACAAGACTCAGAGTAAATACTCAAAAATACACGCTCTGCATAGAAGTAACTTTAGACACGCCCCCGGTTATTTTACCGCTCGCTGTTTCCTCGACATTTTGGGGTCATTTGGAGTTGAAGCGCCGATAAAATCTATGACAAAGAAAAAAATATCAACCACATAAAACTGCTTGGCCCCTTCACCTCAATTTTTGCAGCGGACCCACCTCACCCTCTGGAATCTGGAGCATCAGCCCGAACGCTCCAAACGCACTGCTCACAAACTGTCTCCTGGATGCTAATTTTCCATTTGAGCAATTGGCTGGTGTGGGCTTGGAGAGCAGCCCAGAGCCCACAGTGACCGCGAGCCACTCTATTGTCTAGTCCTTTATTTATTCCTCTCCGGAGCAGTGGAGCGAAGGGGTCCAACCTGCTACGCCTCAGCTTCTCTCGAGTCCAGCTCTGAGTCCAGCCCGGACGCTTGGACTCACTGTCTGGGGTACTTTGCAGGTCCGCTGGTTCTTATCTACAGTTTATATGACAGATTAGAGTGCTAGACTATTTCATGCCGTTGTAATTAAAGAGGGGCTGTTTCACTTCTGTGGGGTATTCACTGCTACCACATGACATATTTAGATCACAATGTTGGCTTTTATTGTTTTGAAAAAGCTGTATTTACTGAAAACTGTATTAATATGTTTTAGAAGTTTCACTTTAGTCACTTCCCCTAATGAAACTACTGCACATTGCACCAGGTTTGTAAAGTTGCTGTGTACAGTTTTGTGTAATGTTTGTCATAGGCTTGTGGGGCAGAGCATTGCACAGAATCTTGCTGCTAACTGTAAGGAGGGTTTGAATAGGGCGGGAGAGATCGCTAAATTACTCAAACATGCATGGGTGACATCTAAAGCCTCTTCAGGCAGGTTTTAAGGAGGGAAATATATAGTCAATATTATATTTCTTTAAGATTTTAATTAATATTGTCTTGTTTTAAAATAAGTTTATAATTTTACTTGGACATGAATAGGAGATGTGACATACGCAGAGCTAATTCTAGTTCTGTTACGTAGCAACCATAATGTTAACAAGGGCCAAAGCCTTGTCTAAATTACACAATAGTTATGTTGTGAGAGATAAAATTAGACAACTCCTTTCTTTTGTTAAATTAATTTGTAATCTCTCAGAAATTAGCTCTGCATATTGGACAGAATTTGTTGATGACATAAATAGTGGTGTTTTCTGCTTTTTTCTTCCTCTCAACTTTTTTTTCTGCAAACTGCCACTTAACTGATATAAAACTATGATAAGGCACTATCCCACCAAACCCAATAATAATAATAATTATTATTATTAAGCGGGAGAAGATGGATGGATGGATAATAATAATAATAAAAAAACACTCTAACCCTCTTTTGGCAGCTTGGTCTCAGACAGAATGGCGTTACTGGAGTATACAGTCTTCACCTGGCAAGAAGTGCTGTCTCAAAATGGGAGAATAATCATGTTGGCAATTACCAGTTACCGTAGAATGCGTTTTATAAACTATTGTTGGCATCGCCAAGTTCTATTGTTGCAGCTTTTCTCTATCATCAAAAACATGTTTTCTTGGAGGAAGTGTAGAAATTTTCTGCATGAACGGAAGGAAGATCTGCAACTAACTGGTGACTGAAGAACTTCAGCTTAGACCCTAGTTTACAAAGATGAAATGTTGGAGCTTCTGTGTTCAAGTCATTTTCCTTGTGGATCAAAAAATAAATAAATATTGGCAGACCTAACTTGTATTTTTCTTTCCAGACATTTATCATTTGAATGGCTCAAGAGTTGTTGTTAGTCTTTAAAGGTGCATTGTGTAACTTTTCTTTTCAATACAGTATGAGAATAAACTTGGTAATCACAGTGGAGATCAGATCGGCAGAGAAGCAAGCCTGCACATAGTAAAAATGTGTGTTTTTAAGGTATTTTTGAGCTATAAAACACCTGTAATAGAACAAATGCAAGGGGGATATGTTAATGCCCTACTGTGGGACATTCCAGGCAAAGTTAACAGCTACCTTTTACCTTTAGTTCAGAAGAGATCGGCAATTCCAGGGCTGAAATGATCCAAATGATTCTAGTGAAACTGTATGCAGTTTAAAAACACAGTGGAGCACTTGCTGTATTACCACAGGACGTAAAAGGGTAGAACAGAGAAAATATGCAGGATTTGTGTGTTAAATATGTGAATGAAACAAAACACAACTCCAGGTATGTTTGTAATGAGGAAACAACATTATAACAGATCAGAACACATGGGCCATTTTAGTGCTTGAGCTTAGTTACGCCATTTTTTTAATGTTTGATATATGTCAGTGAAATAATTGAAATAAAATCCAATTAAACACGTTCTGAATGGATTTAACTGCGCTACCTCTGGCCATAACATCACATCACTACACACTTTTGAACCTCACCTGACTGGATTCAAAATGAAATGAAAACTGTTTACGGCACGGCGAAGTTCAGAGAAAGAAGAAAGTGCGACATGTATGCCCGCAAACTCATAAAAAAAAAAAAAAACTAAAATATTACCGTGCAAATGATGCGGCGCTTAAAGCAAATTGAAACGATGCATTTTCTCATTTTCTTGGTGAAATGGTATTATGCGTGAAAAGAATTACGCGCGCACTCCTGATCACGCTAATTCAAATTGGAAATTACATGCGTTCATTCTTGCCACGAGATGAAAAGTGGTGCAGATTTGAGCCCAAGATGGGATTTTACTATGAACAGCTGTGATCCGAGGTGTACCTGAGAATTCAGCCTAGAAATGACTGCAGAAAAGATGTGTTATGAGAAGAGTTCAAGGACTCACATTGAGCCATTGTCTGATCTGTGTTATATTGTTTTCTCATCACAAACGCACGTGGAGTTCAGCTTTGTGATGTGGTAATACAGGAAGTGCTCCACTGCGCCTTTAAACTCCGTACACCTTCACAAAAAACATGAGGATAATTTCAGCCCTGGAATTGCCCTTCTCCACTGGACAAAAGGTAAAACGTAGGTGTTAACTTGAAAATTACAACTGACATCACAAGGTGGAACACAGCGTTTTGAGCTTTGGAGATGTAAATAGACTCATAATAATGGGTTCCTCAAACATGAAATACATGTGAATGAAATAAAACACAGCTCCAGATATGTTTTGACACCATTTTTTAAATCAAAACTAAGAAAAATCCTGCAACTTTTCTGTCTGTCTCCATGGAGATGTAACTGTTTTCCCTGTTATGTTCCACAGTAAG
Organism: Odontamblyopus lacepedii; assembly: GCA_034769755.1. Taxonomy (NCBI): domain Eukaryota; kingdom Metazoa; phylum Chordata; class Actinopteri; order Gobiiformes; family Gobiidae; genus Odontamblyopus; species Odontamblyopus lacepedii. Next base: position 14,181,382 of record CM068366.1, read on the forward strand.
TCAGCAGCCTCCTATGAGCTGGCGTCTACATATGTGGACATATATATCCAACACATTCTGGGTTGTTCAGGCACTTAATAAATCATTATTCAGTTGTGACTTTACATAAAATTAATGTTTCATGTCAGATCTGGACATATTAATAAATATTATAAAAATATAACTCTACGTTTTTGCACTCATCAGGTCCTAATCAGCCCAAATACCAAAGAGAAACCAAAAAAGCCGTGCAAAAGTTCAGGTCACAGCAGGTTAAACATCTCTATGTCCCATTTATTCAAAAGGTGTTTCTATTCATTCCAGCCAAAGGAATCTTCATGGAGACTACTTGGTTTTCTGTTGTGGTCTGTTTAAGCTAAACAATGTATTTTATGGGTTTAGATAAGTGTTAACTAACAACTGCTAAAGCATTTCTGTATTAACCTGCTGCTCCTGGACTATCTTAAGGCAGGTCACTCTGCTCTGTCTTTATCCAGTATTGTTAAAACAATAAACTGTTGCTTTGTTCTTTCTCATCATTTAGAATAGTGGGATCCTTGGAGGCAAATCTGATAAATGCCCCAGCTGAACCACATAAGTATTCTCTGTTTGGAGGTCGTTTAGATGTAGTACGTTTTACCTCATGTTGGTTTGATCACATTTGTCGTCTGTATAAGAAGTCTGTGTTTTTGTTATGGCGTACAGAAGAGGGAGAGACGGACCTTGCGTGAAGGACAGAAGGTTTCGTTTCATTTTCTCTGTAACTGTGGCACAATTGATTTAATAAAGCCAGACTCTGATTTAAGACAGTTTTTCTCCAGCTTTTATTTTTCTCAGATTTACAAATCCACAACAGAGACGAGCAGCCAGCGCCCCAGAACTGTTTCAAACCTGGTGTATACTTTTAATCATTGCGAGATAGGGTCAGTGTTTTAGTGAATTAGCAGAAAATATCAACTCTATTAAGATCACTAGGGCTGCATGATTTGTTAAAAATGTAAAAAGCATTGCAATTCCTGTCAAACTAATACAGAACATTTCATTTGTTTGTAAAGGTCTAAATTGCAGGGTTTCTAAAATAAAACTTTTGGGTACTTTTCTACTTTTCTTTTTGCATTCAGTTTGATTAATCTGGCAGGCGTGTTACCTAGAACTGACATTTGCTTTACTTTTTAATCCCAGTCTGACATGTGATCAGTCATGTGACCAAACCAGGAAGTGCGAGACAGAAGGAGACTATTATCTGTCCACGCTTGGAGGAGAGACAGGCCCGTGTCCAGGGTCCCTGTCGGCCGGTCAGCGCTAAGCAGCAGCAGATGGACCAGACACGGCCATAAGCTCTCACACACTCACACACACTTACACACACACACTCACTGTTGCCACGGAGACCCATTTGAACAAAAGTGTAAAGGGGAACGACTGCAAAAAGTGTTTAAAATGTCTGAGGCTATAATTTTATATTTAACAAGTATAGGGAGTATAAAAAGTATACAGAGGAACATCAATAGCAGGGGAAGCAAGTAATTCCTCCAATTCTGAGCTGCTGCTATAACTGTAATGGTACTTTTTGTAGGCAGAATAATATAGATTTTATTTTAAGATATATAGTTAAACAAGAAACGACACAAGTAGACCAAAAGGTACTATAATACTACTACTATTTTTGTAGACCAATCATTTTTTTGGTAATTCGTGTTGAAATAATCTCAAATTTCCACAGAATGTATAGAAACAGATCAAAAGTTTTTATTTAATTTTGCCTTTGATGCAAAATTTGGTAAAAACTTCCCCAACTGGCAAACAAAGCCCCAAGATAAGATAATAGCTTTTAAAATTATGTCATTTTTTTTGGGGGGGGGGCACCCTGTATAAATAAATAAAACATACTAAATAAAACTAACTCCTCTCCACACTCATCACAAACAAAACACACAAGCCATAACTTTAATGAAAATACCTTTAATCAAAATCTACGCAGTGCATCGTTACATGGCTGGTTTTTCATGCTCAAAACCCATCTCCAGCCAGGCACGCTCGCTGTTGGCCAATGATGAGAGGGGAAAATGATATTAGCAGAAGAAACAGTGGTGCTGTGTGCTCGTGCGAATGCTTTTGGCTGTGTCGGTGGTTAGATACTCCCTCGTGAGCCTGTGAAAACTCTGGCTCCTCTCAGTCAGCTGATTCCAACAGCTGATATCACAGCTCTGCCCTGTGAGCTAAAGTTCTCCAAATACACATCTGATTGGATGACTTGTTTGTCTGAAATCAGCCAACCTACAATTGATTTTTTCTAAGAATATTTCCAATGTTTTTTGGGTTGTTAAAAATATTGAAAATCTGATACTAATCAATACAAAAACTAGCATCGCAACTAGATACTCATTAGAGCAGGTATTGATACTAAAAAGGCACATTCAAAGGCCAGAAATGAACCTTTTCTGAATAGTTTTACAATGATCTTGAGCTGGGAATGGGAATATAAAAGAAAATACTATGATTTAAAGGTCTTATATGACACAAATTTGACTCTTGTGAGGTTTAAACCTTGTTTTCTCCTCGAAAACATACCTGGAGTTGCGTGTTGTTTCATTCATGTTTGAGTAACCCTTTATTATTAGTCTGTCATCTCCAAAGCTCAAAATGCTCTGTTCCACCTTGTGATGTCATGAAGAGATAGTTTTCAAGTGAACAGCTACCTACTCTGTATTATCACATGACATCACAAAGTGGAACAGGGTGTTTTCTATTGTTTTTTATCATCGCGGCATCAGAATCAGTATTGAGTACCAAGTCTATTCCTTAGTATCGTAATCCAGTTGGAGATTTTCGTATCGTGGCCCTACAGTGTGTATTGGACAGCATGTGGCTTTGTGGGAATAGCCAATGAGCCGTTAGCGTTAACTGTAGCATGCCGCTGTATTAGCACGTTAGCGATTCCATTTATTACATCGGCGGGGTACGGTTGTGCTGAGTCATAAATCAAACTCTCCTGATTGGCTGGTGCACCGGAGCAGACGGTGACCTTGTTTTGGGGACGTGAGCCGTAACTCCCGGTTGTGCCTTTGGAGCCGAAGAGTTGTCAGAGAGAGCGGTGCAGTGCTTAAGCTTCAAAAAGGAGCTGAATGTACTAGTATGGAACTAATGATACTATACTCCAGCAAAAATGGAAAAATACACAAGCTTTATTCATTCTGTGATGACAAGTTGGGTCAGTGAGATGTCAAATTTGCAAAAATTCTATGAAAATTTCAGAATACTATGAATTTTAACTTAAATTCTTCTTCCTACACCCCATTTTAAATTGTACTCAATATGCAGTATGATCTGTAGCCTAACTGGTGTATTAAGTTTAGCTTATTTGAAAGGGGACAGTGCAATTTCATTATTATACATGATTAAAAAATCCAGAATTAGCCAGAAGTTTTCATCTGTAGTAAAAAGGCAATAAAATACATCTATACAAGATGATATAGAAGTATGATATGATAATTGTGAAAAGTTTAGTGTAGTAATATCTTCAAAAACCAACTGAATTTTATTGTTATCAAAATATTATTCCATCACTTCTTGATAAAATCTACCATATATTATTGCCATAATATCTATAGAAGATGGTAATAAAAAGAAAGTCACTTTTTGGCAGTTTTTCAAAATGGAGATATTCACTTTTACTATTGAACTCTACAAATAGTGTATTAAGAATGATGTAGGCCTCACAGCTACTCAATTAATACTATAATCTCATGTCCTAATCCTAAACCCTTTAATTATGAAGTTATTAAGTAAATAAGTAATGATTGTTAATAAACTATTTGCTTATAATGAAAATCAAGGTGTCACTGTTATAGTGGTACCATTGTCTCTTTAACTGGTTAATATGCTGAGTTGTTGAAACTCAAATACAATTTTTAAGGTCAAAAGAACTTTCTATTCACACAGACACACAAAAAAAACATAAATAGTTAAGATATATTTGATTTTAATTAACAATCCAATTAAAGGTGTATATAAAGGTGTAACTTCTGGTGGAGGGTCTGTCAGATGCTTTTCTCCATGGAGTTGCTATTGCTTTGTCTGGAATGTTTCACAGTACAGCATTAAACCTTTCTATCTTTACCGAGACCAAACCAGACCAAGTTACAGGTCAGATCTGTGGAGAGGCGACCCCGCTCAGAGTCAGAATGCCTGTTTTTCTAAGTATTTTTGAGCTATGAAACCACATTCCAGGCAGAGTGATGATATACCCATGGAAACAAGCAGGAAACGGGCGCCCAACCAAAAAAGTACACAGTGCACCTCCAATACTTAGTCAGGATCAGATTCATAACACAATATATAATAAAAAAAGTAAACTTAGTATTTTGTTTTCGCTTGCACCATAAGTCAAGATAAGAAATAATGAATTCACAAGCATGCGAGCGAAACATAGCGCATTTACCCGTATTGACAATGACCACGGTAAAGGATTTTGGAAGAGATCGCCACAAAATCCTCTGAATATTTAACACACCAGGAACAAGCAGATTGGTTTCCAAACATCTTCAACTGGCCGCTTCTGAAAATGAAAAATCTGTGGGTGTTCTGGTCCACAAAATTAGAAAAAGATGAAATTTGTCTTTTTACAATTCGCTGTAAGAGTTCACGATTCAAACTTTGTAGCTTACAGATACGCCAGATTCTCTATTTATTTTTTACAACATCTGGTTACGGAAGTCGTTCAGCCATTTTGCGATTCCACTTAACCTTTCCACTGGTTTCTATTACATGTTATTGCCTGTATTGAGAAGTCCTAACAGAACCGCTACATGATTCGTTGCATTATGGGTAGGCCGAAGCTGGACCGGACCACCACGATTGGCTCAATGGCCCTCGAAAACCCCGAGGTGAGGTCCAGTTTGATTGGCTGAAGCGCTTCCCCAGCTGGACTCCCACAGGAATCCATCGGAGTTAGTTGGAGGTAGAAGAAGAGCTGGAGTGCTGGTGACTTTGCCTCAGGTGGAGGGGCCCCCGGGGGAGGTATTAGCATTTAGAGAGGGGGGAGTGGTCCCAGGCGCATGTGGTGTGCTAGAGTGGACCCCATCTCCGTGTGTCGGCATGCTACAAGAACATTAGATCAAGTGCTTTCCATCAAAGAAGTGGAGTCTGCTTGGGACGTAAAAGGAACTGATGGATCTGTTCAGGGAGATTGAAGGATCACAATGAAACAAGAATGGACATTTGAAACGAGAAATAGTATGAGACTGTTTGGTTAAAGGGTAAACGCTCAACCCATTATGCCACACACACCAAAAAACTAAAATAATGACCTTAGATAGGCTTTTTTTCCAATTTCGCTATATTTTTTCTATTTTAAATTCACTTAAAAGGTGCAGCGTGTAACTTTTCTGTTGAAAGGTCCACAACCTGCTTGTCTCCATGGAGATATAACCGTTTTGCCCCGATTATTCCGCAGTATGAAAATAAACCTGGTAATCACAATGGAGACAGGTCACTGGTCAGATCTATGGAGAAGCGAGCCTGCACGTGGTAAGAATTCATGTTTTTTAGGGTATTTTTCAGCTATAAAACACATGTAATCGAATGAACGCAAAGGAGATATGTTTAATGCCTTGCTGTGGAACATTTCAGGTGAAGAAATAAGTAGACAAGCAAGTAGAGGAGCTTAGACCTTAGGAGTTACATCCTAGATCCTAATATTTTCTTTGGATCAACATAAAATAGTGAAATTTCAAAAGATAACATGGCCACATTTAATAGCCCTTTCATACAATACAGTTTTGTTTATGGACCATGCCAGTCTTCAGGGAGATTTCATTGGTTTGTCAAGAATGTTCCCTGCTATGGCATTAAATGTATCTGTTTCTATGGAGACAAACAGTGGATGCCAACAGGTCTGTGGAGAGTTACAATAAAAATGCATGTTCTCCAATGTATTTTTGAGCAATAAAAACATTTAGCACCATTTAAAAGGACAATGGATAGCTTTAATACCACACACTGTGGAACATTCAACGCAAAGCTATCTCCATGGTTACAGACACCCCACTAGAAAAGCGACATAGTGCATTTTAAATAGATTAACTTAAAATTCATCATAAGAACCAAAAAAGTACAAAGCATTTCTATATCGAGACCAAATTCGTCCAAAACTAAATGTGAAAATTTCATCAAAATCCAACCTTGACATTGGAGCGACCTTGGCAGACTAAATATGAAAAGCCCTGTCAAATGTTCGGTAGTTAAGTATGCTGTTTCCATGGATACCAAACTAAACGGTTAAAACAGAAGATGAATCACGTCTAAATTGTGGAATGGCAAAGGTCTGGACATGTAAGAAATATACTTTTTAACTCTATAGCTCAAACTCCAGACATTTTTCTCTGTGGTTTTTATATGTAGTTGGAGGTACTGGAGTCACTGCAGCGTGTACTTATAAATTCTAATAAACAATGAATAAAAAGCGTCTGTCTTTGTGTTTTGCTGGCGTCGTTAAGATGTCAGGAGTCATTATTTTAATTGCGGAAACAAAGCGGGTGATTCAGCAAAATGGTTTATGTTTCTATGACTCCCCACAGCAATGTAATGAAAACCACAATTGCTTATAATAATTGGCACCGAGACGCAAATGTTGGGAAACTAGAGTAAATTAAGGGTAAAAGGTCCTATATTGTGCTAAATTGACTCTACATTATGTAACTTTTTGGTTGGGGGGCTATGGAGATGTCACCGCTCTGCCGGGAATGTTTAGTTTAGGAGTAGTTAATTCAGTCATTTCGCAGCGCTACAAAACAAAACAAAACAAAACATAGACTACAACCCTATGGATCATGACCGAAAGGGTTTAGGCTGAAGTCAAAAGTTCTTATAACGCCAAACGCTATTAAATAATGACAGAATCCCAAGAAAGAAAAGCAGAGTATGAACAGCAAGTTTGCATTTGCCGTTTCACTTGCAACTTACTGTATATATAAGAGACAAAATACAAATGAAAACAAACAAAATGCATAATTCAGTCATTGGAGAGTCTATATCTACTCTTTTTTTAAAGGTTTCTACAGTGTTAGACCTTTTAAATCATCATTCAGATTACTTCATATATAACAGAAATACAATCACTTTTCTTCTTAATTCTTCATTTTTTTAAAGATGCATTTTTTTTGTTTGTTTATGGTTGTGCAAACAAAAAATAATGATAAAAAAGGCACAGAAGTTTATCGTTTATGTCAAAATAAGCAAAGTGAGAATGAAGAATGTGAGGACTTATTTATTTTTAGTTTCTGTTTACAGTCATACAAACTAATAATGATGTTAACGAAGGCACAAAATTTTATCGTTTATGATCGCATCAAAATAAAAAAAATGAGAATGAACAATGTAAGGATTTATTTATTTATTTATTCCGTTTATGGTCGTACAAACTAATAATAGTGTTAAAAAAGGCACCAAAATGTATTGTTTATAATCGTACAAAATAAACCTCAATTAAAAAATATAAGGATTTTTTTTTTCATTTCCGTTTATGGTCGTACAAACTAATCATTTATCGTTTATGATCGTATCAAAATAAAAGGTGATGTTAAAAAAAATGGTATAGATTAAACCTGTCTATGATGAGGGAAACAAGCAGGTTACAGCATTACGCTATATTACAGTTCAGATCTGTGGAGAGTCGCCCTATTCACAGAAGGAATTATTGTATTTTTGAGCAACAAAAACACCCGTAATGAATAAATGAATGGATATGTTTAATGTCATACCATGGAAGAGTCAGGCAAAGTGATAACATCTGCACTACAAGAGGTACACAGTGCGCCTTTAACTGTACTTTTATACTGGTACAAATTGGAGTCCTCCTTTCGCTTGCACTTTAGGTCTGTCTGACTCCAAACAGCTGTGTAATGAACCACATTAGTCGCATACTAATTCGGGAGACAGTGGCTTTTGGCAAACAATGTGATGAACGAGCATCTTGTGAGTCTGCGAGCTTCGGTCTGCCTGCTCCCGATAACGACGCCAAATACTTCCTCCCCCCGAATCTGCATCCGGCGTCGCATCTTTCAGGGCCACGCTAGCAGGAAAAGAGGCCCCCGCCGCTGCCGCTAACGCTAACGCTACTGACACCCGTAATGGATTGCTTAGCCATGCTCATTTCGCAGGCTAATTGGCTAATTGAACTGGGTAAGGAAAAGTAGACGCCAGTGTGGAAATAATAACACAAAGGTAAGGGCGGGGTGTCAGAGGGGATCGCTGATAAATGACGGAATAATTGCATGTTAAATACATTTTAATTGGCCTGAACTCTTGATGAACTTTGGCTTCCCCGGAGGATGGTGATGCACGTTTGATGAGGAGACGCTTTGCTCAGATCAGGCCAGCATGCGGTTCACACGAGGCCAAGCTACGAACTATGAGGTTATTTTTTTATTACGACAGTAGAGTGCAAAGTTTTACATAAATACTTGGGTTTATTGCTTGATGAATAGGTTGGCTGAGAAGAAAACTAAAATATAGATTGGAACTCCTTAATGGGTCAAGGAAGAAGCTATTATTTTCAGTTCTGTATATGTGACATGCATAACTACCTCTGTTAATCTAACTTTGAGAACAATGTAATATAAACGTTTTAAGTTGGTAAATTGTAATTCAAAGCATTTTAAATGAAGGAAGAGATTTTGTCCATGACCTTAAGTTAACTTGACTTTTACAGTTTAGTTTTTCTTGCTATAGTATCCTGATAATCAACACTGCATATAAACAGGTTTTATGTATAGATCTTCGGGGTGGACGATATATCGGTATCAGTATCGACCAATATCGATTCTTGATACAGTATGGCTGTATTTTTATGCAAACATCTAAATAATTTTATATCCCACTAAAATACATTTTGCTGTTATTTTTACTAAAGTGAAAAGTCGTTACTTTAACTTAAGATAAAATTGAGGGTCTCACTATGGATTTTAAATGTGAAATATCGGTATTGACAAATATCGACAAATATGGATATCAGCATCTGCAAAACAAAACAAAAATCCATATCAATCCATCCCTAATAGATCAGTTTCCGATACACCTCATTGTGAGATAAACTATAACAGTCAAGCAGCAAATCACTAGTTTTCCATGGCATTCTTCATAGTTTTCCACCCAAGAACCACTATAGGATAAGAAAAGCATAAGATGGTTCACTTCAGTTCACTTTTACTGCCTCTTCACCTCCCTGCACCACCATTTTTCACTTTTCATTGCTACCGACACAGACTCTCCCAGACACTTTTCCCAGAATACTCCGACGCAGTCTCCCCCCTCTCCTCCTGTACACGGGGCCCTGTCCTCTCTGTGGTGTGGGAGGAAGAGATCACCTGCCTCGCACCTGCCTTATCAGTGGCAGGGGCAAGTTGGTGGTAAAGGGGATGGTGCACCTGCCTCCGAGTCTCTGCGAGCTGGCAGGAGGAGGCCATTATCGGCGGCACTCCTCGGCTCCTCTCTGGCACTATCAGCACGCCACCAGCTCCTTCTTTATGTGCGCCCGGACAGCTCCACCAGACTGCTGAATGTGGTGGAGGTTTTTTTCGACATACGGTGTAGAGAGGCGAGCAGCAGAGAGCCAAGCTAAACAGGAGACGATGTAAAGGATCAGAATTGGATTAGGCCCAAAAGCACTTAACACTAGAGTCAATAGGAAAACGAGCTATGCTGGTAAAAACCTCCTTCTATGCTAGGCCCCATGTGATAAGAACGGTACACAGCCAAAGTGGAGCTCCTAGTTCAGGGGTAAATGTTGACTTTTCTCCTTGAAAACTGTACTGAATTTGACTTGAGTTTAAATTACAGCTGAACAGAATTTGAACAGATTTTGAATAGAATTTGAACTTTGACTTGGACTTGAACTGAATTTGAACTGAATTTGAACTGAGTTTGAATTGAATTTGAACTGAATTTGAACTGAATTTGAAATGCATTTGAATTGAATTAGATTTGAATAGATTTTGAGAAGAATATGAACTGAATTTGGATTTGGACAGAATCTTAATTGGATTTGAATCTGAAACTCAATTTGAATTAGAGTTGAATCTGAAACTCAATTTGAATTGAATTTGAAATGAATTTGAAATGAATTTTAATTGAATTTGAATTAGATTTGAATAGATTTTGAGAAGAATATGAACTGAATTCAAAATGGGTTTGGAAAGAATTTGAATTATATTTGAATATGAAACTCAATTTTAATTGGATTTGAATCTGAAACTCAATTTGAACTAGATTTGAATCTGAAATGAAATTCAAATGTAACTTAGATTTTTTGGATTAAATTTTATTCTCTTTACTTTACTAGATTAAAACCACCCAGTTGACAAATGTTGAAACAAAAACAGTAAAATCAATGGACTAAAGCTTCTTACAAGCAATTTTAGCCACAACCAATCTGCACCATTATTTGCGAGTGCTCTTAACTTACGCCGTGTACTTCATTATCATGGGAGAAGTTGCTGACTGGGACATGTTGAGCTTTAACAAGAGGTCGTCACGGGGCAACTGCATTAGTGTTTGATAGCTGGACCGCAGAGCAACCTCCCCGCGGGCCAATGTTCCATACGCCATCTATTAATCCTTCGAAAATGCTTTCAACTATGTGACTCGCAATTACTCCAAGAGAACATCAAATTGTCTTAAAAGGATTGGTACCCGTGCGAGGTAATGGTGGTGGAAATTCTAACGAAAAACAATGTAACAAATGATGAACCAGGCCAACCCCTTAAGCCTGCATATACACACATTTTCCTGCATTTCGAAGGTGAGTTTATTCTCCTGGTGTGAAATTAAGCTATATTAATGCTATCATAAGCTGCCATGCCATCCCCAAAGACCAAAAATGTTCTGTCCTAAGGCTACAACATAATTAGAAAAGCAATATAAGCACGAAAGTAGCTGTTTTCCAGCGAACACCTACATCATGTACTGCTCCAAAGAATATGTCCAAAAGTATGGTATTTTCTGAACGAACTGAACCATGGTAAGAATATACAAAGTAAGTACAAAAAAACAACCATGATGCGGATTCTATTGAGATGTCGAACAATGTAGGGCTCAACAAACATTATTTACTCGTACTTTAGAAGAACTATGGTTTATTTGGGGTCTTTCCTTGTCTGAGCACTGTTGCGAGATAGGGTCAGCGCCTTGGTAGATATATAAGAGTGCTTCAGCCCTTCCTTATCAAAGACTGTGGAAATGGAAGCTCCTAACATTGGCTTGCACATAGCTAAAGATACTAAATCTATTGATATTTTACAGCGACATCTGGTGGTGTTCTGCATGTATATTTATGGTGGGATGTTCATCAGTTGCCATGGTGACGCAATTCACACATCAGCAAACACAGCAGTCTCAAATCTCTAGAAAAAAATGTTGAAAAATAGATTTAAACCACACATTTTAGTCCAGTTTCGGTGTCTGGTGTTGATGTTGAACTGACACAGGTTCAGACTGAGCAATGCCTACAGTTAGCGTCACACCTCCAGGTAATATTGATGACATCAGCTGCAAAATATCAATAGGATAACATATAGGCTGGTGTGTAGAATGCCTAAGGGCTCTGCATGCTGTGTGCTGTAGCTGCCACGGGCCACTGATCCCGTGTCTTTATATTAAGACTTAAAGCTAAGCATATATGGATAAGAGCGTTTGTATTGTGGTTACACTTGGCTGTGTTTAAATAGGGAAAGCCACCCAAATGACATTTTGAGTCGCGCAGAATAAAGCAGAGTTTATGTTTTTCATTATGTAGTCGCTGAGCCGTGGTCAGTCATGTTGAAAAGCCAGGCAGCGCTTGGCTGATCCACAGAGGGGATAACGGCTGTATTGAGAACGCACATTCAAATTCATTGTAGCTGGCTGAGAGCTACACTTACACTGTACTCATTTAGATCGGAGGTTTGAATGCATTTGACACACAAAACCACACAAAACTACACAAAGCCACAGGTGGAAAGTAACTCACTGCAAATACTCACGTTACTGCATGTGAGTAGATTTTTGCCTAGTAATTGGGTATAATACTGGCCTGTATGTGTAATTTTGTACATTTTAAATCATTAATCAGGTGCATTAAAGCTTTCCATCACCATAGAGACCAAATTAGGCCAAGTTACTCAGATCTGTGGCGAGGCACAGTCCTAATGCCCTTCTTTTTTTTATTTTTTTTTATTTTGGAGCAATAAAACTACGTGTAATTGAGTAAATGTAATGGAGATCTGTTTAATGTCATATTGTGGAACATCTGAAGCAAAGCAATGACATGCATTCTGTAGATACATGTATCTATAGAATGACTGAAAAGTTACACTGTGCATATGATGAAATGGTTTGGACAATTCTCTAATTTTGACTCAATTTAGTGGGATAATAATGTAAATATTAATTATAGTTTTACCCCAATTAAGAAGCAAAACTACAGGAAGTAGAGAGTTTTGTTTTAAAGACTTCCACATTGACACTAGGGAGAAGTCTATCTGAACATTTGACACAATTTACACGTTAAAAACATAATTGTTCCCAATACTCAACATTATTTCAACAAAATGAAGGTGTTTTCTTATATTTTTTGTTGGCAAATGCATGTTAGGGGAGTTTTGGCCCATTGTGCAGTACAACATGATGCGATGTCATAATCTCCAACCAGGAAGTCAAATTTGAGACCTAAAAAGTGGCTAAACTATGGGAAAATTTATATGAACTCTTTTTTTGGTAAAATTTTAAAATCGTAAAATGAAGCATCTGGCTACTTCATTCTTCACACTTAAAGTACTTTTTGCAGTTTGAGAGAAAAAAATTACGCCATTAAGCTCTGCATGCAGCTACAGTTGAGTATGCTAATTTGTTTTTTGGCCGTAACCGCTAATGCTAATAACTTGCTAGCTGGTGCGAAATGTTGGCGATGGTTTTATTTTTATTCAAATTCAGCAAATTAGCTCATCATACTAACTTTGCCAACATACTAATTTCACTGCTTTGTTTTCCTCATCACTAATAGTATTCTTATCTGCTTTGGGAAGACTTTTGTGGTTTCATGGTCTTGTTTTCTTACATTACACTGATACGTTCATTTTGTATATAGATCTCTCAGCAAAAACACTCGCTTAATAGACAGAAAAATCCTTGACTTGACCAAGGGAGAAAAAAAAAGTTTCCAAACAGCTCGTCATCAAGAAACTATAATGCTAAACTTAAAGCTACTTCCACCAGCGCTAATGACTTGACGAAACAACAATGGTAATGGTATGGTGAGACGTTTTCGGTTCATTGCAGATTGGAGAGATTTGGTGGTGATTTGGACGGACGGTCTGCCTCATTAGACAAAAGGCGTTTGTTTAGTAACAAAAAGAATTCTACCACAATCAATGATTTCTCTTGGCAACAATGGCGGGAATCTGCTGCAGACATTCTGGGCTGGGGTTTAGCATCGGAAAAAGATATGAGCAAGAATTTAAAGTGGTTCGGTTGGTAGAGAGTTTGTCCACGGAAAGACTGGTGGTTCGAATCCCGCTCTCGACATAAACGTCACTGGCGATGCGATTACAGATCCCGCAGATGAATGCTGTTATTGTGCCGTTGGGCAAGACACTTAACCCCCCTTAACGTATGAACGGGTGAGTGGTTCGGTGACGCAAAGAGCACTGAAGGTGTAAAAGCACGATTGCCGCACAGTACTTGGGCTGTGGTCATTTGCCTGAACAGAAAAAAAACTTACACAATCCACCTTTAAAATATAGATCATTGCAACGAATATGGCAACGTCTACTTCACGACAACCTCAAAGTAGATGGAATATGTCTAAACATATAGAAATGTCCAGAAATAAGAATCAAACTATTTAAATACATAGTTTTACATCGTACAATAGCGTCTGGGCCTATATTTTTGTTCTAACCAACTGTTGGAGCTGAGTAGAGTACCCAAAAATTGTACTCAAGTAAGAATAACAACACTTCAAAACAAAAATGTGAAAAACTAAATTATACCTGATGGAACTGTGCTGTGAAAAACGCAAATGTTCAAATCATTTTATATTGTCGACTTAAAGCTTTTGTCGCTCGTAGACTTACTCACAGGTCCCAAAACTGTTACTGTACTGTTACTTCAATAAAAATATTACTCAGGTAGGAGTATGCTGGTCGAAAAGTACTCTGAAAAATACAATATCATAAAAAACAAAAAATTAAGTAAATGTAACTGAGTACTACCCACCTCTGCTTACAATAGTCTTTTACAATAACTATAGGTTTGATTATGTATTAATTTAGCTAAAAGGCAGAATTATCATTATAACTAACCTCCTAATGTTGTCTATTGCAGTATATTAGGTTATGCTATGTATGCTGCTAGAAAAGTACAGCTTCTTTAAAAAGTTACTCAAGTAAATGTAACTGAGTACTTATGTCCTTGGTTAACACAACTTCAAGCCATGTACATTTTATAGCCGTTAAATAAGCTACAAGACTTTGAAAACTCTAAAGGAAAAAATTGTCAGAATAATTCGAGATTCCACTTTGCACAAAGCACCTCTGGAGTGACACGGCCTGCTTACCTGACCTTAAAACTCCATTACGTGTGCTGTAAACACCGCTATAGGTCCTTCATGTGGTCCCTGCTTGTGTATGCATGCCCCGCTCCGTCCTTGCTCTCCGCCTATGAAGCCATTTAAGGTGAACAGAACCACCACACGCCTGCCTTGTCCCCGGGGGCCTCTTTTCACAGCGCGCATGTAGCCGGTCTCTGTCACCGCCGCGTCGCTAAGGAAATAGAGCTGCCAGCCAAAGCACAGGAGAGATGGCGAGGAAGAAAAAAAGCCGAGATGATGGAGTAACCTGTGTGTGTCAGTCAGCTGTCAAAACACTGGCCCCCAGATCACACGGAGAGATGTGGGGACTTTAAGAGACAATGTTTGACTGGAGTGATGAAGCAGTTTTACTTTAAACATGTCAGTTTTTGGGGGTTTTTAAGGTCCGCCGCCTGCTTGTCTCCATGGAGATGCTGTTGCTTGAAATGCTCCACAGTTGCCATGTTTACATGAGAGCTTTAATTACAAATAAAAATAATTCAATCCTGAATTAAAATGTATTTCGCTTTTAAAAAAGTCCATGAAAACACCCCCTAATGAAAATGATTATTCTGAATTAAATCTAATTCCAAAGTGGGTGGTTTATTCTGATTTTAAAGCCAAATGAATTTTTTCCTTGTTCATGTAAACGTTTATTCTTCCTAAAAATGATTCGGGTCATTCAGCGCATTCTCGTTGGGTCGCCCTTCTGACGAGATCCGGACGATCTGGCTCCACCAGTCGTGGCTTCGGACTTTCCTCCACTGCTCTTTGGATTTGTGAGCAGGATGTGGGAGTGGACTGAGGTGTGGCAGCCTCAGACTCAGTTTGTCTTCTTCCTCCTTCTCCCACACTCTTCCCTTCTCCTCCTCAGCTCACAGACGTAAAGCGTGAGGAGAGAATTCTCCAGCTGCTGCTTCATTATCATGGGAACAACTGCCAAAAAAGTTTGGATCATGTTTGTGTCCGTGGCGTAACGACAAACCGAGATGACAGAAAAGCCGGCAGCAGCTGAAGTGTGTGTTTTTTATTCTGGTCGACGTAAATACGTTCGTGTTCCTGTTCAATCAGACCCTTTCCAATTCAGAATTATTATTTCCATGTGAACTCGAATGAGAATATTTTAATTCTGATCTATTTAATTCAGAATAATTAATTCAGAATTTACAAAACACATCATGTAAACATATTCAGTATGATATTAAACAGATCCATTTTGCAGTTATTCAATCACAGGCGAGTTTGTTGCTAAAACTGCACTGATACAGAGCAGCTCTCCTCTCCACAGACGGGACATGTAACTCAGTCTGGTGCATAGACTGTACGTATAAAGCATTGGACTAAGTGAGTGTGATGCCACCCATAGCATTCAGCTCCAGTCAAATGAAGCATATCAAGGGTAGCAGATATAGGGACGAATTTGTAGTCGAGTTCCATATTTGGAATAGGAATTTATTTATGGACAAAAGAGAGAAATAAAAACACCAGGGTCATGTACAGCAGGTTAAAGCGAACATTTTAAGACCAAAATGAGGCTCACTGCAGCAGTTCCAGAGAGAGGAGTGCACTTTTTAAAATGTAAAGTGGAGCCAGAAGTGCCCCCATGTTCGCTTATTGTTTGGAAGTCGGCGGTTTACATAAACAGCCTATGGTCTGGTGGCCTCACCTGTTTGTCTCAGAGGAAATAAGCAAGATAAATGCTACACTGTGTTGCCAAAAACAACCCTTTTGTATTGTTAGGGGGAAGTGCCTCTCCGCAGATCTGACCTCTAACCTGGTCTGGTGGTGTCTTCCGCTCGCCTCCACAAAGATAATTTAAGTTGACTGTGATACCGTGGACCATTCCAGACAAAACAATAACATTCATACACTCAACCAGGAAAGTTGCAAAGTGCATCATAAAGTAAAAAAAGTAGGAAAAAATACAAAACAAAGGATAAAACAGAGAGCTGTGAACATACCATAAACAGGATTTCCTCAAAGTATAAAGCAGAAAAAGTATTGACTGCCAAAGTTACCTCTATGCTGCAATGACAAACACACAAAAGTCACTGCTGGAGTAAAAACCAAGGTTGTTTTTCTGGGTTTTGTCTATACATTTTTGTTTGTAGTACATGAAAGCCAAGGGTACAAGAGAAAGATGGCAATCAAGCCTCAATCTGCACATCCTCTGCCCCCAATTAGCTTAGCCAGGAGATGATAAACAACATCAGACACGACCCACAGGGAGCCATGGCAACAAAGCAGGAAGAGGAAAAGGAAATTGATAGCTGGGTTGCCCGGGTGATAGGCATGACATCTGGAACAACTTTTTCTCTTCTGAGTCATAAAAACAATATACACAAAAACAAACTCAGAGATCAAGAACACAGGATCAGTGAAAAAGCTGGAAATGAAGTTAAACATTATAAAAAGTGGACTATGTAACTTTTCTCCATGAAGACGTTATAGCGTTGGGTGTTACACAGTAGGGCATTAATTTATCTCCATGGAGACAAGCATGTAAAGCCGCCAGGTCAGATCTATGTAGAGGCAACCCTGCACATATTATGAAGCGTTATGCATGTTCTTCAAGGTCTTTTTGAGCAATAAAAATACCTGTACCCTTTTTTATGTGTTCGAGCAAAGTCAGTAACATGAATCAGGAAGAATGTTGTTAGCATGCTAGTTGTTTTCAAGGTTTTTGTGCAATAAAAGCATCCACACACGATTTATTTTTATGTATTTGAGCAAAATGTGCCTGGTAGGGATATATTATTTAAGCAGCTCTTGATGTCAAAACAAGTCAGATATTCAGGAAGAACGCTGTTGGCATGACTCCACTCTGGTCTTAGAAAGTTGTGAAAAGGACTTATAAACTCATTGCGGTGAAAAATTCTAATGCTCTAAATGCATAAGATACGATGAATAACTTTGAACTACTGGAAACTGTTTAAAATGAACAAATTCTGAACGTAAAATCAGGTACAGCACCTTTACATCAATGTTTTATACCAAACTGTGGAACATTCCAGGCAAAGCAACAACAATCTCCATGGAAACAAGTTCATGGCACACCCTCCACCAGAAAAGTTACATACTACACCTTCAATAAGTAGGTTTTATGTAACCACGAGGGAATAAGAAATATCTCGTACAAAGCTTCTTCCACTCTCCATGCTAGCATTTGTTCTATTCTGGCAGTGTTATTTTTCATTTCCTTGTCTCGGCAGGAGGACTCCCCGGGTCTGCTCTTTGATTCACTTCTTCTCATTGAATTTGACAAGTTCACAGCCAAAATCTTCAAGAAAAGATCGACTTTTAATTAACTGGGGGCTTTCCTTCGTGATTGTAATGCTACCCTCTCTTTGCAAAACCAACATTTGAAATTACTACTCCCCAAATTCCCACAAAATCATGATGTATCTGTGTGCAAATCATATATTAAAGGTATTGCGCTACTTTCTGAGTTATGCTATAATATTGTTTCCTTGTCAGAAACAAACTCGGAGTTGTGTTTTGTTTCATTTACACGTGTTTAACACACAAATCCTGCAAATTTAGGTTGAGTTCTTCTCTCAAATGGATACTTTTCTCCATGGAGATGTTATTGCTTTGTCTGAAAAGTTTCACAGTATGATATTAAACCTTTCTATCTTCATGGAGACTAAACCAGACCACGTTACAAGTCAGATCTGTGCAGCTGCAATCCCGCATACCATCAGAATGCCTGTTTTTCTAGGTATTTTTGAGCTATAAAACCACCTGTAATTGAATAAATGTAAGGTAGAGCTGTTTAATGTCATACTGTGGGGCATTCGAAGCAGAGCAATAACCGAATATCCATAGAAACAAGCAGGTGACTGACCCCCAACCAAAAAGTTACATCGCTTTTCAGTTTTGCATGTAAAATAGCGCAGTACATTTCCAACATTTCTGGAGTTGCGTAAAGAACTTTTGATCTTCTCGAATGTGGAAGTCAAACAAGTTTAAGAAGTTTTCGGGGAGCGGGAGGAAGGTGGAAGGATGGAGGTAGAAAGGAAATGTGATTTTGTAGCCAATATTGCGAGCATGTGGCATTTTGTTCAGTCTTATTTGAAAATGGGATTGGCTGGAGCCTTAGGGGGTTCCACACTTCTGGTTTGAATCCTTAAAACGCAGATAGGAGAAATGGTTTGGGCAAAATGGGGGAGTTAAAACGTGACTAGGAAAATGCCAAAATCTACTTGCATATTTATAAGAAATTCAACAACAATTTAACAAGCTACTGTGTGTGTTTTTGGCCGGGCTTACGCTGAATGTTTACTTGTGCCCTCTTGAGGTTTGAAGTAATACAACGCAAGATATTGCCGCAAACCGATTCAAGTCGAGCACAGTACATCTCCTGTCTATACTTTACCTATAGGGGTCAATGTTTGCTATTTGCCAAACTGTACATTTCGGGTTCACAATTCTATTCCACTGGTAGTTTCAGTGCTCTCTGTTTCTCCATGAATTTCTTTAACTAGTTGCGAAAAACAACAGATTTTACATTTGAGTTTGTTGAAGCAGTTACTCCCAGTGTCTCTAATCAACACTTAGATGCAAAACACGAAAAGTAGACTTCAAAAAACTAGTTAAAGCCTCTCTACTGGTGTTATAAAACAAGGCCATTGAACACATGCATATGAGTTGGAGCGCCTGCCAACAGCTTGTGTCTCTGTAGAGATATGATATGAAACATTAGGTCAAATCCTCCGGCTAAAGTAGTTCTGACCCAACCTCAAGATGTCCTGACGGGTTGCCTCAGCAGCACTGAAGGATGGGTCAAATGCAGAGGACATACAGTATTTCCCTGTAGGGACAATAAATTGTACTGTGCCTTGTCATGGTTTGAGTGTGGTTGAGGACCCCAAAGCAGAGACAGAGGCGCAGGTAGATGATTAAACAGGTTTATTGCCGGGATTGTAGGATGTGGTGATGGGAGCTGGCTGGAGACAGACGGAGGGAAGACTCACAGGTAGACAGACTGGACGACAAGGGCAGGCAGGACGACATGGACAAGCAGGATGACGACGTGGACGTGGACAAGCAGGACGAGGACGTAGACAAGGAATAGAGGAGGAATGAACTGACACTGAACAAAGGAAAAGGACAGAACTAAGTAGTGGGGCTGATTAGACAATGAGCTGCAGGTGAACCACCGAGCAGGTGATCCACACTGCAGCATTAGCCCAGCCACACCCCCAGAGGAGCAGACAGACACAGAAGGGAGGGGGAACACACAACAAACACCAAACCCTGACAGTGCCTTACCTTAGATGCTACAACTTTGCCTGGAATGTTTCACAGTGGAGCATTAAACTTTACTCAACTGGTGTTTAAATGCTAAAAAATATCTTGATTCACTTCTCCACTAGGGCTGGGAATCATTAAGAAGTTGCCAGTACAATACATAGGCAATGATACGATACATATCTCGATATAGTGCACAGTTCAATACGATATATTTCAAATCAATTCGATACAGCTCAATTTAAAAAAAAAAAAAAGGCTAAATCATGGCTGTGATACTTAAAGTTGTTAAATCACTACTTGTGCAAAGTTAATATGAAAAATCCCCATTTTAATGCAGATGTAATGGTCCCCTCGGGCTAATTCTGGCGTATTTACAAGTATATGTTCATGAATATGCATTGTCCCTTTTAAATAAATAAAACAAAACAAAAAATAATAATCAAAACAGCGAATTATTAAATGTGTTGCATAAACGAGTTTCCTTCCTCCAGCAAAACCGCAGCACTGTAACAAAATAATTTAGTAAAATGTACCAAAAAATACTCTTGGCGATATGTTGATACAGCAGCTCACGATATCGATACTGTATGAGCACATTAAACGATACAACATACCGATATTTCTATATTTTTGCATAGCTCTAATCTCCATAGATCTGACCTGAAAACTGGTATGATCGTGATGATTTCAGTGACGATAGAGACTTTTAATGCCATACTGTTGAACATTCCAATAATATCTCCATGGAAACAAGTAGATAGTAGACCTTCCAGAAGAAAAATTACAAAGTGTGGCTCTAAAATGTCAACATGTAAACTGAATAATCCAGCCAAACAGAGGAACAAACATTTCTTTTGCATGGTGACCCAAAATATGGTTCTAATGTAGCATGACGTTAGCCCAGGCGCTAGTGCTAATAAATGAAGTCATAACCACAGCAGCAGCAGGCTAGCATATGTTTATCGTACCATTGCTGTTTTCCCAACACAAATGTGATGAAATGTTAGCTTGCTACTGACACAGAAGCCACGGATCGCCAGAGGGAAAGACCAGATCTACTGCAGAGATAAGAGCTGCACCAGCAAGAAACATTAGCCATAATCGTGAGCAGAATCAGAGGAGAGCTCGTAGGAATCCCAGAGATGCTAACAGAGCTGTTTTTGTATTTTCCGACGTCTCTTTAGCTTGCTCTTTCTGTCTTCTAAACTTGTCAGAAGCGATCTACAGTTTTCTCAAGTGTCAGGAGTCGTGACCTCTCTGTCTAAAATGTCCGTCAAAAAGTGATGCCAACAAACAAATGATCAGCGAAAAGAGAAGGCTGGGTCAGGAAGGGCATCAGATGTAAACATATTTGGAACAGAGCAAACTTAAAGGAGTCTAACCAGCAGCTTTTAGGTGGGGCGCAATTTCGGCTATACTTTGAAACTGGAACTCAACTAAAATGACCTGGACTAGATCAAACTAAACCAGGACTAAACCATGACCAAACCAGGACTAAACCAGGACTAAACCACAACCAAACCAGGACTAAACCACAACCAAACCAGGACTAAACCAGGACTAAACCATGACCAAACCAGGACTAAACCAGGACTAAACCACGACCAAACCAGGACTAAACCGGGACTAAACCACGACCAAACCAGGACAAAACCGGGACTAAACCATGACCAAACCAGGCCTAAACCACAACCAAACCAGGACTAAACCACAACCAAACCAGGACTAAACCAGGACTAAACCAGGACTAAACCAGGACTAAACCACAACCAAACCAGGACTAAACCACAACCAAACCAGGACTAAACCAGGACTAAACCACAACCAAACCATGACCAAACCAGGACTAAACCACAACCAAACCAGGATTAAACCAGGACTAAACCACAACCAAACCAGGACTAAACCAGGACTAAACCACAACCAAACCAGGACTAAACCAGGACTAAACCACGACCAAACCAGGACTAAACCAGGACTAAAGAACAACCAAACCAGGACTAAACGAGGACTAAACCACAACCAAACCAGGATTAAACCAGGACTAAACCACAACCAAACCAGGACTAAACCAGGACTAAACCATGACCAAACCACGACCAAACCAGGACTAAACCAGGACTAAACCACAACCAAACCAGGATTAAACCAGGACTAAACCACAACCAAACCAGGACTAAACCAGGACTAAACCATGACCAAACCATGACCAAACCAGGACTAAACCAGGACTAAACCAAGACTAAAGCACAACCAAATCAGGACTAAACCAGGACGTAACCACGACCATACCAGGACTAAACCAGGACTAAAGAACAACCAAACCAGGACTAAACGAGGACTATACCAGGACTAAACCACAACCAAACCAGGACTAAACCAGGAGTAAACCAGGACTAAAGCATGACCAAACCAGGACTAAACCATGACCAAACCAGGACTAAACCAGGACTTAACTACAACCAAGCCAAGACTAAAGCACAACCAAACCAGGACTAAACCAGGACTCCACGACCAAACCAGGACTAAACCAAGACTAAAGAACAACCAAACCAGGACTAATATGGGCTTTTTAATCTATGTAATGATGCAAAATGGCTAACCACTCTGCCACATTACCTTCATTTTAGATTAATTTACCATAAGTACTTTGTGTAATAAAAAAACACAATTTCAGTTGCTAAAACAGACTATTGAAGCTAGATGTATTCACTTTCTTGCGTTTGAAAACCACCATTTGGGACTCTGCTAATCATCGCCGATGGGTCAGGCATATGGTAGACGGCACATATCGTGTACAGTAAGGCAGTGAGATTTTTCGCCGGATAGCCTGGACTACTTTCTAAACTTTAATTTAGCTGGCGGTGGTGGAGGAATCTCTGATGAGGTTTTGGGACAGATGGCATCGTGTCTGGAGCACTTTTGCGCATTGATAATCCCCACACAGCTCGCTAGCGCATTAATCCTTTGTTTAGGGAATTCCTGATCCTTCGTAGAAATGTAGAAGGACTGAAATCGTGGGCTGTTTGAGGAAAAGTCTGGAACACAGCAAACTCAATGAACCTTTTGAGGATACATGAAAATACTATGTCAACAAATAAAGACGGTGTAAGTCATGTTATAAAGCTGTTACCGCCTCAAAAACATACTTGGAGTTGTGTTTTGTTGCATTCACATATGTTTGAGTAAAGCTGCATTATTACGCTTAGTTTTCAAGTTAACAGCAACGTTTTATCTTTTAGTTCAGTAAAGATGGGCAATTCCAGGGCTGAAATTATGAAAATGATTCTAGGGAAAGTGTCTAAAATACATTAACTGTTGTAAAATATAGCAAATATCATATGTGAAATGTAAACTTTGTACACGATCCTCCAATGCTGAGAATAATACTACATAATAAAGAACTGAAACATATTTTTAAGTCATTTTAAGAATTGGGGCACTATGTCCTTTTTGAGGTGAAGAGTCCAAAAAACCTTTTTTCCTCCATGAATTTTTATGGTTTTGCTTGTAATTTTCCACAAAATGAAAAACTTCACAATCCCCATAGAGACAAGTAGGTGACTCAAAATAAACCAAGTTTTTATTTTTAATTAAAATTAAATAAATGAAAGATGGATCACTTAAGGGACATTCCAGTATGAAACCAACCAGTAATATTATTGTGAGACGAGCAGATGACAGAGTCTCCACCAGAAAAGTTACATAGTGCACCTTTAACTTCATATACAAGCACAACTGTCCACGCCGAGCTGGTTCTTTATGGTATTTTAATCTTTTTTCATGATAATGTATCCATAACAGTGAATACATTCTGACTCTATACACTCCTATATAAGCGCTCACCTCACCACTTCATTACTGTAGACCTGGGCCTGTGCACTATATTACTTTTGTATATGCCACTTGAGTGCACCAGGAGCAGACCTACTCTTAACCACTCCTCAGTTAACCCCTGTTTTAACCTCTGCCCCCCGGCGCCCACTCTGCGCTGCGGCCAAAACCGCCATTACCACGGCAACCCACAACCCATAATCCTCTGTGTCTCCTAATAGCCCCATGCAACACTCAGCGCCCCTTGGGAATGCTGCGAATGGAGAAATTACAGATACTAAACAACTAATGAAAACCAGCGCGCATTAGGTTAAAGCTGAGAATTCCCCTGGGTGTAAAGGCAACGCTATTGTCCACTATATAACAGCCCGTATTGGCCTATAATGAAAAGTGCTCTTGATGTTTGGAACACAGAGGAAATCGGATAGAAAGTGAAAAGTGGAAGAGAGGAAAATTGTGTTAATGCCCCAGCAAACTGTGTCTGTGTAGCCTAATGTAATCAGGTTGGAGCAAGGAGTGGATCTTTGGTCTCCAGTTCTCTCCTTATGGTTAAAAGGACCTGTATATAGCCTGCGCTCAGTTTTAAAATGTACTACAGTCACAACTGAACCTGGGTTGCCAGTAACCTCACTCAGCAAGATGGATTGTCATCATATTTTTGTGTGGTCAGACCAATCATGTCGCAGCGTTAAGGTTTATGTGGAAGCCAAAGGTGAAGCGCCCCAACAAACCACAGCAAACATGGCCACGGCGACAGACGTACTTCAGCCTATTTTACCGTCAATACAGACAGAGTCCTTTTAGGTTTAAACCAACTGAATTTCAGCATCAAAACTGGCAACCCAAATGAGAGACTCTTGTGAGGCTCTTCTGGTTCCTGATTGGATAATTACCTTAGGAACACAAAAGCACCAATACAACATGTCCAATGTTTTGTAATCAAGAATAAATCAGTATTACAATTGTTATCAGTAAAGGCTGTATTAGATTGGAACATGTTTACCTCATATCTGGGGACACTGCTGGGTCAAGTTTATGAAATTTCAAATCAAAATCTTACATAGGTCCCTTTACAGAATACATTATGCTTATTTTTCTGGCCTTTAGACTAACCTAGGACAAATAAGAGTAATTACTATACATTTTGTTAATTGTAAACCACATTATTGCTCTACCACAACTTAAAATTAGAGTGGCGGACTCAGAAAAGTTCCACAGTTCACCTTTAAAGAAGACTGCTATTGTCAGAACACATTTTCACTTGTATCCCCACCCACTTGAAATGAAGAGCTAAGCGAGCAGCCATAATAGAAGGTATGTCTCATTGCCATATATTAGTAATCCACATGATCCGATGCGTTCAAGGGCCCGTAGAATGTGGGAAAGAGCATTCATAACAAGACATGAGGGACTCGTTACTGCTTAATACATGAAACTAAGAAATTGGAACTAATCTTTATAAATCTTTAAGTTGTTCGGTTGTTATCGATCGCCATGGGAACACGTACTCGAGGTTGGGGTCTGTGGTTTATAAACCGTGTGAGTTTTGCAACCTTTGATATATAAAAAAAATCCAATGCAGCCAACAAACAGAGAAAAGGTGAAAAGGTGATTGTGAGTTTAAAAGTTTGCCAAAAAATATTTCACACCAAGTACCGTCGAAGAAAGTATTTAGCTTCCCAAGTACCACAAGATCTAAAGTAGGACTGGAACAAATCATAGACTCAAAAACATAGTAACTGCTGCACTGAGCCTCGTCATTTTGGTTTTAAGATGTTCATATTAACCCGCTCTACATGATTCTGGTGTTTTTATTATGCCAGTAAATCCTAATCCGAATATGGACCTGGCTCCAAATTTGCTCCTTTCACTGTTAGCTTCATTTGAGTGGAGCCAAACGCTATGGATGACGCCACACTCCTTTAGTCCACTTCTTTATAGAGAACACTATTTTAGGTCTTAACTAGAGCTAAACGGAGCCTGAAATGTGACGAAAAGGACCAAAAATGCAGGAAATATTTGAACATTATAGGGATCTGTGCATCGGCTTTAGGAAAATTAGTTTCCACTTACCAAGGTTAAAAAACCAACCTCATCTTGCGCCTATAAATAAACAAAATGCATTAACCTTTAAACTGATTTTCAAATATATTAGAATTCCACAAGTGTTCAAGAATTTACATTTCAAGGCAGTGGAGATTATACTTGTATTAAAAGCTATGTCAGTCTTAGAGACAACAAGCTATGTATAATGGACCCAAACAACTCACACCCACCACGGTCAAAGGGGTCATGGAAAACATAATAAAAGTGGCAAATGCACACTGGGAAATATAACAATGGAAAAACACATTATATAAATGCATTTCAAAGTCGTTCAAAGCCATGCGAATGGTCAAAGCACCAAGTTCCTGCTTTAGTACACCGAGGTGGGTAGAAATGTATTGCTACTTCAAAGTAATATTGCTCATGTAGAAGTATAAAGTAGTGGTCCAAGAAACTACTTAAGAGTAAAAATGTATTTGGGGAATCTACCACTCTACTAAGAGATTGCAAGAGATATGATTGGAAATTATACACAAAATCTGGTATTTTTACCTTTTGGTGTTAAGCATGCTAAATTATTTTAAACAATAGAATACAGAATGAAATACATTAATTAATAAGTAAACTGTATCTGACGGAGAAACAAATAAAAATCATTTCATATCATCAATATTTCATCACAGTGGAAAGAGAAACCAAAACTTTTTCTTGAAGGTGCAAGAGGATCCGTCAAATGCTTTTCTCCATGGAGATGTTATTACCGTGTCTGTAATATTTCACACTATGGTATTAAACCTTTCGATCGCCATGGAGATCAAACTAGACCAAGTTACAGCTCAGATCTGTGGAGAGGCGACCCTGCTCACAGTCAGAATGAATATTTTTGGGCTATAAAACCACCTGTAACTGTATAAATTGTAAAGCAGAGCTGTTCAATGTCATATTTTGGAACATTCCAGGCAGAGAAATGACATATCCAAAGAAACAAGCAGGTGTCGGACCCTCAAACAAAAAGTGACATACTGCATCTTTAAGTAAATGCACTGCTACACTGTCAAATCTATTACTCAATTAAAACTTTTCAGTACTTTTCCCCTGCGTGTCGTAATAATTGCTCTAAAGTTTCCCATTTTTGCATCTGTTCCATTAGTGGTATTACATGAGTTTTCGTCATGTACAAAAACAGATAATAACTTAAACAGCACTTCTGAGTCGTGAATCGTTTCACAGATCTCTGCATTCAGACCCCCCGCGGCCCTGTTGCGTAATCCGGTGACTGTACGGAAAACGACGACGCGTTTGGCCCTGAAGAGCGGTGTATGGCGGACAGATGGCTCACTTGGACCATGTGCGTTGAGTTGGCAGCGTCTCCGTGGGTGACAGGACTCAACAGTCGCAGCTGGGAGGGAAACTGAGAGGATCCGGGTACAAATATATCAAGTTGTGAGTGATGGAGGACAGTGGACGGATGGGATTAAGGTTCTGTATTATGGAGAAGGCAGGCTTTGTGGAGATGGGCGGCTACTGTCACTGGCTTCAAAGACCGACTGGAAATATTACATTGGATCTGGGGGCGCTATGGAAAGTAATGTATGGGATTTAACAATGGTAGGGCCCCGGTCTTATGCTGTGGGGGCCGCAGCTTTATATGATGAAAATAATGCATTTTTCAACAGGCTAGACTTGAAAACCGCATGATAAAAAAGTGTTTCTCAAATGTGTGAATGAAACAAAACACAACTCCAAGTATTTTTTTGATGAGGTAACATTATAACATGACTTAAAGCTCACAAGAGTCAATCAAAAATAATGAACAAATCAGAAAGCAGGTTACAAGTAAGATCTGAGGATGGTAGGGAGGTTGAATAAATGCAAAATAGTGCTATAATAACATAATTTCCATGCATAGCAACAACATCTCCATGGAGACTAGATGGGATACCAGAAAAGTTCCATATCGCTCTTTAAATAGTGTATGCAAATAAGAAGAAAGTGGAAAGGTAGTTCTTACTAACAATCCTAAACACATTCAAAATACATAACATAACACAACAGTACACAATATTATCCACATGTAAAAACGTTCAATACATTTGCAGTAGAATATCCATTACCGTGTCCATTCCGCTCACATACCTGCCCCTCTCTATAAGGATCCGGAGCAGGCTGTCCACTAACAAGCAGACTTTACCAACGTGTCCTTCGGCAAGACACCAGCTCCAACTCGCGCTGACCGTAATGAGAAGCAAAAGTACGGAGCGTATAAGGGACATCGGTGAGGCGCAGGTTACATAAAGACCAGCAGCATTCCGACATGAAGGACGACATGCAGATTTCGCAGCGGTCTGAAGGTGAGGGCTGCTGGTTCGATTCCATATTGCTGTTGAGTCTTTGGGTTAGGATACTTGATACATATTTTAAAATCACTACATGGACCATCAGTGAAATCATGATAACTTAAATAAGAATTCTAGTGAGCAAGTAGTCAAAATTTGAAAATTGATGGTGGTTTTGGTGCATTCCTAGTTTTAAAGGCACAAAATGGCCGCTACATCATGCCAACCATTCTTCCCCAGAATAGAAAAAAAACATTATACAGTATGTTATTACCCTGTCAACTTCAAACCCGTGTTGCTATAGTAACTTTTAATGCAAAAAAAAAGGTGAAAAGTGAAATGTAACACGTTAGCGTGACAGCAAGAGTTATTTTAAGTATCTTTATAATTTCTGTCACATTTGTTCTGTTTGTCAGTTTGATGTCGGTTTGATATCTTTACACCAGACTTGCAAACTGCGCCTGTATTCTGACCTGGTGGAGGGTCCGTTACCACCTCGTTTCCATGGAGATGTTATCGTTTTGTCCAGAATGTTCCACAGTTTTGCATTAAACGTATCTACCTCCATGGAGTTCGTGTAGTGCCTCAGTCGTTCAGGTAAGATCCATCGCAAAGGAGAAATTCAATTCGGTCGACTAAACAGAGACCTATCTCCATGGAGACAAAAAAGCGATACCGCCAAGCCAAGTTACACATCAGATCTGTGGCGAGGCAACCCCACTCACAGTCAAAATACCTATTTTTCTAGGTATTTTTGAGCTATTGAACCACGTGTAATTAAATACCGTATTTTCCGGACTATAAGACGCTACTTTTTTCCCAGGCTTTGAACCATGCGGCTTTTACAAAAGAGCGGCTAAATTTTGGATTTTTCTTCCACCGCTCGGGGCGCTCTAACCGGAATTTCAAAAACAAGACAGAAAATTAATGCAAAGAAGAATATGCTACTTTTTATTTAGCAGATATAACACGCACGACAAATTACTAACTGGTAATTATTTTCAAATCCTCACCCCTTCATCATGAAAATATACTGAAAATATACTGAAAATATACTGAAAATATTATATACTGAAAAGCACACGAAGGAGTTTGTATGATGCAAGTTTTAAGTTGAAGGCATCGATCTTGCTCCAGGAAGGAAACCGCTGTAGAGCCCTGCACCCGCGGGACCAGCGGGGCCCAACACAAAACAGTGCGGTGAGGGACCATGGATGTAATAAGAAGATTCTGAAAGAACATTCTGAAAGTGGGAGCGCGACCGCACGACGCAGGAGCGGGACTGAAGACTGCGGGAACGGGCGGGAGCGGGACTGAAAATTCTGTCCCGTGCAGACCTCTACCGTGCTGCTGCACATAAGGTTGGCATCAGCGAAGATGATTAAAGTGACTTGTGGTTTCACTGCACAGGAGAAATGAAGCTAATTAATTATCGGTTCTTTTCTGTTTTGACCTTGTTTTAATCAGCACAGTTGCTGCCGTGTTAAAAGGCACTGTTCGGAAAGAATCTGTTCAGGTACATAAATGTACATTTACAGTACAAAATCGTTCTGTATCTGCAGTAAATATCTCATTTTTCAACATATATATCAGCGGCTTAGATAACTTTTTTGCGGCTTGTATAACTTTTTTCTTAATTTAAAAAAAAAATAGAGTGGATGCATCTTATATACTGGTGCACTCTGTAGTCCGGAAAATATGGTAAGTGTAAGTTAGAGCTGTTTCATGTCATACTGTGGAACTGTTACACAGTGCACCTCTAATGCTACTGTGGAACATTTCAGGCAAAGCAATAACATCTTCTTATGGCTCAAAGCACCTCCAAAAATTCTCCAAAAATTAGATGATAAATCCTCTGCCAGAAAAGTTACACAATGCACCTTTAAGTCATGCATGGCGCTGCTCTCATTCTTAAACTATAGCGAAAGAAGTACAATTCCAGGCTTGAACAATAACAGATGCTTCCTCCAACACTAATCCCTTAATATATCAGTAATCTTCAGTCTTTTCTACTGGGAGCCGGGTTTTCTAAGTGGTGCCAATTGTGTCTTTTCACCAATTTGGATGGCAGTGATGAAATTGCCTGAAACAGTGCAACCAATGCCATTTAGCACAAGAAGAATAGCACTCGCTTTTTCTATTACATGGGGAACTTGACTGGCAAAGTCTCAAGCAGTTTTCCAAAACAGGTTACTAAACAGGGAAATGCAAATACTTAGCGGAGAATTAGACGGATTATAGACATTACAATGGACCAGATCATCAAAATAAATGAGGAAAACAAAGATGCTGTAATAATAGATCATTTGAGGACTGGCCACAGAAAAAAAATAATGATAAAGTACCAGAGTTTATTCATAACGTCAAGTCAATATTGTCCCAGTACAGATATACTGTCAAAGCAGGAAGTGATGCTCAAACTCCACTCTTGTCCCTGAAAGTTGTGAATGTGCTCATAAACTCATAGCGATGAAGAATTAGGATGCTCAGAATGTATGCAGTAAATGAGGAATAACTTTGAACCATTGAAAACCCTTTAAAATGAACGAAAGTCATTTAAAACATCTTTAAGAGTACAAGTAAAAAACACATATAGTCCACATATAGTCCAACAGTGAACAAGCTTTTTTTTTTTTTTTTACAATTACTGCAAAGTGTGTATATCTTCACAGCAAAAACAAATGTATGGTGGAAACAACTGTGGACCTAGAATTGAACCTTGGGGAACCCCTTTATCAGAGCATTATCTTATATCGAGCCTATTAATTAGCAGAACAATAATGAAAATGAATAATGGATAAAATGTAAATTCAAAATACAAAGAGTACTCACATTAAACCTCGCCAAGCATTCTGCAGTGTCTAATTCACACACACACACACACACACACGCACACACACACACACACGGGATCCAATCAGAACGACGATCAGATATTGAATCAAACTCATCTGCCTGACAGCCATGGAAATGCCACACAATGTCACGCCTATTAAAAGTTTACATGGAGCTTATCAAAGGCTGAATCCAGGATGAGATAGTGATCGAACGTAATTAAAATCTTTACTTTCAACTTGTGTGGATGTTACAAAAAGATTTGGAGTATTGAAGAATGTACGTAGCATCATAAGGCTTGGAAGTCCAATTAAGCGCAGCGTAATTGAATCGTTGAAAGTCATTCCAGCAACAATGTGCTAATATCCCTCTTAAACATACCATTTTAGATGTCATACAGTAATTTACTAATTTAGCATGCGCTTATCTTTGAACATTACAAATTGATTTGCAAGCTACAGGGAATTAAACTGAAGTAGCTGAGAGTTGTTAGAGGAGGCGTGAGGTTGGAGTTCTAACGCAGAAGAACTTCTACCCTCAGTATGGGGCTAGAGATCAACCGATATGGGTTTTTACATGAACGATGCAGACAGGGGCGTTGGACTGTTTACCCAGGGCCCAGTGCAAGGAGGGGCCCCTTATAAAGCCTGTAATGTACATTTTGTATTAGACAACATGTAGTACCGGCCTTATAAAAGATGATTTGATGCTACAACCATGGATGCTGATAACAACTGTTCAGAATCGAGAGCAACCAATGGCCGATATGTTTGGGCTGATATAGAGGGGTGATTTTGATATCTTCTACCCAAATAATATGATCTGAAATGGCTACAGTGTACACACATTTTGAGCACTTCCCTCTTAGTATTTAAGCTTTCAAATAAAGGTAAAGATCTCTAATTTAGTCAGGTAGTCAAAGAAAAAAACATATTGGCCTTTGTTGGAGATTCAAAGCCGCTAAAAAATCTGCTAAAAAGTGCAAATATCTGGCAACTGATTTATCGGTCTATCTCTCTATGAAATCCAAGACCTGGCGACATAAACCCCAAGACACTGTGAACATTGTGTTGTCCATTACAGTCGAGTGCACTCCAGTAGTTAAATTACTGCTACACTACTACTGCTACTACTACTACAATACTCTGCAATAGAGGTCAAACAATATCAAATAAAAGAGATTTCTCCTCAATATATTCATGCTTCTATGGAACTTCAAAACCCAATGCATGAACACAGCGACGTCTGCTCAAAGTTGATAAGAGACTTCAAAGTACACAAAACAGTTTTCACATCAGCCACTTTACTTGCAGTTAAAATGAGAACTATTTCTGGACTATATTTTGTCACCACTGTGGCTGGGAGCAGACAGAAAGCCCCGATGAGCGAAGCGTCTGGGGAGAGGGTAACCTTAGGGAATAGCAGGCTCCCACCACTTAGTCATTAATTAAGGCGCTCGACTGCCAATGTTTATTTATGAGATTGATTTAGTGAAATGACGAGCTGAGAATAGCGGCGGGCGCACGCTGCTATCTGCTCCATTTTAAAGAGCAGGGGGAGAGGAGGGAAAGAACGTGCTAATCTAACATAACATAAAGCACCATGATCACTTTATCTAGAGTGGGACGAAAAAGTGTTGGAATTGGAAATATGTGGAAGATTTCAGAAGTGGGAAGTAGATTCTTATACTGACATACAGATATAATAACATGGGAAGAACGATCCAGTTGCTGTGAATTGTAAAACCCAGTGATTTTACTATCAGAATATGAAACCATGTGTGCTCTGGAACTTTAATCGCACAAAAGCAGCTACTACTGATATTAGGATACAATCTTAAAGGTCCTATGTTACGCAAAATTGACTCTTGTGAGTTTTAAGTCATATTAGAATGTTGTTATCACATCAAAAACAGACCTGGAGTTGTGTTTCGTTTCATTCACACATTATTGCATTAACCCTGCATTACTAGTCTGTCTCTATATCCGAAGCTTAAAATGTTTTGTTCCACCTTGTGATGTCATGAAGCAACAGTTTTCAAGCTCCTTTTATGTTTAGTTCAGTTGAGATTGGAGATTCCAGGATTGAAATCATCCAAATGATTCTAGCGAAGGTGTATGGAGTTTAAAAACACAGTTGTGGACTTCCTGCATTACCCCATGACATCACAAGGTGGATTTTCTGTTTGAGAAAGAAATTATGACAGATCGGAAAATAGCAAAACGTGGGCCCTTTAATGAGCACAACACCCAGCTACTCTACAGTCTTCAGTACAATACCATCTTAAGAATTAAAAAATAATTACAATTAAATGTACAAAACAGTGTGCAAAAATGCAAAGTGCTGATTTATTTGCCTGTTTATGTCACATTAACTTGTCTTAAGATTTTTTTGTTTGGTATTTTGTACCTTTTCACAATAACCCCAACACAAACAATAAATTCTTATAGGTACTACTCATCACATTACTATTATAATTCAGCATTTAGTTTAGTTTTGTTTGGATTATTTCACATTTGCAGTTTAAAAACAGATTTCTAAGAGCTCAAAGTGCTCAAAACTCAAAGTGCACCATTTATTACATTCATGGACCTTTTGTACCTCTCAACCACCACCTGACATTAGTCACAAGTACTTTTCAAGTCTTTTTTTATTACAGAGTCAACCCACTTTTATATTTACTTAAATATTGCTATTTTTTAAACAGAATTTTCAGTTTTGTGACACTAAACAACTCTAAACCATGCTCCTTGAACAGTTTATAAAGCAATGGAAGAAATATTATAATACAGGTACAAAGTCATCTCCTCAAAGTACTTTAATTTGCAAGCTCTACAACTCTTCTTTGAACATTTCGGATTTCTTCAAAGAGCAAATACGCAAAACCCAAATTAATTATTCTGCTCCTTGGTTTATTTGTCTAGCTGTCAAAGCAGGCTAACAGTAGGAGCCAGAAAACGCTATTAGCTGAGAGTGGCTGTATAGAGCTGTAAGTTATAGACTTCTACTCATTTGTACTTGACAAGGGTATCAGAAGCTTTGTTCTCCAGCAGTACAGTGAAGTACATGCAGTACCAGTCGCTCTCCAAGGGTCTGGCCTATATTTGCATCGTAGCGGAACAGTCAATATTGAGGTGAATATGAATTTGGCATGAAGTATTCTGCCCAAGATGGAAGACGGATTCACAATTTGTACTTTGAATACGCACATTTTTACATGTAGAAGCTGGCAAATAACTCACTTGAGGTCTTGACAGAAGTAGCAGTGATTACAAGATGGACAGGCTGAGGAGCTGTGCTGAGAACTAACAGAATATATATACCAAAATGATGAAATACTCTTTATTCAAATATAAACTAAGGGAATACATTCTCGTACTTAATCATGCAAGAGTGACACTGAACTGCATGATATTGGTGAGAAAAATCAGAATACAGTACCGTATTTTTCAGACTATAAGGCGCACTTTTTGGGGGAAATTTATTTTAGAAAATCAGACCAAGAACTGACATTTCAGAATCCGTGTAGAATCCGTGTATCATTCATTCATTCGTTTTTCAATATAGAACAAAAAACAACTCTTTTCTTTATTATTTGTCTCTAAAACCAAAATGAAAAAACAGATAATGATTTGATTTTTCATTTTTGATTCATATATATGATTCATATATTTGATCTATGGACTGTCAGTGTGAAAAATGTAATATATAAGTCGCACCTGAGTATAAGTCGCAGCCAAACCACGGAAAAAAAACACTTGTATTCCAAAAAATATGGTAGTCATGATGGGCCAGGTAACATATAGGGTTGTCAAAAGTATCGAAAATCAGATATGAATCTACATTAAAACTAGTTTCAAAATTCGACACTCATTTGGGCAGGTATTGATACTAAAAAGTCACATGCTCTTGAGTTGTAGTACAGTATGTAGTATATAAGAGCACATACTGTAGACTAGTACACACCCACGGACCACTTTGGAACCTACCTGGACCACTGAGGGATTACACAGATATAAGGTCACAAAGTAATATAAAATAAAGTACTATGAGCTAATGTTGAAAATCACATTCTATTGTCTAAATAAGGAGTTTCTTCTGTTATTATTGTGGTGTCAAAATCTGAATTCATTAGTATAGTTTGAAAGTTTAGTATCGTAACAGAATACTTTACAAATACATTCACTGCAGGTATTCGCTATACTGTAACTAAAACCATTTCCATAGTACTCTCCCCATCACCGCTGAGGAGGCTGATGGTTTTCTTGTTGGACACGGTGCTAACCACTTTGCCAGCATGAACTTCATAACAGCATAAATTATAGCTCATTGGTAACCTTTTCTCAGTCAGTCATTTTCTAATTCCAGATACCGAGAAGCAAACCGGTGTATTTCAAACTATCTCTGCTTCTATAAAAGCCCCATAATTGTCTTTGTAATAACTCAATAAGTGCGTCGATAGAATGGATGTGAATTAGCTCCATGTAAAGACAATTGCGGCTAATGGCACTCCACTTCCAAGAACCGCGTGTTAAAAGCACTACAAGGTTAGCATAATTAGCTCGGCAGCAGGTAGGAGCTATAGAGGTAATACATAGAGCTGTGCTAATGGCTGATAAGACGGCGTTTGACAAAGGTTTGATCCAGAAATGGTTTAGAACGTCGAAAATCTATGTAAAATGTACTATGCAATATATCTGGGAGAGGGTCTGTCACTGCCTCGCCCGGAAAATTCCACAGTACGGCATTAAACGTAGCTATCTCTGCTGAGAATTCACGTTTTTCAAGGTACTTCTGTGTATGGCGGTTGTGACAGCGACATACGCACAAATTTGCAAACAGTGCCAAAACTAAAGTCTTAAGATAGTCGGAAAACTCAAAAATGGATTTAAACAACACCTTCTCAGGAGCGTGAACGTTCATGTCCCTGTAGGTGTTCGATTTTCTAGAAAAAGGTGAGTGACTAACTGTGCGATTTTGAAGCCGCTGTGCTCCTCGTATGTGTGGTGTCAGTGTCAGATCGTAACCACCAAACATCAGCAACACTACGATAACAGCCAATAAAACAGAGCGTCATAGACACAGAGTCGCAACGTACAAACTCGGGATATAGTGAAAATAAAGACTTTATTACTCACCTCCCATAAAGTGCTAAATTTAAAGTGCAGCATCTCATCCACATTATCCATAGAAATTTTTCTCCGCAAATAATGACATCCAGTCCATAAAACCGCGCTATTAATCCATTTTGAAGCGTTCTTTGAAAGTAAAAAGGCGAAACTTGTTCGTTGCATGGGTTTGTTTACGTAAAGCTGCAGATTAGCGATACTGACTCTACTTCCCGTGGACTTTATCGCCTCTTTTATGCTTTAAAAATCCTGTATCTGAAGTACTGCACCACATTTCACAAATAATAATAACACAGTTTTGACTTGTATCTAAACTAGAAGTGCAGAGCTCTGATCTTTTGAACACTTAAGACTCTCAATGTGAGTACTTTTACTGTAGACAGGAATCAGCTGATGTGTTCATGCTCACAACTTTGCAGCCCGACTTACACAGACAGATCCCGCGATTGAGATTTTAAGTCTCATAAGTTTCTCCTCGTGTCTGTGGTGTGCGCATTTTGTCGCACGTTTAAAACCGAAAAATCCTCTAGTGTGCAGCAGCCTTTATGCTATCTAGTTGTGACCGTAATGTTATTTGAAAGACCTGTTTAACGGCACAAATCATCTCCCCTATTGCAGTAATCTAAATCAGTTCTTTCTGGTCAAATTCTGTTTATAAAAGCTCAGATTAAAGTCTAACAAAGCCTCAGACAGAAAATGCCTACAGCTAGCATCACAACCCCAGGGAATGTTAATGGAATCAGCTGCAAAGTATCAGCGGCACCGAATATTTTAAGATACTTTTCCAGTAAAATAAAGCAACCACAACAACGCAACAACTACTACTTTCAAATGCACCTACAGATAGTGAGTAATACCATTTATCTAAGTAATTGATCCACAGTTAAACTAAAAATAAGACAAAATAGAACATTTATTTTGCAGTTCAATTTCAGGATTCATGAGTTATCTTGTTCAACTTAGACTCGCCGGCTTTTCATTTTCGTAATTCTGTCCAATTCAAATTTCTCATAATATAATTCTCACTAAAAGCAGCCAACATTCACTTTTGTTCAACACGGAATTCAAATAGCTTTCGGTTGTTTTGGACACG
Organism: Odontamblyopus lacepedii; assembly: GCA_034769755.1. Lineage (NCBI taxonomy): Eukaryota > Metazoa > Chordata > Actinopteri > Gobiiformes > Gobiidae > Odontamblyopus > Odontamblyopus lacepedii. The sequence continues at coordinate 14,218,492 of CM068366.1, forward strand.
GCTAAAGTATTTCTTGCTCGGGTTTCTTACATCACTATCATTGTCGGTTTTGGCTTTTCAAATAGAACGACTGCTGTTTAAGTAATTGAAACTTGTATTCAAAAGACAGACAAAATTATCCTCTAAACACCTTACAATTTCAAACGCGTCTACTTAGATCTTTTGCAAATTTACGATCTGCTGTATTCCATTTTCGGCACGTCTTAGAAACCGGAGAAAGACTTTGAAAATGAACAAATTACCATAAAATCATCTACAAAATGGCGGAAGACTGAACGTGTGGTGCCAATTTTGAACCTCATTTTTGCCATTTTGGTTGCATCTAGTAACAGGTTGTTGTGATGTTTCGTTCTACAATCAGCAAAATAACACCTTAAATCTCAAATGGCCCAGCTTCTCCAAACATGAGCCAACTTTTAGCGTCTGTAGTATCGCGTTACCCAAGCACACAGACTTACTTGAGTAACTCTTTAAAGAAATTGTAATTGCACTTTTCTAGTAGCGTACTTTTACTCCTAAGTAATATTTTTATTGAAGTAACTTGAGTAAAAGTGTTGGTTCTGTGAGTAGCTTTACGTTGACAATATGAAATGATTTGAACGTTTGTGTTTCTTGTACCATTTCTTCTGATAAAATGTAAAGTAGTTTCAGATTTGTGCATTAGTTAATTTTTTGGCCTTCAAATTGAATAAACTTCAACTTCTAAATCAGATGTTGCGTCTTGAAAGTTACTCTTTAAGTTACTCTTACTCGAGTACTAGTTTCCCCAATAATTTTATTCTTACATGAGCCACCACTTTGTTCTTCTACTTCAAAATTATTATTTTTCAGTAACATTACTCACAGTAGAAAGCAACGACGTAAAGGCAGCTAAAACTTACTATATACTTAAGTTTTAGGTAACTGTACTTAACCTAAGTACTTTTAAATGTGTATACTTTTTACTTTGACTTCACTACATTTGAGACTAGGCATCTTTACTTTTTTATTCCACTGCATTTTTTAACTAAACTGAAAAGCAAAAGTAATTTTGTTATAGTTTGAGACCTGCTGAAAAGGCTGAAGGTTTATTTTTTATTTAACACATTCATAATTTGAGCAAACAAAAATATAGAAATAAAAACAGCTAGGAAAAAAACATCTGATTCAATCGTTGGTTCAAAATGTGTATCAAAATCAGCACATCTGAAGCGTTATTACATCTCAAAATCTGCGTGAAATCCTTTTACTTTTTACTCTTTAAGTACATTTTTAAACAGGTAATTTAACACTTTAACTAAAGATTTTTTATGTGATACAGAGTCCGTGTTCCACCACTCGTTCCTCTTATTTCAGTGCAATATTTGTCTCCTGTACTCACCTCGGCTCGCACAAATCTTAGCCAATTCTCCAGCAGAATTAGTGAACAGGTCAGCAGGTCCACGCACTTCATCTTGTTGACCACTATTTCATACCGAGTCCCTGGTACATGGATTACCAACAATCAATATTCCATTTGGCTGTGGCTTTGCTTACTTCAAAATGTGCGGCCAGTTTGTCGCGAAGCGGAGCCGAGGTAAAAAGAAAAAAAAAAAAAAAACGGGAGGAAAGTGCATTTATCATGGCAAAATGCGGCTCAGTTCTGATTGGTATTGATTGCGTTATGTAAGAATTTGCGAGGGGACATTTTGGGGAGCGCTGTGTGCGATTTGCAAGATGTGCAGCGAATGGGACGGCAACTCCAGCTTAGATGACAACTAGAATAAATGGCCACTCTGCTAATTTACGTAGCCTTTAAAAAAATGACAAAATCCAATAAAAATTCAACAAAAAGGCCCATATTACAGTTTTCTGATCTGTTATGTCGTTTCTTCATCGCAAACCTACCCGGAGTTGTGTTTTGTTTCATTCACACAATTCTTCTCTCAAACAGAAAACACTCTGTTCCACCTTGTGATGTCGTGTGGTGATACAGGAAGTGCTCCACTGTGTTTTTAAACTCCAAACACCTTCAGTAGAATCATGTGGATCATTTAAGACCTGGAAATGCCCATCTCCACTGAACAAAAGGTAAAAAGGTAAATGTTAACTTGAAAAAACTACCACTACATGACATCACAAGGTGGAACAGAGCATTTTGAGCTTTGGAGATGACGTGTGAATGAAACAAAACACAACTCCGGGTGTGTTTTTGATGAAGTAACAGCATTAGAACCTGGCGTAAAGCTCACAAGAGTCAATTTTGTGCTTTTAAGTAACTCCGTCCAATGACGTTTCTATCGCCAATCCACATCCATTCCCTTTACGCTTTAACCAACACCATATAATGTAATACCAAACATTCATATAGCAGAGATGGGGGGTACCCTCTTGAGAAATCTCCTTGTGTTTGCATTGTCCAGTGAAATAAAGTGTGCAATAAGACCACGATGATCCCGTCTGGAGACACGAAGGGGAGTGAGTGATAGCTGAGAGTTACACCGCGTACAAGTCCTCGCAATACACATGTTACACCGCACCAGCGTCCAGACCACTGCTAATTATAAAGCCTGCGTTGAAAGGAGATTGGTACGTTGCCATGGCGATTGTGAGACCCCCATGAATATGTAGTTTTGTTTCACTTAGAATACAGCGGCTACTAGGGAGGTTAAACAGGCTATTTGATGCACTGTTGATGCATATTTTGATTAGTTGGGTTTAAGATATAAAATGATACTTACAGCAATTCATCTGAAAAATTGTGATTATTGTATTATCTCATGGATTCTAGTTCACATGCCAAAAGAACTTTTATTGGAACCTGTAACTAAATCAAAATGTCAAAAAAGAAAATCATATCCCAACCTTTATTTGCTTAAATATTTATCATTGTTTGACTAATTGGAAAAAAAAAGAAAGAAAAAACACAAAATTGATTCTCATGAGCTTTAAGTCCTGTATCTGAAGTATTGAACGACATTTCACAAATAATAATAATACGCTGCGGTCTTTGAGATCAGAGATTTTAAGTTTAATCAGATTCTCCTCGTGTCTGTGGTTTTATCGCAGGTTTAAAAATCATTTAAGACCGAAAAATCCTGGAGTGTGTTGCGGCCTTAAGGAAAGAGTTTTTTCTTAACCTTGTGGTATTGGAATCCATATTGAATATCGAGTCTATTCCTTTGTATCGAAAAAGAGTTTTAGTCGGGTCGCCCGGGCCTTTCTGTGTGGAGTTTGCATGTTCCTCCCCGTGTCTGGATGGGTTTCCTCCGGGTACTCCGGTTTCCCCCATCAACCCAAAACATGCCCGCACCCCTATGAACTAACATCAAGGACCATGTTGTCCACCCTCCTGTGGGCTCACCACCTGCAGAGGGGTTCATAGGGGGGGTCAGGTGCTATGAGTATTGGGCAGCACGCTGCCCCCGCGACCCAGCTGGGTTAAGCGGGAGAAGATGGATGGATGGATGGACACAAAAAAAGTGAATAAAAGTAAGAAATGTTGCTACACTCCTTCACATTTCCTGTTAAATGCGACTTGTCTGTGATCACCAGTCTGAACTTTAAACGCCCCAAAAGCGTCCCGCAAACGCATTGGGTGACATGCCGCTATTTAGACACTGACGTCTAATTGTTGGAGTAGCGGCGTACACATTATTTTTCAGGCGTCCCACTACTCCGGCATTTTCCCCCCCGCTTTTCCGACATAAATAATATGAATGTGATAGCCTTTTATACTTTGTGCTCCCATAATAAGATAATAATATTCTTTGGCTGTTGAAAAGCACTTGATAAAAGAATACTTCGGACACAGAGGGTATGAGACAGTGGGAAAATGTTCAAACTGAGAGCCGTGGGAAACAGTCATGGATTTTAAAAAAGAGCGTCATGTCGGCGATCTGCGGAGAACACCGTATTGCCTAAATAAATACGCAATCGAGTTCATTGCGCCAGCTCAATGAGATGACTCTACTTCCTGTGGCCTTTATCTCCAATCTTTTATGCTTTAAGCCATGTTAGAACGTTATCTCCTCTTCTATAAAGCTCAAAATGTTCTCTTCCACCTTGTGATGTCACGAAGAGGTAGTAGTCAAGTTAACCGTTACCTTTTACCTTTAGTTTAGTAGAGATCTGCAATTCCAGGGCTGAAATTATCCAAATGATTATATGATTATAATTAGGGGTGTGTTCAAAAAATCGATACGGGGATACATCGTCGTGGGCCTCTTGGCGATACACGTATCGATACGGAGGCGTCAGTATCGATATTTTACATGCAACAAACATTATTTATCAAGCTTCAGCAAACTGCGTCTGATAAGTGATCCTTGCTTGCAATGCGCATTTCGTATTGTCAAAGGCAGCATTCCTTCTGCACTACAGCCTTGTTAAGGCCATATCTTAAGTTTACTTTCATCAAAGGTAGCGGCATGTCAGCATACAGCCTTGTTAAACCATGTTTACAACCACCCGCCCGCCAGCGGGCGATTACACAACATTAAAAAGTCAAGCCAGATATTCACCGTACTTATTTTTCCAATATTGACATGCTATACATCGTTTGAAAGCTTAATTCCTCAGTAAAACAACCATATCATTCATTTTATGCCACACAGCGAGCCCAAAGAGCCATAACTTATAATTCCCGAAAATATTCATCGCATTTCTTACCTTTGAGCCGGTTCTGTCGGTCCGAAACAGGTCAAATCCAGGAATAGCTGTGCTCAATTAGTCCGTAACAGTCCACAGAAAAAGAATATCCAGTTGCTTTTTTCATAAAATAATTCCATGTGGAGAAATAATCCAGAAAGTCCGAGTTTGTCTGAATGGATGAGCGACGCATCTCTCTACTACTCTCGCTCTTGGTCCTTAGCATAGCTAAACGCTTAGCTCCTGTTAGCGGTGTGGGGTATGTTTGTTTTCTCCACACTCTTAGCTACAAAACAAGCATATCCAGGCTTCGGTCCGGCTACGGGGTGCCGCGCTACAGCTTGGGGAACAAAACGAGTGCGTCCAGTTAGCGGCGTATTACGCATGACCGAGGGACAGTTCCACGGCAAAACCTCTTCAGTCATTGGTTCTTTTAGGAAATGATTGACAGATCTGAGTAGCCTATGAAAAGACGATTTCAGCGGTGGGCCCCATGTGGGGCAGAGGTGCTGTAGTGATAGGCTAGCTCCATGCGCTCTGTTTATGGGGACTCTCTCTCTCCTCCTTTTACGCACACTCACTAGTGGAGGCACACGAGACATATGGAGCGAAATTTTTTGGCTTGTTTTAGTTATTTATCTTAAGAAAACATGCCTAAATTTCAGAAGATGGTTTATTTATTATACATTACATCTTATTACAGTTTGGAACATCTGGTACATATTTGAACACTTGTGCCGAGTGCGGGTGTTAACAGGTTAATCAAGGGCAGTTTCTGCCTTACAGCCTTCTTCTGTTACATTGTAACTGATGCGCTACACCAAAATAAAAATAACATTTGAGTAAACATCTGTCTTTTTTTTAAATTATAGGTTACGTAATGTAAAATATCGGGATACATATCGCCTTGAAGACCATGTATCGGGAAACCCCTGTATCGCGAATCGTATCGTATCGAGACCCCTGTATCGCGAATCGTATCGTATCGCAAGGTTGTTGGCAATACCCACCCCTAATTATAATAGTATAATATGATTATAATAGTGTAATATGAGCTCTTTAAAGGCACTATATGCAGTATTTACAGCCCGTGTTCTGGTAAGGTTCCCCTGCCCAGCTTTAGAGCAGTGCCTGAGTCTCCGGGCCTCCCCTTGTCCCCCGCGCCGGCTGATTTACAGTGGTCATGTGTCTTGGAGGTAAAGGCCACCCGGAGGTAAAGGTCACCGTGCTCCATCAGGCTCTCACCGGGACGTCCTGCCTGATACATCACAGTAATGGAAGACACGCGTCGCCCCTGACAACGCTCATACAACACACAGGAAGGGGATGTAGGGCGATTCAAGGGCCTACGGTGGAGATCGATAGGCTGTGTTCACATACCAACACAACATTTTAGAAAAGCTATAGTTTTAAACGAGCTAGTCAGAAATCAATGTGAATCTGCTGTTTAAAAGGTCCATATTACGCAGTTTTCTACAACTCCAGGTATGTTTTTGAGGAGGTAACAACATTATAACGTGGTTTAAAGCTCCCAAGAGTCACTTTGTGTAATATAGGACCTTTAACTGTCAAATTGCAAACAATTTGACTGGGCTGTTGTCAGTATCTCTGTATCCACTTATCCTCTATCCACTTGAAACAAAATAGGCACAAAGTTCAAACTCTTCTCTGTCAGTGTATATGAAAACAAAATTGAAATACCTTTTTTAAAAAATATACAATAGCTGTAAAAAGTGGCGTCCTTAAACAACCCCAAAGACGTTTTGTCAGCCGGAAAGACGTAGGTGGTTAAGGTAAGTAAAATGTCCATAACCAACTAATTAGGTTCTACTGCTGCTACTTCTACTGCCTCTAATAGTACTACAATATTAGTCGCATACATTTTGCAGCCATTTCAAAGTTTGTCAAGGGTACCAATATTAGCGAAGGGCACTGTTAACAATAATAAAATTCCAAGCATCTGTCAATGTATTTCAAGAAAAGTTGTTTCTTCATTAAAAATTCCATTGCAGTGCAGCAGCAAAGGCAAAACCCAAATGTGTTTACTTTTACTTTTAATAAAGCCACTGTATAAGTACACAGTTGGTGCCACTGGAGTAGAGCACAGTACTTTACTCGTTTCATGTATATTCATATATTTACTGGTTGGGCGTATGCTGCCTGCTTGTCTCCATGGAGATGCTACAGCTTTGTCAGAAATGTTTCACAGTACAGCATTAAACTACTGTCTAACATGGATTCATTCTTCCATTCGTCCATTCCATATATATGACCTGTAACATGGTTTGCTGTTACCTGCTTTTCTCAAATCTCCATGGAGACAAGCAGGTGGCCGAACCTCCACCATAAATGTTCCACGATCCACCTTTAATCTGAGGCTTCGATACGGCAAATTCAGATTGTTATTTTAAAGCTCCTATATTAAACAAAACTGACCATGTTATAATGTAACCCAACCGACATATGTTTACTTTGTTTTAAAGGTGCACTGCGTCACTTTTCAGGTTGGAAATCCGCCGCAATGGGGATGCTATAGTTTTTATAGATTTTATTTGCCATTTTTCTATTTCTGTTTTATGCTTTATTTGATTTAATGTGTTTATTTATACTGTGGTTACTCTGTGCAGCACTACAAATAAAGTTGGATTGAACTGAATAGTTTTACCTGTAATGTTCCACAATAGGCATTAAAACAATTATGGGTGTTTTTATTGCTCAAAAAAACCTTTTAAATACACATTCTTTCTGTGAGTGGGGTCACCTTTTCACAGACCTGCCCTGTACATTGGCCTGGTGGTGTCTCCTGCTTGTTTCTATGGGGATTGAAAAGTCTAATGCCATAGTTTGGAACATTGCAAGTAAAGCAATAACAGTTACATGATGCACCTTTAATAATACGACAATGCAGGCGCACTGTAGTTATTATAGGCCACTAAAATGTAGCTGAAATGAGCAGTACGTGGCGACAGCTGTGCAGCTGTACTTAGCGTGGGCACAGACAGCGCTGCTTCTGTGTAAATGAATAGTCGTACGGTTAATTAACACGAAATCCCTTTGTCTTGAGGCTCTGACCAGGCCAATTTGTGGGTGTTCAGGCGAAAATGCAGCGAAATGATTAATTAAGAATCGAGGATGGGAGCGAGCAGGCTTTTGGACTCACAGCTCCGGAGTTGGAAGAAAGAGAGGGGAAGAATCAGAGAGACAGGAGAGGAGTGCGTCACCAATTCCCAAAGCGCTTATTTTGATCATTAATAAGAATAATAATGCGCTAGGCTTATATGGTGCTTGAATAGGCTCTTAAAAGGGCTTTGCTCATGCTGTATTCAGACACATATGGCAGCAGCAGTACAGGCAGAGCTGGGTCCTATTTTGTACATTTACATATGTACATTTACTTGAGTAACATTTTACTTCTACTGGAGTAAAAGTTCTGACATTGACACTGCTTTTTAACAATATTAAATGATTAGAACATTTGTGTCTCTTGCACCGCTCAGTCAAACATGATTTAGTTGCAAATTTTCAGCTCTTTGAAAGCACCAGATTTTTTTTCTAATTATCAACCCCAAATAAAAATAAAAAAATCAGAAATTACATCTTGCTCCTCTTGCACCTTTGTTTTATTTAAATATTTCTCTGGTTTGGTGAAGGCCACTCGCTTGTCTCCATAGAGATGTTATTGCTTTGAATGTTCCACAGTAAATGTTTATCTAATATTATTAATTCTTACATTCTTACTTTGAATGTGGTCGCCTTTTCATACATATGACAGCCTGATGAAAGATCCTGTTTTTCTGAAAAAACCATGGAGACGAGCAGGTGCTACTATAAAAATTACATAGTGCATCTTTAATTAAACTTTGATAATGCAAATCCAGAGTGTTCTTTTAAAGGTCCTGTATTTCGCAAAATTGTTTTTACGCTTTAAGCCATGTTATAAAGCTGTTACCTCCTTAAAACCTGGAGTTGTGTTTAGTTTCATTAACACGTTTGAGCAATCTTTCATGAGTACCGTATTTTTCGGACTATTTTACTTTTTTCAGGGTTTGTTTGCGACTTATATATTACATTTTTCACACTGGCAGTCCACAGACCATATATATGAATCATATAAATGAATTAAAAATTTAAAAAAACTAATCGTTCTCTATTTTTTTCATTTTGGTTTTAGAGACAAATAATAAAGAAAATAGTTGTTTTTTCATTTTCTTATTTTTTGTTCTATATTGAAAAACGAATGAACGAGTGATACAAGGATTCTTCTCTATTGGATAGTTTTTATTTCTATAACTTCTATAACTTAACTTTCAAGATGAAATGTTGGTTCTTGGTCTCTGATTTTATAAAATTAATTTCCCCAAAAGTGCAACTTATAGTCCAGTGCGACTTATAGTCCGAAAAATATGGACTATACTCTGTCTAAATCTTAAAACGCTCTGTTCTGATCCGTTCTACCTTGTGATGTCGTGTAGTTGTAGCTTTCACGTTAACAGCTACGTTTTACCGTTTTCTTCAGCAGTGACTGGAAAATTCAGGGCTTAAGTTATCCAAATGATTCTAGTGAAAGTGTATGGAGTTTAAAAGCGGAGTGGAGCACTTCCTGTATTACTACGTGAGTGTTTTCAGTTTGAGAGAAAGGCTAGAGAATGAAACAAAAGACATCTACACGTTTTAGTTGTGAGGAAACAACAGAAAAAATAGTGTAATATCTTCCCTTTAATGTAGTGATACAAGTAAAAAACATTTCACAATTTTTCACCGCAGTCAAAATGGCCGCCTCGCAAATTCACCACGAGATCTAGTGTGTTAAATGGGCAGGACCAGAGGCCAACTTGCTGCATTTTGATTACACGTGTTTAATTACATTGTATTGTCATGGCGACGTAAATAACCAAACCCCCCCGATCAGCAGCGTATGTGCCGAGAGAAAGCGCTCATCCTCTTGTGTTACCGGCTGCGCCATAAATCTCATATCCTTTCAATTACGCACACGCAAATGACCGCGATAAAACCATGAATTTCAAATGACGATCTCGCCATTAGTAAGTCCGTGTTATATGGCGTGTGGAGGGGGCTATGAAACGACTCCGCGATGATCCAGCAAATAGACTCATCCTCGGACCGCCATGTAAATCTGCTCTATTTACGGCGGTGCCAAATGCCCGGGGGTTGTTTGAAACGGCGGTGATGGAGCTCGGGCGCGGAGTGGACGGCAGCGGGGAAGTTTTGACAGATGCGAAAGGGAGATTGACGTGGACTTCAAAGCGGCCGTTGCGAGCGGGTTAGTGGCGTGGAGATAGCGCTGGTTAAATCGACCATCTTTGAAGTACCCCAGGTGGGAGAGAGTGGAGGGAGGAGGGGACAGCCACGGAACAGCGAATATTTGGGCCATTACAGACATCATTGCAATAAGCAGGCTGTTGATACTTTGCAGCTAAAGGCATCACCACGTTCCCTGGGGAGTGTTGCTAACTGAAGGCGCTGTTCTGTCTGAAGTTAGTCACTTTCACCTTTTTTGTTCACATCAAACACCTCAACAGGACCATGAATGTTCGTACTGATTACAGGCTCCTGGAAATGTGCTGTTTAAATCCATTTTGTGTTTTGTCTTGAGTTTTAAAACCGGCACCGTGGAAACTACAAGAACATTTCTCCATACGTGAGATTTGGGAACTTTAGATTATATGTGTATGGATCAATACAGCAATGACATGTAATTAGGTTAGAGACAATTTAAGTGAAAACAACAGAATTCAGTGTGAAAAAATCAGAAAAATTACAGTTTTTGATTTGATTTAGTTTGATTTTCATTTTTTAAAGATTTCTTTCACGACAAAGTTTGGTGGCCTTTGTGAGATAGATATTCTACATGAAAAAAAAAAAAAAAAAAATAGCATATCCTTTAAAATGCTTTTGGAGACCTGGATCTAGTGTTTACAGAGTTGTCCAAAGTAGATCTCTTCATCTCTTCATTTCTTTCTACAGAGTTTGATTCTGCAGGTTGAAGCTCCACTTTGTTCCTTTGACTCTGGGTTCACTGTTAACGTCTTGGTTACCAGAGGAACTTAGACACTGTGTGAGTCTGGTGTACCTTCCTCTTTCTTGTTTTCAGGTGAGATTCTGCTCTCTGTGTTTCCCATTGAAGGATTCTTCAAAGGCGACTTGACTATGGGCCAGTCCACATCTCCAAAGTGAATCTTTACTTTGTCTGTGTTGTACGGCAACTCCAACACCAAACCTTCTCTCGCCTTAACTGAACTGCACTTATGTTTCCTCTGTTTTCTCCTCCTCTCTCTTCCCACTTCTGTCGGTTTCTCTTTTGTGTTGCCCAATGGAGAATTTTTCAATGTGGGCTTGATGGTGGATCAGTCAACTTCTCCAAAGAAGATTTCAAATTCTGGACTTTTATAAGGTAACTCTAAACACTGTTTTACTGGAAGCACCTTCTCAATGTCTGGCTCCTGAACTTGAGGATCTTCTGGAGTTGAACCCTCTACCTTCACGTCCTTTGGTGTCGCTCTATTTGTTGTGTTGCGAATTGAGAAATTTCTGAATATCGACTTCTCATCCACTCCAAAGCAGATGTTGACCTCTGGAACGTCGTAAGGCAACTCCAAACAGTCTCCTACCTTAGAGGCTCTACACTTTGGTTTTCTAACTTTTGTAGTGTTTTTGCCAAAGCCTCTGTGTCTTGTTGAGCATTTGCTCAAAGAAGCCCTGAAAAGTGACCAGTCGACTCCTCCAAACAAGATGTTCACCTCTGGTTTGTTGTGTGGGATTCTCCTGCATCTCCAACCAGCAGAAATCATCTGCCTTTGTTATGAGGATTTGGGAGGTCCCTGGTCTCTGTCCACAGTGGGTCTGGAGTTGTGGGTGTCTGGATGAGGTAGCGGAACACTGTGATTTCACTAGTGAACATTCTTTTTCAGACATCCAGTAAAGACTATGTAATAAAAGATTTTTACCCTCTTTGTTATTTGAGTGTAAAATCTGTAGTCATCATTTTCAGTGTTACATTTATAACCAGGTCAAAATTGTCAATATGCATTTGCTTGATAAAGGAACAGTTTTTTTTAAAATAAAGCTTCTAACCATAATATTTGGTCTTTTATTTCTTACTTCTTATACTTTTGCAACTATTGGTTAATCTCCAGTTAAAATACTCTCAGAAGGTACTGCAGCTGCCACTTTTATTACAACAATCATTCAGGCCTTACACATGTGTCCACTCTATGTCCTTATCGGCCGCTACCTCCACCCCACTGCCCCCACAACCCCAGCCCGAACCCACCCCACACACTCACACACACACGCACACAGTGACACGACTCCGAGGGGCTTGGATTGATCTGTAGTATTGCTGCAGATAGCCCCGGTCCTCTCCACATCCATTCAGTGAGTAAGTGCAGGGACAAGCTGTTCTTTCAGGGAACAATAGGCCTTCTAATAGCCCCAGTTTGTCTCAGTTAAGACACACACACACACACACATATATATGGACACACATCGACGTTCCACTTGGCCGCCCCGCTGTGGTCAGGCTGAAGACCTCCTCAATCTGGACATTTGATCTGTGCCTATCACGCACGCCATGCCAGGAGTCATTTTAGTCCTGTCCTCACCTGATCTGTTCAACTCATCCAAACCATTAAAGTCTAAGTAAAAGAACAAATGAAGGTGGTGAACTTTGACCTTGGTGTGCAGGGGTGGGACTAGATGTGACGAAAAAGCTTAAATTGTTATTTTACAGCCTCAAAAGAGTGATCATATCAGGTTCGGCAAGATTAAATTACATATCATTTATTAAGATGTTAGAAGAAGAAAAAAAATACTTTCAGACTGAAAATTATTTCTGGATGAAAATGGAAGCATCTCAATTTGAAAAACATGGTATTTTTCTACGATGGGCCACTTAAATAAGGGATCATATTACGCCAATGTGCAGACAGATCGAAAATGAGTTTTCTTTAATCCGATAATAACACTCACAACTCAAATTACCATCAGTATGCAGAACAACTTCGATGCTAAGACTGAGTATACATTTGTCTGAGATCATAACATACACACTTTATCCAAACTTTACAAAGATGTGAGCCTGGTCACTGCTGAATCTCCAAGAATGATTAACAAGATGGTCTGTGCGTATCAAAACAAAAGAGGAAGAACATCACAGAGGACTGAAAAACATCACAGATTTCTGCAGAATCAATGAACAAAGCACCAAACTGAGGTGAAATGGGATAGTTCTGCCCTCACTATGTGCTGAATCCAACCAGACAGACAGCTAAAGTCCCTCTGGATATCTAGACTTTGAAGACCGTTATCTCGTAGTCCACCGGTTATTGACATGGAAAGAAAAGGTGAAAATGAAAACAGACATGAAACATAATCACAGTGTGCACCTTTGATACGTACACAACTAATATACCGGGTAAAATAAATGTAGAAGACTCAACTTGAAATGAAGTGCAGTGTATCGGCACATGAAAACAAACCTTTAAACCTTTAAAATCCCTTTCCTATGAACTATAATGATGTACTGATGAAAATATAACAAACACTTGGATGAAAACAACACTGAACTTTCCTGATTTATTCACCAACATAGACACAAACTCATAATTAGCGCCCTCAGTTGGACAGAACTAAAACAGCACGTTGCAAATGATAGGAAACCACTGAAAAAATAAAAAAGATTCGATTTCACATTTGGTTCTAGCTTGAGCTGCGGCAGAGGCTGTGAGAACCATCCCTCTGTATAAAAATATAAAGAGGTTACCAGACAAACTAAACATTTTTATCTCAATTAAACTGGTTCAATCATTGGTGTCCTACCAAAATGACTTATTGTTCAAACTAGGTCTTCCTCGCCCCACACTATAAGGCTCTTTATAACAAGATCTAGTTCAATAGCAAAAGCCCAGATTTCTTGCCCTCTTCTCCATTTTGTTCAATATATCCAACTGGGAATCTCACAATAGACTCTAGCCTTGGTTCTCTCCATATTCTCCGATAGCGCCTCTCTAAGTCTGCGCCCCCCTGCAATCACATAGAATATAACATGAAATAGCCTGAGCTACGAGAACAGGACGGAACATAAAATTCACAGCTTCAGTTTTGTACCGTCATATCCAGAGAAGACAGAGAACAGCGTCCAAGAAAGTGGGGCTACAACAGCATTTACCATAGCAATGCAAACACAATGCAATATTTGAACACATTATAGGGACTTTAAATGGAGACAGATTATGATTTTTATTTACCGATCAATTTTTAAAGGTGTTTTATTGTGCAAAATGTGAGTTTGGGAGCTTTAAGCCATGTCATAGTGTTGCTACTTCATGAAAAACATACCTGGAGCTGTGTTTTGTTTCATTCGCGCATGTTTTATTCCACTTTACGATGTCATCAAGTGGGAGTTTTCAAGTTAACAGCTACCTTTTAGCTTTAGAATGGAAGAAATCGGCGATTCCAAGGCTGAAATTGTCCAAATTTTGACATAACGTGACGATTTGACATGGTGGAACAGTGCGTTTTCAGTTTGAGAGAAGAACTCAGCGTAGATATGCAGGGTTTGTGCGTTAAACGTGTGTGAATGAAACAAAACACAACTCTGAGTACGTTTTAGATGAGGAAACAACATTGTGACATAGATGGCGAAATATTGGCGAAACAGTCAAAGCTCAAACGCATTTTCTGAATTAATAGAAACACAAGTTGGAGAAAGCCAATACTGAGGCAAACTTCTGCTAATAGAAGTTGATGAAGATGTCTCCTATAAGTATCCTCTAAGTATTCTGGAGCTGTTTTGGAGAATTGCACAGATGTCTGGTGCAGGCTGTATCAGATTGCATTGTGTTGAAATAACAAATAGCTCTTCTTCCGTCAGCCATTTGATCCTCTGGTTAATACTTTATGCGCTTCTCTATTTTAATATGAGTTATGGATGTGGTTCAGTGGGTCAAAACGGAGGCATCTATTTTCGGCAAGAAGTGAATATATGAATTCTTGTGTTTCAGCCTCTCTCGAATGTTAAACGTGATTTGATTTCATGTGATAAAGAACTATCACGTCGAGGCCCATAGAAGTATTGTAAAACCATCGCTTAGGGTCAAAAAGAGGCCCGTGAACCAGAAGGTAATGGCGGTGCGCTGTTGGCATGCTAGTTGTTTGTTAGCATTGCGGTGAAAAGCGCTTATACTCATCGCGGTGAGGAATTAGGATGCAAGAAATGTGTTAAAACATGCTAAAAAACATGCAAAACAAACTAGTTGTGTTTTTAAAATATGACACTGTGCTTTAAATTCATCTGCTAGAGTTTAATATAAGCACAGAGAAGAAACCTGCTTTTAAATGGGTCATATTACACTGTTTTCTGATCATTTTGGATGATTTCAGCTCTGGAAATGTCAATCTCAACTCTACAAAATGTAAAAAGTAGCTGTTAACCTGAAAACTACCACTACATGGTATCAGAAGAACTGACATTTTGAGCCTAAACAGCCTAATAATTCAGGATTACTCAAATATGTGTGAAACAAAACACAACTCCAGGTGTGTTTTGATAAGGTAACAGCATTAGAGTTCATTTCATGCAATATAATGTCTTTAAACCATAATAATAAACCATAAAAATATAACCACTATTGTAATATCTGGAAAAAGCTATGCAAAATGAGCACAATTATCCAAAAGTACCACAAACCCCGACTTTGCCCTCGACGCACACGAATGTATCAACAGATTGGAGGTGTTTGCAGATTCCAGATTGGGAAATACTCGTCTTGTAATGTAATACAATATTGATCAGTCTCCACCGCAGGGCCACCTTCTCTGTGCCTAAATGAATTATACTCTGCAGGATATGACTCCCCCCACACACACCTCACAAACACAAGAACCAGGCGTCACATATGGTGCAGATGACTCATTTATAGGATGTGCACTAACCCACCAGCTCCTGGAGTCTGGAGTGGGAAAAGTAGGATTGAGAGGATGCACGTAAACAAAGCAATTTGAAGTAAGAAGTGCTCTAGAAAAGTTAGTGTCGCTTTGTGGAGTGCGCCAAATTGTATACTCTACTATTCTAAACTAGCCAATTTGTAAATACTTTAGAAGGGTCGTTTCAAATGTTTGGAGGAGCATGTGAATATGAATATATGTGGTTTTGTGCAATAATGCGCATACAGTTTGTTATAATATACTGGGGCATATGCTTTGACTGTAATTATGATCAATTAAAGCTGCATTCTATAACTTTTCTGGTCGAATACTTCTGTGGAAATGTTATTGCTTTGTCTAGGATGTTTCACAGTATGGCATTAAACCTTTCTATTTTCACGGAGACCAAATCAGGCCAAGTTACAGGTCAGATCTGTGGAGAGGCGACCCCGCTCACAGTCAGACTGCATGTTTTTCGAGATATTTTTGAGCTATAAAACCAAAAAAACTGTAATTTAATAAATGCAGTAGAGCTGTTTGATGTCATACGGTGGAACATTCCAGGCAGAGCAATGACGTAGCCATAGAAACAAGCAGGTGACGGAGCCTGAACCGAAAAATTACATAGTGCACCTTTAAAGGTCCTTTTTGGTGCGATTTAACAACTTGGAAATAGATTCAAGTGACTCAACTCTTTTATTATGAGACTTGTTTGGAAATCTGGGACACACCATCCGAACTTTTGATAACAAAGCCCAATTAAAATGTTCAGAGAAAGCAACTAACATTAAAAATCTTGGGGAAAAAAGTATGTCAGTGTAATAGTTAAATCACATTAGATAAACTGCACTTTCATCTTTGTTGTTAATGAAGTATAAAGTATAAAGTGACAATAGCGAATATATTTATGTAACTTCAAGCGGTCAATGTGATTCACGCATGTGGTGAAGAAGCCAAGTTTAACCCAACTTTACAAGGACATCTGACTTCAAGATGTTTTGAAAAGTTCATCACCATGGAGACGACTGTGTGAAATTCAAACACCGGCGGATTACAGAGTCTTATAGATCAAAACAATGTGAGTTTCACTGTCACTAAACTGCTGTAATGAGGGCTAATGAGGTTAGTGGACAAGTCCTCATTTTATCTTAAGAATCAAGGAACATATTTTATAAAAGAAATTAAGTCAAAATTGTTGGTTTAATTTTGGACGTCAGTTATGAAGTGGTTACTGCGCTGTATTGTCTCACAGCAAAAGAGTAGGTCTAGTAGATGGTAGAAATATCAAAAAAAATGAAAACAAATCATGCATGTTTTATTTAGATTATTAAATATATTGTTTCAAAAAAAGTAATATTTCTGCATTTTTGTGGTAAATGTTATGGTCCATTCATGTTTTGTGCCAGACTTTAACCTCAGCCAGTCCTGATGAATTTTCAAACATGGTCTGAATATTGTTTGAGATAATGTAAAAAGGAAAAAAAGTGATTTTGTCAATATTTCTTTCTGTTAATAGTCAGTAGCAGCTATAGAATCTGTTTTAATGGCAGTACCAGTAATATTCATAATAG
This sequence comes from Odontamblyopus lacepedii, assembly GCA_034769755.1. Lineage (NCBI taxonomy): Eukaryota > Metazoa > Chordata > Actinopteri > Gobiiformes > Gobiidae > Odontamblyopus > Odontamblyopus lacepedii. The sequence continues at coordinate 14,235,615 of CM068366.1, forward strand.
TACTTGTTATATATAAAAAGAAAAGCGCAGTAATTATGAAAGCGCATTAATTAGCTGCAGCCATTCTTGTATTTAATAGTATAATAAGCAGATGCAATAGCAGTGGCACGTGTTACATCTGGACATCTGGATGGGGGTGTTCTGCATGTATGTGTATGGCAAAATGTTCAGCAGGTACCGTGATAACACAACGCACACCTCAAATCTCCAAAAAATACACATGACATTGATTTATACAAGACAAAACATAATACTGAGTCAGTTCTTGATGGTCAAATTGTGTTTAAACAAAGCTCAGGTGAATGTCAGACGGAGCAGTGCCTACAGTTAGCATCAATATTCAGTACACTCGACAAAAGCGGGTGCCTTACAGAAAACTCTTTGTATTTCCTCCCATCAAACGCCGTCATTTGCACAGCGTCAAAGGCCCGTGGAAACAACGCTGCCGCCTGCGCTCACTTAACTCCACAGACCCCTTGATCGAGATTTCTTTGATTAATTATTATGCAAATGAGCAAATCGGATGCTAGGTGCAAAACTTCACAGGTACAGAGTGAATAAACGATAGAACCAAACGATATGGAGTTTGGAGCGGAAGAATGAGCAGGTGCAAGTACTTGAAATATGAATGAAAGGTGGGATACTTGAAAGTTGTACGACGCCCAAATGCAGAAGAAATAAAAGAAATGAGAGTAAGATAAGAAATATGAATCGATAAAATAAAAATATATTTGAATTCTATATGGTTTTGCAGTACATACTGAGTAGTAGTAGTAGTAGTAGTAGTAGTAGTAGTAGCAACAGTAGTAAAGCAGTAATAGTAAGAGTAGTAATATAAATTAGTAGTAGTAAATAAATTCATAATATTACTTCAAAATGTAGTAGAAATCAACCAAAAGATCGCAAAAACATACTGACATATCGGTAACAACATTATTACTCCAAGTACTTGAATAATTTGTGCCATTACTGCATTCTGCAACTACTATTTTCAACACTACTACAACAATTTTTACTTCTACTGTTCCTACTGCTTTTATTACTTGAAGTTATGGGTAAAGAAAAAGTACTTTGATTTGAGAATGAGAAAGAGTTGAAGCTAGTATTTGTATTTTTTGTTTTTGAAAGACGGATCCAAAACTTGCAAAGATTTCCGCAAATTTGATGCAATTTGTTGTAAACAGTGTAATCACGGTGATGAGATCCAGCTCTGTTTTATCCCGTGCAACAGTGAAATCAGGACTTGAATGTGGACAGCTCCTGTGGTGCTGTTAGTGTATTGTATTATATAAATAAAATATTACTACCATCTGACTGTTATTCTAAACAGGAGCTCAAGGCCAGAGAGGAGAGCAGGGGAGATGTTTATAGATCTACATACAGTCCCATACAGTCTATTCTTTTAACACTGCAGAAAACACTTGAGATAGACAGCCCCAGAGAGAGCAGGATAATACAGGCATATGCATAAACAACACAATAGAGCACATTCTGAGGGAGTCTTATGACCGCATACACATTAAATATTTAATAGTAAAAATACAAGCAATTTCAAGTGATAAATAAGCAAAAGGGCTTCGAGGTGGACGCTTTAAGAATGTGGTTTTGTTGCAAGTTGGTTAAAAATGCTTAAAAAAAACAATTTATTTAAAGTATAAAAAAATCAGACACTAATTGATGCTAAAACTAATGACAAACTGCAAGAAAATCATATTAACAGGGAAAAATGTTGAGCTTTCCTCAACAGCTTTAGTATGATTTGGAGCTTTATCAGAATGAATAGAAATCCACATGCGAAGATAAAGAAAGTACGATTATTTGTATGTGAAAATGACATTCTAAAAAAGGAACATTTTAATTATCTTCGGGGATTATTCGAACATGTGTGAATGAAACAAAACACAAGTCCAGGTATGTTTTTGAGGCGGTAACAGCGTTTTAACATGACTTAAAGCTCACAAGAGTCAATTTTGCATAATATAGGACCTTTAAATACACGTATTCTTAATGATACAACCAACATGATTCTAAACTGCATCTGCTTATGCAAAAAACTCCACAAGTTGCATTAGAAATAGTGCCAAAAACATTTTTTGTGTTGACACCCGTGCTCCCATCCCAGTGTACGTGGGAGCAGGGCCACTGTTGTAATCCAGTTCTGAGATTAAGAGCCCATTGCCCACTCACACATGTTTGTTTGGAAACATCGCTCTGACTCATTAACCCTTCACCCTTCAAAAACATAATACTGTTACACACATGACCGAAAACCGCTGCAATCTCGCTTCCCAACCTGGCAACCGCAACAACAGTTGATCAAAACAATGGAGCTGAGCAGTAAACAATTCTACTACTACTTAGGGGTGAGCAATATGCCAAAAATGAAATTGTATCTACATTTTCTAATAGTTTTCCTCCCAATTCATGTGAGTATCTTTATATGGGGTTTTTATAAGTAGCAAAAGAGCAATAAACAGCATGAAGTTATCACCAAAACTAGTAAAATATGAGATGAAAAATTATGCTCATTCAAACTTTCTGAATGAAAAAGCACTGTTAAAATCTAAATTAAAGTGTAACCAGCTATAGATTAAGAAACACAAAAAGGTTGACTTCTTTGGGAGTATATACGCTGGATTGAAATAAAATATTTGCTTCTAAACTTCGTACAATAATTATTTTTAGATCTTACATTGTAACCACTCTTAGATTCACAATTATCAGTTCATCTCGACATCCATAGAAATAACTATTGCGAAAATCCTCAAATAAACTCAATATTTCCTAAAATAAACAAAATTCATGACAATCTGCAAAAAACTAAAGTTATTTATTATTGTTTATGTTAAAATTTTAATGCTCAGACTCTCAATAACGCTTTTTTTTATATCTTGACAGTAAAATATGAAGGTGTAACATGTAAAGAGTTATTTTCAACACTGCTTCTGGTGTTCCCAAGAGTGTTAACTGTTACTACTGAGGCAGAGTTAGTGCAACACAGAGTGAGTGGACGGGGACAGTTGGGTAAACTCTCCCAAGAGTCATTTTAACACTAGACTAGTGTCATGGCTGCTGCTGTGCCTGTTTGGTGTTCTTTTAGTTTTACTCTTTATTCGAGTCTGTGTGGGATGACACTAACACTGGCAGAAATTTGACTCTGATCTTCCTGTGACAAAGTGTTTTTTTTAACTACTGAAGAGTTATTTTAGAGTTAATTTTTAAATCTTGAGAATTTACCGTGTCGATAACCATGGCCGGTTCTTTCAGTGGAGCAGAAAAAGCAGCGTAACTATCTATAGCAGCAGTACGGTAAATGAAGTAAGCTGAAGTAGACAAGAAAACAGTAACATTATTACACTGGGAGCTGAGCCAGCGCGATGAATCACAGATGCCTTTGAGGTTTCCACTTGACTTCAGCACCTTTAAGTCTGTGAGCATGTTTATTCATAGTGTTTATCATAAGGAGGGTGGAGGTGCTTCACGGCTTTCTATGGAAATCAATTAACAGCATCATACAGGAAGCCACTATTCACTCAGCCATAGGTACAAGTGTTAATGTGAGCTAAGTGTGATATTAAGGTGAAAAAACACAAAAAGTGTAGTGCTTTCAAGTGGTTACTGCCCGGGATTTAATTACTGGTCTGAGGTGCGATTTTGAGGACCTTTTTCCATTAAAAAAACAGAATATTGTTTTAAAATCGCTAATTGTCCTGGTTGAAACTGTGGGTATACAATAGTGCGAAAATTCAGGGCATTTTTTTTAAAACACATTTTGAAATTTTACATAGGAAAACAAAACGAATCAGCTCTCACTCAAGTCCAGTCTCAATCCATAAATAATGCCCCCATATTCTAAGGTACATAAAATGGCAAGTTTCCGTTATACTTTTAGAAGAAAATATAGACATACAAATGAGAATAACTTAAACTAAGCAATTAAACAACAAAAAACACAACTACAACTCCCATAAGACTTTGCCACACTGCATTTTAGTAGACAATGTGAAGTGTAATGAAGCAAAAATGTTCTCAAGCATTCGGTGCGGCTTCAAGACACACTAGCATTTGTTAGCCTGGCGGTAGCAAGATCAAATGCTGGGGCGATGGCTAATTTAAGAAGTCCATATGTAAATGCAGCAAACAAGCAATGAATTATGGAAAAGATAGCAGCCTGGATGCAATTGTAATTTAGCATCGGTCCCGTTGGGTTGGGACCGTATTGAGGTCGCCAGTAGCAACCCTTTCAAACGCAAAACCCAGAAGAAACGTTTAGCAAACCTCGCGTTCTGGATAGAAATAGCATCGCGAATCGCAACAATCGTCCAAAAATATGAAGTTAATTTGGCTTACCTGGAGAAGGGATGCGAGAGGAGCAGGGGTCCCGTTAGGAAACATGGAAGAAGAGAAGAGAAAAGGACAGAAAATAACTCATTAGTAAAGTTATGCTAATGCGGCATTAATAATATTTCTTCTCAAAGCAACACCATATATGAGCTTATTTTTTAACAAATTCACACTCCACTACACACTCGAAAGCTGCATTGGTTGTAGTTGGAGGAGTATTGGCAGTAGTGGTTCTAGTAGTAGTAGTAGGTAGTAGTAGTAGTAGTAGTAGTACAAGCAAACTGAAGTACATATGCAGTACTTAAATCCTTAAAAGCAATATTGTTTTGGCTGGAGTTGTGTTTTGTTTTATTCACACATGTTTAACACCCAAACCCTGCATATTTAGGCTGAGCTGCTGTTCTTTTCACAAACAAAAAACACTGTTCCACCTTGTGATGTCATGTGGTAATACAGGAAGTGCTCCACTGTGTTTTTAAACTCTATACACCTTCGCTAGAATCATTTGGATGATTTCACCACTGGAATTGCCAACCTCTGCTGAACAAAAGGTAAAAAGTGTACTTGAAAACTGCCACTTCATGACATCACAAGGTGGAACAGAGCATTTTGAGTTCTGAAGATGAAGACAGACCAATAATAAAACCTCAAACATCAAACTCAAACATGTGTGAACAACATTATAACATAACTTAAAGCTAACAATCATACATTTTGCATAATATAAGTATATATATATATATTTTTATATATATTTTTTGTTTGTATATTTAATATTTGTAGAATGTTGAGACCATTATTCAAACTACGCTCTACTGTATTACTGTAGAAAGTGCTACTTCAGACATTTCCAGTATGGCCTTGCAGAGATTTTTCACACATAAAACTGCACCGATTCCATTCTAACCATGAAACCACAAACCAAAGATATGAATATTTGTGGTGTAACTTAAATCTGGCCTCCCTTTGTTCTCGTCGCTGTCAGTAGATAATTTCTCTGCTCATTCTCCGTGAAAAACATCCCGTTTGCCATCTGCTGAATAATGTAAACGCACCATCAATGCTGCAGAAATGTCCCTGAATTGAAAAACTGTCAGGGGAGGCGCCACGCTGGATAATTTCGAGCAGATCTGGCAACGCTTCCAGCCTCAGACCACACATCAGCAATACATCAAGTAAAAAGAAAAAAGGAGTTGATCATAAAAACGCCATTGAGATTATAGAAAATGTGTGACAGTGGAGAGAAGCAAGGACACTGCAAACACATTTAAGAAGTGACAAAAGTGTTTTGTGAGTACTGCTACTTTAACTTCTAAAACTACTACTACTGCCAGCATTCCTGCACGTGCTACTGTATTGCTATTACTGTAACCACTACTAGTACTACTATTGTTACAACAATGACACCTTCTTCCTACTTCCGCTTCAAATATCTAAATCCACTTTATTTCTAGAGACATTTTACAAAAAAAAGTTTCCAAAGAAGCTCCACAGAAATCCTAAAATGAAAACAAGAGAAAGGTAAATTGCTAAAATTTGTTCATACCAGTCCTGAAACAATAACAGCAGCCAAATCAAAATGAAAGCAAAACCATGCAAATCATAAAATAGTAGTAAAATAAGTAAATAAAAGACACAAAGGAGCACACAACTCAGGCGGTGTTAAAAGCCACAGAGTAAAAGTGGGATTTAAGAGAGAGAAAATATATGAAACCTAAACCTAAAATATTATTACTTCTGCTCCTATATTCTACTATTAAAGCTATTACGACTACTACAGCTTCTACTATTACTATAAGCCAATACTAACCAATACTACTATACCACCAGTACTACTACTTCAGCTATCATTACTACTACAACTACCACTAGTACTCCATCTATCATTACTACTACTACTACTACTACTACTACTCCAGCTATCATTACTACTGCAACTACCAGTACTACTATTACTACTACTACGAATACAACTAACAATATTTGCACAAATCTCAGTGCTACACAAAAAAGTACTACTACTACCACCACCTACTGCTACTACTACAGCAGCTATTACAACTACTACAACTACAACCACCAGCACTGCTACTACAACCACTACTGGAACTTCTATTGCTACAACCTCTACTCTATAGTTTATAGTATGACTATAGTCCCACTTTTACTACCAATACAAATGTTATCGCCATCAGAAAATGCATAAAAAAGCATAGAGCATTTGGTAAAATATTATTACTTCTAGATTTCTTCCTTTCAATAAATAAATCAAAAGTGAAAGAACTGTCCGTTTCCAAACCGCATTTCCTCTGGCTGCTGATGTCTCTCCACGGGGGCTTGTTTTGTGCCATGTTCTTTTAATTTTCATCTCTATTATGCCTGTGAGCTGTACTTATGTGTTCACTCGGCGTCATCCATCTCCGCGCAAACTCACCCCACCTCATTTCCAATAAGCTCAAAGTGGGGGCTCACAGTCAGACAAAGACCCCCGGAGAGCCGCCTGTTATTGCGTTGTGTCGTCAGGAGCGGAGAGGGCCGAGGTGGCGGTTCGGATGAATTTAAGTCTCAGTCGCTGGGATGTTTTTTGACAGCGACAATGTTCCGGAGTGTGGAAGGGACATCAAGTTATCGTCAAAAAGAAACTTGGGAAATCAGAAGAGGAATGGTTGCTTGTACAAGGCTGTGCGCTGTAATAGGGTGACATATTGGTGAACATAGAGGGACCGCAAGGTGAGAAAACATTGGGAAAGTAAAGCAGCCCAAGTCTGCCAGTCACTGCCAGTTGTTTTTAAGCAATGGTCTTTCTTACTCTATTCTCAGATAAAAGATGTCAAATGTGAAAGTTCCGTAGTATGGCATTAAACAGCAGATAAGTAGACGACACCACTAAGCCAAGTTACAGATCAGATCTGTGTCACTAAAATCATTTGGACAATTTCTGCCCTGGAATTTCCAATCTCAACTGAACTAAAGGTAAAATGTAGCCGTTAACTAGAAAACTACCACTACGTGACATCACAAGGTGGAACAGAGCATTTTGAGCTTTGCAGATGTAGACAGGCTAGTAAAAAAGTAACTCAAATATGTGTGAATGAAACAAAACACAACTCCAGATATGTTTTTGAGGAGGTAACCACATTCTAACATGGCTTAAAGCTCATAAGTCAGAGTCAATTTTGCGCAATATACGATATATTATTGACAATACACATGAAATTGAACAAAAGAGTAAAGTTTTTTGCCGTACTGTGGAGCATTTGAGGCAAAGGAATAAATTCTCTATGTAGCCCCCAACAGCAAAAGTTGCAGTCTTTAGAAAACTTGAAGTACAAGTGTATATATCTAGCTCTACTTTTTTAAATGAGTCATAAACCTTCTAACTTCCACGCCTTTTTCACTTAACTTTTCCGTACAGCAGCTCCACCCCAAGCCCTAAACGGATCACTCCAGTCCCTGCCCTGTCACAATGATTCATGTTAAACAGCCGGATAGGGGTAGCACAGAGCACCTATGTTTACACTTTCATCTCACTTTTAGAAACGAGAATATGTCAAGAAACCAAACGCACCATAGCTTGATTAAAGTATCTGTTATGTGTTAGTTATTTTCAGTGGGTAATTCTATACAGCAAAATAATGACTACCTGGGATTGTAATAAGTCCATAAACGCACACAGAACATTTGGGCTCAGCAGCAGAGCAGAGAGACTAATAGAAAACTGTTGGAGTCACTTGAGTAGAACTGAATGCAAAAAGAAGCAAACTATTCTAGTGGTTTCAAATGTCTTGAATTTGTGAACAGGTCAAGTTTTAATGTTGTATTTTTGCACTGTTATGTTCATATTATTACAATTATTGACTGCAAGAATTAAAAAATAATTCCTTATGCCTCATAAGTTGAAATGTATTAGCATAGATTTGACCTAGACAAACTTTATTGATCTACAAAGAATAGCTCAGACAATTACTCTTTCCGATTAACTCAAAATGATTAAAGTGACTCTATGTAACTTTCTGGGGTTATGCAGTGCACAAACATGGAAACAAGCAGGTCCTCCAAGTCAATAAGGATGCATGTTTTTTCAGTGTTTTCTCAGTGCAATAAGTAAATCTATCAAGAAAAAATGAAAAAAAAAACACACTTTTACTTTCAAGTTACATACTGGGGTTTTAAAGGTGCACTATGGAGTTTTTCAGTGGGAGGGTTCGCCACTTAATTGTCCCCATGGAGATGTTAGTGTTTTGCCTAGAATGCTCCACAGTACGCCATAAAATGTTAAGTAAAATGACCTGTATTTATATTGCTCTAAAATACCTTAAAAAAACGTGCATTCTCATTGTCTGCGTTGTCGCCTGTCCACAGATCTGACCTCTAACTTGGTCTTGTAGCGTAGAAAATTCCAGGCAACGCAAAAACAGCTCCATGGCGGACCAGTACAGAGCACACCTTTAAAGACATCAAATAAAACGTGACTAAAAGCGTTCTTAATATCAGAATGAAGAACCGCGCTTTCAAACAGATGTAAGATGACACTGTGATCCATAAAACCTTCTTCGCAGTGGCCATGAAAGCTTCGAACAATGATATCAGTTTGACAATAAAAGCGTGAGGCCAGACTCCTACTGAAGGGTTGAACGGGGGCTAACGTTTGACACGAAGCTTGAGTTCCCCCTTCCAGCTACAGAGCTACGAACCTTCCATGCGGAGACCCCGTCAGCCTCCCACCAGCGCTCTGATCCGGACAGCTCTGCCCCTCCAGCACAAACCACATGTCAAAAAGAAAAAAAAACTCTTCTCGTCTGACGGATGAGACCCATGCTAAGCCCCCTCTTCAAAGTGCAAAGTCAGGGAGCTACAACGCTACGTTCTGCTAATCTGACCCTTGGCCGTAGCTTTAGCCGCTAGCTCGTATGCTAATCCTTCGCTCCCGCTGTACACTACCACTCAGCCTGAAAACGAGAGATGTTTTCAAAGGGGGTTCGTCGTCTTGTTTCAAAACAAAAGTGAAATATGAGTTGGGAAATTTGAGGAAAAATGATCTGGTTTAATATGAGTTTGTTATGATGGATGGGTTAGTTGTACTTATGTGACGGTATTACGTTTGAGGATTAGAATGGGGAAGTTATTTTACAAGAAGAGACACGACAATAACAATCCAAACAATTCTCCAGTCTAATCGGGTTTATGAAATCAAACTTTGTGAAATATAAAGTAAAGTTAATGCTAGATAAACAGCAAGACTGGAATTTACTGTGGATTGAATTGAAATGTCTTAAAAAACTCACATTATGCTATTTTCTAATCTGTTATCTGTGTTTTTAGACTCCATACACCTTCACTGGAAACATTTGGACAATTTCAGCCCTGGAATTTCCAAGCTTTATTGAACTAAACGTAAAAGGTATCTGTTAACCTGAAAACTACCGATTCATGACATCCCAAGGTGGAACAGAGCATTTTGAGCTTTGGAGACGTAAACAAACTAATAATAAAAGGTTCCTCACTTAACATGTGAATAAAAACACAACTCCAGGTATGTTTTTGATGAGTTAACAGCGTTCTAGCATGGTTTAAAGCTTTAAAAACAAAGCAAAATAACAGGTTAAAGCAGGAGTCAAGATTACGTAGGTGCAAAATGTCCCAGGCGATCTAACAAACATCTCCAATCCAGCCTGCCTTCCCCGTCTCTTAAACCCTAATCAGCCATTCAGCGTGGCGTTTAGGCTGGATTCCTTCGGAGATGAGAGGAACGGCGGGACCACCATTCTCTCGGTGGGATGTCAGCGGCATGTGCTCCTTCAAAACAACCACATTTACTCCTAATGGAAGCTACAAAGCGACCTGGGAGAGACAGACACAACAACAATGAAAAAGGCTGAGCCAAAGATCGCACCTCCCCGTTAGTTTGATGTGCTTATTTGTTAGCTTTATCGACAGACAAAAGGGGCTAGCGGTAAGTGCGTCTGACACTATTGTTCAAACGATTTCAGAATTATTTTAATGGAAACGGAATTGATCGCGAGTTGTTTTTCTAGAGGTGGTTCAGCAGTGGTTAAGGTTAACGGTCAGACGATTGTCAGAAAAATCTATTTGCTCATTCAAAAGTCGTCCGGGTTTGGTCCTGCTGTCGATAATGTCATCGCAAACACATTGGAGGTCTAGTCTCTATATGTTCTTATAGTGTGTGAGTGCATTAAGGGGTGTATTCAGACCAGGAAGCACAGCAAGGCCTGTCAATGGTTCAGTGATGAATACAGGCCCTCGAATTGATCATTATTGACAGTGTTCCTGGGAGACAACATTTTGTAAATGTAAAACACGGTTTGATTATTCTGGGGCCATGTAAATTAGAATGTGTTTAAAACGTGTTTACGATGCAGAGAACATTGAGTGAAGAGCATATGACAGCCATACAAACATATTAATATTAAGATGACTTAAAAGTGGATGATGTCACTTTTTTGATGGACATCTGCCACATGCTGGTATCCATGGAGAGATTATCAGCAACTTAAAGAAAACAACTGGATGTAGGTTTATTGAAGCTGCCTTTCACTACTGAAGCTACTGCAAAACTTTGGCTTGAAAAAGTTAAGATGTTTTCATTTAACTCGCTGATAATATTTTATTCCTGGATGTCTGAACATTTGTATCAATGAATCTCCATCATGGATTTGTTACTAAGCAGGTGATGGCACTGGTCAGAACTGTGGATACGATATTAAACTGTGTGGAACATTCTAGGCAAAACAATAACATTTCCATGGAGATAAGCAGGGTGTGGATCCCATTAGAAAAGTTACATAGTGCACATTTAAAATGTTGCCATTACTGCCACTTGTGCTTGTAACGTACAGTATGATGGCAGATACCAATCATTTGATGTGATTGTTCAGTTTTATTAAATGTACGTTGGTTTGGTTTGGTGAGTTTTGTTTGTTTGAGTGTGGGGCCTAATATTCGCCTAATTTGCCGTAGGATTTATGCTGATGTCCTTTCTGCCGACGCCATGTCCATTTATCCACACTGGATAGTTACCATCTGCTGAGTTACAACAGCCAACTATTTAAACAAACAAATGGTCTTTTATGTGAGAATTTTGTCGACATCAGCTGTGGTCCACAATAGCCGTTGAAATAAAAGTCTTTTAATTATAAAATACTTGCCAACATCCATATCCACCGAAACCGTATCCGATCACCATAGTAACACAATAGCATCTGCATATTATTATTTTCCATATTGTTACATCAGCTTCCTGTTAGCCGTTCCCAGCCCGCTAACAACGTACAAATCTGCTGTAGCATCCATATCTTAATGATGCATGAGCTGGGATTTCAAGTGTAATTGTTCTGTTACGATTCTCTCAACAACTTGAAATCATTTGAATAATGAATGGTGGGAACCTGCAAGCATGATAATAGGGCCACTTTTAAAAAAAACTCCCCCAAGCAACACAACAGGCTTATCTAAATTACCAAGCCGCTTATCGCACAAAGTATGAGTAGAATTACATGCACTGATAGTTTGTTTGTAAGTAATCCCCACTGTGTCACGGATGATGCATGTAAGCTAGTCTTTAGCTGGTGGGACTGCATGCATCTTTTATCATAGGCTAAAGCTTTGAGGTCTAATATTCCTCTGAATCATTCTCAGCACTCGAAATGACCCCAATTCCTGGCGGCTTTAGACTTTTTTAATGTAGTGAACAGGCCCGGAGACACAGTGCTTATGATAGGACTATTTCCTCCCCATCCCAAGTCCCAAGGAAATTTCATTTTCTTCTGGATATGAACTATAATAGTGTCTCCCTGCACAATACGGCGAGAGGAAGATGTCTATATTTGAAAATGCATGGGATTCTTTTTGTCAAATGATTCAGGAGCTATTGTAAGTTGATACAGTGATGGAGAAAAAAATGTCACCTAATAATTTATTTGGGTTGAAATTACAAAATTCATTAGATGGATTTTCAGCTCTAATTCTGAGTATATGGTCATTCGTGAGCAGTGATTTGCATATAATTTGGCATGGATTCACAGCAGATGTCAGTTCTTTTTTCATTATGTATTCTAGTTTGGGATTGACCAAAACTCATTTTGACCATTTCAAAGCACAGAGAAGGTCCAATATTCACTTTCATGTTTACCAAGTCAAATTTGGTAACCATGTCAAGGATTTGAAAATAAATGGTGTTTGAAAATTAAAATGATTTGTAAGAAAAAAATACCAACTTCACCCATGCTTTTGCACACTGGACGGGGATTTTAGGGACAGGGGAGTTTGCGTGACATATTTTACATATCGATTCCAACAAATGGACATTAAAGAGCCTATATTGTGCTATTTTCTGATCTATGTTATGTTTCCCCATCAAAAACATACCTGGAATTATGCTTTTGTTTCACACGTTTAACACATAGACTCAAAAGGAAAACACTCAAATTCCATACATGCTCACTTGAATCATTTGGATGATTTCAGCCCCAGAATTTGCTGTCTCTACTGAACTAAAGGTAAAAGGTGTAACTTGAAAACAACCTCTTCATGACATCACAAGGTGGAACGGAGCATAATAAAGGACTCAAACACAACTCCAAGTATGTTTTTGAGGAAGTAACAAGATTATAGCATGGCTCAAAGCTCACAAAGAGTCAATTTTGCATAATATACAGTAGAACATTTAACAATTGAAGCAAAAGTATTTCAAATGAAAAAGCATGAACAAATTAAAACGTCAAAACAGAACATGGAGCTTTAGTCATAATTAATCCTGTAGGTTACATGTAAATGAGCTGTAGCTACTGATCCGGCAGAAGACATATCGAATTTTTGTCTCAAGACGTCCAGCTGCTTCTTGCACACGACTCCCGAAAGCCCTCCAATTATGTTTAAATGCAAATCTGATGAACATCCATCTTGTATGAACCCATGGCCTGGCAGGTTCCCCTTGCCCTCGCTCATACTATATTCATGCTCATCCTCTGCTGTAACGGGCCTTGACATTTACTGTACATGCTTATCTGTGTGCACTGTCAGCCTGTGTGCATATCAAAGCCAATACAGCAAGCAAGCTATATGTAGAAGTCCACCTCCACTCGCTTTTCTCCTGCATGCTAACCCGGCTACCTGATCCGTGTCACCTTGCATCACGTCCAAACAGACACTAATGCATGTGGAGTTAGCTTAGCACGTTAGCTTACATGCAAGAGTCCCCCCTGTAGAAGTCCATCACGGTTAGCGAAATGGACCGGCGGCAGAAACTAGGTGCTGACTTGGGAACGCTATAAGAGGTGAAGGGAGGATCCATTGGTGTTTATAGGTTTATGGACAGGGGAGCTAATCGTGGCTAATGAGGCGGTAGTTGGCCCATGGTGGAGTTTAGGGAGCGGTGAAAAAGGTGACAATGCGTGAGGAAAGTGCACACGACAGGAAGAGGCTGCTTTACAAAGAGAGCGACCACAAGCAGGAAGTGGGGATGACTCGATTAATGAATTAGGTCCAAGGAGCTGTCCAAAGGGTGCCAGCTGCAACCTCAGTACAAACAGAGTACAGGGAACATTTAGAGGAGTGAAAAACATGTGCGTACACAATGTAAACACTTTAGTCATTATACGGAGAAACGGAAATAGACACATGGTTACATTTTTATAGAACATTTCCAGCTTTAAAGCACTCAAGGCGCTTTACATCAAGGAACCGCTCACCCATTCACACACATTCACACACCAGTGGGGGCTGGATGGGTTAAATGTCGAGGCCAAGGGCACAATAACAGCATTCATCCGTGGGAGCAGGAATCGCATGTTTATGATGTTTATGTCGAGAACGGGATTCGACTTGCCAACCTTCAGATCAGTGGAGAAACTCGAAAATGCGAAGGCTGAAATCGAACGTATTTAACATTTCTAGCGGACGGTTCGTCACCTGCTGTCACCTGTCCGTCTCCATGGAAACGTTATTGCTTTGTCTACAGTGTTCCGCAGAGCAGATTAATCCAGTATCACAAGAGAAATAAGCATCTATGGAGAGTTCCCCATATTCACAGGAGGAATTCATGTATTTTGAGCAATAGAAACACCCATAACGAATAAATGCTAGATGGATATGTTTAATGTCATACCATGGAACATTCCAGGCAAAGCAATAACATCTCCATGGAAACAAGCAAGTGGCGAACCCTGATGATAAATACGTGAATAGTAAAGGTCCTACAAATCTGTCACTTTTAAGCATTGACTGTAAAAAAGGCGGGTTCGATCCCCGGGTCACCCGGGCCTTTCTGTGTGGAGTTTGCATGTTTCTCCCCGTGTCTGGATGGGTTTCCTCCGGGTATGTCGGTTTCCCCCATCAACCCAAAACATGCCCGCACCCCTATGAACTAACATCACTAACACCATGATGTCCACCCTCCTGTGGGCTCACCACCTGCAGAGGGGTTCATAGGGGGGGTCAGGTGCTATGAGGATTGGGCAGCAAGCTGCCCCCGCGACCCAGCTGGATTAAGCGGGAGAAGATGGATGGATGGATGTAAAAAAGTTTAGATTCTTCCATCTTACTAAAATACATTAACTGAAAGCAACAGTTTCTCTCCAGGTCTAGTCAGCTTTGTTTAAGTCTATTTTAAACAAAAAACTTTTGACAAGCACCCATAACTACTCAGCATTTCAGATGGACTGCTACTTTCACTTTGACATGACATTTCTTTTTTATTTTGAAAACAACAAAAGCATCTCTAAAATTGAACACATGCAATTTTCAACAGCATAAATACTGCATACAACAGACCAACACAGAGCCACAGGTGCACGCAGTGAACCCAACCCGGAGGCGAGCTCTGAACGGGGTGCCCTCAGATGACAGCAGAGAGGGGAGGGGGGCGTGGGGGTCTGAGTGAGAGACCCTGGCAGATATAATTGGCGCCATGGCACTGACAGGTGACCACCGCGCCAACCTCAGACTTGTCACCCGTACGCCTCTGAGCACTGAGGCAGCTGACAGAGCGGGGTACATGAGGGGCAGCCATTTTAAATCACATCCAGTTTAAATAATGGATTTTTGGTCAGGGGAGCTGGATGGGTAAAGGATGTGGGGCCACAGTGTGTAGAGAATGGATGAAGTTGGAAAAAACATGTGTGATTCAATGGGGGGAAAGAAAAACAAATCTAATCAACAAAAGACTGAGGATTTTTATTGGATACACAACTTTTTATTTGATTTTTGTTGAATTTGATAGTAGTAACAATAAAATAGACAAGCTAGAGCAACAAAGTTTGAGCAAATCATGACAAACTCCAATGCCAGCTTTCTGAAAGAGTGTACTTTTAGGTACTACTGGTACACAAAATGCACTCTTATGGGCTTCAAGCCATGTTATAATGTTGTTATCTCAAAAATGTTTGATTAGCCCTTTATATAGTTAGTCTGTCTACATCTCCAAAGATCAAAATGCTCTCTTCCACCTTGTAATGTCATGAAGCAGTACAATTTAAGTTAGCAACTACCTTTTACCTTTTTTTTAAGTAAATTCCAGGGGTGAAATTCCAATTATAAATTATTCTAGTGGTGTATGAAGTTTAAAAAGACTTTGAAACATTTCCTCTACTACTACATGACATCACAAGGTGGAGTCTTTTCTGTTTTATGAGAAGAACTCGGCCTAAATATGTAGGATTTGTGTGTTAAACATGTGTGAATGAAACAAAACGCAACTCCATAGATCAGAAAATAGTGTAATATGGGGCCTTTAATGGGTTAGTTTGCAATTTTGTTAAAGATGCCCTATGTAACTTCTCAAATATGGAGTGCCCCACCTGCTTGTCTCCTAGTTTTGCTTTGCCAAGAATGTTCCACAACAATTAATCCAACTAAATTTCACATTTCATCATTTTTATTGCTCAAACATACATAGAAATTGTGCATTTTCATTTTGCCGCAGGTCTAACCTAATACTGATTTCCATTGTTAACTGTTAAACATTTACAGCAACCCTCCACCGGAAAAGTCCCATAGTGCCTCTTTAACCCTAGAAAACACAAACACCACCCACAGTGTAATATATTCCACCCCTCCCTCCCTCTGTCTCCATTGTGAAGGTCCATCTTTTGCACCAGCGCCTTCTAAAGAGGTGACACATGCTCCAGGTAGCACCTCCATTCAGAACACTCAATGACATTTCCCCGGCCCAGTTTGGCATTTGTGCTGATGGATTCATTGGCGTTTCGTGTTTTCTGTACATACGCCAGTCTTTTCTGTAGCGCTGGGAGCTTTGGGGGGTGACAGCTCGCACACTTAGCCAATTTCCACTGTAAAAGCATTGAGTCGTAATACTTCTCCGTCCGGGAATAGCCACGGCTTGAATCGCAAGAGTAGGCACTAGGCAGTCTTCATAAATACAAACGAGGAGATGTTGAGGAGAGACAGCGATCAGTGGGTGAATATAAGGACGGATATTATGCTACTTTGTGCTCTGTGTTATAATGTTTCCTCATCACATGTTTAACGCACAAACCCGGTGTGTTTAGGCTGAGTTTTTCTCTCAAACTGAAAACACTCAGTACAGGAAATAGTGGAAAAGTGTTCTTCAACCCCACACACCTTCAACTAGAATCATTTGGATAATTTCAGATCAGGAGTTACCCATTTCTACTGAACAAAAGGTAAAAGGTAGCTGTTAACTTGAAAACGGCCGCTACGTGACATGACACAAGGTGGAACAGAGCATTTTGAGCTTTGAAGATGTAGACGGCCTAGTAATAAAAGGTTACTCAAAGATGTGTGAGTGAAACAAAACACAACTCCAGGAATGTTTTTGGTGAGGTAACAAAGAGTCAATTTTGCATAATATAGGACCTTTGACTGTGGAAAAATCTATAAAGACAGTGTACGTTACAAATCGTCCTGTGAAACTCGCCGTGTCGTTAATTAGAGCTCAGTAAAGATCCAAGGTGGCAAACTCACCTGGTCCGCCATTCATTTCCTTCTGTCTGTTGATTTGGAGCGTTGAGAAGGTTTCTATCGCTCACGACACCTGGGTTTTTTATCGGTGTCGTCAATGTTCGTTACCGCAAACAGATGTGAAGGCGCGAATTTTCACGATCTAAATCCACCGAGGTGAAGGAGAAGTTTGAAGGTGTTCCATGCGAGTCGGTGAGGAAGTAAATATACTGATGTTATTCTTTTCATAGTGTGTGTCAATCATTTTAGGTTTGACTTGGTTTGTGTCGGAACAAAAAGGCTGTGACATCGTTTCAGAAGTGAGAAGTGAATGTTTTATCGTTATTACTTGTGCAAAACTTTATGTATCTTTCTGAAAAATATAAGACACGGTGTAAGATGATTGGATGAAAGCTAAATTAGCAAAATACGTCCACTTTAATTATTGTGTATAAGACGGTTTTCAATGCAAGTTAAAAGTGCACTGTGTAACATTTCTGGTGGGTCCTACCATCTGTGTCTCCATGGTGATGTTACTGCTTTGCCTGGGATGTTGCACACTACGGCATTAAACAAAAATCGCTTGTATTTATTCAATTACAAGGGTTTTTATTTCAATATGGGCTGCAAGTCTCCATGGAAATAGTTGAATTAAATGCTATACTGTAGAACATTTCAGGAAAAAGTTACACAATGTATCTGTAAAACATTATATTTACTCTAATCCTGTTGAAGAAAGCCAGCCAATAACCAGGAATGTTCCATAGTAATAAAAAAGTGTCAAAAAATAAATAATTTTAGGTTGTATAATTCCTTGAATCACTAACTAACCACAATGTACTTTGCAGCTTGAAATATTCACAGTTTTAGCTCAAAATGGCTGTATATTTTATCAGAATCATCTGAAAAACTACACCCTTTACATAGAAATAAAACAGGCTTTAAATGAACTCCTGATGACATGAGAGGAGTTGTAAAAATAGCAGCTTTGAAGACAGTTCTGGTACAACTAATGATCAGTCTTATTTTTATTCATCGATCTGAGTTGTTGCACCTAAACGTGTTCCTTGAGAGGCGGAGGCTTTTATTTTGACACCACAGCAGACGCCGAGAGGGATAAAGTACATATTCCAAATGTCAACGATAGCACTGAGTCACGCTAATGAGTTGGCTTTCATTTTCTCGTATGTAAATCTGCTTCTGACGGCTATGCTAACACCAAAAAACCTTCCATAGACTTTGCAGAGGTATAAGGAAAGTGTTTTTGGGTTGGTTTTTTTTGTAATAGATTTATGTAACATTACTTAATAGATATAACATACATAAATTATGGTTAGGAATGCACCAATACTGAAAAAAATTGCAAAATCAGATATCGGCTTTCAAATATCGGTTCAGACGGTATCCTGGATGGACATATGCACTGATGTAATGAATATACTGAGCATAGTTGCCCAGAAAGTCTCACAATGTCCGAATTTTCTTTATATAAAGTTGTTCTGTAGATAAATAACAGCTACATAACACATTTAGATCAGTTTTGTCTTGTTTTATTGTTGTTTAAAGGAAATAAATGCTGTTTTCAGTGCACTAGTAGCGGTTGATATCGGTAGGTACTTAAAGCCATCGTATCGGAATCAATAATGGGAGCTGGATCGGTGCATCTCTTATTATGGTGCTAAAGGAAGCATTTCGGGCATTTTAAAAGCCAACGGACTATAACCTTTGCAGCAATGGCACCTGTGGGTGCTATGAAAAGGACATACCTGAAATGAACCAAGCCATTGTTATTTGGTAGTAACGCTTGGGATAGTACACAGGACCAAGATTGGAAGAAAAACAAGATACAAAGCATAAAATGAGAATTACTGCGCAAAAAAGACAACAAATCCTGGCTTTTAAAAAAACTAACATGAAAGGCAGACTCCAACGCAAATAAAAAGCACTGGGAATTAAAGAGGAAGCTAGCAAGAGCAGCTAGCTGGGATCAGAAGTGACAGAGAGGAAATGAATGTGGAGATATGGGGCACCGCGGGGAAGGCAGCTAGAAGAGAACCATCGGAAATATGTCTCGCGGTTTCCTCTGCACTTTCTGTTCTGCACACTGTCAACGCCACATCTCCTCTCAGGCTTCTCTGCAGGCTTCTACAATACTGCAGAGTTTAAGGAGTACGCACAAAAACTCAAAACTGCGTAGGGTATGTTAATTAGGAAAGGGTGCCAAGCGTAGACTGCAGAAAGAAGTGGACTAAGGGAGTGCGGCGTCTCCAGTGAAAGGAAGCTCACGAGGCTAGCAGTTATAGAAGCAAAGTTTGGAGTCAGTTCAGTATGAGGAATTTATTTACAGACAAAATAGTAAATACCAGGATCATGTAGAGCGCATTAACATGAACATTTTAGGCCCAAATTAACGAGGCGGATGTAAAGTCAATTAGAAACACAATCGATGGAGCCGGAAGCGCCCCCATGAACACTTCCTATTTGGAAGGACTAGCTATGTCCGTTTATATATGCAATCTATGGCGTCAAGTTAGCATTGTCTAAGGTGAATGGACATGTATAAATTGTAGTGCTTTAAGCATATTAAAGACTGTTTGATAGCAGTTATGAAGGAAAAGCTGGTAGTTTGTCTACATCTATATGAAAATATCTTCAAATTAAACACTGTAACTTTTCTAGAGGAAGGTCCGCTACCTGTTTGTCTCCAAGGAGGTGTTATTGCTTTCCCTGGAATGTTCCATGGTATGACATTAAACATATCCATCTAGCGGGTGTTTCTATTACTCAAAAATGCAATCATTCCTTCTGTGAGATCCGAATTGTAATGGAGCGTAGTGATGTAACCTGCTTGTCTCCCTCATGATAGACAGGTTTAATCTATACTGTGGAACATTCCAGACAAAGCTGTAACATCTCCATGGAGACAAGCACTTTTAAGATAGCTATAAACGTTGACGAATTTAAAGCAATAAAACGGTCAAGCATACACGTTATAGAGATTGAACGTTGACCAGGATCACAGTTCAGTCACAGGATGTCAATTATACTTTAGAGCTTGTAATCACCCACGGCTGGTCTAACATGAGCTTTTCTAGGCCAAGAAACATAAAAAAAACTGTGTGCGAAAAACCAGACTTCAACTGTCGGCGAAAGCGGTCCCCCTCAGCACCAACTCTCCAATGTCACAGCTATATTTAGAGGTCAATTTACCGCTAGCCCAAAACGAGAACACTGTTTGTACAATGGGACAATCCAGTTCTCGTCACAGTCCTTTGAACCCCCGGGCTTCCCCTCCCGCGACCGCGACTGGTGACCGTCACAACTGCTTTGGCGACTAATGAAAAGTCTCTAACTGCGGATTTGAGTTTTTCTGCCCGACCAGGCGGCCATCTTGTCGTCTCGCCCGGTGTTAACACGGCGAGCTCCCCTAAGAGCGTCGCCGACATCCTCCCCACATCTGTCCCTCTGCTGCTTTTATTCGCCGCACTTAACCACAGTTCATTACGGCTCCGGGGTAGTTTGGAGCAGGTGTTCCAGATGCCCTCCCCCTCAAAGAAAATCCAATTGAAAATCATACTTTTCAGATTCCGATGGGGGTGTCTGGTTAACGGTGCGAAAGCGTAATATTGGGAGAAAGGAGCAATATTGACTGAACATCTGCAGGTTTAAATGAGTCCCGGTGTCTTGAAAGGAGGCTAAGAAAGTGCTTTCACAGGTTAATAAAAAAATTTGGAAAATAATGTATGATTTGCGTGAAGGGGTAGAGGTAGGGTGCAGGAAAGCTTTCAAATATTTGACAGTTGACAAAGAAGATGTACTTCAGAGGTATTATGTATGTTCTATATTGGTATTTGTGGAGAATTGTGTTGCCTGAAATGTTGAAATTTTGCGTAATCTAGGATCTTTATAGGCTTATTTTGTTTTTTTGCCGTATCCAAAGTACTTGTGATCCTCAACACTGCAGTATTAACAAGTGGGTACTTTCAATTCGTTTAGGCAGCCATTTTGTCCATAATCCCCTACTGTTATATCCACACACCCGCCGTGCATAACTATTTCAATAAAGGAAGAAAAAAACAACATTGCATATTAACCGTTCGAAATAATCTCCGAGCCAACTTCATCACACACGCTAGTGCAAGTCAAAGTGATCTAAGGGCCCAAATCGTCTTCGGATTTCTTCAATATACCCTCCAAATTTAAGTGTTGTTGTGGTCAAGCAAACTACCACTTACTTCCTTAGGCGCCATTGGAAATTGAGCACCATCTTGTCTTTTCTGTCAGTTCGGAAAGTAGCGGGTATTTATGTTGTCATGGGAGACGGACAGGGCAGTTATTTGAGGTGTTAAGGATGCTGGGGAGGATGCTGGCGGGGTTAGAGGGGTTTAAAAACAGATGCCCCGCCATGCCGAGGAATATTTGCCGATTTTTAGTCTCGCGGGTGCCAGATAAAAAGGACAAATGGCGTGCGGTGCTCAATTACTCCAAATAAACAATAGAAGAAGAGCTGGGATAGAAGTGGGGTAGGGCCAAATAAGGATTTGTTGTGCTGTGTGAATACAGATTTGACTCTGGTGGTGAATAAAGACAATTGTTGCATGGCAAGAGATGAGCGCCACTATTTTGGTTAAGGTCCCAAATCATGTTTTATACTGACTTTAAAAAAATACTTCTTAGAATAGTCTTAGTAATTCACAATCTTTATCTTAAATGGCCTATATTACACTATTTTCTGATACAATCGCAAACATACCTGGAGTTGTGGTTTGTTTCATTCACTCTGTATTTTTAGGCTGCTTCTCTCAAACAGAAAACACTGTTCCATGTTGTGATGTCACGTAGTAATACAGGAAGTGCTCCTCTGTGTTTTGAAGCTCCATACACCTTCACAAGAATCATTTGGACCATTTCAGCCATGGAAATGCCAATCTGCACTAAACAAAAGATAAAAGGTAGAGCTTAACTTGAAAACTACAGCTTCATGACATCACAAGATGGAACAGAGCATTTTGATCTTTGGAGATGTAGACAGACCAGTAATAATGGACAAAACAAAACTCCAAGCATGTTTTGGATGTTTAAAACGTAACTTTAGCACAGTATATAGTAGAACCTTAAAAAATACAAACATACGCTAACAAAGAGTATTGTCATAATTTGATGAAGAAATGGATGGAAGACTAAAATGAAAGTACTCTTAAAACTATTATTATACAAGTAGAAGTAATACTAATACCGCTACTCACAAGTGGCACAAGTTCCTACCCCATATTGATAGTCTAGTCTCAAACAGCAGTAAAAGCTATTTCTCATTCCGGTGGCACGTCTGGTGAGGATTCAGTACGACGCTTTATGCTTCTCTCACTCTTAAAGTTCACCAAGATTGAAAAAATCTGTCTGTACATCTCAGCGGGTGCCCAAAAGGATGTAAGCCCAGTATGTGATTTTCAACGCCGCAGGAGACCCCCGACTACATACCATTTTAAAGCAATTTAAACAACCGCTACATACCAAGCAACAGCAAACAGGTAAAAAAAAGAAGATAAACACTGATTATTGTGAGCTTTAAGCCAGGTTAAAATGTTGTTAAACTCAGTAAAAACATACCAAAGTTGTGTTTTGCTTCATCCTGCACTATTAATCTGTTTACGTCTCCAAAGCTCAAAATGCTCTGTAGTTTTCAAGTTAACATCTACCTTTTTTAACCTTTAGTTCAATAGAGATTTTCAGTTTTAGAGCTGAAATCATCCAAACAATTCTAGTGAAGGTGTATGGAGTTTGAAAACTGATTTTCAATGACAGTTTTAAATCAACTTAAACAGCTGCTACATACCAAGCAGCATTGATACAGCCAACAGGTAAAAAGAGAAGAGAAGAATCCAATATGGTTTCATTTTGTTGGTGCCATTTTAGTCCAAACTTGGGTCAATGGTCGGGTCAACGTTGCCGTGACGATCTCGGGGTTATTTCAGGCTGTCCACCAATCAAATCGCCTGACCCCGAGCCTGGCGAGTATCGATTGGCTGCAGGTGTCCAGACATTGACTCATGTTGAAGACCGGAGCGAGCGAGAGCAAATTGTCCTTTCGCTTCCTATCTCCAGGTGGTCTTTCTGGCATTTTCAGGAACATTTTGTTTTTTTTCCTTCCTCCCTTGACCTTTGATTGCCTTGTTGGAGGTTGTCGGCGATTTCCAGAGAGCAATCTTTCAATCGGACTTTTTCCCTTTTCGCTTTTTTGGGGTTTTCTATTGAGGTTCGCGGCTGTCACCCAGCTCAAAGCAATGGCGCGGTCAGCAAACATGAGCAAATAGAAAACGGTGAGAGATCTAACAAGTGATATCTATCCAAGAAAAGGTTCAAAAGTTCGGAAAGTTGGAAAAGTAAACGGAAATTGCAATATGTCTGTCAATGTTTATTTTATTTTTGAACAGTGTGTGGTCCCCTGATGCTTCATAACACCTCGTTACCTTCTCTATGATTTGTTTTGCGTAAACTGACAGCTTCTGTTATGAGGTCAGGTATTTCAGTGTAACAGCTCAATGTCAAATAAAGCGGAAGACAAAATGGGTGACATTATAGGAACAACAAACTAAGACGTGGTAGTAAAAGAAGATTGCTTGTTTTCATGGAGCTGTTAATGCAAGAAATCATCCAGGGTTTGTGTGACTGAATGAAACAAAACACAAAATACAACTTTAGATCAGAAAATAGGTTAATATAGGCCAGAATCATCTTGTATAAAAAAACATTTACAGCCATTTTTATTACTCAAAAATACATTCAAAACAGGCATTTTTACTCTGAGCAGGGTCATCTCTCCAAAGACCTGACCTGTAATTTAGCCTGGTAGCGTCCCCTGCTTGTCACCACGGAGATAGAAAAGTTAAATGCCATACTGCGGAACACCCAGGCATAGCAATAACATCTCCATAGCAACAAGAAGCACCCACACTGATCAGAGAAATGTGTCTTTATGTGGTTAATTAATAGCACTGTCTTACAAAGCAGCGTTTCAAAGTACAAGAGGTAACATAGAAAACAGTTTAATCAGGGGAAAAAATTAGCCGTCGTAAAGATAAAGATCCAGGTAATTACAAAATCGTTCCTGTTACCTTGGCAACAATCCTCATGCCCCTAATCTATTACTAATCCATTATAATTCCTTCACATGTTTGGTATCACAGATTTAGTTTCAACTTTCAAGAGACAAGACAACTTTGTGCTATTTTGCAGTGACATCACACCGGGGGGTTCTACATGTATCTCTAATGGTGGAATGTTGAGGGGTTGCCATGGTGACACAATGCACACATTCGCAAACAGTGTCAAAAAGTTTTAAGATACACAAACTGGATTTAAAGAACACATTTTCAGGTCACTGAAGCGTTCATGGTCCTGTTTGTACAGCTGACATCTTAATGACCGCAAGTGTTGTTCCAGCTTTGATTTATCTGTAGCTTTTTGGAACAGGTCTCCAATGAGTCTTATCCATCAGTCCCGTCTGACACTTCAAGGTCACTCCAAGACTCCTTCCACAAACCTGTCCTCTTTCTATACCCAGAGACAAAAGACCTCTGGACACTGGACATTACCTTTTCATTCATTTGGCGTAATTACACTGTAAACTTTGGTGGACAGATCTGCACAATGGCGTCATCATGGCTGCGTTGAAAGGGCCCACGCGCATTGTTTGGAGCTGAGTAATTTATGATAGCGTCAATGCACAGTAGCTTCTGAAAGGGAAAACTGCTCTTCTGCATCACCGTCGCTTTAAAGAGTGACAACTTCATTTGAAATCTCTGTCCACCGATCGATATTTAAGTAAGTAAGAGATGCTTTGTGTTAATGCGTTTTCAAGTGGGCTTTAACAAAAGTGGAAAAGGGTGTCTATGGCTATTATGGCTAACACGGTCATAAATGAGGTAGAAGTTTAAAGGTGTTGCTGTGAAAACTACAGCTTCATGGAGATATAGATAGACTAATAATAAAAGGTTACTCAAGCACGAATGAATGAAACAAAACAACTCCAGGTACGTTTTTGGTGAGATAAAAGTATCCTAACATGGCTTGAAGCACACAAGAGTCAATTTTCCGTATAAAATGCATAAGGCTGTAATAAAACGTAGCTTGTGAGGGTTGGAAAGATACAAATAGAGTCACACACTGAGCTTAACAGGAAAAGTCCTGTTATTCAGAAGCAGGCGTTTTTAAAGTGACATTGTGAACGCTGAGCCCTATAACACTGTGGTCCTTTCACAGAAGTATCGACTACTCTTTGATGTTAGCGGCTATTGTCCTTTACCTCATTTTAACTGCTTCCTTCTTCAGTGCAGCAGCATTGGCAAGTCCTTTTGTACGCTCAGAAATCAGGACTGGCTGACTTTTATTCGTCTTCCAGTTATTTTAAGCTATAATATGGGAAACGATTATGCTAAGTAACTCTAAAAAATGTATTATTATAGTTATAAAAAAAATAGGATGTAAAATATAGGTCTTTCAAAGGTGCACCATGTAACTTTCTGAAGGATAATTTGCCTGGGATGTTCCACAGTGTGACATTAGACATATCTATAGCATTCATTTCTTTTTCAATGTTACTTACCTTGAAAATCGCGCAAGCTCAATCATAAAAGTTACACAGTGCACCTTTAACTTCACAAATTCTAGCTGGAGTAGAAAAGTATTTTAAGTGTACAGCCTACTGTTTAACTCTGCCATCTTTACCACCCCTGTAAGCCTTTTGTGCAGCTTGGACTGTCTCTCCTGCGTCTCCCTCGCCGATATTAAAGCTAATCCCGCCAAAAAAGAAAGAAAAAAAGAAAGGGAGAGATAAAAGAATCGAGGAGGAGGAGAGATGCACGGGACAGAGGGGAGGAGACATCACAAGGATACTGATACGGCGCTAATGCTCGCCCAATCCTCCACACAGACTCCAGGCAGACAGCGGACCAGCCTTCTCCTAAATCCCGTTCATTTGTATTCAGCGCACAGAGGAAGCATGTGTCTGTGATGTTATTAATACTGCAGTCTTATCTGGTGTCAGCAAAGGCCCCGATATACCAGCAGATAGGAGTAAATACTCTTTTACTTCACATGTGGTGGTTCTGATTTAGTGTTATTTTCGGACTGCTTCGTAGAAATACATTTCCCGGCTCTCGTATTTGAATTCATGCATTAAAAGGCTCATATTACACTATTTTCTGATCTATGGGTATGTTTACTTCTTCAAAAACATACCTGGAGTTGTGTTTTCTCGTCCACCTTGTGATGTCATGTGTCATGTGGTAATACAAGAAGAGCTTCACTGTGTTTTGAAACTCCATACACCTTCGTTAGAATCGATTTCGATCATTTCAGCTCTGGAATTGTCAATCTCTACTGAACTTCACAAGGTAGAACAGAGCATTTTGAGCTTTGGGGACAGGAGATGTGTAGAAAGACTAATAATAAAGGGTGAATGAAACAAAAACACAACTCCAGGTATGTTTTTGATGAGGTAACAACATTGAAACATGGCTTAAAACTCACAAGAGTCAATTTTGGTAATTTTAGCCAAGGTTAAGGAAGGTTTGTCTTCTGCATTTGAGCCATCCTTCAATGCCACTAACCGCAGCAACCAGGGAATCATCTCCAGATCTTGAGCTAAGTTTGGTCAAGTCTACTTTAGCTGAAGGATTTGACCTATTGTGCATATTTAGGGTTGGTGGGAGGAGTGCCTGGAAAACGATTGTAGAAAGAGGCAAACTTCGCAAAAAAAAAGGCTCCACGCGAGTTGAATTTGGAACTTTCTCGCTGAGAGGTGAACATGCTTGCCATTCAGCCAAGTTTCACATGTTTAGAACAAACCTGGAAAAAAAAACTCAATAGGAACAATCACAAAAAATTAAGAAGTGATCATATAATATAAATGGTAACTGTTCACATTTTTATACTGCGCATTTCCATCTTCAAGGCACTCAAAGCACTTCAAGGAACCACTCACCTGTTCACACTCCTTCACATTCCTACACCAGCGTATGCAGACACAAGGTGGATTACGTGTCTTGCCGCACAACACAACAACAGTATTCATCTGTGGGTGAATGAACGTGACCAATCAATGATGGTTTTTTTAGGTCAAAAGCGGGATTTGAACCAGCAGCCTTCCAATCAGTGGACAAACGCACTACCGAATGAGCTACAAACTGACATACTGGGCCTTGAATCCTCGCCGATAATGAAAGGATATCCTCTTTCATGCTGAGTTTAGTTAACCGTAATATGTGAAACACAACATGTGCTGTACATAGAATAAATTTCCTAACAGATTGCCTAGTTATCCTCCCTGATCCGTTCTACCATTACACCATATCACAAAAAGCCAAACGCGATCTCTGGTTTAACACCGCTCGCCTGCCAAGATTCTCCTTCTCTCCCAAACAAACGCAGCAGAGAACACAAATTTCTGCCGTAACAAGAGCGCGCTGATCAAAGACTTTTCCTTGGGTTGCCAGATCAAAACTACCCCTTTCCACAAACAGTGTATAGCATGCCGTCAGTGGAAAAGCGCGGCGGGCTGCTCTCTTCGCTCCCTCGCCGCGGTTTGGAAAATGGTCTCCGTCGGCAACACCACTTGTGCTGTATGAGGCCTGGGTGTGTTATTGATTGAGGGTTTTTCGTGCGCGCCAGCAATCCCATAGAAAGTGGTACAGAGCTCAGGGGATCATGGTGTGGTAGGAACACTTGTAGAAGGGATGCTTGGGCGGATGGGTGGGCAGGCTGGCTGTCGGGAGGGCTGGTGGACAGGCGGGCAGGCAGAGGAGAGGCACAAGTGGTTTTACAGCAAAAGTTATGTGCCAGGAAATAAAAATGTGAAATAGGACTCTCGGAAATAGGTGGGAAGTAGGATGTAGGGCAACAGAATGTGATTTTCAACATTAAATGGTGGTACTTTCTATTATAATACCATGTGGTAATCCCTGAGTGGTCTGAGTAGGTTCCAGGGGCTTTTATACTTGTTCAGATACAGCTCAAGATCATTCTAAAACTATTCAGGAAAGGTTCATTTCTGTTCTGTGAATTTAGTACTGATGCCTTCAATGCCTGTTTTAGTATCAATTAGTATCAGATTTTTGATCATTCTGACAACTATAGTGGGAAGAATTTAAAAATAAGTGCAAATAATCAAATATTAATCTAGATGAGATCTTATCGTGCCAGTGATCAGCATTGGGGCTTCTTTTCAGTGAAGAAGTGTACAGATAATCCTCTGTCAGTACAAGTATGTAGTTTCGAGAAGCAAAGTAAAAAATTTGGAAGAAGAAATGAGCATTTCTTGTGTTTTTGTTCAGGGAATGAACACTGATGAATAATCTTGGTTCACACCCAACATTTTCTGAATCAAAAATCACTAATAATTATGTGGGGAAAGAAATGGGATTCATGTTTTTTGCCCTAAAAATAGACCAGATACTTACAGATACTTAAGTGTAGTAGTAGTAATAGTAATCTACTGACTGAGAAAGTATTTTATTTTCAATTTAAACTCATTTTGAAAAATAAGAAGGTGAGTGTTGGCAGTTCCAAACCTATTTGTATTACCAATCTTAGGTCATCCACCTTCGCCTATTGTATGTGAGTGTGTTCATGAAGGTCTATGGCACAGAAGAGCAGCCACTTCTCCATCAGTCTGCCCCTTTTCAACTGTAACTAAACTGTAAATAAAAAATCAATATGAGATGGATGCATTTAGAAATCATAACGTCAATAACATTCAAATTCAGACAGTAGTATTGTATTTCTCTACCAGCAGTGACATTTCTGAACAGCAAAGCAGTAGCAGTACTTCTTTGCTTCCTTTGGTCATATTTCACATGTGTTTGAGTGAGCCGGACACTTTTAATCCTCACCACATGCCATTTGTTGTCTGGTACAAAGCCTACAGTGAGATCCTGTGCGTCTCCTAGCAGCCGCACAACAAAATGAGCGCGAGATAAATGAGGAGATGGTCTCTACGCAACCGGCCGCCCCTGGTGACGCTACAGAAGGCTAATCAGCCACTTCCTCCAGCCCTGTACGGAGAAGGATTAAGACCAACGTCCACACGTGGCATTTTATAACAAGCAGATTTACTGGGACGTTCAATTATGGAAAATGTCATTGGATTCGTGTACTATCGCCAGTTTAGATGGATTTTTGTGAAGGCTTAAACAGGGTTGCGATTGTATCATTTCATTGTGTTAGAAATAATGTAAGATATGTTTTATTGTACCTATAGGGAAACCTGTCATCTGCATTTGAACCATAATTCGGGGCTGCTGGCAGTGAGTGAAAGAGGAGTAGAAACTAGAAGGCAAATATAAGAAGTGGCATAAAATTGTTCAAAAAGTATTTAAGGTTTGCCAATAGGCCTGTTAAAACGAGTTAACCTTTTAAGAGAGTTAAAATGATGTCATGAATGAAAAGTTGGGACTGTTGCCATAAGAATTTGAAAGTACAACAATTTTTCAATGGTGTAAATCCCTCTAAATGTTTCCTATAACTGGAAGCTGAAACCCACGAATGGCACCCATGCTTTGATGAGGTGTGATGCTAACTGCAGGCTCTACTCTGTCTGAAGATTTGTTTCTCAAGCTAAACTTTAATCTGAGCGTTTTCTTAACACAGTCTGACCATAAAGAGCTGACTTAGCTTAGGTTTGTGTGTTAAACATGTGTGAATTAAACAAACTACAACTCTGGATATGTTTTTGATAAAGAAACAACATTATAACAGTGACATTATATCAGAAAATAGCATAATATAAATGTAAAATAAAGATTTGGACATTAACTGAAACAGACGCTGGTTAAAAATAATCTTAAAAGTATGTACCGTGCACTTTCTATGTGTCTTTGAATCCATAAATCAAACAGAGGCAGCTCCAATTGCATTAGTGCTAAACTTTGACTGTCATAATAATGTTTATCAGGCAGACATTGTTTTGCTAGCACAAGCTTTTCCAATGAAACATCTTTGGAGAGCTTCATAGGGCTGTGTTGGCTAACTGGACAGTGCCTTTCCAGTTACTGTAAATCACCATGCTGGGAATACTATAAAAACAATATGAGCGGGAGCAGCTTTATGAGCGTATAAAAACGCGATGGTTGTGTCTGCGGCCATGGTCTTATCTGGGAGCTCTGAAAAAAAAATATGTGTTCAACAGATAGAGAACAACGGGCGTCACGGCGATGTCTCTTTGAAATTATTTATACACTTTATGGATGTGGACATTAATCATTCATAAGTGCATCCGTGATTCTGCTTTGTTCAACTTGTACGAGCTCGTTCTGCGGGCAAACTGAGGAGAGGCTAAGAGAGGTCACGCTTTACACTCATAACAATATCAGTAATGCAGGAATCGAAAAAGTATGATTACTTTGCATTTTGCCTTGAAGCCAAACTATATACACTATACTCCATACAACTATACAACATCTTTGCACTGTTTCTTTTTACTCATCTCGTCACCTCTCTCAGCCTTGGCATTTCAATTTTCCACTGAACCAAAGGTAAACGGAGCTGTTAACTTGAAAACTACCGCTTCATGACATCACAAGGTGGAACAGAGCATTTTCACCTGAAATGTAGACAGCCTAATATTAACCCAGAAAAAGACCCAGTGTTGAAATATTATAACATGACATTTAAGTCTACAAAAATAAGGCTTCCCCCTTTTTTTTCTCTTTTGCTTTTTGGATTATCGTAGTTAAGGAATCAAGATAGAAAACATGCAGCTGTAGCAGTTAGTTTCTTTTCAAGATTTGTACATACAGTCTGCATCCAATGTTTTTACAATGAATGAATTATTTTTCAAAAAAATATGTCCTGTGTGACTGTTATTATGATTATTGTTGTTAAAGCAGTTGTATAAGCAGGAAAGTAAAGACAAACCCTTAACTGGCCCTTACATGTGTTCAGGGTGTGAGCGATATCACTGAAATTCTGTTACCCTACATGCCTGACGTTGCAATTTTACAACATTCCCCCCAAAAGTTACTAAAATGGCTAAATAAAAAAAATAATAAAAAATTGATTTCTGCATAAGAAGCTTCCTAAAAGGTTGAAAAATTTGCACTTTTTTTCTGTATTTGGGTTTCTGGGGGTTAAGGGCTACTCAAACATGAACATTAATAACATTAAACTCACATTCTAACAACATTCTAACTCTTTTTAGGTAGTACAAGACCTTTAATGATGAAGTTAGTCTTATACAGTAATTGCAAGGTGTTTATTTTTAACACGTCAGACAGTCCATACAGTCCATAGTACATCTTTAAAATGACAATACTGTTTCCTGGTGTAAACTCCAGTCTAGTGCAGTGGAAAACAGCAGCACACATCCTCCACCTGTACATAAACATTTAGACGTATAATTGATAGCTCTTGCTCAGATTCTTCAAGGCTGTCTTCACATCTCTGGGGTTCAACTGCGCGGCTGCTCGCTCTGATTAGACGTGTGTGCTTCGTATCGCTTGTCAGTTCCGATGTCCCTCGAACGCAGAGGCGGTCTCCACGGCAACCACCGGCCGACTACCAAACATACAGTACATCGCGCACGTTTTCCTACACGGTATCTGGCAACCCCGCAAATCAATCACTTATGAATCCATCGCGCGAAAATGAATCCCCCCCCAGCGGCCGAGAGACAGATGTGATGAAAATTGTAAATGACCTTGCGAGGGCAGGAAAAAAATGACGATTATTGAATTTTAATACGGCGGTCATACGGACTTCAAACTGTGACAGGAGATAAATAAGCTCACGTGGGTAGCTTTGTAAGTCCACACCAGTGTTAGTGATGATGAGCATGTCGGCGTTAGCGTTAGCATTAGCCACGCGTCTCTACAGTTTATTAAAGGGCTAATACTGGAGGCGTTAGCTGCATTGATATTCCGCGCAACGGTGAAAGCTGTTTGTTATGAGGCACAAGACACGATGGCTGTTTTACTCACAGGCTAATGGTACTCAAGCCAGCTCCTCTACGCAGTAAGTCGGGGAAAGGTTTTAAGTCCATTCGTATTCTTAGACAAGCTGTAGTCCTTGCTCAGTGACCTTAAACGTTCGATTGGCCATATCATTACGACTACAGGTCCATAGGATTTCAGGATTTGTATTGGGGAATGAATGGAAAGCTGCTCGGTCTGCTGTTACATGAATAAAAGTACAGATACAGAGAGAAAGGATTACTCAAGAGAAAGTATCACATGGATAAATCTAAGTAAATCTAAGTAAAAGCATCGAAGTACCCGTATAAAAAAGTACTTAAAGAGTAAAAATCCACATGTAGTAAAGTGCAGATACCTCATAAAGATTTTCGTTGAAGTTTGCTCACTAGAAACACTTGAATCGATTTTTTTTTTGTCTAGCTGTTTTTCTTTGTGCTTGTATTTTTGTTTTGCTCTCAAATTATGAATTCGATACAAAATAAATCCTTAAATTTTTTAGCAGGTCTCAAACTATAATGAAAAATGTTTTACTTTTCAGGCCTATTCGCTTATGTTGTGGAGTAGAAAGTACAGATACCTGTTCTCAAATGAAGTAAAAGTAAAAAGTACCCACTTAAAAATGCAGATACCTCAAATGTATACTTAACTTGACTACTTTTACTTTACAGACTCTATGGGCTTTACAAACAAACAATGACTATGGGCAAGCAGAAGTCACCAGCTTAGTGCTTGACTTGAATTAGCTATGCCTTATATATATCGGAAATGAATGGAAATTTAAATTATGATATCGCAAAGTCAGTCACTTCTGAGGTAATAGAATTCTCAAAAAAAAAGAAAAACAAACAAACTTAGGATTAGTTTTTGTTCACATTTCACGGCGGTCTTCTCACTGCGCACTGTGAACTGAATCCTGATCTGAAAGAATAAATTGCAATTCAAATGTCCTCACCTACCTAGAATATTTATGCATAGTGAAAAGAAGCAAAGTTACCAGGTTGAGTGAGGTAACTTTGCTTTAATATTTTTTACTTCATTTTTTAAAAACTTGTATGATTAATATTATTTTTTAATTTTGTATTTTTTTGTCTGTGTGTGTGTGCAACTTCCCTTGATATACATATATTTTTTTCAGTTGACACGTTTTCACAATATTGTGCATTTCAATTAAGATGTAACCTAATATAACATATAAATGGCTATATTTTACGTAAAGAAAAATGCATTCACTCCTTTTGTCTTTTACCCCATCGACCCATCTGTTCATAAAGACAAACGACTCTCATCCACGCCTAATGGAGCCACTTCCAGACAACACATGGATTTAAACCATCTCCCTTACCCCTCTCATTCTCTGTATAACCATAGATAAAACATGGACTATTTTTAAGACCGCTCTCGGCAACGGCCACAATGAAGCTCTTTTGTTTCCCGGCATCTCTTAGCCAGGCTCTTGTGCGGTATTGAGCTGTCGCCAGAACGCCCTCCCGCCAAGTGGACCTAGCTTAAAGCCCAATTAACTGATAAATGCTAGCCCGCGGGGAGCTAGCCGACATGGAGATCAATGGGGCAGAATTGAGCGAGGCGTCAGATGCTTGTGAACCTGCGAGAACACCACCGGGGATAAGACGCAACCCTGAGTAACCCCGGAATTTGGTGGAGACATTTGGTGAGTCTTTATTGTTGCTCGAGCCTCAAGCGACAACGCTGCTGATAGATCACGTTTGGGGCGATAATTACAAAACATGGAGGCGAGCTTGTTAGCGCTGTTATGGATTCCAGGGACTAGCCGGTGAAAATACATCTTACATGAGTGATCGTGTAAGAGAGAGAATACTAATTGGACACTTATTCTTTTTCTCGTTTCTACAAAAGGTAAATAGATAGGCTATTAGTGTAACATTTTGTAAAACTAAAAGACCTGCCGTGTTTTTGCTTGTTATTATTGAAGGTACACTTCATTCTATCAACTGGGGTATTAAAAATAAAAATACGGGTTTGAAGTACAAATTTTGGGCAAAGTGGTTCACAAAGTAGACAACATGAAAACAACACTTGAGGCACTACTTCCTGTTAAAAGAGTCGTTGGTGCAATTTCCATTCCACGTTTTCGCAATATTACAGAAAGGCTAATGATCAAAAATACTTCAGACCTACATAAACAGTGTTGAAGTGTGAAAGAGCAAATACTAATTGGACACTTTTTCTTGTTGCAACACAAAGCTAAAACGATATTAACATTTGGTAAGGGTAGAAGAACTGGCATGTTTTTGCTTGTTATTATTTGAGACACTCTTCATTTTATTACAAGGGGGTTCAAACTAAAAAATACTGGTCTGAAGAACTAATTTTCGTCGAAAATGCAACCAAAATCCAAAGTGTTGTTTCAACCTGGACAACATGAGAACAACACTTAAGGCACTAGTACCTGTTAAAAGAGTTGTTGGTCCAATTCCCAGCCTCAGGATTTAATAAAGGTGTGATACCGCAGAAGTTATTATAATATGTTAGCATGTATTAGTAACGAAATGAAAAAGGGCAAAATATTACTACAAATAATGTTAAAAAGCCTTCGCAAACTAACATAATAAAATAGATTGTATATGAAGTGCTTTAAAACTTACAAAATGTGTTACTTTTCAGACTTCAGTCAAATATGTTACAATTTTGAAGCACTTTTTCCACCATTAAAACTTTTAATGACTCTGAAATTAAAGATTAAGTAGAGCTACCATACAATTTAGGTTATATAACACACAATTGCCACTGGCTTTATTACACACTTAAAATGTACTTGAAATTATGTTTATTAAAAATTATTAAGCCCTCTAGTAATGACTCTGGTTCACTTGTTAACTTTGTAGTGACCAAAAGAGAGATTAAATGTGCATAGAATGTTCCACAATAAGGACAAAAATGTATTAATCTCCATGGAGAGTTGCAAGCCAAATTACAGGTCAGATTTGTGGAGAGGCGACCCCTCACCCACTCACAGTAAGAATGGATGTTTTTGAGCAATAAATAACGTACTTCAATATATTATATATTTTAAAGTAACTACTGGTGTTGATGTACAGTCTGGAAAAGGGAAAAGAGTGCAGATAACATAAGATTGTTCTTCTTTCTGCTCCTTTTCATTTATTTCTTGTATGTTTGATTTGTTGGGACACTGTTAATGTCTTTTTTATACTTTATGGTTGAAATAAACAAACAAATAATAATAATAAAATATATATCAAAGATGGAACAATATAATTTAGGGCTAAATATTTATTGTGTGTCCTTCTTATTTACAATAGTGGGGAAATGTTTGATATTTTTATGTATTAACATAAGTTTAGAGCTGTGGGGAGTAGAATACATAACTGCTATGGCTAAGTATTAGTTCATTCTGACATTTATTTGTTGTGGAGGGTTTGTAACCTGCTTATCTCCATGGAAATGTTACTGTTTTGCCTGGAATGTTTCATGCCGTGATTTTAAACACATCCATCTACCATTTATGCATTATAGGTGTTTCTACTGCTCAAAAATACAGTAATTCCTTCTGTGAATGGGGCGACTCTCCACAGATCTGAACTGTAATGTAGCGTAGTGTTGGAACTTGCTTGTCTCACTTGTGATAAATAGGTTTAATCTATATTGTGGAACATTCTAGACAAAGCAATAACATTTCCATGGAGAGAAGCAGATGGCGGAGTAAAAGTGTAACGCAGTTCACCTTTAATGATACTGCCTATTTAAAAATCAGGTCACTGGGATTATCCTGCTCTGTGCCAGTGACATAAAGTAGTTTAAATATTGTTTAAATAGTGTTATCATGACAGGCCTCAACAGCTCTTTGGACCCACTAGACTCCGCTGTACCTGCACAAAGCAAACCAACAATAGGTCTTTGAGTTCCATTGTAAGTCTTTGAAGAGATCCTAATCGAGTGATAACAAAACTTCAAACTCCCATGTCTCCTCTGAGCGGTGAGCTGTGATTAGTCCAGCAGTACGGATAATTGGCCAGATTCGAACGTCAGATTCAAGTGCGCGCTGTGAGGATGACCACTGATGAGATGGAGAGACAAAAAGGTAGTGATAAACAATAGTTCCCAAAGGAGGGACCGAAGGGAGGGATGAGAAAAGAAAGCCTGGCATCTGTCTCTAATGAACTTGAATAAACAGATTGGAACGCCGTGGGTCTGCCTCCACCGGGAGTCAGGAACAGAATCAAAAGTGTGGACATGTTTAAAAGTTTGGGACGGTTTTGGGGAACAGAGAAAGCTACAGGAAGGAACATGGGTCTAGTTGTGTGCTGTCTATTGTGTCATAATGCTTATTCTGAGTTATAATAATCAAAAAGTCTGCAAAAAAACAGTATAATAAAGCTGCACTATGTCACTTTTTGGTTGGGTGTTGCCACAGTATGACATTAAACAGTTCTACTTTACATTTATTCCATTACAGTTAAAAAATACATAGGAAAACAGGCATTCTGACTGTGAGCATGGTCGCCTCTCCACAGATCTGGCCTGTAACTTGGTCTGGTTTGGTGTCCATGAAGACAGAAAAAGTTTAATACAATACGTAACACTTACGGGGGCCTGACGGGTTCTTCAACCAGAAAAGTTACACAATGGACCTTTAAAGATGCACTATGTAACTTTTTCCTGCTTGTCTCCATGGTGATGATGTTGCCTTCCACAGTATGGCACGAAGCTAATATTGCGATATTATTCAGGGTATTTGTATTTTTATTTTATTTTATGTTAGGGTATAACAATATTATAATAAAAGTAAGATAAACAACTTAAATGCCATACAGTGGAACATTCTGGACACAGATATAACATTTCCATAGAGACAAGCACCGTATAAGCCTCCACTAGAAAAGTTACATGGTGAAACTTTCTTGAAAAAAAAAAAATTTGACAAAATGCAACACTGGTTTTATTTCAATCTCTTCACAACTACTAAATCTCCACTTGTGTGTCCAGGCATTTTAATTTTCAACAATTACAAAGTAAAAAGTGAATCAAAACAATTTAGAAAAGTTGCCGCACTCTTAGTTACATAAGCAAACATTATGTACTATTACTTAGAGGAAACAGATAATTAGCAGCCGTTAATCAGAACAGTATACGAGACCACCTACATGTGTTTTTTGAATAAGTCTCTCCACAGGCACAGAGCAGAATGGTAAAATGTATTAAATGTAATTTCCATCTATAATGTGGAGCCACTGGAGGTGTCAGTCATGCGTTCACACAGCAGCCTTATCGCGAGCAGCCATAGAAACAAACAGCCGGGCTAATTAACATCTGTAACATGCATGCTATTTGGGGCTAATTGCTAATTCTTGCCTGTCATTCTTTTCCTTTGACTGAAAACTCCAACATTTAACTCTCTGCGACAACAATGGTTCATTCTGCAACGGCACCAGACAAGTAGAATTCACTCCGTCAAGGCTAAACAGTAGGTGCACAGATAAAAGGTATTTCATGCTATCTTTTTCCAGGTGAGGAGTGCAGATCGATAACATTGTGTGGCTAGTGATGGTTAATTACTGCAACTAATTACTCCAACGTGCCACCTTCATTACTTTGCAGACTTGTACATAAACGTAAAGATGCACTATGTAACTTTTCTGGTGGAGGATCTGCAACCTGCTTGTTACGGGATGCACTGATCCAGCTTTTCATGTTTTTAATGTAATACTGTGGCTTTAAGTGTCTGCCGATACCTGATATCAAACGATACCAAGGCTGAAAGTATATTTTATTAGCTTTAAACACAAATTATCGTTTTGTAACTTATTTATCACGTAAAGTAGTTACAGAACAACTTTTGAAAAATACAAGTACAATATTACAAGGTGTTTTCGGATAATATTAGTAAGTAAACTGTCTTATTAAACTAATTTATAGACCAAAATTGGATATTGTCTAAAACGATATATTGAGACCGATATCCAAAACATCAAAATTTTCAGTATCGGTGCCAATATCCAATGCCAGTATCGTATCGGTGCATCCCTGTCTCCATGGAGATGCTATTGCTACAACAATACGGCACTGAAGTGATCAATCTCTCCAGGCCGCATTGCAGGTCAGATCTGTGGAGAGGAGAGCCTATTCACTGTAAGCATTTAAATGGTTTTCAATCTGACGGAACCAAGGCGATTGCTCCGACCACTGACCAACTGCCCCCATTTTAATACATTTTTTTCTCTGTTGTAGTTGCATATGGCTACTGATATTTAGCCATAGCAGTAAGTAGCTGTTATACATTTCCAATACGAAAATGGAACAGAAAAACATATCTCTAGACTCACCTAATTGTATTACCAAAGCAGCCCTTCTCCCCGCAGACTTCAAGTTTGTTGCTTTCCATTACACAACATCCCTCGGCCTTGACAGCTCTGGCCTGCAACTATTATATAATTACATCAAAAACCATGTGTTTAATCCGGCATCAAAGCACGGCGTTTGCAAAAATCCATCTCTCCAATTCTGGCTTATTAGCAAATCTCGAGAGGCTAGCTAGCATGCTCGTTGCCATGTAAATGAGCACACGCTAGCCTCCGATGTATGGCTGGTATACGGAGAGGGATTAAAAACCAAGATTCTTTTCAAGCTTTTCACCTCTGCGCTCCTGTTTCCGCCGACACAATATGGCTCCCTGTGAAGCCGCTACCTGCTCGCCTGGTCTGGTGGAGGTTTGCCCGGGTAAATAAATAAATTCAAAAGCACCGAGAGGACAATATGAAAGCGTTAGCAAAATGTGGGCGAGAGCTGGATATGCACACAAGCTGGCCACCATCTATAAAGTGTGTTTGGAAGAAAGGTCCAAAGCATAAAGGGGACAGTGGTTAGTTTAAAGGTTATGCTGCGCAGAATTGACTCGTGTGAACTTTAAACCATGTTATAATGCTGTTACCACATTGAAAACAAAACTACAGTTGCAAGGATTTGTGAGTTAAACATGTGCAAATGCAGCAAAACACAACTCCAGGTATGTTTTTGACGCTTCATATATTTGATGTCTTCTGGATGTATCTAAAAAGTAGAAATGAGTAAAAATAAAGAAAAAAAAAAACATTGAATGAGAAGCTGTATCCAAACTTTTGACTGGTAAACTTTTGCAAAAAAAAAAAATATATAGATACATAGATTTCTGATTTTGTGTGGTCCTGGTAAATATTACAATATGGACATAAACGATAGAGACAAGCAGGTGACGCCAGATCTGTGGAGAGGCAAGCCCACTCAAAGTCAAAATGTCTTTGAAGGTATTTTTGAGCGAGAGCCAGTTGTGTATATGTTTGAGTAAATCTGTATTGTGCTGCACTTGAGTGTACAGAAAATGTCCGTTTTGACCTATCCCCTATCTCCGCCCACTGCTCTGTACTTACGTATGATTGGTCACTTCAGATTGACCAATCGGCCGCACAAGTAGGTTAAGAAATGTCAACATTTTTCAACAATATTAAAAAAAATAAACATCTATATGGACCAGTTTCTATTATTAGGTTGTTTTATTTCAATATTGCAGTTTACAATAACCAAATGTAAAAGTAAAAGTATTCAGATGACTTTATACTTTAATACCCCCCATGTCTTCTTTATTCATACAGGGCTGAAGCTCAAATATTTTTGGAAAGTAGAAAGAATATTAGGATAAATTTGAGATTCCTGGAAAGTTTAACTCACTAACATGAGGCTGGTGTCCAACTTTACATAATCAAACGTTATTGTTAAGAGAAGAAAAGGCGTCTTTGACATGCCATCAGCCTCCTAAAGCTTTTTGTGCAAAACTGAAAGGAGGAAAATAGAATATGAGCAAGGACCTCGTTCAATAGACCAGGGGGACAAACTGTTCCCAAGGCTGTCTCACATTAGTTTAACACATGATGTGCTTTTTTTCTTTAGAAAATAATATAATGATTACCATATATTTTTGTGGGTATTTTTTGTTTATTATGTTGTTCAGTGTGGTATTAGAGTTTGCCACCTCGCCCAAATCTTTGATGTTTCTTTGTGATAGAATTAAAAGAGTCCAACACCTCATGTCCTAGTATTTTCACTAACATGAGTTCTATGGAGTGGAGTTTTTACAACTATTGCAATGCCATGACTTAAGTTTAAGGCACTGGAATGCAAATACTACAAATATTACAATACAACTGAACTTATACTACTAATACTACTACTATTACAACACCTACAACTACAACACCTACAAATACTACTATAACTACAACACCTACAACTACTACTCCAAATACAACACCTACAACTACAACATCTACAAAACCTACAACACCTACTACTACTACTGTTATTATTATGAGGATTTTATCACTACCCCAGAGAGTCTCTTTTTACTTTGTACCTTTCCTGGCGTATTCAAGTAAAGTACACTGCTATGACAACTACTACTACTATTACTACAACCTGTATGACTACTTCGTTTACTACTGCCTTTATGTGAGTGATAAAAAGTACACCATGTCCTGACAGGTTACCAAGGATGAAGCTATTAGCGGGAGTTCTGGGGGCATATCCATATAAAGTAATAGAGAGGAAGTGAATGGTGCTGGAGGCGGAGCTAGAGTTACTGCGTTTTTTAATGTCCTAATTATTACTGACTTCATTTACGACATGATTGACATATATGAGGGTACTTAATGCATAGAGCATTTCACCTGGAAACTATGAAGGAGGTAATGACCTTTCTCCATTCTCAATTAAACGCTGTAACTGTGTGGGATTTTATGTGCAAAAGGTGGACACTGATGTTTTGATTGACAATGGGAAGTAGATTTAGTAGAGTTAGTTCAAAGTATTGGTGGGCGAGTACACTGTGGTATGCGGGGTACTTATGGGTTAGTACTGGTTTGTGTTATTCCTAGATTAGTACTTTTTCAGGACCTGTTCAAAGTTGTGGTTTAGTCCTGGCGTATTATATTTTTAGCCCGGGTTTAGGCGTGTTATACAAGTAATCTTAGTTTTATTGGATTTGGTTTAGTAGTATAGTCCTGGTTCAGTCCTGGTTAGACCTGATTTAGTCCTGGTTTAGACCTGGTCATGGTGGCTGTTCTCTTTTCTACCACTAGAAAAGCGACTACTACTACTGTTACTGCTACAATAACTACTAATGTTACTTTCTATTACTAGTATAACTACTACTATTTCAACTCCTTCTAGCTACAACTCCATATATGCTAAGCAAGTACATGTTAATTGTAAAAGTACTGCTCAAAACTATTACTCAAAGTTGCACTTCCTGTATTACCACATGACATCACAAGGTGGAGCAGAGTGTTTTCTGTTTGAGAGAAAACTTCTAAATATGAAAAACACAACTCCAGGCATGTTTGCGATGAGGAAAATAGCATCATATGGGCCCTTTAAGTAGCATCAAACTCCAAAAATATCGTCATTGTTTATCGAATATTGTTTGATACTAAACATCAGCAATGACCATAAAAAAACACGTATCAGTCGATCTTTTCTACTATATGTACGATGAAATATGGCCATTATTGAACCTGTACGGGGCGATATAAAGGGGATGGAGAGGAACACGTCTACCCAGGACCGGAGACTGATCCTGGGATGACAGAGGGGAGAGTGAGCGCCTCAGTCTGGTCGTACATCATGGTGGTTATTACCCTGGTTAGGTCTGGAGCTTTTGTGATGTTCCACCAGTGAAAAATGGTCCTAATAAAGCAACAGTGGGAGACTTCTTCTGATGGAATAACATTGTTGGGGTAAGTCATTTTGTTTCATTGTGCCACAAAAGATCCTTAGAATTTGCTCTGTAATGTGGTTTGGAAATGACAGAGTATGACTGATAAGAAATGTCAGAGATTACAGAGGGTTTGGGTGAATGTAAAAAAAAAAAAAAGGTTATCTCTGGCTGCAGCTTTTGAAAAATGTATAATAGTGGATATTTGAGTGACAAACTGCAGTACTGATTCACTTTATACAGTTATTTTTACTGTAACCACAACAGCTACAACAACTAGCCAACTATGATGACTACTACTACTACAGGATATATCTATATTTTTATTATTTATATTTATGTATTTATTTCGGGCAAGTAAGACATTTACATCGGAACATATAACATTAGTTAAATCATAATAGAAATAACCAAAAAATAAACAATGAATAACTTTATTACAATGAATTATGTGTACTATGACTACAACTACTGCAGGACTGAACAGCCTTACTACAGTCACTACTGCTACTGCTACTACTACTACTACTACTACTACAACTACTGCAGGACTGAATAGCCTTACTACAGTCACTATTGCT
Organism: Odontamblyopus lacepedii; assembly: GCA_034769755.1. Taxonomy (NCBI): domain Eukaryota; kingdom Metazoa; phylum Chordata; class Actinopteri; order Gobiiformes; family Gobiidae; genus Odontamblyopus; species Odontamblyopus lacepedii. The sequence continues at coordinate 14,278,181 of CM068366.1, forward strand.
ACTGCTACTACTACTACTACAACTACTGCAGGACTGAACAGCCTTACTACAGTCACTACTGCTCCTGCTACTACTACTACTACAACTACTACTACTGCAGGACTGAACAGCCTTACTACAGTCACTACTGCTACTGCTACTACTACTACTACTACTACTACTACTGCAGGACTGAACAGCCTTACTACAGTCACTACTGCTACTGCTACTACTACTACTACTACTACTACAACTACTGCAGGACTGAACAGCCTTACTACAATCACTACTGCTACTGCTACTACTACTACTACTACTACTACTACTACTACTACTACTACTACTACAACTACTGCAGGACTGAATAGCCTTACTACAGTCACTACTGCTACTGCTACTACTACTACTACTACTACTACTACTACTACTACTACTACTACTACTGCTGCTGCTGCTGCTGTGAATTTGCAAATCTGTCTGCTGGGAAAAAAGAAAAAAACTTTATTCAAAAAGGCAAAGTAAAAATCTATTCATAAGTATTTTAAGTCGCCACTACGAGGTTCACAAAACATGACAAATCTTTGAATGACAATTTGTGGACACATTTACTGGTCTGCTCCATCTGATATGAATGAATCACAGTGAGATTAAATAAAAAAACTAGGCCAACTGCTGTTCCGCTGTGTTTTTGTCCACTGCAGATTTAGCAGAGAGCCCTGCAGTACATCATAGTGAATGTTGTTGCGGACTTGGCCTTTTGGATCTTGGAGTAAATCACTGTCTTATGCGGCTGTACTGTCTGAAAAATGTACAATGTACGTTTTGTTCTACCCAGCATGCATTGTGTGTATTAAAGGACCTGTACCTGATTTTGAACCGTGAGTCAAGAACATGTTTTAGACTGAACTTTCATGTGTTTATTTGCATATAGTTCTCTACTTAAAGTGCACTGTGTACTTTTTTGGTTGGAGGTTTCTATGGATATTGCTCTGCCTCAAATGTTCCACAGTGTGACATTAAATTGATCTATTTTACAATTACAGGTGGTTTACTGCTCAAAAATACCAAGAAAAACAGGAAGTCTGACTGTGAGCGGGGTCGCCTCTCCACAGATCTGAAATGTAACTTGGTCTGGTTTGGTCTCAGTGGTGACAGAAAGGTTTAATGCCATACTGCGAAACATTCCAGACAAAGCAATGGCATCTATATAGTGACAGACCCTCTACCAGAAAATGTACACAATCATAACTCTAATTTTTTTTTATTCTAGTCAATTTATGGCTATTATTTTAAAATGTTTTGTTCAAATTTTGTTGCGTTGCGTTTTCACATCCAACACAGTCTGATGTATCCCCCCTCAGCCCTTACTTCTGATCTCTGTCCAAACACAAGGGTATCCAGAAGTCCTTGCCCCCTCCTTGCCCCATCCCATCGGGGAGGTCTTGTTGAGGCCACGCCAGCTCGCTGCTCCGCCGGATTACATGCATCATATAGTCCAGACCGAACCAGGCCATAGCCCGCACCGCCATCTCACTCTGGGGGGTCAAGTCCGGCACCGGGCTAGCCTGCAAGCGCTAAATAAAGCTAGCCACTTTGAAGGTTATCGACCGGCTAGCAAGCACGGGGAGACTGCTCGGATGGAACGGACACAGCTATCAACTGTAACCACAAATCTCATTAGCGCTGTTTAGGCTACATATTTAATTTGGCAGCGAAAATGCGCATGGACGCTACGTGGGAAGGGCTATTGTCATTCGCTGTTGTGCTGCTTTCTTTCATCTCGCCATATTCGTCATAATGTTTCATCGTATGCCCAATTTAGCATCGCTCCGTCCTAGCTAACGTGGTACAAGAGCCCGTGAGTTGTCCTTGTACCCTCGTCCAGGCCTCCCGCTGTAATTATTTACAATTATGCTCTGGCTAATCAGGGATGAACACACGTCTGAAGTATAATTAAATGTAAAGTACAGTGTATATGCAGCATGGGGTCAAGTACAAAGCGGAGAGCAGGCATTCAAACATTCAGAACGTTCAAGGAGCGACTATGAGAATGTGGCCTCATGATCAACACAAAACAAGGCTGCATCAGAAGGTGCCTCTTTACATCATTTGTGATGTTTGATAAAATACAGTAGTATAGTACATGTATTTTTGTAATCCTGGATTTCAGGCCTTGTAACAGTTCAAATGAAAAATGATATAAATATGACTAATTGCTATGGCAACAGTCACAATGAGTGTAATTATTGTAAATCAATGATCAGGCGTTTATAGTACAGTTATCAGTAAGTTCTGGCAATTATTGTTTCAATATGGACTACACCACAAATTTCTGAAAAATGATGTAAAATGGCTTTGCCTGGAATGTTCCTCATTGTGGAATCAAATGTATTGTTCCCCATGGAGACAAGATGTGATGCCACCAGGCCAAGTTACAGGTCAGATCTGTGGAGAGGTGACCCCTTCACAGCAAAAGTGCATGTCTAAAATGTTTTTGGTCAACAAAAAAAACTTAATAAATGTAAGATAGATAAAGTTGTTTCCTCATCACAAACACACCTGGAGTTATGTTTTGAGTTTGAAAACACAGGAAGTGCTCCATTGTGTTTGTAAATTCTGTACACCTTGACTAGAATAATTTTGATAATTTAAGAAGTGGAACTGCCAGTCTCTACTGAACTAAAAGTAAAATGTAGCTGTTAAGGTGAAAATTATCATTACATGAGCACTTTGAGCTTTGGAGATGTAGACAGACTAATACACCAAAATTACTCATGTCATGTCATGGCTAAAAGCTCAATTTTGTATAATATACAAGAACATTAATATTGGGGAAAAAACAGAAAGGTTCTCAGTTAGTAGTTGCTTCATTAATGAATTAGTTTTAAAAGCTTATGTAACCTTTGAACAGCTCATTTAAATAGTGTAGATTATACCTGACAGATTCAAGTCCTGTACATCATGTGTCTTTATGCACTCATCAAACAGTCATCACCTTGTTCTACCTCCTCTCCCCAACATGAACGTCAGTTGCAGTTGGGCGTACACAAATTCCCATTAGCTTTAGTCACAGCGCTGCACACCGCCCCGCCCGCCCCGTGTCGGTGTTTGCACTCGGCCCTAATAGAGCAAAAAGAGCGCCTCTTGTCTGAGCAATTTAAAAAAGCAATTTGTTCTCTTTCTCCCACTGTTTGCTGTTGCCGTCCTGGCCCAGCGCGCCGCGAGCAGGCTAGCCTTACATAAATTACCGCGAGTGCCTATGAAAATGTCAACAAGATGCGGCTCTGCTCGTCTGGTCCCATGATAGGAGGGCTCTCTTGTACGGGTGAGGAGAGGGGAGCGGCTCTTCGGCTCGTGGCTGGACTCATTCATCTACTGTTAGGTCTGCGGGGGAGTGGGTGAGTAACATGGCCGCTGATGGATCATTGCGTATGTTGGTCTATGGGGGAAGTAATGGAAGGTTATTTATAAAGTTATTTATATTGGTCAGTGATACCACCACAGACTCAGAACAACCACAATATAATACATTACAATCCATTATACTGGAAACCTGGACAAACACCGCTAACGCTTAAAGATATCTCCTGCTATATCTATTATATTATATTAAATGTACCGTTTTAAGATGCTTTGTAATGCAAGACAAATGATGATACCAATATAAGGATGCAAAATTCTAAATTTGAGACTAAAAAAGTATACATAAATTAAATATAATACAGTATAAATATATAATACACTATAACACTTAATATTACAAAACATTTAAAAACACAATTTGCCTGGAATACCATTCTGCCCCCTTCTGTCTCCATTAAGATCTGACTGTTTTGTCTCAAATGTTCCACTGAATGGCATTAAAAATCTCTATCTCGCTTTGATTCAATTACAACATGTTTTTATTGCTAAAAAATATCATACCATAAAAATACCAAGACTTACGGTGAGAGGCACTATACAGATCTGACCTGTAACTTGGTCTGGCAGCATCACCTACTCATCTCCATGGAGAGATTATTGAAGATTAATGCCATATTGTGGAACATGGCAAAGGAGAAATTCAGCGCTACTGAGTGAAAGAAAGAACATCTGCCATTAATGCCAAGAAAGAACATCTCCATGGAGACAAGTACGGCACAGACCCTCCACTCGAAAAGTCACATAGTGCACCTTTAAAAACTGAAAACAATTGAGATTCATCGTTGATGATCACAATTTCGCCCTTAAAAACAAACCAATATTACACCTGCTTTTGAAAACAAAAATAATGACACGTTCCAATTCAAAACATGACAGTGGGAACTACCTTGTTATTAGCAGAACATCTTTTGGAGAAATGTGAAACATGAATATACAAAACTGGTGACTTTTGAAAAATTATTCGAACTACTGAAAACCAAATCCACATAAAATGTTCACCAAGAATGATTTTTTAAAGGGCCCATACTGAGCTATTTTCTGCTCTATGTTATAATGTTTCCTCATCACAAACATCCCTGGAGTTGTGTTTTGTTTCATTCACATGTTTAACACACAAACACATGTAATTGAAGAGGTAACAACATTGTAACATGAATTAAAGCTCACAAGAGTCTATTTTGTGTAATACATACAGGAATAAAGGACCATTTACTGTTTTGTACCTTAAAAAAAGCATTTAATTTGCAGGCAAATACAGAAAGTTTAATAACCTGCAATTCTGCAATTAGCATACGCACATTAAACTAGCCAGCATCCACATTAAAAATTAAAAGCTCACATTTAATCCCATTTAGAACACCAGGATGCTTCACTTTGACTTTACCGTGGTCCAGAGCTGAGCCCATCACATCAATAAACATGTTAATTATTTGTGAGAATTTTAAGTGCCACTGTTTATGCCTTTCTACACTTGTGCTCATTATAATCCAGTGAGCGCATTAGGAAAAGTGGAATGTTCAAATGAAAAAAACACATTCATCATGTCAGGTTTATCCTACAGATTCTAGTACTGATCCAAATATGAATGAATTAATTACTGCAAATACTAAGCCTAAAGTTACTGGTAAAACGTGAAAATTCCTTGTTCTTATCTTAAAATTTTCTCAAGTACTACTACAACATATACTACTACAATTACTACTAACTACTACTACTTCCTCCCACTACAATTACTACTAACTACTACTACTTCCTCCCACTGCAGTTACTACTAACTGCTACTACTTCCTCCTACTACAATTACTACTAACTACTACTACTTCCTCCCACTGCAGTTACTACTAACTGCTACTACTTCCTCCCACTGCAGTTACTACTAACTACTACTACTTCCAACTACTACAATTACTACTAACTACTACTACTTCCTACTACTACAGTTACTACTAACTACTACTACTTCCAACTACTACAATTACTACTAACTACTACTACTTCCAACTACTACAATTACTACTAACTACTACTACTTCCAACTACTACAATTACTACTAACTACTACTACTTCCTCCCACTGCAGTTACTACTAACTACTACTACTTCCTCCCACTGCAGTTACTACTAACTGCTACTACTTCCTCCTACTACAGTTACTACTAACTACTACTACTTCCTCCTACTACAATTACTACTAACTACTACTACTTCCTCCCACTACAATTACTACTAACTACTACTACTTCCTCCTACTACAATTACTACTAACTGCTACTACTTCCTCCTACTACAGTTACTACTAACTACTACTACTTCCTCCTACTACAATTACTACTAACTACTACTACTTCCTCCCACTGCAGTTACTACTAACTACTACTACTTCCAACTACTACAATTACTACTAACTACTACTACTTCCTCCCACTACAATTACTACTAACTACTACTACTTCCTCCTACTACAATTACTACTAACTGCTACTACTTCCTCCTACTACAATTACTACTAACTGCTACTACTTCCTCCTACTACAATTACTACTAACTACTACTACTTCCTCCCACTGCAGTTACTACTAACTACTACTACTTCTTCCCACTACAATTACTACTAACTACTACTACTTCCTCCCACTACAATTACTACTAACTACTACTACTTCCTACTACTACAATTACTACTAACTACTACTACTTCCTCCCACTACAATTACTACTAACTACTACTACTTCCTCCCACTACAATTGCTACTAACTACTACTACTTCCTCCCACTACAATTACTACTAACTACTACTACTTCCTCCCACTACAATTACTACTAACTACTACTACTTCCTCCCACTACAATTACTACTAACTACTACTACTTCCTCCCACTGCAGTTACTACTAACTACTACTACTTCCTCCCACTACAATTACTACTAACTACTACTACTTCCTCCCACTACAATTACTACTAACTACTACTACTTCCTCCCACTACAATTACTACTAACTACTACTACTTCCTCCCACTACAATTACTACTAACTACTACTACTTCCTCCCACTACAATTACTACTAACTACTACTACTTCCTCCCACTACAGTTACTACTAACTACTACTACTTCTTCCCACTACAAGTACTACTCACTACTACTACCTCCCACAACTACTATTACTACTAACTACTACTTCCTCCCACTACAATTACTACTAACTACTACTACTTCCTCCCACTACAATTACTACTAACTACTACTACTTCCTACTACTACAATTACTACTAACTACTACTACTTCCTCCCACTGCAGTTACTACTAACTACTACTACTTCCAACTACTACAATTACTACTAACTACTACTACTTCCTCCCACTACAATTACTACTAACTACTACTACTTCCTCCCACTACAATTACTACTAACTACTACTACTTCCAACTACTACAATTACTACTAACTACTACTACTTCCTCCCACTACAATTACTACTAACTACTACTACTTCCTCCCACTGCAGTTACTACTAACTACTACTACTTCCAACTACTACAATTACTACTAACTACTACTACTTCCTCCCACTACAATTACTACTAACTACTACTACTTCCTCCCACTACAATTACTACTAACTACTACTACTTCCTCCCACTACAATTACTACTAACTACTACTACTTCCTCCTACTACAATTACTACTAACTACTACTACTTCCTACTACTACAATTACTACTAACTACTACTACTTCCAACTACTACAATTACTACTAACTACTACTACTTCCTCCCACTGCAATTACTACTAACTACTACTACTTCCTCCCACTGCAGTTACTACTAACTACTACTACTTCCTCCCACTGCAGTTACTACTAACTACTACTACTTCCAACTACTACAATTACTACTAACTACTACTACTTCCTCCCACTGCAGTTACTACTAACTACTACTACTTCCAACTACTACAATTACTACTAACTACTACTACTTCCAACTACTACAATTACTACTAACTACTACTACTTCCTCCCACTACAATTACTACTAACTACTACTACTTCCTCCCACTGCAGTTACTACTAACTACTACTACTTCCAACTACTACAATTACTACTAACTACTACTACTTCCTCCCACTACAGTTACTACTAACTACTACTACTTCCTCCCACTGCAGTTACTACTAACTACTACTACTTCCAACTACTACAATTACTACTAACTACTACTACTTCCTACCACTGCAATTACTACTAACTACTACTACTTCCTCCCACTACAATTACTACTAACTACTACTACTTCCTCCCACTGCAGTTACTACTAACTACTACTACTTCCAACTACTACAATTACTACTAACTACTACTACTTCCTACCACTGCAATTACTACTAACTACTACTACTTCCAACTACTACAATTACTACTAACTACTACTACTTCCTCCCACTACAATTACTACTAACTACTACTACTTCCTCCTACTACAATTACTACTACTACTAATAATAACTTGCTACCTGCTCAAAAACATACTTGGAGTTGTGTTTTGTTTTATTCACACATATTTCAGTAACTCTTTATTCTGTCTACACCTCCAAAGCTCGAAATGTTCTGTTCCACCATTTTTCAAGTGAAAAGTTCAGCAGAAATGGGCAATTCTAGGACTGAAATTCTCCAAATGATTCTAGTGAAGGCGTATAGAGTTTAAAAAGACAGTGGAGCACATCCTGTTTTACACTGTACAAAACACCTTCTAAGATATATTTTCTTGTTACCTACAGTATTTCCTTCTTCATAAAGTCCATGCATCCTTCTACCAGACAACTGACCACAAGTCTCCACAGTCCAATTAGCCCAGAAGTGAAATAGTATTTAACAGGGGACACTGCACTCTTCATATGTTCCACTGGGCCTCCAAAACCCCTGCAGGGTAAAGTGAAAACTCGCAAGCTGCCGCCTCGCCCCCTCTGGTGAATATGCAAATTACACCTCCGTATGAACGTATGTGTATGTGTGTGTGGCTCTTCCGCTAATTACGCCGAAAAGTAGATAAGGCTGTAATTACAAGTCTGAAAGCTTAGGTGTCGGTATATGTTTCGCTTGCGGCCCCCGTGCTGAAACACCCGGTTTATTCCCCAGTCGTAACATCCCAAGCATCTCGTCCAATTGCAGCTAATGGATTGGCGCTGGGGCTCTTTGTCTCCGGAGACAGCGCGGTTGCCTTCGCCTCCTCCTCCTCTTCCTCTTGGTGGGTTTTCTGCTGACGGGGACGTGGTATGTGGCGTGTAAATCTGTCCGGAACACGCTGTGAGTGAGTTATGGTACAAAAAACACCTCCGCCTAGTTACAGAATGCGCCGAACAACTGCTTGCAACTGGGAGACCAATATATATGCAAAAATACCCGAGGCTCCATATGCACTTGTGTAAGTTTTTGGTGCATCAATATGATTTTAGTTTCACAAACCTAGATACTATTTGTATATCTCTATGCAGACCTTGCAAGTAATTATTTAGTATATAGTGACTTAAAGGTTCTATATTTCCCAAAATTGACTCTTGTGAGGTTTATGTCATCTTATAATGTTGTTATCTCCTCAAAAACATATCTGGAGTTGTGTTTTGTTTCATTCACACGTTTGAGTAGACTGTATTATTAGGCTCTCTACATCTCCACAGCTCAAAATGCTCTGCTCCACCTCGTGATGACATGAAGAGGTCGTTTTCAAGCTAACAGCTACATTTTACCTGTAGTTCAGCAAAGATGGACAATTCCAGGACCAAAATCATCTAAGTGATTCTAGTGAAGGTGTATGGAGTTTCCAAACACAGTGGAGTACTTCTTGTTTTACTCTGGAACAAAGTGTTTTCAGTTTGAGAGAAGAATTCAGTCTAACTATGCAGGGTTTGTGTGTTAAACGTGTGAATGAAACAAAACACAACTCCAGGTATGTCTGCGATGAGGAAACAACATTATAACATATATCAGAAAAGATAAGGCCCTTTAAATCATACTTCAGCACATTCTCCAAGGAGAAAGATAAGTTTTACATTATAGTATGGAAGATTATACCAACCCATTTCCATGGAAACAAGCACATGAGACCTCCTCCAGGCTAGATAAGAAATGCAAGTCTGCTCTGTTTTTCAGTGCAATAAAGACAACTAAAATGAAATAAAAGTAAACATACCGTGGCTTTCATGAAATTAACATTGACATTCAGAAAATTATAAATCCATTTCCAACTAAAGAGCCCATTAGTCTAAAATTTAGTATTATATAATTATAATTTTAAAGTACATCTTGTTTATTTCCTACTTATCTCAGAGATGTCGTTCTTACATGTTAATTTGCAAAACCAGTTTGTTAATTATTATTTAGCTTAGTTTTTATATGCTATGGGATATGCAGTCACCATTACATTCACAGTGTTCACAGACTCAAAATATCCGGTTCTTAGGACTGGACTTGACTGATTAATGTTTGTTTGCCCAGTGATGAGTGTGGAAAGGATTGGTGTTTTTTGTTTTGTTTCTTTTGTCTTTTATTGTGTTAACATTGGATGCAAATTGTATGTAAAATTTTGAAACAAACAAACAAACAAAAAAGATATATCCAGCTCAACTAATGCAGTTTTCCGGGACCTGCTTGATTTTGCAGTGAAACTTTTCTTGCATCCATTGCAAACATTGTACAAGGATTCTCTCCTCCTGCTCTCCTCACTGTTCAGTCTGTTTACAGCCCTCTCTAGTCTGTGCATACATCATAGCTTAAACCTTCAAATCCACAAATAAGCACGGAGCACAGCCATCTTAGCATGGACCCAATACAACCAGCACTCAAACTAGCATCCCTCCAAAACTAAATCAAAAAATCTGAACTTTTGCTGCTAGAATCGCCTTTATTCCTCTACAACCACTCAACATGCTACATCGACGCTGACTCACGGTAGCGTTTGTCGCGATTATAATGGGTAAAAAGATTTGCGTTCTTCTAAACGAGCAGAAGTGTCAAGTGTGTATTTCGTGGTGGAAACAGCAGGGGGCGTGGTAGGGAAAGCACACCTGCAGAGAGGAAGCATTTGTGCAGCGTGGGGTCCTGTTTGGGCGCGTGTTTACTTCCCGTCTGTATTTTCCAGACAAACAGCTCTCATATCGCCTGAGAATTGTGAATGTAATTTGAGGAAAAGCAGGATGTCCATGGGTTTCCAGATTCAGATACAAACTGGTCCATTGTGTGGGGCCCTCAAACGCGCCCACACTACAACAGGTTCAGCTGTGATGAGGGGCCCATGCGGCGTTCACTGCTGAGTCATGTCTTCTTAAAAGTGTTTGGAAAGAATTTGGAAATGACAAACTGAGAATCAGACTGAACGAAAAATTTTCATCAATTCAATTTCATCAATTGCAACCAAAGTTTTCTAACTTTTGGTGTTTGAAAGTTATTACTAAGTATTTATCCTTTTATTTATTATGTGTGTTATGTATAAGTGCTTTGAGTGACTTGAAGGTGGAAAAAACTATACAACCACGTGTGACCATTTACCGTTTATCAAAGGATCTGCCACGTGCATCTCTCTTATGTTATTGCCGTTATATTATCCATCTTGCATTCATTCATTTACTCATGGATTTGTTGCGCAAAAAGACTTGATAAACATGCATGTCTCCACAGATCTGATCTGTAACTTTACTTGACTTGTTTCTATGGAGAAAGACTGCCATACTGGGGAATATTCCAGAGAAAGCAAGAACATCTCCGTGGAGATAAGCCCGGCACCAGAAAGTTGTATAAAGCATCTTTAATGAATACGTTTTGTTATAATGCTCCTCTTATAAATACGACTTGATTTCCACACACTTTCTGAATGTGATAATGCTCAAGATGTCGTTACAGGTCAGATCTGTGGAGAGGCAAAGCTGTGCACAGTGAGAATTAATGGAATTTTTTGAGCAATAGATAAAAAGTTTGATACCACACAATGGAACTTCTATTGTCCTTGATCAAAATATCTATTTGAAATAAAGCATTTATTATCGCATACTATGGCGTACGTTTTATTTGGTAGTTATAGATACTCTGATAAAAATTGTGACTGTGTGCTGGGTCCAAAGGCAAAAATTGTGCATGTCTAAAGAAGGGTTTGACCCCAAAACGTCACATTGTGGTGCCATTTTCCCCTTTTATATATCTTCTTCTCCACACAGCCCTAGTTTAAATGCTCCCTTCTCTTCCTGATACTTTTGTCTCATTTACAGTGGAGCTACAGGGATGCACAGGTTCACTGAGCAGACGCACCCTTCACCTCAACCTCTTAACTCAACCACCCCCCGCCAGCTCGCCCATCTCCGTCCCTGCGTGTTTGCTAGCTTACCTCCTCGTCGCCTCGCCGGTAATTGGATCCGCAAATGTCCTTTAGCGACACGGGAGACGCGCTATATGTGTTTACACCGGTCAAGTCGCACGTGTTCCCGGTAGGATGAAAAAAACAAAAAAACAACAAAAAACAAAGATGGCGGAGAAGAGGTGCAGCGGAGCGTGAGATGATTACCTGTGATGAGAGCGTGGCAGGTGTTGACTCGGCACTACGGGATCATGGGAAGGGGAAAGTGGCAAACGTTTGACAGGGCAAAGCGCGGCGTGCTAGCAATAAAGATCCCAGTGAGTCGGAATACTCAAGAGGAGAGGCTGGTGTAATTTTCAGCCATTTTGAAGTTGTTTTCCAAGTGGTTCTGGTAAACGGTTCCATCTAATAGTGGGTAAGGCTGTATTAGGAAGTACTTTTTGGAGGATTTTAGATTTTGCGCTGAATACATGAGAACATAAGTGAAAAGTTAAATTTCTCAACTAATTTTTTTAACCTTAAGTAAAATGAAAAAAATAAAAGCAAAAACTAATAGTGCTTTGTCAACAAAACGTAATGTAAATAATATAACAAGTTAGTAATGCTGTACTTTCGATCATTTCAGTCAAAACAATCACATTTCCGTGGAGAATGATTCACGCATTTAACACACAAAACCTTCATATTAATGGAAAACACAGTGTTCCACCTTGTGATGTCATGCGGCAATGCAGGAAGTGCTCCATTGTCTTTTTAAACTCTCTACACTTTCACTAGAATCATTTGTAGTGTTTCAGAAATTCCCAATCTCTACGGAACAAAACAATAAAAAGGTAGACGATAACTTGAAAACTACCACTACGTGACATCACAAGGTGGAACAGAGCATTTTGAGATTTGGAGATGTAAACAGACGTAAACAAACGTGTGAATGAAACAAAACACAACTCCAGGTATGATTTCGATGAGATAACAACATTGTAATATGACTAAACGCCCGCTTAAGAGTACATTTAGCGTCATATAGGACCTTTAACTTAGCATGGCATTTTGAGGTTACCTTTGGAAACATGTTTAAGCTACATTTACAATTAAAAGTTAGCTCCTCCCGCTATACGCACGACTATGCAGCAAAGCAAATGAATCCAACAGCGAAACAACATACGATCTATCAACCCCCTCATTCTCTCTGTTCATTAAGGATGATGAAAGCCACAATTATGAGGCCCAGATTTGTTCAATTGGCCTTCTCTCATAACACCGGCCCAATGCAGCTCTACTTATTGTGGACCTAACAAGGACCGCCGCATCAATTACAGCACTTTCTCACGATAATGGCGGTAATGCGGAGCTGTAGACTTATCAAAGCTCACCCTGGGCTGTGTGTTCTTCTGAAACGGCATGTGCTTAAGCAGATCTATGGATGTACGCCCCCGGCACTCGCAACAGAGACAAAGGAGGCAAAGAAAGAGGGGTTTGCAAAAGGGTAGTAGCGTTCTTGCAAGTTGGTAGAGATTACTTATGCATGAAGGTTAAGTGAATTCATTTTGCTTATTTTTTTCAACAGAAGTTTCATTACATTTTGCATTTATCCAAACTTTGACCTAACATGGTAATATAAAAGAAAGTACTATGATTTAAAGTTGAAAAGCCCATTCTATTGTCTGAATAAAGAGTGTTTTTAATTACATTGTGGTATCAGAATGTGTACTGAGGCTCGAGTCTTTTCCTTTGAATGCAATAAGGTTGAAATTTTACTCTCATGACAATATGACGTGTGTTTTTGGGTTAATATCTCGTGCACTTTTACAGTATCTTGTTGTCAATGTACCAAAAATGTTGCGATGTGTGGCTGTCATCAAATTAAAACTGTACTGAGAAACTGAGTTACTTTTAATTGTACTGTCAAATATTTGTATTTTATAGATTTTTTTTATCCCTTTGTGCTAAACCCAAGCAAGGGGAAAAAACAATTTTGCTGTGAACAACAAATTTTCTCTTTACTCATTTGCACATTTTTCGCGTCAGCTTTGCAGTGTTATAACTTGAGTTTGCATTTCCCTCTTGCACAAATACAGAGCGGCCCAGTTATACAGTCTAATATTAAGTTTTATTTCAACAATGCTCTGTTCATTTCTGAGGCCACAGCTGACTGCACCTCATCCCAAATTTCACCTCCCAATTTCAGAATTTTCACATTCTCATTAAATCTTTTTTTTACCAATTCTGTGATTGTCTCCCCACATTTTTCCATCAATAACACGCTGATTCGCATGCATAACAGCTCCCAGTGGTGAGCTCATTACCCATTCACTGTTAATCATGGTTTTGATGAGCGCGAGCATGAGCCTTGTATGTCCATAAAGTGAAATATGGCTGCAGTGTAATAAAACTGCACCAAATGGTCTCTGCCCATTGTTCAGTGCTGTGAGCGAGGTAGCGAGTTAGCGATTGGCACCTTCAAAAAAAAAAAAAAACTTACAAAATTGCTGATAGGCCAGTGGGGGCTTTTATGGCGTAAGCTGTAATTTTCACCACATTGTAATTGTCTATTGATTTGATTTAATTAAGTGAAATTAGCTCGTGCCAAAGCGCCATGGCTGGTCCACGGTTATTACGGCAATTTTGATAAACAACTGAACAATGACTTTATTTGATGGTAATTCCAAACAAGCTCATAAGATGGTTTTCATGTGTTCATTTGCTTTAGGGCTGTACAAATTTGAGAATAATAATAATTATTATTATGATATTTCTGAAAAGATTTGAATTTGCAATTTATGATTTCAAATTTGAAATGTGCTCATTTGAAAACACATTCAGGTGCATTAACATCTGAGAGAAGACTGAAATATGAACTGCTAAACAAATAAGAATTTCATATACAAAGGTGGAGGCTTTTTTTCTTATACGATGCAAGTTTTAAACCAGATGCCTTAAAGGTGCATTATGTATCTTCTTGGCCACTTTGCTGTGATTTCTTTGCGTGGAATATTCCACAGTATAGAATAAACGTAGGTAAACTTTACTGATCCACAAGAGAAATTACTTGAGACACAGTAGCTCACACATCACAATATATTATATTCACGAATAACAAACTGTTCACAAATCAAACATATTTGCCTTGTACTTATCAAATTACACTTGTTTTGTAGCTCAAAAATACCTTGAGGTCTTCCTGTATACAGGCTTGCTTCTCCATAGATCTGACCATTAACCTGTCTCCATTGTGATAACCAAGTTTATTTAAATGCTGTGGAATAATAAAGGCAAAGTAGTAATAACTCCAAGGACCCTCCACCAGAAAAATGACACATAGCCCCTTTAACTGATATACTGTTTGTGTTATTTATTTTAAGTTTATGTGCAAATAATTGTGCAGCCCCATTTTGCTTTTCATTTACATTTTTTAGTCCTTATTTTCCTTCACTTATTTCTATAGTATTTGCATCCTGTTCGTAGCTATAGCTGGAGTAGCACTTCTAAAAGGATTTAAAACGATGATATCACAAACAAAGCCCACAGAAGAGGCTAAAGCTAACGGCTAATCCACGGCTAAGCGTCGCTAATAGCAGGCATTAAGCACAATCTATCGACAGGGGCTGAGCATGACCAAACACTCCTCCTTCATCTCCTCAAAGTCGTCAGGGCGCAAACACAAAAAGCACACCGCAAACTCACCGAAAATCCACCTCGTTTTTCCGTTCTATAATTAATACCGTTGTTGGTTTATTGAGGGGAAAAAACAGCAAGATAATTAAAAGTAAACAACCTGAACCACGGCGGTCCCCCTGCCTATGATCTCATTCTCAAACACGAACTCGTACGCACACGTTTACAATTGTACCCGGCTCTCCAGCAGCGCCCGTACCACCCACTCTTCACAGTCGCCTGGCACCCCGCGGAGAGGGATCAGCGCGGCAGCTGGCATCGCCCCGGGCACAACTGGGACACAGCGCTTCGGAGTGAGGTGTTTAAGACTCATGGCGCACGGGGGGGGTCCGCCGTAAGAGCTGTCAGTCAAAGTTATAGCGGGCGGGGCTTAGCTATAGGAGACAGGTGATGATGTTTAAAATAAGCAGATGGATTTTTAAACCCGACGGCCGAACATCTGAATAATTATTTTCACTGTTGTAAGCGCAAGCTGCTAAATTCTAAATAGGGTTGCCAGGTTTTTGAAGTCGAAATGCTCCATATGTGCGAAGACAGTAATGAAGTGCATAAAGTAGCTACGGCGTGAGTGAGATACAATGATGTGGCTGGTTGCGACAGGAAGGGCATCTGACATAAAAAAAAAAAACTGAAAAAAAAAAACCCACACACACACACACACACACACAAAATCAGCATATACGTAGAAAGCAAGAGGTTAATAAAAAGGTGTAACTTCTCTGGTTCTCTTTGTCATTAAATGCGTCTATCTCCATGACGACAAACAGGTCACACCACCAGGCGAAGCTACACGTCGGATTTATGGAGAAGCGACCCCGCTCACGGTAAGAACTCACATGTTTCAAGATATATTTTTAGCACTTCCTCAAAATGTTGCAGGAAAGATAAGCAACGCAAACACAACATCTCCATGGAGACAAGCGGAGAAGTTAGACAATGCACCTCGGACCACACGGACGCTCGCAGATAGAAAAGGTAGTTTGTCTTGTCCCAATCCGCACATGCGAGGCTACTTCTGTGACCTTTATTTCTTGCTTTTCCTTTCTTCATTTCAGCTACACGTTAAGCGCACCACCTGAGTCACGCACATATGCTTTCTCTCCGCGGTGAAGGATAGTGAAGGTTACGGCGCCCCACATCCCGCCTTGCGACCTTGGCCGTTTGTCAGAGAGAGCACAACAAACTGTTTATGAAGAAAACACGTTCGCTCCAAACAACGGCGAGCAAAACAAGATCTCGGCGCGAGTTAGCTTTGACGGCTACCTCGGAATTTACATAACCCCTCCTGCCCTCTGCCTGGGCATTGGCAATGAAACCATAAATTATTCATGGTTCTGTATTTTGACTTTTATCTCGTATGTGCATGTATATTCAGTTATCCGCTATAAGCACACGTGTGGTGTCATTCCAAACATCCTACATGGAGGTTAAATGGGTCGATGTGAGCTGAAGTTGGTTATAAAAGTTTGCTAATATTTACAGTCTTGACTTTTTCGAACGAGCTCTTGAATAATCAAAATATGAGATTGGAATTGGGCACTAAAAATACATACATTTTGTTGGATTATAATGTTTTTGTCCGTTCTCCAAAATTGGAGCAATGTTTGGTGGCAGAGTGGTTAGCATTTCTATAGTAGTAAATCTAAAACTAACTTTGTAGTCAATAAGGCATAGAATCAAAACAAGCTAAAACTACTTTTGGTATGGTTAATTATCTTGATTCTTGATTGAGCAGCTTTGACATTCTGCATTTAAGAACTTCAAAAACCTCATCTTGTTACACTTAAAATAAGACAAAAATAAACTAATTTCACTTATTAAAAAAGTTCTTCCTTTGATAGATAATTTCACTTGACAATCTATTCAAATCAGAAAATGAGCTTAATTTATGAAGCCAAATTTGAAGTGAAAATTAAGCCAAATTTTCACTTAAAATTACTGGAAAAAATACTTTATTATTGCAAAATTATTTATTTTTTGATTAGATATTGCTGCATTGTGTGAATATTTTAGTTTTGTTATCAAATGTATC
The DNA here is from genome assembly GCA_034769755.1 of Odontamblyopus lacepedii. NCBI lineage: Eukaryota > Metazoa > Chordata > Actinopteri > Gobiiformes > Gobiidae > Odontamblyopus > Odontamblyopus lacepedii. The sequence continues at coordinate 14,295,639 of CM068366.1, forward strand.
CTGACAGGTAACACCGCTTATATGTACTGTATATATTTGTACCAAAAGCGCTCTATAAATAAAGTTTGATTGATTGGATTGAGCGGCACGGTGGCTGAGTGGCAACGCTCAGGCCTCACAGCAAGAAGGTTGCGGGTTCGATCCCCGGGTCACCCGGGCCTTTCTGTGTGGAGTTTGCATGTTCCTCCCCGTGTCTGGATGGGTTTCCTCCGGGTGCTCCGGTTTCCCCCATCAACCCAAAACATGCCCATACCCCTATGAACTAACATCACTAACACCATGATGTCCACCCTCCTGTGGGCTCACCACCTGCAGAGGGGTTCATAGGGGGGGTCAGGTGCTATGAGGATTGGGCAGCAAGCTGCCCCCGCGACCCAGCCGGATTAAGCGGGAGAAGATGGATGGATGGATGATTGGATTGATGTACATGCCTATATTAGTGACCCTGTTGGTACTTTGCAGCTAATGTCATCAAGATTCCCTAGAAATGTGATGCTAACTGTAAGATCTGCTCTGTCTGAGGCTTTATTAGCCTTTAATCCGAGTTTTATGTCAACACAATCTGACCATCAAGAACTGAGGTAGCTGGAACTTGTTTAAATCCATTTTGTATTTTGTCTTTTAAAACTTCTCGTGACATAGATGTAGAAAACCCCCCAACGCAACGTCACTCCAAACTTTCAACATTCTAACCCCGTTGCTTGACCATACACCTGTGCTCAGCCCTTTACACTGTAGGTCTGTTTACCCAGGTTAAACAGTGAAGTAAACATGAGCTGACAGGATACGTGGATACATTCTCCTGACGTCATTCTGCAGTGTCAGCAACGTGGGCCTATTCAAATCCAGCGTGCGCCGAGACCGATCTGTTCTGGAGCGGTGCAGGGATCAGTCTTTGAGCGCCATATTAAAGCAGAAATCTAGGGTGTCATAAATATACGGAGACAGTCGGCAGATTCATCTTAGGGTGTCATATTAGCCTCGTTTGTGAGGGCTGACAAATCAACATAACCCAATTCTGATCGCGCAAATGTATTGATGGAGATGTTCTTTTCTGTTCCTAATTAGTTTGCCAGTTTGATCATCTATAATCTATGTCACGTATTATTATGTTTTGTTCAACTTTGCCTTCTGGGTGAGTAAATCATCCACCCATAATGCGATATGCATAGTAATTGGCATTGACTGGATTAAAACTGCAAACTTTTCTGCAGGGTTAGGACTAGGGTTTTCAAACGTATCGAAAATCAGATACTAACAGATATTAAAACTAGATACTCATTTGAGCAGGTATCAATACTAAAAAAGTCACATTCACAGGACAGAAATAGTGTTTTTTTGTTATCATAGTATCGGAATATGTATTAAAAATTAAACAGTTTAATTTTAATAACAACATAACTTAGTACTAGATCCTATAATGGTTAATTTGTTATATTTTACATTATAATAAAAATACTAATTTGGTATAGGTTTTAAACTAGATGCCCTAACTGAATAAGAGTCAGTCACCTGCTTGTCTCAAACAGCTGCTACGCCTATAATGTTCCACAGTATGGCATTATCTATGCATCTATCCATGTTTCATTTATTTAGTTCTGTGTTTTTATAGTAAAAACAGTTAGTTTAGTGGCGCTCCTTGCTTATCTCCATGGAGACTGCCAAGTTTAAAGCCATATTGTGGAACAACACAACACAAAACAATAACATCTTCATGGAGAATAAAAGAATTTGGACCCTACACCTAAAAATGACATAATGACACTTCAATTATTAATGGATTCGGCGTGACTATTGCTCTAGGAAGGGCATCTGGCTTCATTTAAAATCAGTAACCTAATAGATGAAGAAAACAAGCCGTGAAGTCTCTATACATTGAGCGTCACAATCCTTCTCATATCCTTCCATCATTTGGATTAACACTGCCACAGAACCTGTCCCTGAGCTCAAAGCCTCCACAAAGTGATCCTGCGTGGGGCAATTACTTAAACTTCTGCCGCTATTATCCACATGACAGGTAACACCGCTTCCCCCGGCTTACCCCTACCGCCAGGAGAGCGGAGCGACCGGGGGAAAATGAGCCCGGAGATTGCGAGACGGGGCCGGAGCCTAAGTAAGCGAGACAGGGCACTCCGTAGAGCTCCTGCCCGTCAGATCTATCTTCCAATTCAATATGGCCGTCACGCTGGACGTCTCCCACTGGGACCGTGTGTTGTCCTGGTACCGGGGTGGACATGTTTGGAGGTATTGGGCTATAACGGTCATGTCAACCAATGAGGAGGCCAGAAATGGACTTCATACCAGCCTCGTACGACTGTAAGAGGAATGTCGATAAGGGATTCAGTGGTCCTCAAGATCTTTGATGCTTGGTTACTTTTGATACTGATACTGGGATTAATAATTCCCAGTCAGAATCTACAATCAGTTGTTCTGGAATAAAAATAAATAAATTGATATCGGCATAAGTCACGGAAAAACTTTATCAGCCAATTTACTAATTAATTTACTAATTAATTTACTAATAACCAATAGACCAAAAGACTTAATAAGTGCTTTTCTCGACTTTCAGAGGCCAAAGCTAAAAAAACAACTAACATGCTAACAGCACACTTCCTGATTCTTGGACAATAAAACGCTTTAACAATAAATCTGTGCTCGTGAAAAACAAATACATTTTAAAAGGGTCCATATATGCTATCTGATCTGTTATAATGTTATAAATGTTGGGAAAAGGCTCTGTTCCACCTTGTGATGTCATGTGGTAGTCCTAAAAGTGCTCCACTGTGTTTTTAAACTCCATACGCCTTCACTTGAATCACTTGGATAATTTCAGCCCTGGATTTGCCCATCTCTACTAAGCATAAAAAACAAAAAAACTCAAAAACTTGACTGCTTGATGACATCACCAGGTGGAACAGAGCATTTTGAAGCTAGACTAATAATAAAGGAGTACTTAGACATATGTGAATGAAACTAAACACAACTCCAGGTATGGTTTTGATTATTTCACAGCATTATAACATGGCTTGAATGTCACAAGAGTCAATTTTGCGTAATATTGAACCTTTAAAAAGAAAAAAGGAGTAAGGAGAAACCTATTGACAGCCCAGTTTAGATTTAGGAGGAAATGCGTGAAAATATTTTGACAAAGCTGAACTAGAAATTTTTAGAATATTTTAGTAAGTTGTGAAAAGTGTGAAATTCAACCTGATATATGATGTTACATGTACAAGCCTCTAAGACATGCAAAAATCCCATTTGATAAAGTTGGCGTAGACTGAGCCCATCTCAGCACAACGGGGGCTCTGGTACTTTGACAGTAAACAGACCTCGTGATGCACAACAAGATGAACCTGCTCAGTTTGCCTGCTACAGTAAGGCCCCAGGCAAAGGTAAAAATAGCTCTTGAATAGAAAATCATAAAGAAAAGAAAACAAAAACCATGAACGAACTGTAACGTCACAAATTCCAAGACAGAAAGATGAGGTTCGGGTTCAAACGACACTTATGTTGTCACGTTGTTTCCTCATCACGAACATTCCTGGAGTTGTGTTTTGTTTCGTTCACTCATGTTTAACACACAAATCCTGCATATTTAGGAGTTCTTCTCTCAGACTGAAAACACTTCGAGCCCTGGAATTACCCATCTCTACTCAACTAAAGGTAAAAAGGAGCTGTTAACTTGAAAACTTATTTAACATATTTGATAACAGCATTATGACATGACTTAACGCTCAATAAAGTGTCCATTTTGTGTAATATAGGTCCTTTAATGTTAAATGTATGTATTTCGCTATAGCTATACTGCTATTTCACCATTTTGTGCTGATATATACAAAAATAACATATTTTAATAGGCTGAAACGCTAAACTGACTTTGACTTAAACTTTAAAATCTGTTAGAAGGTTGTGTGCTCATCGAAATGCACAAACACATTCATTAATTCAGGCAAGTTTAAAGGTGCAACTGCTCGTCTCCATGGAGATTCCAAACATATTGATCTCGCCTTTATTCAGTTACATCTTTTTGCCAACACATGCATTACAGGCAAAAGAATAGCATCTTAATGGAGACAAGCAGGTGGCAGACTGTCTACATAGTGCACCTTTATTTAATCTTACTATCCGAAGGCTCCTCCTTGTTTTTAAAGTCCGTACACCTTCATTTTAATCTCATTTGATCATTTCAACGCTCACATTTCCTTTGCAGTGCAGCTAATCAACTTCAGCACTTTAAACTTGAGCACACCCCGCGACACAGACCGAACAGGCCGCAAAAACACCCGAAACGAAGACATTTTAGTCACCGCCTTACACGGGACTCCATCTTAGCTCGTCCCCGTGTATCGAAACTAAACAAGAAGAAAAAGGAACATTTTCAAAGTGGCGCGTGTCTCCTCCACAGGTGGTTCTACACCCACGGGGCATCTGTCTGCTCCTTGCTAATGCTACCACAGATGTTGGCTGCGTTCAACTGGCTGCTAACGGTCCACTGCTCTCTCCCGTGCTTTCAACTCCAGGAATGAGCAGAGCAAATGTGGACTGAAGGAGCTCTGTGGGGAGAGATATAGGCTCGGAAATATGCAGAGAATCCATTGGAGGGAATATATTTTAATAATCCAGTGGAAATAAAGTCGACTTTGATGGGAGAAAGTTGGGAATAGTAGGGGTGCACTGATCCAGCTTTTTCAGTTCCGATAATGAATTCGATACTATAGATTCTTATATATATTCTTATATAGCATTTAAACAGCATTTATTTCCTTTTAAACTAAACTAAAATAAGACAGAACTGATTCAAATGGATCATGGAGCTATCAATTATCTCCCAAGTAACGCACAACTTTGTATAAATAAAAATTCAAGCATTGTGACACTTTCTGGGCCGACTACTAGTTTACAGTCTCGGTTAAGGAAGCCGATATCAGATCCAGCTGTTTTTTTTTTTTAAGGATCAGTGCAGATATTCGATGGCAGTATCGGTATCGGTGCATCCCTAGGTAATAGTCGATGTCGTAATGTGGTACGGGCTTGAAAATGATACCAACGTGGCATTTAAAAGTTGGTAAACATGTTTGACATTTATGTTAAGAAACATTATTAATGGGTAAACTCACAGGGACCCGTGATTTTGTAATTATAGAGTAAACATCGCTGGGCAGGAAGCAAATAGATAAAAAATGTTTCATGGTCAAAATTTGGTTGTTTTTTGGAGGAACTGAAATGAGTCATCTACTGCAACAAAACTTAAGGTCAGTGAAAGATTCGACCTTGCATTACAGTTGTTATTATTGTCAATTGCATTTAAAAACAACCATCTTAAATACTCTTAAAAGATGCTTGACTTTCATTTTCAAAGGTGCTGTACCTCATTTTTACCGTTTTAAAAAAAAGGTGAAAAACAAAAGTCCATTTTAAAAAAGTTTGCAGTGGTCCAAAGTTATAGCTCACTCATTTTATTCATTCAGGCCGTCCTAAGTATTCGCCACAATGAGTTTATAAGAGCTTTTCGCAACTTTCAGATGCCAGTGAAACTAAGAATAACTAGCATGCCAACACACACTTCCTGTTTCTTGGGCAACAAAACAGTTTAGAATAATAAGAAAATAAAAAAGCGACTCTCCTAATTCTTGTCAAATTTCTCTGATCTGGCCAAGATTTTAAAATTTATATCAGGTTATTCATCTTGTTTTCAGATTTATTATCGACTTCATGTTTCTGAGACGGATTCATTCTAATCTAGAGGTGGTTTATTCTAAGATAACTTGTCATTTTCTGAAAGATTTAAGTGTTTATATCGTAAATTTTGGCCATTTTCCAGTGTAACTTTTCTTTTGGAGAGTCTGTCACCTGCTTATTTCCATGAAGAAGTTATTTGTGTGCCTGGAATATTCCGCAGTATGACATTAAACCTATCTATCTCTATGGAGACAATTAGGTGGTACCACTTGGCCAAGTTACAGGTCAGATCTGTGAAGCGGCAACCCTGCACACAGTAAGAACGCATGTGTTTAAAGGCATTGTTCTTAGCAATAAATAAACTTGACTGTGACAACTGATTAAATTCCAGATGGATACGTTTAATGCCACAGTGCGGGACATTCTAGGCCACTTATTTTTCCAGGAATCCTTCACTGATCTAGAAAACAAATGAGACTGATTCATTTTGAAAGAAATGTGTAGGAAAATAATCTTACCAGGTCATTCTCCACCTCCGCTCTTCCATCTTCCAGCACATGTCACATTAAATATGCATATGTCCATAGTCCCTCATTCTAAGCCCTAACCTTGATTATGGGATTGATGGAGGTTGCGCTGGCCTTCCCCGCGGGTCACCGGCATACCAGCATACCCCCCCCCCCCCTCCATCTCCTCCTCCACCCATACCACCACCACCCGCCCCTCCCCGCACCGCCCCTACCAGCCTGCGGGGCGCGCTTGATTTATTACCCGCCTAATTAGGTCACCCGAGGCCAACATTCATTTGACGTGGAGAGTTTGAATGAAAATTGCAGCTTTCAGCCACTTTAGCACCGTCTTCAGCGCTAGCCGCCCCTTCTAAGGTCTCCACACCACAACGCAAACACTAAAACCTGCCTACGTCGCTAATAAAATATACAGGCATGCATATGGATGGCTATGCTAATTGGTGTACAAAGGAGTGTGATTACAGCTGTAGAGCCGATGGCGAAGACTAAGCGACAAATCACTAGAGCGGGGCTGAGGTAATGGCGAGCGCTGTAGGGGTGTAAGTGAAATGAGAAGAACATATGGGACTGAAATTATAGGCGGTGTGGCCGGTTGAAGACAGAGAAAAAGGAGAAAAAGATGGCGGCGCTGGTTGATTTCCTATAGGAGGTAAAGATGAGTTGTTAGAAAGCAGTGGGTTATAATGGGTGATTGTGAATATAGGGTAGATTGCAGTTTTTAAAGGATGTTGTTTGCGTACAGGGGTTTAGAACGGAGCGTGGGCGCACTGTATGGACTGTAGCTGATATTCAAGGTGAAGCAGTGGTGAATAACTAGAAAGAAAAATGGGTTTCAAAAATGTAAACAAAAAGTGCTTTAATGTACTGAGATAAAATAAATAAGAAAAGTTCAAATTAGAAGAAAATACAGAAGCACTGCCGAGCAACATCCTGCAGTGTTTAAAATCGCAGTTCGTGGTGTGTTTATCCACTGATCCGAAGGTTGGCGTTTCGAATCCTGCTCTCAACATCATTGTGTCCTTGGGCAAGACACTTAAATCTTAACAATGTCCCCAGGGTCGGCATACAATGGTGTGTGAATGGGTGAGTGGCTCCTTGATGTAAAAAGCTTTGTGTATCTTGAAGGTAGAAAAGTGTTATATAAAACTCTGAGTATTTACCATAAAATTTTGTGCCCAGCATGATGAAAATGACTGAAAATGATCAAATACTCATCTACACAATAAGTAGATGTTATGTAGCTTGTGTCAACGGGGTTATTTATTATTTTCAAGGTGAATTATGTAACTTTTCTGGTGGAGGGTTGTCTCCATGGAGATGTTACCGTTTTGCCTTGAAGATTCAAAGGTATGGCATTAAATGAAGGGCAAAGATCTCCATACTGACAAGCAGGCGACGCAACCAGGCCAAGTTACAGGTCAGATCTGTGGAGAGGCGAGTCTGCTCACAGTGAGAATGCCTGTTTTTCAACGAATATTTCACCAACAAGCAACACAGAATGAAATAAATTTAGATCAATTATACTAATACTGTGGAACTTTCCAGGCAGAGCAATCACATCTCCATGGAGGCAAGAAGGTTTGCAGACGGCACCAGAGAAGTTACATAGTTCAGATCATTGAGCATCTGTCTACAACGTGGGCGGTGCCATGAAGAGACTAAACAGCAGCTGGGATCTGTTCTAAAACCACACAGACTGTATATACCCCTTACTCCGTGCCGCTATAGTAATGAGCGTGTCTATAGTATTTGTCGTTGGCATTTGTACATTTGTCGCACTCAGCAGGAGCCTTAGTTTAGCCGCGGGCCACACTGACCCACTGCTGTGTCTGATCCCAGAGATACAGAGGATTTGGTGTGTAATTAAAATCTATCAGAGGGAGGATTTTAGCCACGCCAGGCCCCGGTCCGTGTTGGCACCAGTAAAAAGAGAGCAGCATTTTGTGTCTAATGTCCAGGAGGTGTGGGGATAATGTGATGTGTACATGCAGGGCACACGGCTCTGTTCACTGTCTAATATATGGAGCTTTGTTGTTGTTTTGAATTAAAGGTGCACTGTGGAACTGCTGCTTTGTCTGGAACTTTTAACAGTATTAAACTCATCTGTTTCCATAGTGACAAGCACCAAGCCAATTTACAGGTCCGGTTTGTGGAGAGGAGGGCTGATTACAGTAGAATACGTAGTTTTAAAGTTGTTGTTTTATTGTAAAAAAAAAAAAAAAAAAAAAGCAAGTTTAATGCTACACTGTGGTACATTCCAGGGAAAGCAAGCTCTATGGCATATCTCCATGAACATAACCGAAAAGTTACATACTGCACCTTTAAGGTTTATGGGAATTTAAATTTGAAAAAAAAATTAAAATAAAAAATGCACTATTACAGTTGTAGTTAAATTTTTTGCTAATTAAGAATTGTTAAAATATAAAAGACTCAAAAGTCCATTTAACTTTGCCAATAGAGTAACAAAGAAGAGTTAGTAGTAGTATTTCTATAGCTACAAGAGTTACAGCAGGATAATATTATTACTAGTACTACTACCGTGATCACCATGTCTACCACAAAATGTACATGCATTACAAACATGTTACTACTGTTACTACAACTTCATGACATCACAAGGTGGTACAGTGCATTTTGAGCTTTGGAGATGTACGAATAATAAAGGATTTCTCAAACATGTGTGAATGAACCAAAACACAACCCTGGGTATGTTTTTGACTAACTGTAGAGCTGTAACTTCATCTGATACATTCAGTCTACACCCATTCACCTCACTGAATGACACACAGATGTGCTCCTTCTCCTTCCAACTTGTTGACAGTAAATGCTAGCATCCCAAAATAGTCCCTACGTCTACTGATTGTTCAAATGAGATACTGCGAATAAGCAATCAGCAGACATGTATAAATAGATGGCCTTTTCAGAATCACAAGAAAAATATTACATCTTGAACACTGTGCTCCAGAAACGCTGTGCTCGTATTATAGCAACAAATATGGAGCCTCCCATGTGCATAGGTCCCCTGAGGTCCAGTCTAAAGGTACTGAGAACAAAAGCCATCACTTGTTTGAAAATCTCCCAGTGGGGCAGCGTTAAAATGAGACGGAAGAACAAAAAAGACGCTATAGGAGGTGTTGTACAATGTTACATCTTGATTATACACTTGGTTAGCAAGGCAGTTTAAGTACATAATTTTCTGTCACCTGCATGACTCAATAAATAAAAAGTGAAAATCATAGTGTGTAACATTCTCCATGGAGACAGATACATTTTATGCCATAGTGTAGAATATTGTAGCGGAACCACATAACAAAACAACATGTACATGGAAAAAGGCAGGCCCTCCTCCAGGCCAAATAAAAGTGAGGTTTGCGGAGGTGGAAGCCTGCTCACAGAAAAGACACGATTTTTTGTTTCTTAGTGCAATTAACACAATCAAAAGGAAAAGGGAAGGTAAGGTAACTCTATTTATATAGCGCTTTTCACAAATACATGTCCCCAAAGACACTTTACAGAGCATTATTAACAGAGCATTCTTCATTCACTCCAGACCCGGTGGCGTAAACTACTGGTGTAGCCACAGCTGCCCTGGGACAGACTGACAGAAGCGGAGCAAAATGTTAAATACTATTGCTTTAAATGGCCACGGTCAGATTTTTATACAGCACTTTTGCACCTCCATGGCACTCAAAGCTCTTTACACCAACAAACCACTCACCCATCCACACACCCATCCACACACACATCCACACACACATTCACACACAAGTGTACACAGGCACCAAGGACACAATGACAGCATTCATCAGTGGGAGCTGTCATTGCACTGCTGAACACTCCACCAATGATGTTTATGTAAGGAGTGGGATTCAAACCACCAACCTTCAGATTAGCAGATAAACACTCAACCAACTGAGCCACTGTCACCTGAAGTTGTAAACTGTATAAAAACATCTAACGTGGAAGCTGGAGCAGAGGTGGTACAATCAGAATGACGTTAGTTCACTGATACTGATGTGCGCTTGGGCAAGACGCTTCTGTCCATCTGTTGAAGCTCTGTAGCCTCCTAGGACCTGGCGTCCACATATGTGCACATCTATGTCACACATTTTGGGTTATTCAGGCAATACATCGTTTTTGCCAATCACTATTCAACTGTGACTTTATTCTGTTCCATCAAAATGATTAAAACATAAAATTTTCAAATCAGCAACAATGGCAAATTTCAAATGACTTTTACCGACTTTTTTGACCAATTAAAAAATGTACAAAAATATCTCACCCCTCACAAAATTTCCTTGGGGCTTTTTTTGGGGGAGCAATTATTTCTCCAATCTCCAATCCTCCCCCAACCTCACACCTCCAGCTTCTGTGTGAAATTAGAAGTAGTGGTGGTCACGTTAGCAGCCTCCTCCTGACAAGAGCATATCAATCAACTGATTCACCCTTATTAGATTAAACTATGGGGGTGTTGCATCGTTAATGTGAAAAATGACGTGGACACCGACGGATGGAAAAATCTATTCCACCAGCAGCAAGCCAGGAGTCCGAGCAAAGAGGGGCCAATGTTTCTAATGGGACTATTTGGAGTTTGAACCAAGGGCAGTCATATCGATTAATAGAAATCTTAATCTGTCGGCACAAGTGTGGACCATTGATTGATGCGATCTTCCAGGTAGGGATGGGGTAGGGGGGGCTGCAGGGAAATGGATAATGAATATTGTGTGGAGATATAAAATTTAGAACCTAAAGGTTACGGTTGCCAGGATACAGTTTAACCAGATTTCGATACCAAGGAAAAGTCCTTTAGGCTACTTTTTTAACAATGGATTACTTAAACCTAAACCATAACATTTAAAATATCATCTGATTATCGTCACTGAGAGAAAAAATATCTAAGTTTGATTTCCGAAAGTCATCGCCCGTGCACCACCAATGGAGATGTACAGGGAGCACAAAAGGATCAGACTTTTACAAACTAGCATACCTGCTGTATACAAGTGTATGCACTGTATGCACACGCAAATCTAATTAACACGCCGGCGTTATCATAAAGCGCTAACCTCTATCACACTAATCTTATATCACAGACACTTCTTACAGGCGCCCTGCCAAGATCTGCTCCGTGCGAAACTGCTGAAAAGGCTATTTTACACAATATGCATTATTTAAAAGATGAGACACTCCAAAATGCAAATTCACACAAAGAAAAAAAACGTCACAATTCTCGCTTCAATATGCAATTAAGTGTCAGCGAGCATCAACTCTTGAGGAAGATGTTTTCACAAATTTAACACAATTGCCTGTCAAAGCAAAGAGTGCAACTGAAAACTCCCCAAATTTCAAGTATTACGTTGGCAGACAGACTTGAAATCCAGCTGCGGGCTTCTATAACAAAGAGCGGACTTGTACGGCTCTCGTGCCAAATCTGAAAAGGCAGTAAGTGATCAATACAGACTGTTTTGAAGCTGCGCTGGGAGGCTAGCCAGTTAGAGCTAGAGCTAGTGATAGCACGTGAATAATGGCATTGAAATGGACACGCATAAAGAGTTGCCTTTTTGTTGTTATTTTGCTTGGGCTGCCAGTTTTTGTGAAGTTAAAAGTGTGAAGCACGTGCGGCTCTTGTGGAATTTTCTCCTGGGATGAGCCTTGGCAGAATAGGTTATTTTAAAATGCTGCTGATAAGTCTTGTGTTTGCCCCTTTCAGTACAGAGTAGCCGTAGTTTCATAAGTAAATACAGTATTAATAACAACTTTAGGCCATGAACGAATGTAGCGTGCTTAAGTGGTTGTGAAGTAAATTAATAATGCAATGTACAACTTATTTGTGGTGTCCAAAAAGTGCCACATTGAATTCATAAATTTTTATAATACCTTTAACATGCCCGCTTGGTTTTATTCCCGATTAGGGCTTTACTGTATATACAGGACCTATGAGTTGACTTCATGAGGCGTGTGACTTTGGAATGTCCTCTCCGGGCTTCTGTAGCTGTCAGGGGAAAACGACAGGCGCTTATCTGGCCCTGTCTGCGGGCTTATCTAGCGCTCACCTACACGTCGATGGCCAATCAATGCCAAGCCTTCAGTGCACTGTCAATATAACAAATGGCCAATTCAGACTCGCACTTAGAGCACTCCAGCAGACAACCCGCACATGGGGGCACAAAAAATGGGTTAGGTCCCCCCGGGCGCACGTGAAGAATAGGTCACACTGTCCATAAAGTCGATATGGAAAGAGACGTGCACTTGTGGTCAATGGGTAAAGAGGTAAAACGTGCATGGTTCAAGAAGTAAACTAGAAAGAAATGCTCGATTTAGAAGTTTGCGACTAACTTTTCCAAAGATGGGTGAGTGCGGTGGGCGTGTTATGGAGGGCATCTGGATAAACCGAACCATTTTTATTACTATATTTCTATTTTTTTAATTTTTCCTTGTGCTCAAACAGTGAGATACTACATTCATACCATATGCCATACAACTGTACAACAACTCCCCTTATGTAACAGATAACCCTATGTCCTGTCAATCACTAGTACATCTTTGCACTCTTGTATATAGCGGGTGACACATTTGTATTACTATATTTCTAGTTTTTATTCTAACATGTACATATATTTATATAACGATGCCTTATTTGACTCCAGTTTCTTGCCACTTATTATTATTTATTACCATGTATAATTTTTTTTCTCTTTGTTATTAAAATATATTGTGATCTGTGAGCTACTGTGTTCAAATTCAATAAAGTTTGTCTATGTCTAAGGCTAAAAAAATAAATCGATATGCTCATTTTGAGGTAGAGTTCTGCATATGACGCATGTTTCAGTGAAGCTGGGTCAGAAACATCGCTTGAGGCACATACAGCTCCTCTCCACGTATTGAACTAGGTTTGGCCAAGAGTACCAAGCTTGAATGTTAATATATTGTGTTATTAGTACTGGGTTTCAAATCCTGAGCCTTATCGCTGTGAGGGGAGACTGTCCTGGACTCTCACCCACTGTGCAGAGAAGAATGTAGACTATAGATCAAGAGTACAGTACAAGATACAGCTGCACCAAAGTCAATACGCACACAAGGCTAACTTGGATTCAAAGCCAAAAGTCAATCTTTAACTTCCAAAGCTTCAATAACCCACAAATAATAAACACACAAGGCCTTTTTAAAGTGTACTATGCAACTTTTCTGGTGGAGGGCCCATACATGCTTGCCCCTAGGTTAAGTTCCATGCCAGACCCGTGTAGAAGCGAGTATTGAATATATGTTTTTCAAGATATTTTTGAGCAATAAAAACCTGCAACTGAATAAATGACAGGTGGATGAGTTTAATACCTTCCTATGGAGCATACCTGCAGTTGTTTTTATTCCGTATGTATATGTTTAACGCACAAATCCTGCGTATTTAGGTTCTCTCAAGAAGAAAACGCTCTGTTCCACCTTGTGACATCATGTGGTACTACAGAAAGTGCTTCACTGCGTCCATACACCTTCACTAGAATTATTTAAATGATTTCAGCCACTTTTTGCAAGTGCCAATCTCTCCTGAAGAAAAGGCAAAAAGCGGCTGGTAACTTGAAAACTACCACTCCATGGCATCACAAAGTTCAACAGAGCATTTTGAGCCTTGGAGATGTAGACAAACGAATGCTAATGAGCACAACTCTAGGTATATTTCAGATGAACAACAGTTTAACAAAGCAAAATGTCACAGGAGTCTATTTTGCATACTATAGGACCTTCAAATCTGATAAAACATGGTAAAGTTTTAGCCGTTCTCATCTTGACGTACCTGCAAGCGACAGAAGTGTTGTTCCTTTGAAAGCTTGCTATATATCCTTAATAGAAAACCAACAAGGAGAGTCAGGACTTGAATTTGCTGCCGGTAGCACTTTGAAGAAAATGTCACCAACCCCAGTGGGCCAACCAATTTCCCCTGACCGCTCTCCTCCTACTGTTTCAACATTTTTTATTTTTTGCATTTTTGGACTCTCAGAGAAAATGGTGGTTCTCTGCTGTCTCCAAATCGGTTTTCCTATAAGTGGTTGCGAAAAGTTTAGGCCCCAATCATGGTCGACCTTCCGATACGTCCAGAGAAGAGAAAACACAAGGAGGACGCCGATCAAGCTGAGAGTCCAATCAATACAGTACCTGGGGATCAGAAAATGGCTTCCTCTCACCGACGTAGAGGTCAACTTGAAGCCTGAAGAGTAACTAAAGACCTGCGACTACCAAGTATGTATTTGGTTTGGGCCTAATGTGGTACTGATTTAGTCCAGTCCAAGACCTGTCCTTGTTTAGACATGATTACAGCATTGTTGCATTATTCATTCACTCTAGGCCTGTCATGATAGTGTAGTGGTAATTTTCAAGATGCAGGGTTTGTGTGTTAAAGGTAGTTGACTGAAACAAAACGCAATTCCAGGTACGTTTGTGACGAGGAAACGACCTTATAACATCAGAAAATAGCGTAAATATGGGCCCTTTAAATGAATACACACAAATAATTGGAAATCTACTTTAAAAATCAGCGGGTAGTCTGAACAAAAGCATCTCCCCCTCACTTCCATTCTTCCCCATATCAAACGCGCAATCGGTCCCCTTTATGAGACAACACTTGAGTTTTATACCTCTGCTAACATGCGATAACGGCCTGACACAAACCTCTTCGACGCCATCTTCGAACAAAAACAGGGATAAAAACGCTGACAGAATTGCGAGAGAGGATTAAGTGCCTTTGCCGATACTGGAATAAGGGCCTTTTAATATGTCTGGACCGAGTTTAGGTTAGGAAGGCAGTAAAAAAAAGCACTTAGCAGCGTAATGTGCGATCTTTGAGGATAAAACGTAACCTCTCCGACACTTGGGGAAAGAAATTACAGAGTGGACAATAAATTCAGCTCCTGTAAGATGCGCCATTAGAATAGTCCTGGCAGACGGGCAGAGAGGAGCGCGAGAAAAGGTGCTTGGACATGCAAAGGCTACTGAAATAAGTGTTCTCATGAATTCAAAAGTGCACGGCAAGAATAACAGGAATGGACCAAGAATTCAGCATTACAATGGAAAATATCCTTGGCAGACAGGCATCTATTCAAACACAGGATCTTCTAGGCGTATCATCACATCTGTAAAGAATTTTAAGATAAGTCATTGGTCATGGTAAATTCATCCATCACATACATATTATATATTACCGTTGTGCTGTTGGGCCTGACAATTTACCTCTGTTAATGTGTAAGATTGTTGTAAAAAAAAACAAGAAAAGAATGGCAACCTCATCTCCTCCATCTGTCTAAAATGGACATAGGCCTATCGGTAAACTGGTTCTAAAGAAAGCAAATAGAAGTGTACATTTTTAAAACTAAAACTAAATTAAAGATGCACTATGTAACTTTTCTGGTTGGGTGTCCGCCATCTGCGTATGCGAATGTTTCACAGTATTCATATGTATCTCCATGGAGAAGGTGAAATCACAAGGCAACGTTATCAAACATGTCTATGGAGAGGCAACCCTGCTCTTTCAATTTATTTTTTGAGGAATTAGCATCTGTTTTTAACTAATAACCAGAATATTCCGTGCAGAAAAGTTGCATGGCGCTTCTTTAAAAATCCTACTCTTGGACCATGATGGTTTGTATGCTTCATTAGGTCTATTTCTGCTGATATGTGCGACAACGGTATTGCATTAAACTCATGAACCTCCATGCAGACAAGAAGGGAAAGCTACAAGGTAATGTTATAGACCAGATCTATGGAGAGCGAGGCCTTGTCACATTTAGGTTTATGTCATACTGTAGAACATTTCAGGCAGAAAAGTTACATAATGCATATTTTTAATATTTTATCCTTTGACGATGATTGATTTGATGATTGGTTTATTAGACAGGACCAGAACAGTGTGGATTATGGGTTAAGAATGGGAGAAAAATTCATCAAAGTATCAGACTTGGGAATCAATCTGCTGTTACCAAACTCCATAAAGAGCAGCACTTGCATTCTGATTACTAGTATTCACAAAGCACAGTGCGGTTTGCGGTCTCCTCCAGTGCTTCTCCGTTGGAACCCTTATGTCCCTATCAGAAGAGCTGATGTCAGTACAAAGCAGAACAGATTGTGGTGTATTGGAGCATGTTTAGTACAGTGAGAGGAGCTCCAGGGCCGGCCTGGTGATTATGGACACTATTAGCTGTGAATGTGTGGCATGAGCAGAGCCAAGAGCTGCAGACATCCAAGGCTCTCCATCAGGGTCAAAAGTAATTAGTACCAAAATGACAGAAATGCACCTCTATTCACAGGCGGAGGTCAGAAAAGAAGGGGAAGAATGTACAGACTTGTTTGATGGTAACATGGATGGTTTTTGCACAGTCGAACGCACTTGAAACTCCATTGCTTCTTATGATGAAAGAAAAGCAGAGCACAGAGATCACTCAAGGTATATCTGAACAACGTGAACTATTTGTGCACATGCTTACAGACATGAATAAAGAATTCCTCAAAAGGCCGACAGAATAAAATATACTGTATTCAGAGCTTCGTCCTTCCTCCTTCAACCACGCAGACAGGTACTCCTGACTGACAATCTGGATCAAGATATGAGCCCAGGATTTCAAACATGAGTTCATTCAAGTGGATTGAATTTTTCCAAACCTGATATAAATTGGGGATTTCAAAGCAGTTTTGATCCTGGACATTCAGCATTTTTTTCTGCTCTTTGGGGCGTTTCATAACTCTAGACCCAAACATGATGAATGGATAGATTTTGATCCTGAAAATCTATATGATAATGATGATAATATGATACATGAACTATGAGACTTAGTTTGTGCTGTAGGACTCTGCTGTACTGTTGCTAATTTGTTTGTTGCTAATTTGTTGCTGTAATTTTGAACTGATGCCAAGATGATGCAATGAGGAATAAAGGGTAAATGCATAATAAGCTCAAGCTTCAGCCTACACCTTTTCAGTCTGTATATGTTAAATGTGACTGTCTATGGAATAGTGTCAGAATATGCTTGCGACCAAAATCAATCAATCAATCAATCAATTAATCAATCAATAATTCCATTGTTATAACACAATATTATAATATTGTGGATTTGATGCTGATCCAAATTTTTAAATGTGTATTTTTACCACTTCACTGGGTTTAAATATTGAGTTCTGAGTTCAAATATTGAGTTCAAATATTTCTCTATCAGTGGTCCCCAACCTTTTTTGCTCCACAGACCAGTTTAATGTCCGACAATATTCTCGTTCGTGGGGGTGGGGGTGGTTCTCATTTCGGGACGTGAAAAATTGAGGACCCGGGGGTTTGGGGACCGCTGCTCTATATAGAGACAATATACATAATCAATCTAAACTGAATTTAAATTTCATGCTCATTGGGTAATAACTATGAAAAGTGTGTAGCAAATGTAGTAGATCATAAATCCAGTAAATATGTTCAAATCGTCTCATCTCACATCATCAAAACAAGATCTGAAGGTCTTACAAGCTTCTTTAGCCTCTCTAATTCCTAGTCTATAAGTCAATATGCACAAATGAACCCAGCCTCAAACCAACAGAAAAAGGGCAAATCTTCAACCTACGATAACCCACAACAAGATCGAGTAAAGCAAATCAACATGTAAAACTCAAAACGTCCTCCTTGGCATTGAAATCACAGGGCTCTTTACTACATTTCAATCAGCGTAGTGAAGAAAAATGTGATAACGTGTGCCCCAGCTGTTGCTCCAAATATCACTGCTACGCCCTTGATAGAAATGCAGGCTTATTTCTCCAGCAAGATAAAAAATCATTTCATTCTTTCTCTCTAAATCCCCCGAGTGGCCTTTTTGTATCCAGATTTGTCAAAGGTGATAGAATTTCATTACATGTGAGCCTGGCAACACATGTATGCTGCGGAAATCTCTTGAGCTTCAGTCAGATGCCCTCCCAAGTCAACGCTCCTCCAGCATCTGTCAGTGATGGATTGCTCCGTGCCTCTCTCCAATGTCCTAGCAACCTTAGCACATCTGTCATACAAGCGAACGGCAAGCGCGCGTTTTTTTTTTTCCCCCACAATGCAACGCGCTGGTTATCAATTACAGTGCAAGTCACATAAAGATGGCGGCAAAATCTGAGGAGAATCGGAAGGAAAACAATAATGGCTTACCTATGGAGAGAATCGGCGATGGCGAATTCAGGTTGCATGGAAGAAAAAAAAGACAAAAATACTTAATTAGTTTTGACAATAAATATAAAAATATGTTCTAAGAAAGCATTTTATTACTAGGGTAAAGGCTAAAGTAAGTCTTAACCGTATTCAAACCAGGGAAGAAACAGGTTCTGATCAGTTCTAAACCCAATCCAAGACTTAACTAGAACAGCTTAAACCGGAATTTACTCTTGTGAGCTTTAAATTGTGTTATAAAAGTGTTACCGCCGCAAAAACATACCTGGGGTTGTGTTTTGTTTCATTCATATATGTTTAAGTAAGGTGTTATTATCCGTGTCTACATCTCTAAAGCTCAAAATGCTCTGTTCCACCTTGTGATGTCATATTCAGGTAGTTTTCAAGTTAACGTTTACCTTTTTAGTTTAGTACCAATTGGCAATTCCAAGGCTGAAATAATCCAAATGATTCTAGTAAAGGTGTATGGAGATTAAAAACACAGCAGAGCACTTCCTGTATTACCACATGACATCACAAGGTGGAACGGAGTGTTTTTAGTGTGGGAGAAGAACTCCTAAGCCTAAATATGCAGGTTTTGTGTGTTAAACATGCGTTGAAGGTATGTTTGTGATGAGGAAACAACATTATAACATGGTTCAGAACATAGAGTAATATAGGACACAAAATTGTGACAAAACCAGGCCCAAATCCAGCCTGAACCAGGACTAGACCAGGATAAAACCGGGACAAATCCAGAACAAAGCCAGGACCAACCTATACATCAGAAGTGAGATGTAGATTCCCATATTCATTCATGTAATGTTACACCTTATCATAGCAGTTGCCAAAAATGTTGTTAAAATCAATTCTCAGCGGAGCACACATCCCCCCCTTCCGCTTCCTCTTCCTTCACTTCTTAATGATTTTTACTTCACTAGTCAAGAACAAATTAGCATCTTCGTTAGCGCGCACACAAACGCGACGCACAACTGGGAATCATCGGCCCATTGAGAAGAAGGGGAAAGCGAAAGTTTACTTTGGTGGAGTTTGGATCGATGGAGTGAGAGAGAACGACAGAAAGAAAAAGAGAGAGAGATGAGGCAAGGGGGATTCGGCAAATCGGCTCTGGGGGGGATACGGGCCCCGGACAACTGGTAATTAGCAAACTTGTAAAATAAAGGGGGCGGGTGGGGTAATGATTGCCGATACGCCTGCGATGTCCTTGTTGTGCTGGGTTCCAGATGCTCGGAGAAAAGTGCAGATGACGTACGGAGGATGGAGAGGGAGAAGGAGGGATGGGCGGGCTGTTAGGTGACACAACTGACAACTTCGAAACTACTTCATTAGCGCAACTTCAGTCAGTTATGTAGACTTGGTTCACTGGCGACTGCATGATTAAAGGTCCTGAATTAAGCAATGTGGACATTTTTTATGATTTATTTGTCGCCATTTTCTCATATAGAATCTTTAATGTCTAACTTGATTAACAGAGCTTCAGACAGACCAGTGCTTCCAGTTAGCTTCACCCACCTCTGAGAATATTGATGACATTAGGATGAGAACCCTGAGGAAAGCAAGTGTCAAGGCGAGACGATTTTAACCAACCAGAAATTATGCTGAATGAAAATCCACTGGAAGCAACTGTCTCTGCGTCTCCCAGAAAGTTGTTAAAATATTAAGGAATTCTTTTATGGATTTCACACTGGGGTATTTTGTGAACGACAGTGACAGCTCCTCTCACGCGATTGGCCATTACACGTGTCAATCAAAACTGCCAATCACAAGACCTTCCCCCTTGACGTCTCCAGTCAAACGGTCCATTGCTTTTTAGAACCGCCTGTGTCCAACGCTGTTAAAAATCACAATTACATTTTGCCTACTTTGCGCTGGCATAAAAACAGCAAGCATTTTAGCACCTCTTACATCTCTGCTCCGTAGCTATGGTAACAGTTCCTATAGCAAAACATTTACATCTTTTCAAGGCTGACCACAGTATGCACAGTCCAGGTGACAAAATTGTATTTTTGCTTGCACGTTAGCCATTTAAAGCCATTATCAATATCAGAATATCTATAAATGTCGTGATACTAAATATTTTTTGGTATCTTTTAGTATTTCTTTGTGACCACACTCCAATTTTGTTGCTTATTTAGTAGACGGAAGCTTGTTTATGGAATACACTTGACATACTTCACTGTTTTGATGATTAAAATAGATGTACTTCATATTAACTTTGCAGAAGCGTTGGTTTAAACATGCACTGTGTAACTATCTGGTTGGTTGTTTCTATGGATATGTCACTGCTCTGCCTGGAATGTTCCACAAGATGACAGCTCTACCTTACATTTATTCAATTACAGGAGGTTTTATTGCTCAAAAATGCACAAAAAAACAGGCATTTTAACCATGAGCAGGGTCGCTTCTCCACAGATCTGATCTGTAGCTTGGTCCGGTTTGGTCTCCATGGAGATATAAAAGGTTTAATACCATAGTGTGCAACATTTCAGACACAGGAATAACATCTAAATGGAATATCGAATCGTGAGGGAGCCTGTGATTCCCAGCCCCGGCTACAGTATCATTTGCCTTATCAGTTCCCCTCTCATACATCAAGCCGAGTGCACCTTGACATGAGTGTCGGGGGCCATTTTGTCTTGACCCAACAACCACCTATTCCGTCCAATCATGCGTGTTACTTGTACCTCGATGATTGGCATTCATCTTGTACCTGTCAGGCGGCAGGTGATGGAGCCCTGTGCTTTCAGAATGACAACAAGGTGCAGAGACCAGAGTAGTGACAGGAAAATTGACCCTGTTAACCAATAGGCTGTTTCTGCTGCTCAGGCAACAGGTGCTAAAGGGTAATAATAGAGGATTTGGAGTGTAGCTGTAATCTTCCAATTCTCTGGCGAATTTATACTTGAAGAATGAATTTTATTGACAGAAATATATAGAGAGAATGATATATGGGTTAACCGATAAACCAGGCTGATATTTGCACTTTTTAGCTTATTGCACTTGCACTTTTCCGTCAAAAGTTTTTCTCTATGGAGATATTGTTATTGCTTTGTTTGGAATGTTTTTCACAGTATGGCATTAAACCTTTCTATCATCATGGAGCCCAAACCAGACCAAGTTACAAGTCAGATCTGTGGAGAGGTAACCACGCTCGCAGTCAGAATACCTGTTTTTTAAAGGCGTTTTTGAGCTATAAAACCACCTGTAATTGAATAAATGTAAGGCAGAGCTGTTTTATGTTACATTGTGGAACAATCCAGGCACAAAAATGACATATCCATAGACACAAGCAGGTGATGTCCCAACCAGCGTGTAGTAAAACAAGGTCGAGGGTGAGTTTGTATTAAATTTAAATTAGATTATTTGGGATAAATCGATCCCTTCAGTCAATAGGTCAATGGTCAGTGCTATGGTAACTGTCCACCTTTTTCATCATTCTGAAACCCATGGATTTTTTTTTTTATACCATGCAATTCCACTCAACTCACTCAAATTTTTATCTTAACTTAGACCTTAGGCGTTATCCACTACCACATACTAATAAACAGAAGTTGGTTCATCCTGCCTTCTGACTGGATAATGGACGGAATGGAAAACACAAATAAAAAATAAGAAAAATCTAAAGATTTTGAAAATATACATTCAGGATTTGAATTTTTATTTATTTATTTATTTTTTACAACATTTTACACCATTTCTACATACTACCGTGAAGCCATTTAAAATACAAATACAAATGCAGTTTCTAAAGCTGATCTAAAGAAACCCTGAAAAAGTCCATACAATGAAACAGAGAGTGTGCGCTTTCGAGTGTAAATTAAATGAGCCAATATAAATGCAAACCCGCCTTTCTCTTCTTTACAAATGACCAATCCAACTTTAGACAATAGCTTCTCTAACCCAATCATTATGGACCCATTTACGCTATTTGTGGCTCTGTGCTATTGTATCCCTTAAAGTCCATTTGTGTTTTTTCCAAGAACCATTTTCGAGCTAGTGCTAAACACGGCCTAACCATGAAATCCCTAAGATAACTGTAGGTTGGTGGTTGGCAGGCATCGCTAATCACATTGGAAACACCGCGGAGGTAAGGAGGACTGCTTCGAGGTCAAACGAAGAACAACATTGGGGCCTATTTTTTTTCCGCGCTAATGGGCCCGGAACGCATTATCTTTTAGCCATCTGGTTGGGTTTGCTTACCTCCCTTAGCGCATTGGAAGGTTGAAAAGAAGCTAACTTTTGAGGACATCTTTGTTGTCGGCGGGGAACCTAAGACAAAGGCAATTGGAGTGTTTAGAAACGGCGAGAGATATCGATCGGGTTGGGTAATTGTAATGGAGAAAGAGCGGCGCTAGCTTAAGCGCAGGGGGGCGCAGGCCGGGGATCTAAATATGATGAAGTGTCATGCTGATTGCGCCTTGTTTGAGCTGTCAAAAGTGTCAGCCTGTGTTTTCTACACCGCTGGATTCACCCGCTGCTGAGACGTATGGTTGTTACTACGGCGACAACAGATAGCGCATGCGGGGAGCTCATGAATTAAGTCTATTAGGCGAGTAATGGCCAAGCTGGGTTAGCTGCAATTATGGATAATCAGAATTAAATCATGTGTGTGACGCTGTGGTGATACAAAAAATACGGTTTTTACAGTAAGAAAAAATTGTATTCCAAAATAATGTCCCAAAAATTTTAGATTTAGGTTTAAATAGTTATGAAAAAAATATTAGTTGCCATCACATTTAATAATTCACAACAAAACTTTACATTCCAAACTTTAAATGGTGAGTGGTTCCTTGATGTAAAGCGCTTTGAAGACTTAATTTCAGCATTTAATTTTGTGTTGTCGATGCAAATGAGCTATTGTCTATAGAAAAGTTTTAATTGGCTTAATACTATCTGAATACGTGGCACTCCTCCACAGAATCTGAAATCATAATTAAGCGTAGCACTGTAACTGACATTGCACTCCCAGGAATAACAGCTTTGGCAACATTTGGAGTGTTTCTTGCGTGAGGCCAAACAAAATCCAAATTCACTGTCTTATCTTCATTTCAATTAGCATAGCGCTCTTCTCCGGCACAAACACGCCTCTATTAAGAATCCCCAGACACTTTTGGAGATGCGGTTTACATTTCAAGATAATGTTAACTTCAGCCAAGGGCAAGCCGTGGCCTTTCCCCATCAAATGCGGGAGAAGTGATGGTGCTTTCTTTTAATGGTAGGAGCTGGCGTCCTTGGCAAGAGGCTTGAAAAGAGAAAGAAGTCAGCTAAGTGCGACTTGCTAACCCCGAGGGCAGCCGGGACCGAGCTACGCTATACACTATTAATGCAAAGTGGAGGAAAAGTTTGGCACTTCTAACTAGCTTCAGATTGAGTTTGGAAATGTGCTCGCAGCGGAACAAGGACAGACAGATCGGGCAGAAGCAATCAAACATTTTCAATCTGGATTTGATGTGTACATTGGCGATTTGGTGCACATTTTGCGACGCATTAACACATAACTGGAACGCTAATAAGAAGGCTTCTCCAAGGAACCTAGAGCTACATGAAAACCAAAACAAAGACGTACATAATTAAATAATACTGAAATACTAATACTACCATTACCACTGCACATTGCTGATTCAGTGCATGTTATCACATTGCCTGTATCACTCAACCTGTTAGCAAGACGGCTTCTTCAATGGACCTACCTATCGCCAAAATGTTTATGTGGTTATGAATTACAGTTTTTACTTCTTATATACAGCTACTACCACCATCACTACTACTACCACCGCTACTACTACTACCACCACCACTATTACTATTAATACTATACATTTCCAATTCGGTACAAGTTTTCGCGTTGCTCGTATCACATAACCGTAATGCTTTAGACATCTATATAGTGTTACTGCCACTGTACATTGCCGATTCAGTGCAGGTTTTCACGTCGCACATATCGTCACACAACCGGAACGCTTTAAACGGCTAGCAAAAAGGCTTCTCCAAGAGACCTAGCGCTACATGCTAATTTCATTATGGGCGGCTATGCAAGAGAGACATCTTTGTATGCTAATGAGGGAGCTTAGTGTAAGTAAATTACCAGTCGCGCCTGCCAACTGTGTGATTATGGATGTGCACTATGTCGGCAGGAACACTCCTCCAGAGCAGAGTTCACTTCCATAAAACATCTGTTCAAGGAGTATTCGGAGTACTGCACTTTTTTAATTACTACAAATAGCCAAATTAGCGTCATGGTTTAGACGTGTGAAGGATGGAAGACATAATTCCTTCTTTTAAATTCTTAATTTAAACTATTGTGTGCAGGACTGGACAACAGATGATCATATCTAAATATTCACTCATTGGGGCCATTAAGTTTAGCTAACTTAAATATAAAGTAAAAAAAAAAAAAAGGAAAAACGCGAGAAAGGCTTGTGTTGATTTTGCAAGTACAACAACCACAAAACTATCATACTACTTCTACAACTACTACTACAGATTCTATTATGACACATCTTGACTTTTCATGTTATCTGCTGTTATTTTCATGTTATTTTCATGATTTACTGAGAAACACAAGCTGGTTTTAGCAATACAGTCTGGCAACCCAAAGTAAGGAGTTTACCTGGATTTCTGATTGGATAATGGAAACCAAACCAGAGACCTGTAGACAATTAATACAAATGATTATAAATTAATGTGAATATACAGACGTTCAGAAACTGCTCTACTACTACTACTATTACTACTGTCGATACATACAGGTCCTGGGCGGTTGCTGAAAACTCATGAAATCATGGACTCCACATAGAAATTTCATCACCCAACCTCCTTCTTGATGCTCGAAAGTGCTCACTATAATATTAATACTACCACTGCTAACTTTCTTTACTCAGGCTCCCAAAGTTTGCCAATACCTTCAATGAGACAGCCGCGTGTTTCCCAGGCAAACACAAACGCCCCTAAACTTATATTTATATTGATGATTCTATTGCAGTCTTCTAATAACTGGCCTCTTCAATAATTCATGGCTCACTCACTGCTTTCTGAATCAATCTCTCATAAACAAACAGTGGCTGGCTTCATTCTGCAGGACCACCCAGACACCTCTATAAGGAGGCTGGACTGTCATCGTCCATCAGCTCCCACAAGTAATATCTCAGGCATTTTATGGAGAAGTTAAATCAGTTTGAAAGATTTTTTTTTAAAGTTGGGTTAGAAAAATCAATGTGACAATTTCATTATTCTGTTGTTTCATATTTTATGTATATCCGTATATATTATATTATTATTATTATTATATTATATATCCGTATATTATTATATATATATTATATATATTTTAACGTATATCCAATTTTTTTCACCCATTTTTTTAAATTCAAATTGTTGGTTTGTAAATTAATTTGCATTTATTTCCACAGTGTGAGTGGGTGGACAAAAGACAAAAGGCCTATTGTGCTTGTGTCTGCTATAGTTATAATTTATCACATAGATCATTATGTTATAATTTAAACATTTTAAATCCCAATACGGATCTAAAACAACTCTGTAAAAAGAAACAAGTTTGCTGACTTCAGAGTTAGAAAACTGTGGTGTCCACTGAGATCTTAGCATAATCGTCCAACAAAGAGCTATGAAGTTGTTGGTGCCTCCTATGGACAGCTGCTACACGGAGCTGCTGAATCCTGAAGTAAGTGCAGAGCAGTGAGTGTATACTGGTGGCGGTGAAAACAGGATCTGCAAAATGGTGACAAAAGCAATTAAAGATTGCCCAAACACATAGGAATCACTCCACAGAGCGTAAATGAGAAGGAGAAACAACTATAACAGCTCTGAAAATCAGATTTTGGATAATAGTTTTTAGTTTAAGTTAAAAAAAATTTAGGATCAGCTTTTTTTTGGCTGTTGAGTAAAGCTTCAAATAAAGACATGAATTGCTATTTTTATATTTTTATTTTTGCTATAGTTTGAACCGCCAGTTTTACAAATGCCACAGCATCATTAATGAGTCCAGTCCAAGTGTGTATTTACCTGCCTCTGTCCCACCCCCTCACTCCTCCACGAGCGCTCACCCCCGGAGCTCCTTTTCAAATGCATGGATCACTTTGTAGCTCCATCAAAATGTCACTCTCCAGCGTGGCCATTGTGGAGACACTTGGATGTTGTCGGTCTAATTAGCCGTGCCAAAACATGCATTAACATTTCAAAAGGTCAAGGTCAATACACGTACAATTGAAACGCTGTGAGAAGGATCACTTATGCTATGGCAGGCTCATGAGCTTGTAGTGCTAATGCATAAGTATTGTTGCTAAGCTAATAGGCACAATAGTTTTAGTTACATATACTTCAGACTTCACTTTACGAACAAAACCATGGCAACGGAGTGATTTTACTTCCATCAAGAACTTTAAATTATATACCCAAGATCATTTTGAACTAGACAGATTTGAAGTTGTCTTTCTGTTTTCCGCGAGAAAGAGAGAGAACATATTATCCTCTATTGCCCTATAACAATTTAGATTCTCAGGTTTTCAGGTCTTTTGTTCTTACCAAAACCAATTCTAGAAATAAAACATAAGAGATAGACAATCAAGAGGTGCCAATACTGCGAAAACTAAAAGCATACCATGTAACTTTTTTGTTCGAGGGTCCTCCACCTGCTTGTCTCCGTGAAGATTGTATTGCTTTACCTGAAATGTTACGTGGCAGGGCATTAAACCTATCTTGTATTTATGAAAGTACATGTGTTTCTATTCATACAAAACATACTTGACTATGTGGTGTCACCTGCTTGTCTCACTCGAGATACAGTAGATAAGGTTAATGCCATACTGTGAAATATTCCATGATATCTCCATGGAAACAAGCTTTTAATGTTATCAGGTAATGTACTTTGCTAACCTTCTTCCTACCTATCCACGCACTTTGCTCTTTTAGCGAATAATTTTACTTAAGTCTGGCGATTTGAAAACATGATTTTTAAATAGTAAAAACTAATTAATAGTGTTGAATGTTGAACTTTTGATGACGCATTTGCAAAGAATAAAAGTGATTAACAACAGGCTGAGGTCAAGAATTCTCAAACGTACTCCAAATTACACTGCGTTTTAAGCTCTGTTTCTATTCTATAAAAATGTGCGTTTGATTTTGAAATCTCTGCAGATAATTACATGCTCTCTTAGCACATAATCTTGTCTTTTTCATGTTGTTTTATTAAAAAATCCAGAGGCGACGGGCTGTGGAGACATGACTCCTCGCTCGGATTTGCTTGTTTGAGGCGTGTTGGCGAGGTGTGAAAATCCTCGGCGGGGGCACCATCTGGGCGGAGACGTGACTGACAGGACCGGGACACGCGGGCGCGCTCAGGGGTCAATGATGTGGAGGCGCCCAAATCAAGCGCTCCCTCTCCCCTGGGAATGATTACGCACTAATTTCATCTCATTTGTGTACCCGCGCTGAGTGGATTAAGCACCTGCCACGCACCAAATGCCCAGAACGTTGTCTTTGTGGATGAACCATTGAGGATAACTTACTGTGTAATGACTGAGCCTGCAAGGTGTGCCAATGGCCAGGTTAAAATTAGATTAAAGGGTCTGTACCTGATTTCAAATTAGGATTCAGGAAGAGGTATAATTAGCCCTGCCCATTTAGTCCTTTCTGCCATTGTGATATCGCACCACAATACACAAACAACTGTCTGGGATCATAAAGTTGTGTCCTTTTGGTTCTCTAATCTCTGCCTAATATTTGCTTTGACGTCAATGCACCGTGACAGAAAATCAAGTGTCTGGGTTTGTTTCGGGCAGTTGGTTTTTCATGATTCTTTGGGCCTGACAAGATGCCTGATTGGTGGAAAAAAGCTGGCCTCTCAGTACCTTCTGTATATTGGATATAGGAGCTCAGATTGGAAAATTTGGATATCGTCTTCACTGGAAAAAACAAAATCTAGTCAAGCTAAAATGACTTGGATTAAGAAAGTTTTACCACAATTTGAGTACATTTCAATTGACAAGTAAAATGATCTGAAAATATTTATGTATTTATTTATTTACTGGTTTATTTGACAGGGACAGTGTACATTAATTAACATAGCTGTAAATGCACCAGAATTATCCGA
This sequence comes from Odontamblyopus lacepedii, assembly GCA_034769755.1. Classification (NCBI taxonomy): domain Eukaryota; kingdom Metazoa; phylum Chordata; class Actinopteri; order Gobiiformes; family Gobiidae; genus Odontamblyopus; species Odontamblyopus lacepedii. The sequence goes on from CM068366.1 coordinate 14,324,119, forward strand.
AAGGCTGTTTTTCATCTGTTGTCCCTGGACAGATCTTAAAATGGACAATGATAACAAAATAAGATTACACAGTGAATAATATCCAATTACTAACAAGCAGTAAAATTTTAGTTATAACTATACAAATCCAAAAATACATCTTGCTACACTTAAAATAAGAAAAACAACTTTTTGCACTTAAAATGAGAAATGTTGCTTGAATAAAAAAAACAAACACTTATTCCACTGGCAGATCATTTTACTTGTCACGATGAATCGACTCAAATAAAGTAAAATGTTCTTAATTTTAGTAATTTTAACTTATATAGATTTTTTTTTCAGTGTTCCAAATATCAATTTATTTGATATTTTAGTTGGACTTATAAATTTATGTAGTGAGATTATTTACTGATCACTGTTGACCCAGAAAGTCTCATAATGTTTGAACTTTTATTTTCTGTACTTTGTTGAGAGATAGACAACAGTCAACAGTTTTGTTTGATTTTATTCTACTTTAAATGAAATAAATGCCGTTTATCTGTTCACATCGGGTATCTGCAGACACTGAAAATCATAGTGTCAAAATTGGTAAAAGAACTGAAAAAACTAGCTATTACCAGGGAAAATGCGACGTAAAATGAATAAATTAGATTTTACAGTCTCAAATGATTTCTTTCTTAGCAGCTTTTACCTTAAAATGCGTAACGTAAAGCGCATTTATTTGGACAAGAATCAATTAAAATCAGGTATAGGTGTTTTTAACAAGATGGGGTATTTTTGAATTAACAAAGACATCATACTACACATTTTCAGTTGACCCATGCATTACAAATATAATTACACTAGCAATTGGCAAATAATAGCTGACAAGACTGCCAATTATGCGCCAATTGTGCTAAAACTGTGAAATGCGAAACAAAATAGGTATGTGGAGAATTATAACCATGGAACCAATGTGTACAGTCAGAGCAGGAAGGCAGAGCATCATGGCGTTCAGTGTTTGGGATAGAAATAATAATGGCTCTTTTAAAAGCGCCACACTGTAGTTTATTTATTTGTGTATTATTTTATGCATTTGATAAGGACAGTTTATATTAACTTCTTTTTATTCCAGTAAATATGACAAATTATAGCAAATATTCTCATTTTCATCTGTTCCGCTGTTGCAGTGAGCCTCGTCATTTTGATCTTAAAGTGTTCGTATTAACCCGCTCTACACGATCCTGGGGTTTTTACGTCGCCATTTTGTCTGTTAATTCATATTTCTGAGCCAAATGCCATGGGGGACGTCACACTTTATTAGTCCACTTCTTTATACAGTCAATGGGGTCAGATTGATGGAAGCAGCGGCCCCCAGTCTGTGCGATAGATCCCTCCGACCACCACATTTTTACACAGGGAAGGTGGGTGAAGTGACTTGCCCAAGGACACAACGACAATATACACTTAGTCCATGCAGGGACTGAACTGGCAGCACTCGAGTTTGGCGGGTGAAGGCTACAATCACTGAGCCACTTCACAAAGAGTGACTCAAGTAGCTGAACTTTTCAGCTAGTTCTGGCAAACCAAATCACACGGTCTCGCGCAAAATAGTTTCCATGCCGTTTTGTCTGTGTTGCTTCATCTCACGGTACGAAAACAGCCACTTTTTTATCCATAAAGGCTCTAGGAAAAGGTCATCTGCTTGTAGGCGCTACACAATTATCAACAAAGAGTGTCTGGAGCTTGTGTTCCAATACAGGGTCACTCCAGTTTTTCATTCACACCCTTTTGTTATCTGTATGTAGCAACCAGGACACCAGCGTAGACATCAACAGAATCTGCATTTTCATTCACAAATAAGCCAATATTGTGCGGAGGTAGCGCGCGAAAGCCAAGACTGGCCCTTCGGAGCCACTTTTTCTGACCCCTGCGCTTGATTGCTTGTGTGAAAAGGAGAGATATGTTATTACCAAACAAAATATCTAATTTGGTGGCAGTTCTGAACACATCCTGCACCATGACAGGGGGGACAACAAAGACGGGCTACTGCTGGTGGAGAGAAATCAATCTTTCTTCTTTTTACTGTGGTGTGAAATGGAATTGGATTTTTCGAAGAGAGGAGGCCTTTAAAAGCATTTGTGTCTCTGGGCACGGTGAGGCAAAATATCACGGGAGTGTAGAAAAACAAGTAAACAAACTATAAGTTGTTGTTATAATGTATGAAAAAGGTGTATAAATGCATAAAAATACCAATTATATGCACTTTTCAGACTGGGGAGGACTCTGCAAAGTACTGGTCCTATCTCACAATGATAAAAGATAGTGGCAAAACCTATAATCCCTCAGTTGTGTAAATCTACTTCACACCTGCCCTGGGGTAAACAAAGAGGTTTATGGCAGCTATACTCGACTTCTTCAACTCCATCATCACAAAAAGAGCAATGCTGGGGGTGTACTACATGCATCTCTATGGTGGAATGTTCAGAAGTTACCATGGAGACACGACGCGGACATTAGCAAGCGCTTTCCAAAATGTTAAGATTGTCTGAAAACTCAAGACAAAGCACAAAAATGACCGAAAAAAGACATTTTCAAGATCAATACAAGTGCCCTGTCCATGGTCCTGGCGCTACGTAACTTTTGCAACATACTTGTCTTCTGTGATGTGTTATAGTGTTGGCACTACCGGGCTAATTTACAGGTCATCTGCAAAGAGGCAACCCCACTCATAGTCAGTTTGTAATAAGATCGATGCTGTGTAACATCTCCATGGAAACAATCATGTGGTTACCTTTCCCCAAAAAAGTTACCCAGTGCATCTTTACACTATGTAACCTTTTGAATGGGAGTCCGTGACCTGCTTGTTTCTATGGATATTTCATTCCTCTGCCTGGAATGTTCCATATTATGACATTAAGCTGCTCTATTTTATCTTTATTAAGTTACAGGTGGTTTTATAGTCCAAAAATACCAAGAAAAACAGGCTTTGAGTGGGGTCGCCTCTCCGCAGATCTGACCTGCAAATTGCCCTAGTTTAGTTTCCGTGAAGACAGAAAGGTTTAATGCCATAGTGTGAAATATTCTAGCTAAAGCAATAACATGTCCATGGAGAAAAGCGTTTGATGGGCTCTCCACCCAAAAGTTGCATCTTTAAGTGAAAATCTTATAAAACTCAGAGTACACCAGCTTTACATCATTAGGAGAGTGTCTTTTCTGGTGTAAAAGTGCTGAGCAGCCTGTTCACACGTCACGTCGGGGTGAACCTGAGACTTCTCGCTGGCCTCTCTGTGGTGGGAGAAGTCTTTGATCAAACACAGCCGCTTTTATTCCTCTCGACCATTAGACACAACTCCGACGAGAGAGATAATCTATGGAGACAGTGTGTGAATCCCAATGAAGGGAATACAGAGCACTACAGACGCTACACAACTGTTATGGAAAATGGATTATGTCATGTATGTGATCAGCTCAAATATGCAAAATTATGAGGGTTTTTACAGTTTTAATTATAGGCTATATATGCTGTTCTATTTTTTTTTTTACTAAATTGGAAGTTCAATTAAATTCAACAAAACTTTCAAATTGAAAACGTTATATTTAGCTAAACATCTTTGTTTATATTACATTTATTTTGAATCTTGAATATTTAAATTCTTTTGATATCTAATGTTGACCTATAATTGTGTTGTGCAATTTTGAAACCAAGAGGCAAGAAAAGGCTAAGGAAACGGATAAGGAGATAGATATAGACCGCTGAGACAAACTTTTGATACCAAACTACCTTCTAGAAGAAACACTTGGACCATTTCAGCACCACCTGAAACACCAGAGTAGAATGAGACTGAGACTTAGAAGAGGCTTTCCTGTCCACAGAGTTCCCCTGGATCCCAGTGGAGACACAGGATCAGGGAGGAGGGACACGTTCTCTCCTCAAATCCAGTTAAACTGCACTGAGACCTTTGACTGAAACACAAAGGTGACTGTGAAGCACGGTGCACTGCTGCATCTTTCCCCACTGTGGGACAAATAAAGGTTATATTTGACCTCATCTTCTGATTAATCCCTGAACCACCACTTTAGAACTTGAAATGCATCTACTAATCTCTATAAAAGAAAGAAATGTTTTGAAGTTAATACTAAAAGTTGTGTTAAACTGTGCTGACTTTGCGCTTCCCTCCTGGAGTCTTCCGTGTACAGTGACTCCACGATCGATGGATTTGATTGGATGATTTGTCTTCATTAAGCGCATTAGGGACGCCCGGAGAGAGACTAGTGCACAACCGGGGACATGCTACGCTAACGGCTACACCAAATGTGCCTATTCACACGGTATGCTAACACGGGTCAGAAAAGTGCCCCCTGTCATATGGACACCCGCTGACTCCAAAGCCACCCGGTCTCAAATCCGTTTGATTAATAAGACTTCAGAATGCAGGGCCAAAGAGCTGGAGGCGTCACTGAAGTGTAGTTTTGATTAAAAGATGAGCCCGGTCCGAGTATCTTTCCCATCAAAGGCTTTTCCGGAGAAAGATGTGACTCAGAGCAGTGCACTATAACTCTACTGCAGGCGAAAAACCAAAATGGCTAACAGGGAATTTTACATCAAAGACAGTCCAAATGCATATGCTGGAAATGCATGTTGCTCGGAGACTTGTGTGTGTATATGGAAAATTCAGGTATACAGGCACTTTAAAATGCTATGTCAGCAGGAATGGAGGAAAATAAAAGTAAAGTTAGCAGAAATAATATATTTTCAATGATCAACAGATCTAAATGTGAATGGTTTTATGACATTATAGCACAAAATAAACAATTTTGAAGCTCCAAGGTACAAATATTAGTTAATTTGCTTCTCTCTCTAAAAATTCTAACCTCAAAAATGCATATGAGCTTCACAAAAAGTATAATTTATGATGAAATGTCTATTATATCTGTACATGAATGTGAAAAACTGAACATTTCTGTAAGAATTTGTCCAGTAAAACCTAAAAATCTGGATTTTTCCTTTGTCCAAAAATGCTAAAAAAATTATGTAAATCACAATTGTAAATGTTTTTAAACTGGGCTCTGATATCGGCACATGTATCAGAGTGGTTTTCATTCATTTCCTTTGCCACATTTCCCTAGATTCTTCAGATTTTGTGATATTCTGAAGCTAATTCACGTTTCCCCATTGAACTCACATTATATTCTACTTAATTTTTGCCTCAAGCTGCCTCCATTCCTTCAATTTACAATGTTTTTGTTTACACATTTTTAAAGCATATGCAGGCCCATTGGTGGTTTTCAGATGCTAGAATGTGATGATCATATTCCCAGTTAGATGACCAGAGGCTCCTGTTGATTACATTGCACTTTGCCATGAAATATCCAAAGGGTAAACGCAAAAACGTTGAACCTGATCATTTCTACGATTGACTACACCAAAGTATACTCACTGTACTAAAACAAAAGCCTGCATCTGAATAATATGTATAGCATTAAACAGTACTGGCCTTTAAAATGCTGTGATGTCTTCTGAAAACCAGCAAAACATCAAATCTGTTCCCAGCAATCTCCAACCAAAGGTATCAGACATTCACAAAACATCTTTATCATATTAAATAAAAATACAGAAACAGGTACAATTGTTTTCCTGATTTGTTCTTTTCTCTGCTGCCTTCTTTTCGACTTGGACCAACAAAACTAAATAATTCAAGTCCATTTTGCTCAGTTATTGGGTAGTTGGAGTCTATACCCCATTTGAACCTTATGGGGTGGGAAAATAGCTAGTTAGACACAGGGCTACTAAAAATAACGGTGCCTTAGAATTTTAAAGCACCTTTCAAGAAGCACGTTACTTTGCTTTATTTACCCAGGGGTGAGTTACTTCATCGTCACACAGCATTATATTGGCTTAAATATATATACTTTTTTCTAGTACTGACATTTTGGTTGTTTTTTGCACTGAAAAACAGAGAAAAACATCCTTACTGCATGAGCTGGCATCTCCACTGACCTGACTCACTTGACCTCACCTGCTCGTTTCCATGGAAATGTTGTTCCTTTGTCTATATTAATCCACAGTATGGCATAAAACCTTTCTATCTCTGCGGAGAATTTTCCAAAGTGTGGCTTTAATTTTCTGTTTTCATGGAATCATGCTTGTACGTTTAACTTGTTGATCTTATATTGCACTTCACAGGGATTTGACTTTTGGTCCCAATGAAGTAATTCTGCAGATTTTACTCCCATCAATATGATAAATTACTAGTCCACTCACTTATACAGCAAGGTGGGTAAAGCGTCTTGCTAAAGGACACAACAACAGATCCAATAATGGTATGGGATATCAGCGCTAATACAAAATGCTTCCAAATATTGTTTCAGGTGATATCCTGGTTGTACATATAAATCGTAAATATAAATTATTCGGTAGTTACTTATATACATAAATAACAGCTTTATAACAAATTTGGATCAGTTTTACCAGTCTCTCCAGTATCAAAATCAGTACCGGAAGTAAAAAAGCTAAATCGATGCATCCCTAAACTACAGTATCCCCTTGATCTGAGCTAGAACCATTGGACATCTTGCACAACTCCACTATGGGCAAATCAGCGTCACAAATTTACCTTTTGTATATTGTTTAGGGCAGTGAAAAAACAGAATCCAAGGTCACACTCCAAAAAACACAACTAGTACTCTTCAAGAGTGTGATTTGCATCATCAAAACCTGAGAAAAGAGCTGCTATCTCCCACCGAAAAGCTGTAATCATGCACATTTCAGACAAAACAAAGCCTCTGTTATTGGATTAAACCACTACTGTGAACTGCCATAGAGATCTTATGAATAGCACTTTTGATTCAGCAAATACCCTTCGGCTGTTCAAATCTTATTACCAGGCATTGTGTTCAAAAAATGTCCCCAAAGTTTTGTGAAAATGTTATCCCATTCTGTGCCAACCGACGTCTCCGATGGATCCTGCCTTTGCTGATACGGGTCCTATTAGTTTTCGAATGTAAAATGCGGCCAGTAATTGAGCGGTTGGCAATGATCAACAACAATCAAGGCTTTGGCCAGGCTCTGATCCAACTTATTTTAACCACACCTAAGCGCAGGTTTGTCCTCGATAGATTTACACAAGACATTGCATTTAGAACGCAAGGACTCGAGAAAAGAGATTTATAAAAAAAAAAAAGAAGTGTGAATGAAACAAAACACAAGCCCAGGTATGTTTTTGATGAGGAAACGACACAGATCAGTAAATAATATAATATAGGCCCTTTAAGTGTCAGGTTACAGAGGTTTTGACCTAGTTTCTAGTTAATATCTCTGAAATTACTGGCACAGAGTTCAATATCTTCTCTGTCAGTAGTACAGTATTTTTTTTCCAAATAGTGGTATTACTTGAGCACAGATGCATCATTGTTGTCAGCTGAAAAGGGAGAGATTGCAGACCATAATAGCAAAAGATGATAAGGCTCAACATTTGAAGATTTTCTGTTATTTCCTTCAAATACAGTGAATCACCCATAGAGTTATAGAAGCCACAGCCATCCATCTGAAATGACAACATCAGAAAATGCCGCTACTGCTACTACTGCTTTTACCGCTACTGATCCAAGGGGCTAAAAGCTTTTACTCATTCAAAATATTACGTTAAAAGTACTGTTATAAATGCGGCTGCCATATACTTCTGCAACTGAAACGGTTGGAGAAGCGAGATCAATTCATTAAAGCAAAGTGACAAAGTTGCAAGAGGCTCAGTAAATTTCAGGTTGAGAACAGTTGAACAAATGTCGCAATAAATCTTTTATTTCTTGGGACTGTTTACAGGCAATTTAACAGTCATGACTAATTCAGAGGCTGACTGCTTAACGCTTCCTCAATTATTTATTTCGACACAGCCCAAGCCTGTACTTAGAAAGAAACTGCGACTTGCACTTCGTATTCTGAAACTTTGAAATTTGACACAATTTGACAACATTTTAAACGCGCTGTATCACTTTTCTGGAAGAGGATGTGTCACCTGCTTATGTGAGGAATGATGATGTTCCACATTTATTCAGTCACATGTGTTTTTTTTTTTTACACAGTTAAAAATACAGTTAAAAAAATGCGTTTTGTCTGGGAGCAGGATCATCATCTCCACAGATCGGACCTGGATCTTGCCCTTGTCTCCATGGAGGTAGTTAAGTTTAATGCCAAACAGTGGATTATTTCACCACGCAAAGAATCTCTTAACATTTCCATAGAGATTTTGACCCAGTGAGTCTACTAACACTACCACTGCTACTATCATTACTAACAAACATTTTACTCATTCTAAATATGAAGTCAAAGTAGATTGTATAGACTATAATAAGATAAGATAAGATATCCTTTATTTGTCCCACAATGGGGAAATTTCAGTGTTGCAACGCACAGTAAAGAGAACAGCAAGAAACAGTAGCAGCAATAGAAGTACAGTTAAGTTAAAAATAGACAAACACTATAAAGATCTATAAAGATAAGGATTATAAAACTATGTATAATATAAATTGCTATCTTAAAACTATATATACAATAAATTACTATCTTACATTATTGCACAGGGTCCCAGTATTGCACAGGCACAGTATTGCATAGAAGTGTATAATAAGAGAGTGTGGCAATACTCATAGCATTTGATCAATCAATTAATAAAACTTTATTTATTTGATTGCAACCAAATGAAGCTCATTGAGATTAGCAGTTAGCAGTGGCTAATCTGCAACCAGGGACGAAACAAAATGGCAAGTCTGAGCGCATCAGTTACAGAGAGAGGGGGGGCTTTTAATATATATATCGATGCTATGGTTAAAGTACTACTATATACACTGCTGCAGCGGCACTGTCCAACAACTACACAAAAACTAGAAAGCAGATGACATCCTCTCCCCTAAAAAGTTCCATAGTGTGCCTTTAAGACATGTTGACCAGATGTTCTTTAAGATCTGGTCCATACTGTTGGTTTATACAGTTGACAGGTGCGAAATAAAGGCGGAAAAATAAAAAGTGGATGTAATAAACGGTTACAAGCAGCTGTCGCTCCTCACACCGGCCCGGGCAGAAGAGAAGGAAGAGGAGGAAGAGCAGGAAGAGGAGGAGGAGGAGGAGGTAAAGGGACCAGTGTGACTGATGGAGACACATGGAGCACGGGGTCCCGGCGCAAACCAGCCAGAACCTACTGTCAGCACACTGCAAGGATCACCGCTCCGACCAGAGAGAGGCCGAGGGAGATGGATGGAGAGATAAAGGAGGAAGGAGAGAGAGACTGTAAGATAGAGAAGAGAGAGGGAGGAAGGAGGGAGACAACGGGAAAGAGAGAGGTGAAAAAAAGAGAGAAAGACAAAGAGAGACAGTCAAAGAGAGGCGTAACGATAAAGGGATTGAGAAAAGGAGGGAGAAACTAAGATAGATAGAGAGGAGAGAGGAGACAACGGGAGAGAGAAGGCAGAGAGACAGGAGTAAGGAGAAAGGGACTGAGAAAAGGAGAGAAAGAGTTCACTATATGTTAGATAAGACACTCATTTTGAGGAGTCAATATTTATACTGTGTTCTTTTTCTTTGCACTAGTGGGGAACATTTTGTTATTTTTCAGCACTACGATGACATTTGAGCTGTTGAAATCTGAATAAATAACGTCTATGACTCATTATAGATACAAACTCACTAACAAAGTGATTCATTCTGCTATTCATTCATTGCAGTTGGTGTTTTTAGCAATATTATACAAATTAGAAGATTTTTCCCTGGTTTACGGTTACTGAGTCAGTGGCATAAATTAGTTTCAGCGTCATCATTTATCGACTATATTTGCTTCAGCCAATATATCACACTTCAAAATGCAATACAGGCCAAATGGAAAGAGAAAGATGGAGAGATGGATAAATGAGAAAGACAGTAAGAGGGACAGAGTAAGGGAGAAAGATAGAAAGAGACAGAAACAAGATGGAGAGCGAGAGAGATAGGGGGAGGAAGAGAGAGAGGATTGAGTGAACTCTGGGTGAACCTCGCACGCCCACGCTGACATTTCACACACTGTTCCCAATGAATCACATCACGAGTAGAAGTGAGAAACAACAACAGGACACTTTTACTTGAGTAACTTATACTGAAGTACATTTTAACTACCATTTGAACTTGATGAGGTTAAGAGTGAGATCACGGGAACAGTATGATTGGATTTCACGGTGAAGAAAAGCAGTAGTAGAGAGGGATACTGCCAATATTGTAAAAAAAAAAAAATGCTGAATTAGATATTAGATATTGCTTATATTGATTTGGTCATAGTTGGCCAAGAAAGTCTCATAAAGATTGAACTTTTATTTATCCAAAGATGTTTTGCTGTTACTTGAGAACTAAATATCAGCTACAGTATACAACACATTTGATAAGCTCTATCTTATTTTATTTTTCATTTTGTTTTAAGGAAAGAAATACTGTTCTTAGCTTTGTTTTCGGTTGATATCAAGTTAAAGCTACAGTATCAGAATCTGTATCAGAACTGAAGAAGCTGAATACAAAAGAGGCGGTAGTAGAAATAACAGTAGAAACTGAAAGTAGGATGACCTTAGTTAATGTATGCTTTCCCTTAATCACGACTGCACTTCACTAAAATATTATACAGTGGCCATAACCAGAAGTACCTGCATTTGCATAAAAAGTCTACTCAAAACTTAAAAGGAGCTTCCACTTATTACTGCTTTTATAGAATATTTCAATAAACCATTGTAGAATAAATGCATCAGACTGGATATATCCGCAAATCGTTACAAGCAAAAACAGTTAATGGCTTGCTTAAAGGACCTATTTTACGCAAAATTGACTCTTATGAGGTTTAAGTCATGTTATAATGCCTTACCTTATCAAAAACATGCCTGGAGTTGTCCTTTATCATTAATCTGTCTACATCTCCAAAGCTCAAAATCCACATTATTCTAGTGAAGGTGTATGGAGTTTGAAAACACAGTGGAGCACTTCCTGTATCACCATATGAAATCACAAGGTGGAACAGAGTTAAATATGCAGGATTTGTTTGTTTCAACGTGTGAATGAAATAAAACAAATCCAGGTATGTTTGTAAGGAAAGGAAGGAAAGGAAAAAACATTTTAACAGATCAGAAAACAGCGTAATATTGGCCCTCTAAATCCTCCTTGCGTTAGCGGTTTGTCCCACGCCGCTTTAACTCCCCTTAATACGTGGCTATATATGTTACCGTGGCGATCGTTGTCTGGTAGTCACCTTGGCTCTAGCTGCCCGTGAGGTCTGCATCCTTCACCTCCTGTGTGGTCATGTGACTGCGGCAGACTCTTCAGGGGCCACGATAACCCGCGCATCATATCGGAAGGGCATCTGGGCCATATGGCTGCACGGGGGAACCTCGATGGCCTGATTTATTGCGCAGCCACTCATTGCTTGTTGATGGATGGCTAATGGAAGGGCAAAGCAATGCATGGGAATGGCAGCGTCATGATGCTAAATATATTATACAGGTACGCACAGTAAGCAGCTATATGGCTAACACGAGTGGGTTTGTATATAGATAGATGTGCCTCAATGTGAATGAAGCGCATTACGACATTAGATCAATTTGGGTTTGACTCATTTTAGTATGTCGTAAGAAGCAAAGGTGGGTAGAGTAGCCAAAAATGACATCAAATTCTCACCAAAATTAAGCTTTCACACTTGTAAGCTTTATTACATTGTCACTTGCAGACGCAGTGGGAAGAATAACCAAAACTTTACTTAAGAGTACTGTTACTACGATAAAAATATGGCTCAAATGGGAGTAAATGGGAGTATGCTGCGAGAAAAGTACAAATATACGTCACCATAGCTACCCTGATGTAGACAGACGGAAGCAAAACTGCGAATCTGCGCCTCTAACCGCTTACGGACCTGCTGCATTCAAACATGAGCAAAGTGAGTGAAGTGTTTTCACAATAGTTTGAGCTGGGATTGAACCAGCAACCTTGGAACTGATGGGCGAACAAACCACTATTCCATATAAACTTGACAAGACAACAAATGACAATCTATGAGTAATAATAGTCGGACAAATAACATTCTCTTCCTTGGACTCCTCAGCCCTTTCTTCATTATTAAGTAAGTCCAAAACTACTCTACTACTCTACTCACCTTGATCTCATTTTAAAACCACCGTAGCCTCTACTTGAAAACCTCTCAACCAGTTCAGGCCCTCTTCTCTGCTTCCTTTTGAGCGTGGTGGGTATCGGCTCTAGCTCTTTGTCACCCAATGCAGGCAGCAGACAATGGGAGACTGTAGAGGTAGAAGAATTCGCACAAGTAGCAGAGTTATTAGACAGACTGAAGCTCTGTACGGGAGTTAGATGGATTGTATATAAAGAGAGAGAGGCGGGGTCAACCGGCGTATGTATGTCGGCTACTGTATGTTGGGTCTTTTGTGCCGTGTCGAAAACGCCACCCAGGATTCTTAACATCTGCGGCTGCGAGCGGTATGTCCACTGTCGCTTTGTTCTCGGCGAGCAGAAAGCTGACAAAAAGTGAACTTGGAGAGGTTCTGAACAAAGGAGTGTGCTGTCATTGCAAGTCTGTTAAGATGTTATACACTGAAAATATACGATAGAGCAGGAATGAATGCATTACCATATTTATACAGCGTAAAGATACACTATGTAAATTTCTTCCGGAAGGTCTGCCAGCTGCTATTCTCCATAGAGATGTTATATTTTGGCAATGAATGTATAGAAGTATAGAAGTATAGAAGGTCCATCAAATGCTTTTCTCGGTGGAGATATTGTTTGTAGTATGGCATTAAGCCTTGATCTCCATGGAGACCAAGTTACAGGTCAGATCTGCGGAGAGGCGACCCCGCTCACAGTCAGAATGCCTGTTTTTCTTGGTATTGTTGAGCTATAAAGCCACTTGTATTTGACTAAACGTAAGGTAGAGCTGTTTAATGTCATACTGCGTAACATTCCAGGCAGAGCAATGACATATCCATAGAAACAAGCAGGTGCTGGACCCCCAACTAAAAAGCTTCACAGTGCACCTTTAATAGAAATACGCCGATATAACAGTTGGCCGATATATCAGGTCGATATTTGTACTTTTGAGCGTTTTGGCCTTAAATCTGCAGCATAGACCGATATTTTGTTTTATCCGATCTGCAGCCTAAAAACAACACAGAAACACTTAAGTGAGAAGAGATAACTGAACAAAACATGATCACACAGCTCTCTTAAAGGTTTGCTAAAAGAAAAAAGGGCTGTGGGAGAGTTTGCGGTATATTTAAATTACAGAAAATGTGGAAAATAAACAAAAAATGGTTCTACATATCAGCCAAAAATATTAGCAAACCTTATCAGCCAGTGTTTTCTCTGGATTTTATACTATCGGCATAGCTACAAACCAAGTATTTAAGTATTACATTGTTATTTATGTATTTATTGCAGCTTTAGAATAGTTTTTTGGGGATAATTTTGCTTTAAGGTTTGGTTTCAGTGTTGTTGTTTATCATCTATACTTACTTCAGCAATAAATCCCGCTTCAAAATGAGTTAGTGTGACGGGCCTAATTAGAAGTTAACATTTTCTTAGTATTTCGAGAATAAAAAGTGAATAAAAACTCTTCTCTCCAGGAATCCACACAGTTTACACCAAAATACACAGCAAGAAAAGTGTTGTGAAGTTGGTGACAGGCCAATTTACCCACGACACCATTTAACAAAGCTCCAAACATGAACATCTCCTCTGGGCTATTTGAATGCGTAATTGAGGCCAAAGAATCAGTGGGTGCTCCTCTCCAGTCCTGTTTACGCGTGGGAGTGCAGGGGTTAATGCACAAATCGAGTGCCACTTGTAGCTCTTCCACCGCTAGCTTGGCCCTTAGCACCTAGCCGCGCGCTAAATATGCACGCCCGCTATCTTCCTCTCATTTGCATCCTTGAATTACGCCTGTCTTTCCGTATGCTAATCCCACTCGCGGAGCAGGAGGGAGAGCGCTTATCCCTGGCGACCCAAACGCAGGTGCTGAAATCTGGGCCTCGCCGTTAGCAATCGCCCTTGAGCTAGCCAAGGTTAGCGGATTGCGGGTAGCGTTTGACTGGGGCACTTCACCTCCCCCGTGGCGGCCCCTCTTCACGCCGGGCCCGCTGGATGGAGGCGAGGAAATGGGAAAGTGGAGAAAAGGTGGGTAGAGGAGATTAGGAGAGGGCGAGTTTTGCGTAGAAAACAAGAGGGTCAAGGCGGGGTAAAGAGGACGCCTTCATCTCGACTCAATTAAAACCATTACGCCTGGCACAAAAGCAAAGAGGTGCAGTAATTGCCGGAGCGTGAAGAAGGGGCCGTGCTTTCATAGCGTAAACAGAATTCATATTTTAATATCCATCGGTGTTGGTGAAGCGTTTTCTTTTTGTCTGCTACCTTTTCAAAATAGACACTTGAAAACACTTGGGTTCTTTCAAGTGGAAGGTAATGGCTGTTTGTTCCAACTTCTCATTAGCATGTTAGCCACTTTAGCCTTTGTTTGTTTCTTTCCGAGCGAGGGAGAAGAGCGGTTAAAGTGGCGCCATTACGCTAGCCTTGATTGTGGTAGGCATTACAAAAACAAATACCTGTCTTATATTTTCGGTGAATAGGCAAATGTACCGGCATGGGTGATGTTTTGAAGATTCGATTTAAGTTCATGCGAAAATGCGTGATGTTGAGCAAAAGTGGAGTTATTTGTGAAAAATATACAACTCAAATGAAGCAGGTAGTGTATATCGCTGTATTCATTATGTCCCTCGGCAAAACACTTCACCCTATTTACTTCGAATACTTTCCGAATAGGCTACGTTCATCACACACGCACAATCACAACATTTTCAAATTCCTATAGCTGGAGGACAGGTCAGGATTCTGCGGTGAAATGTGGTGCTGAACTGTCAGGTTGAAGGTTTGTTGACATAATTTATGGTTAATATCTCTGTAATTACTAGGCCGCAAGACATAAAAGAACGAAAAAAAGAAAGAAAATGGTGTCTGATATCTTCCTTGTCAGCATCAATAAACAAAAGTGATTTATTTTTCACAATAATGTCAGAAAGATGTGATTGCGATTGTTGTCAGTTGATTAATATGGCTAGTTTTTGCAGTCAAACCGTAACAAATAATAATAAGGGCCGACATTTGTGGGTTTTCTGTTTAGTCATCTTTTCAGAAACAATAGATGATTCAAGCTTACATCACAAACCAAGAAGGTGTTTGGGAACATGCGATGACAACTTCTGGCGGGCTCTCTTCTGGGTAGTAAGTCTGACAAAATCTAGGAAAAATGAAAAAATGACCCTGTTTTCTTCATCTATTCGTCATTGTGGGGTTCTGTTACGTTTGGGTTATCAACAATTCCAACCATACCTCAGTTTTCATCATTTCCCCAACTTTAATGCAAGTTTTATTTCCACGCAATCTTACCATAAAGCGCTGACTTGTTTAGAACTACAACAAGCGAGTTTTGCACTGTTAAACAAGTCTCTCACACATACATTTCTACTCACAAGTTATTTAGCAGTCGCCAACAGTTTTTCAGTTGTCGCTCGCACCGTTTTGTTGAAAATCAAACACCTAAACAGGACCGAGAACGCGCGTATTGTTTTGCAGGCTCCTGAAAATGTGCGAAATCCATTTAGTATTTTTTCTCGAGTTTTCAGACAATCTCAAAACCAACAGAGAAACATGTGGAACTCCCGCAGCGCGATGTCACTGCAAAGTACCAATTACGCGACAAGACTCAACAACATGGTTTATATTAGTATACAGTATTACTTTGCAAAATGAAATCCGCCAGATTGTCGCTTTGAAATGCTCGAATGACACTGTTAGCAAGTATCTGACCCAGTTTGTAGTATTGGCATGTCATGTAAGCCAAAACCCACGCCCGTGATTGATGCTCCTTTTTACGGACGGTGTTTGTTGTCCTTTTTTTTTTTTAACGTCGCGCTTTCATGTTCGTCAAAGCTGTCGGGGACGTCATTTCTTAAACAAACGCGCGAGATCGTTCTGCCCCTTTACGATAAGAAGCTGTGAAATAATCCTCGCGAAATAAAAAATGATTAAAGGCTTCCGAGCTGAAGTGGGAGTCACGCCTGTCACTGCGTTTACGGCGGGAGCATGTAAAAAGGCGGCGGACAACATAAACTGCGCCTTATAGTGTGTTCTCGGGCCGCCAGAGTCCATTTGGAAGTTACAAGCTCAAGGGAAACCACTCAGCCTTGTAATTAAAGATTCAAACAAGAACTTTTTATTATTAATGTGCTCCAAGCTTCTCCTGGACTTCTACAATGTTGCTAATGTGCCAAGTTTGGAAGCTAGGAGATGGTTATATTATTAGCTACAACGGAGAGCAGATAAATGAGTTTGCACGTAGTACTAAGGTGATGGAAATAGATCTTTGGGGTTTAAAAATAAGTGGGTAATATACTGCGAAAAGAAAAGCTGCATAGTACACTTAGATGGTTGATGTCCAAAATGCTTCTTTATTTTAAGATTATGTTTCGGCAAAAAGCTTTCATCAAAGTTTTGGTGAATACAAAATTAGCACATCAAGTATATAAACTATAATGAGAAATATTACAGGAAGCACAATTACAAAAAGTAACATTTCGTTTCTTATTTGAACCTCAAAAACACATTTAACAGCACATTTTCTGCACATTTTTGGACAAATTACAAAAATATCTGACAAATTTTGGTGGATTTGTCCAACCCTATTTCGGAACTTCAAAATGGTATTTATTTGCATTCTTTTCTACAAACTATAACACCAGAAAAGTTTAAATACTGTACCTGATCGAAGCCATAAGACGTGCCTGTATGAGCGTACGTTAGCTGCTAGTTGTTGATTTCCTTCCAATCCATCCATCCATCCATCTTCTCCCGCTTAATCCAGCTGGGTCGCGGGGGCAGCGTGCTGCCCAATACTCATCGCACCCGACCCCCCCTATGAACCCCTCTGCAGGTGGTGAGCCCACAGGAGGGTGGACAACATGGTCCTTGATGTTAGTTCATAGGGGTGCGGGCATGTTTTAGGTTGATGGGGGAAACCGGAGTACCCGGAGGAAACCCATCCAGACACGGGGAGGAACATGCAAACTCCACACAGAAAGGCCCGGGCGACCCGGGGATCGAACCCGCAACCTTCTTGCTGTGAGGCCTGAGTGTTGCCACTCAGCCACCGTGCCTTCCAATCCAATGTACCTGATAATACGATCACGATATAGACGGTAGGCGTGATTTAACATCTCTATGGCGGATTGTTTTGGTATTACACAACTCGGCAACATCAATTTCTCATGGATTACCTAACGCATCCCAAACATCAAGAGTAAGAGTCTGAGACGTGAAAGGAAGCGCTAATCTGGGCCTGTTTGATCATGATTAAACATCTTGTCAGATTTGCACGATTATGCTAATGACTCCGACTCCTGATTCAGGCTCGCGGAAGAGAAAATGGTCCGATTCAAATGGGGCTGAGCCGATTACGGAGTTGACGTTTTTTCCTTGAAGACGGCGGGCCATTCTGAGGCAATAACATGACACAACGTTCGGCTGTTTGCAAGCTAAATGTAAGGGACAAACACTGCGGCACAAAAGTCTTAGAGGTTACGCAAAAGAAATGTTTATACTTTTAACCTTTTCCTGTTACTTTTCAGGTAAATGTCATTAGACAGGACGGTAATTCCAACCACCAATGATCACGTTATCATTTTAAGTGGCAAAAGTCTTACAATTTTGTGTAAAAAATAAAAATAATCCTTGGCAAAAGTAGTAGTAGAACTAAAGTATATGTTATATTACTGCCTTTGTATAAGGAGGTTTTGTCCTATGTATTTGACCCATCCTTCAATGCCACTGGGGCTGATGGGAGTAGTGTTGTAGTAGTATTGTGCATGTTTTGGGTTGCCAGACATGACGGTAACAACAATCCTGGACAAGATTTGAACCTGGGACTTTCTTGCTTTGTGGCCTGGTCAAAAACAATTATTTTTATTTTGTGAATGAAATCAGTTTGGACACACAGTCACCGTGGATGCTTTTATTTGAGCATTTGATGAGCTGAAGATGAGCTTTTTCAACCACAAAATTCCCACTGAGAAAGAAAAAGTGGAATTTCAAAATAAAACTTGTACCCGGCCTCACAAAAACACCCCACAGACCTTTGTATGCAGCTGAAATCCTGTTACACGCTGACGGACTTTGACATACAGAGCGCCGCTGCTGGTCGCGTTAAAACCCTGTCAGGATCCTCTTCAGACGGCGATGATTCTCGGGTCGGACTGTTCTGAAACATCTCGTGTAGCGGTGACCACATGTCAGGAGGTTAAAGCCGCTCGCTCCACGGATCAGGGTCAGGACGGCATAAGGTGAACGTGTCAAACGGAGGACAGGGCACCGCCGCGATTCACCTCTTACACTCACTTCTAAAGGGCTTTCATGGAGAGAAACGTGTGCTATCTTTATCTGGCTATCATTAAGAGCAGCCAAGTGGGGGGATACTTTAAAGAAGAAGAAGAAGTAAAAAGTCTTTTTAACTGCAATTTGTAGATTAGCCCATTTATTTGTTCTTCAACAGATATTTTAATAGTCAATTTAATCAAGTTACACAATCACTTTTGTAAGATTAATTTGAATTTGTTCATGTTCCTTGACAAAGAATAAACTAAAATAAACAGAGACATTTTTTGGACTTTATTCGAGTGAACAACGGAAAGTTTCTATTGTGCTTTTTCCTTTTCCATTTTCCTCAAAATATTAAGCACATTCAGGTAAAACATGCTCACTGAAAAACTTCAAAACCGATTGATTATTAAATTTTTTGTAAGTAATTTCAATTATTTTAAGGTCCCGGTGACATTGGTTATTCATTGTAGCCTAAACCATTACAAGATCTGAACTTAACGTAGATGGAATTGAATTATTACAAGATAATTAATTAAATCTGAGCTAAACCAGAAGTGTCCAAACTTATTTTCATAAAGGGATGCATATCAAAGCACAAACGAAGCAGAGGGACTATAAAAGACTATAGACTGGTGCTCAGAACAATGAATAATTGAAATATACATGTATTTATAACAGGTTAGAATGATTTTTCTTTGACTTTGCTCAAGCTGAGATCCTCAAAAGGACACAGTATATAGTAGATATTGGCTTTATCATGGTAGATTAAAAAAAAAACTACTGCAAATTTGCAAGTTGTTAGCTTTTGGATCATATATTGACAGTGCTTTTTTGCCACTGGTGTCACTAAGCACTGAAGCCTGCCACAAAACACTTTCAACCCACTGCTCCATCTCTCTCTGAACGCTTTCCTGACAAATCTTTACATTTTTTTTTCTCTCTTCTTAAAGCTGATAGCGACACTTTTCACACTTTCAACAGCCTGGCTTTGAAATGGGACTGCGCTGTCTGTCCCATCTGCCACCCTTACTATCTCTGCACTAATACAGCTATAGGCAGGGAGCAAAAGAGAGAAAGACTAGTTCAGCACCATGGACAGCTCCACTTCAGCTCCACTTCCCTCTGCAGCAATAGTTTGAGCTAGTTCAGCACCGGACAGCGCCCCCTACATCTTACAGCCTCTCATCCAGCTGTACACTGTAATGCTAAACCTACAGAGTGCGTTTGTGATGTAGGGAACTTGGCGCGAAAGGGAAAACAGATCAAAGATACACCAAAACAAACAACTGCTCACACATATAGTGAGGTAGATGAAAAGAGGCAGGACTTTTCTTTTCTTTTCTTTTTTTTTTTAGATCACAGATATTCACTCCACCCTGCAGGGTCAAAATAGTCGAAAACAAAAAGGAGTTATGAACTAATAAAAACTATACACGGATTTGGAAATTGTAAAAATGTGAGTTCAAGACAGCCTGCGGGGTTTAAAATCTCATATTCCCAATCACTATGTGCTGTTACGGAGAGAAGCAAAAAATATGAAATGATATGAAATAATAATAGTGTCGTCTGTACCTGACCAACAACTTTTATTTTGAACTGAGTAATTTCAGAGCCTTTTTGAATGTCAATAACAGGAGTTAAATTCAGCTAAATTTGTTTGGTAAAATCAGATATTACAATTAAATTAAGTAGATTAGATTATGAAAATATCCACTTTGGGTATTCATTTTGGCAGTTCCAATACATGTAAAAAACAAACAAAAAAAAACTAAACAAATAAAACTAAATATAAGTAAAAATTAGATGCCTGTAATGGTTTTACATTGCAGTGCTATTGTGTGGTCTGTATTATATTGTGTAAAAAAGTGGACATTTGTCTCACCGTCTCACAGTATGAAGGCCAAGTTACAGATTAGATTTAGACTTAAGCTGTATTGATCCACAAGGGAAATAATTTGGACACAACAGCTCACACATCACATTATAGTATCAAAAATATCTTAAAAATACCTTTAAAAAATCCCTTCTTCAGACATAACTAATTTCTGTGGAATCATCCGTTTATGGAAGGTCATCTGGCGTACTTCTCCCAGCACGTTTCAATCACTAAAACCTCGGCTTGACATGATCACCTAATTATGTGTCAGAACGGGATGGCTGATGGAGAACCATCAACTTTAATTTAAGTCAATGACAGCGGCAAAGGCAGGGGAGGAGCCACGGAGAGCGAGGCGTTTTGTCCTTCCTGTGAACTCTCCGCGGTCTGGGGAGGGCGCAAGGAGGGACTGCGGCCTGAAGGGGGCGCCGGTAGATGGCAAGGTCGAAGTCTTTTTCACTGATTCTCACAACGGGAAAAAACAACAACTATGTGGCCTCTTTAATGGCTCGTGTGGAGGTGCCCTTAAGCAAGACACTCACTGCAAGAGGATAGTGGGAAGAGGTGTAGTGACAATGTGAGGGGTATGGTGAATTTTTTAGGTGTTTGAACCTGATTTTGTCCCACTTTGGTAAGGTTCTTGATTTGTTCTGGTCTAGTCCACTTAGACCAGACTTAGTCTTCGTTGGTAAACTATTTAGCCCTGGTTAAGACCTCTTTTAGTCCGGGTTTAGACTAAGTTAAGTCCTGATTTAGGTTAAAGATCTTGAATCATAAACTAGTCCCGCCTAAGTCCTGGTTTACCCCTGATTTAGTTTTGGTTTAGACATAATTTAGTCCTGGTTAATGAAAAGCAAACGCAGTCCTAGTATAGCTTGTTTTATTTATTTTTTGTTGCTTCAGTCCAGTTTTAATATTAGTATAGTAGTAGTATTTAATCCCTATAGTCTTGGTTTAATTCTGGTTTATTACTTAAGTCCAGCTTTAAAGATCAAACATGCACAAATCACTCCAAATACAACTCCAGGTGAGTAAATACGTAGAGGAAACAACTATAACATGGTTAAAAGCTCCGAAAATCGATATTGCGTCATAGGTCCGCTTTAATCTGAGTTTAGTTTATTTGATTTTATTGCTGCTTTCGTCTTGACTCGGCATTCTCACCAACGTAACCATCCGCTGTTCTGAACTAGTACAACTTCTGTGGATTTGAACTTACTATCGTGGCTCCGTGAGGAAAAAATTGTTCAAGGACTTGGCTACGCTGCCTACACACCTGCCAAGCCCGTGACCCCACACTGGAGAAGTCTATGTGAAGTCTACGTGAACCAGAGAGGAGCTAAAATGTTCCAGTCACCGAGTCTTTTTGTGCAATGAAAACACTGCCAGGAACTGCTATTGTGACGGCTAATTTGTGTCACTTCTTTGCACTTCAGGTGAAAAGTTTCGAGGCAAAAAAAGACTTCCTGTAGTTTATTCTTTGGATAATATCTTTATAGTTTCAAAGGGTAAAACTTTCGATATAGTTTGTGTCCCTGCCGTCACAAACAGGACAAGAAAGGCGAAGCCCAAGTTACTGTATATAGAGCAAAACGTCAGAAAAAAGTCGGCGCAAAATGGCAAACTTAAGTCGGGCAGTGACCAAAAAGAAGGTTTCACGGGTCAATTGTACAAAAACAATACAATTTCAAAAAGACTTTCGGTGCACTTTGTAACTTTTCTGATGGTCTCCATAGAAATGTTACTGCTTTTGTTTATTATTGATCTCCATGGTGGCAAGGGGCTAAATGACAGGTCAGATCTATGGAGAGGTGACCCGCTCACAGTCAGAATGGAATAAATGTTTTTCATTTCAGTATTTCGGTATTCAAAAACGCACATAATGAAATAAATGTAAGACAGACAAGTTTAGTGTCATATTGTGGAACATTCTAACTACAATATCTCCATGGAGACAAGCAGGTGGCCGAGTGTCCATCCGAAAAGTGACATAGTGCACCTTTACAAAAAATGAATAAAATTACGAAATTAATTAAGTTTTGATATAAAAGTATTTGTCAAGGTGCCAATAAAACAGTGTTCCATCCATCCATCTTCTCCCGCTTAATCCGGCTGGGTCACGGGGGCAGTTTGCTGCCCAATCCTCATAGCAGGTTGATGGGGGAAACCGGAGTACCTGGAGGAAACCCATCCAGACAGAGAACATGCAAACCCCACACAGAAAGGACCGGGCGACCCGGGGATCGAACCCGCAACCTTCTTGCTGTGAGGCCTGAGTGTTGCCACTCAGCCACCGTGCCGCCGGCTTTAAAACAGTGTTATTACTGAGAATTGTATTAATATGAAAGCAAAACTGAAAAAATTAAATACATAAATAAAAATATAATAATAATAATAATAATAATAATAATAATAATAATAAAAAAACATAATAAAAAATGTATACATCATGTGTAATGTTGACTTGTGTTAGAACTAGCATAGCCATTTTCTAATGCAACTGCAATACTTGTGAATACGATACAATTATGCCAAATTTATCAGAACAACACGCAGAATACAGCCAAAAGTCACAATAATAATAATGTATTAATAATAATAGATTTTATTCTTTCTTCTCTAAGCACAGTCTTCTTTTGAACGTTAAAAGTGCTCTGCTTAAGTTGTATAGTGTAAAACACAGAGGCCGTGAGACAACCAGACAGCGCCTCCCCAGCGTGAGGTGATGTGAGCAGACAGACCCTGCTCCCACGGCAACCACGAGAATTAGGATCAAAGTGCGGCAGGTCCCCGTGGCGACTCGACGCTTCTGCCGCACCTGCCGCACCTGCCACCGACAACTGACTCCTCCAGAGAGCTGTACAGTGCAGCCCAGCCACGGCAGCACGAGCTAAACGGAGAATTACACCGTCTTCATAATACATAAAGTGGTGAAGAGGAGATAGATTGTGAGCTATTTATGTTACGCGTCAACTGGATTGGATAGTTTTTACTCATAATATTTTCACTTAGAGACAGTAACCATGGGAATACTTCACTCACTTGAATATTTAATCTGCGAGACCATTTTGAGCCTTACATGAAAACAATATTGTGCGTACAGTGGAGATGATGTAGATGGAGACTGAGTTTAAAGCACACTGGATTTAAATGTTGGAGCTATGGAACTTTTCCGCTGGAGAATCTGCCTCCGCTTGTCTCCGTAGAGGGGTTATTGATTTAACTAGGTTTTTCCAATATGACATTCAACTTATTTATGGCCATGGACCACGCCAAGTGACAGGTCAGATCTGTGGAGAGGCAAGTCCGCACACATCCATGTTTTTCCGAGGTATTTTGTGTCACTAAAACAATCGTATTTGAATAAACGCGAGCTATATATGATTAATGACGGACTATGGAACAAACCAGGCAAAGTGACGCCTGTTTACATTGTATAACCGATTTAAAATATGAACTCAGCATTCATTTTGAAGTGAATTATGCTCTTACTTAGTGACACAATATTACAATATTAGAAAAAGTTGCACGCTAGAACTACTAACAGCAGTAGGGACGCACCAATCCAGCTTTTTCAGTTCTGATATAGATACTGATACGATACTATGGCTTTAAGTATCTGCCGGTATTCGGTGTTAACAGATACCAGCGTAGGGATTAAAAACGGCATTTTTTTCTGTTGAAACACAGTTAATTTATTACAAAATTGATGTGATTTTGTTATGTAGCTTATGTATCCTACAAGTATCTACTGAACAGCTTTGTATGAGACGCCGTAGCCCAGTCAGTAAAGAGCACAACCAGGATATCGACTGGAATATATGTCCGATCCAGCAAATTTCCCTGGATCAGCAACAATATTCAATACCAGTATTGGTATCGGTGCATCCCTAAACAGCAGTAGTAGCAGCTTCTTCTGTATAGTAAAGTAAACATCACAAAACCTGTATATTTGTATTGACATTTTAACTTGTGGTAGAAAAGTGAAAATTCCTGCTGTGCTGTCGATAGGGAGAAGTTTGTTGTCCAGCCTCTAATTTCCCCGGCAGGAAGATTACGGGCTCAGTTTAGTCTAAGTGGAGCTGTGTGCACGGAGCGTTTTCTGTGGAGAGCAGAGCCAAGGTTATGACTCAAATTGCTTTCGTTTGAGGCCGATTTACAGCGGTGAGCGTTAACCCAATAATGGACGAAAATAATCGGTGATATTAGTGGAACAAACTTACATTACGTACGTTTTTGGAGTTTTACTGTGAATCGCGCAAATTGTGTTACACTGAATTGAATTACATGACTATTTCCTGCATTTCTGCATTTTCTATTTTTCCTAGACACATTTTAGCCAATATAAATATTTCATTAAGCGCCCATAAACCCTTGAATTCTAATTGCGCTTACAGATATAATAAACAAACCATTTCCTCTCATCTCAATGCAATATGCAGTTTTAGGTTAAGTGGGGACGAGGTGCTGCTAACATTACAAATAATCCTTCACAAAAACAGCCTGTATACATCGATATGGTGGTTTTAAATGGCATTAAACAGTACGGGATGGTGGCTCGGGGGTCCTACACTCTGCTGCTCTCTACAGGGAGATAGTGGAATACCTGGGAGCGAACTCAAACACACTTAAATCTCGTACAGCTAGCACGAGCCCAAACAGGATTAAACACGCCGGATTAAATATCTTCCTTAAGGGTTTGCGAACATAAAAACTTGGCGCGCTGGGGTTTTTCCAAGCTCGGAATTTGCGTGTGTGTGCGGGAATTAAAGTTTGAACGCGGAGAATGTGGAAACAAAAGGGGACGCTTTCGGTTTGCGGATGGTTGTTTTGACTGTCATTGTTTACTAAAACTGAATATACTTCTACCTAAGCCACCGACTGTTAGTGATTGATACTTTCCAGCTGGGGTGTGACGCTAACTCGAGGCACTGCTCCGTCTGAGGCTTTGTTAGATGTTAATCAGTTTTATTTGAACACAATTTGACCATAAACAGTGGACTTAGTTGGGGAGATGATGATTAGCCAACAGTTTTTCGGTTAGTCACTTTCACTTTAGTTAAAAATCAAACACCTAAACGGGGCCGTGAGCACTCGCATCGATCACAAACTCGCACAAATTTGTTCGATTCAATTTTGTGTGTTTTTCTTGAGTTTTCAGACAATCTTAAAACGTTTTTTTTTTGACAGTGTTTGCTAATGTTTGTGTTGTGTCTCCATGGTAACTCCTAACCATTCCACCATTAGAGATGCATGTAGAGAAAGCATCAATATGCCTTATCTGCTGACTGAAGTCAAATTATACAGACTGACTAGAAAACGACCAGGTAGGACTTTTAGTAAAAAAAAAAGTAATCAATATGACCTTTAAAGATGCACTGATTAACTTTTTTCTAATGGAGGGTCTGTTATTTCCTTGTCTCCATAGAAATGTTGCTTTGTCCACAGTGCTTCATCTCCATGGAGACAAAAAAGTGATAGCGCCAAGCCAAGTTACACATCAGATCTCTAGAGAGGCGACCCTGCTCACGTTTTTAAGCAACAAAAACACTCATAACTGAATAAATGCAACAAAGATAAGTTCAGTGCTTCTGTGGATCAATGACATCTCCATGGAAACCAGCGGAAAAGTTATACAATGCATCTTTAGGGACAAGCTGCCAGAGTTGGAAGCAAAACTGAGGATATCCTGATGTGTAAATAAGCATCTGAAAACTTAATTTGATCGGTACGAGCTGGTAGAGACCGGATCATTATTACAGCTCTCCCCCTGTGTCATTTGCAACACGGAGGAGGGCGAATCTGCATCCAAGCGTCTAAATGGTATCGAGTGGCGCCGGCGAGCTATGAAGCGGAGAAGACAGGTGCAATTGCATTCTAACGCCTCCGATTAAGCTGATCAATACGGGGGGAGGAAGAGGAGAAGCGGCGAGGGGGGAAGTGGAGATGAGAGGAAACAGGAGTGAAGAGGAAGGAGGTAGGGTTACGAAGAGGGAAAATGGAGGGAGAGGAGGAAGAGAAGGGTTAGAAGGGAGAGGGTGAGGAAGACGCAAAAATATCCAGTGACGTTTTGTTAGGAATATTTCATAGTTCGCTCAATTTATGTGAGATGTTTTGATCAATCAGTCTAATGACTTAAAATCCTGGTCCGCAGCTCAGATTGGAAAAAACAAAGTACAACACCACATGACGCTGGACTTGATTTTTACAGTCTTAAAAAAACAAAAAACGGGTTAATTTTAAATTATTTGCAGTGGTCCAATGTCCTCGTTAGATACGTACCAATGCTGATAATGAATGTCGGCACCGATACTGAAAAATGAGCTGGATTGGGTGTCGGTTTCAAGATATCAGTTAAGTCTATACCCTGGCTGGACCTTTAATTAGATATAATAAGGCTTTTTAGAGGCTAGAATGTCTCATAATGTTTAAACTTTTATTCATACAAAGTTGTTCAGCAGTTATTTAAAGAATATCACAGTTACATAACACAATTGGATCTCTTGTGTAATAAGTTAAAGATGTTTAAAGGAAATAAGAAACTGAAAAAGATAGATCGGCACCCTAAGTATTCACAGAAGTTTATAACAGAACTTTCCACAACACCAGAGAGTAGTTTTGCCATCAATGTAATGCTAGCATGCTAACAGTGCACTAGCCGTACTTCCTGGTGTGCAGATGACGCATAATTCTGTACAACTGGAAGACGTCAGCACTGATCCTAAGAGCTGCTTTTAAAATAGATCTATAGACTGCTGATTGCATGAAGTTAAATCAGGCAGAGCCCATGACAGAGCAAATTAGCAATATTAGCTCCTTTATTCATTCTCATATTGTTGACTTGCACTCATGTTACAGCCAAGGTCCTCTTAACTCTTCGTACAAACTATGCAGCATCATTATTATTACCCCCGGGTTTGCAGAAAATGAGGCAGGAGGAACAGAGCAGACATAGTGCGCAGAAATAGCTGATTGTGGATGTATAAATTGTTGAATATGCCAATAGTTAATCTAATGAGTAGCTTGGAGTTAGGTCCTGGAGTAATACGGAGCGTGTAGATGGACATAAAGCAGGCTAAGACAGAGCACTGGAGTGAACTGAAAACATCTATTTCTGCCCATCTCCCTGCACTGATTTCCCAGAGGAGGGAGGAGGAGGGTGAGGGAGGCAGCAGCAGCGGGACTATTTGCCGGCGGAAGGATACGTCTTTTCCAGTCTTGTCCCTTCTGTATCTCACTCAGTCTAATGACATCCACACTGACAGCAGCAATATCAATATGTCGTGTCAAATCATACAGCCGCACTCGCTCGGGAAAGTAAGTCCGAAGCTCGCGGTCATCTTAGGGAGTTCATTTTGTGTGTGGAACTTTTCTGGAGGGGGGTTGCTTGCTTGCTTGTCTCGGTGAAGATGTAATTGCTGTGCCTGGAAGTTTCACAGTATGGCATTAAACTTATCTTAGGTTTATACAAGTACAAATGTTCTTATTGTTCAAAAATACCTTGAAAAAATGCATGTTCTTGCTGGATTAGGGTTACCTCTCTACAGATCTGACAGTAACTTGGCCTGATGGCTTCACTGCTTATATACATGGATACTGATCAAATTAATTGCCATACTGTGGAACATTTGAGGCACCATGGCGACCTGCAGGTGCCAGACCCTCCAAAACTTCAACATGTCTCTCTAAATAAAGAAATAAAAAGAATATGGGAAATTGTGTTGATACTATTATATTGAAATATTAAAAATGTTCTGGACTATAGAGCGCACCTGTATATAAGCCGCATCCACTCTATTTTTAATTTACTTTTTTTTTTTTTAAGATATACAAGCCGCAACCGGGCTATAAGCCACTGATATCCATGTTGAAAAATGAGATATTTACTGCATATACAGATACATACATACATATTTTGTACTGTAAATGTACATTTATGTACCTGAACAGATTCTTTCCGAACAGTGCCTTTTAACACGGCAGCAACTGTGCTGATTAAACCAGGTCAAAAACAGAAAAGAACCGGTAATTGATTAGCTTAATTTCTCCTGTGCAGTGAAACCACAAGTCACTTTAATCATCTTCCTGAAACCATTGACGCCGAGCTTATGTGGAGCAGCACGGTAGAGGTCTGCGCGGGACACAATTTTCAGTCCCACTCCCGCCCACTCCTGCAGTCTTCAGTCCTGCTCTCGCGTCGTGTGGTCGCGCTCCCGCCCGCGCCCACAATAAGCTTTCAGAATATGTCCGACACCGCGCTGTTTTGTGTTGGGCCCCGCTGGTCCCGCGGGTGCAGGGCTCTACAGCGGTTTCCTTCCTGGAGCAAGATCAATGGCCTTCAACTTCAAACTTGCATCATACAAACTCCTCCGTGTGCTTTTCATGATGAAGGGGTGAGGATTTGAAAATAATGACCAGTTAGTAATTTGTCGTGCGTGTTATATCTGCTAAATAAAAAGTAGCGTATTCTTCTTTGCATTAATTTTCCGTCTATCTTGTTTTTGAAATTCCGGTTAGAGCGCCCCGAGCGGTGGAAGAAAAATCCACAGAATAGCCGCACCTTTGTAAAAGCCGCATGGTTCAAAGCCTGGGAAAAAAGCAGCGGCTTATAGTCCAGAAAATACGGTCATGTTTGTAAGACTGCCTCACTGTTTTTATCAGTATTATTGTATTTATATTTATATTGTACAGCAAAGAACACTAAAAATGCATGGTTATTTAGTAGGGATGCAGCAATACAGATTCTGGTATTGAATTTTGGTGCCAATACTGAAAAATGTGCTGGATCAGATATTGGTTACGTAATACTGGAAGTCGATATCCTAGTTAGGCCTTTAATTGGCTGTAATAAGACCATCTACAGGCTAGTTTAGGCCTAAATCATCTCCTAATGTTTGAACGATTATTTAAATGGAGCTGTTCAGTGCTGATTTGAAGGATACATAACTTACACAAGAGATCCAATTGTGATAACTGTGTTTTATATTTTAATATTAGGCCCTTTTAAGTCATTTTAATTGATTACACACTTCTCCATTCACATAGAGAATCTTTCTTTCAAAACCCTCTGCAAATCTGAAACCTATTGTTACTTGGGCCTTTTCAGAGCCACCATTAAACCCTGTACAATCACATATCACACAGACCGCAGGTAGTCACTACAATAAACACTATCAATTCAATTCCACTGTAAACATCTGCGCTTTTCCAGCAAATGCAAAACCACAAATACAACAACGACTTGGGAATGTGCGAGCGATTCCCCCATTTGCATCAGCGGCAGACTCTACAGGTGCCCGCTGAATATGCATGCCCGCTCACATCTGGGTACACACAAACGCCACATTGTCGTCCCCTCAGATATGAATCAGCAAGCATCACAAAACAACTATATATTCCGGTGGCTTTAGCGCGGAGGACAAATTAGCATAATGTATTCAACGCTTCCGACTTCAAATGCGAGACGACGGGGCTGCGCGATAGATCAGCGGGACGTGCGCTGTCAGGGTGCACGGAGAGCAGAAGTATGGGAAAGTTGGGAGATTTTGAGGCCAGACAAAATCAATATCGCAGATTTAAAAAAAACAGCAATATCTGGGAACGTCTAAAGCCTTCCTCTGCATAGTCAAACCAACTACTTCAACTTATCTTGTGTTTTGGGGCTTTATGTTTTGTATAGTGTTTACCTTGAGCTATGTGGATATTGTTCTTTTTTGAGGTAGTGCGCAGTTACATTTACTTCAGTAACTTTTTTCAGTTGTACTTCTCTGAGCTTTTTCCCCATAGTTTTACTCCTACTTGAGTGTAAGAGTAAGTTTTGGTTACTCTTCCCATGTCTACAAATGATAAAAGCTTCATTTTGATAATATTTAAAGATCTGAACATTAGTTTTTCTTGCACCGCTCCTTCAGAGGTGATTTAGTTTTGACTTTCCATTCATTAACTTCAAATTATAAAACGTTCACTTCTTACTTGAGCAGTAGTTTCCCCAAATACATATTTTTACGTAAATAATTCATTAGACGATGACGACTACTACTACTACTACTACTTGAGGAATATGATTTTGAAGTTACTAGAGTTACATTTTTGGCTAGTTACCTCATCTTATTCACTATAACTGTACAGTCCCTGACAAAAGTCTTGTCGCTTATCCATTTTGTAGAAACAAAAGTTTATAACCTGACTTTAAATGAATCGATTGGTTTTAGAAATGTCTCATATGAAAGCTAAAACCCTCCTAAATTATGCTCAATATACTAAAATAAATTTGCTTCACTGAAGAAAGATTGATCATTTAATGAACACAGAAACGTCATTTTGGCAGGACAAAAGTTTTGTCGCCTACAGAAAATTGAACAAATAATGTACTTCAAATACAAAAATATGTTGCATAACATCAGTGAATTAAGTAGTGGTGCTGTGAGATCCATATTTAATATCTTGTATGACTTCCATGAGCTTGAAGGACTGCATCCATGAGGTTTGACAATGATTCATACAATTTGTTGTTAAAGTCATCAGGAATAGCAAAGAAAGCGTCTTACATGCCTCCAGAGTTCATCAAGATTCTTTGGTTTTGCCTTCCATGCTTCCTCTTTCATTCTACCCCAGACATGCTCAGTGATGATCTTGTCTGGTGACTGGGCCAGTCCTGGAGCACCTTGATCTTCTTCACCTTGAGGAACTTTGATGTAGAGATAGATGTATGCGATGGAGCACCATCCTGCTGCAAAATTTGACCTCTTTTATGGTTGGAAATGTAAGAGGTAGCTAATACTTCTTGATATTTGAGGCTATTGATATTGCCTTCCACCCTGCAAATGTCTCACACACCCCCATACTGGATGTAACCCCAGACCATGATTTTTCCGCCACCAAACTTAACTGTTTTCTGGGTGAATCTTGGATCCATGTGGGCTCCAGTAGGTCTCCTGCAATATTTGCGGCGGCTGTGATGTAATTCAACCGAGGATTCATCTGAGAAATCCACCTTCTGCCACTTTTCCAGTGTCCATCCTTTTAGCAGGCTGTAGGTCTTGGCAAATGCCACATGGTTTTTTAATTGCCTTTTGTTTAGTGCTGGTTTCTGTGCACTGATTCAACCATGGAGGCCATTTCGAGACAGAATTCTACAAACTGTTCTGGTTGACACAGGGACTTGAGGTGACCAGGCCTGGTGGAGCTCTGCTGCAGTGGAAAAGGGGCCTTGGATTTTCGAATCAACAAATGGTCCTCCTGAGCAGTTGTCTTGCGGGGTCTGCCGGACCTGGGCTTGTCAAAAACATCTCCAGTCTTTTCAGATCTTTTTCTTATTCTTTGTACTTGACGCTGAGACACATTGAAGGTGTCAGCCACCTCAGCAGTGGATCTGGTCTTCAGCCTCTTGATAATTAACGCTTTGGTCTCAGGGTGGATCTTAGGCATGTTGTCAGAGGTCAAGTTGCAGTTGATGTGAAGGTCTGGTGTGCTGGGGTTCTTTTTATACACACCCACTAATTGATTGATCAGTAACTGATCACAGGTGAGGCTGTAATCTAGGATTGGGTGCATCATATGACAAGGCGACAAGACTTTTGTCTTGCCAAAATCTGACCTTTCTGTGTTCATTAAATGATCAATCTTTCTTCAGTGAAGCAAATTTATTTTAGTATATTGAGCATAATTTGGGAGGGTTTTAGCTTTCATATGAGACATTTCTAAAACCAATCGATTAATTTAAAGTCAGGTTATAAGCTTTTGTTTCTACAAAATGGAAAAGCGACAAGACTTTTGTCAGGGACTGTATTTAAACCTGCTCTGTGGTGTTGAACAATGCAGTTTTTAAACATCTGACTGGACAAAAAGTTAATTTGAGCTCAAAAAATCAATTATTTAGATGAAAAAGTTGAGATTTCTTTTCATTTGATGTTCCTTTT
This sequence comes from Odontamblyopus lacepedii, assembly GCA_034769755.1. Taxonomy (NCBI): domain Eukaryota; kingdom Metazoa; phylum Chordata; class Actinopteri; order Gobiiformes; family Gobiidae; genus Odontamblyopus; species Odontamblyopus lacepedii. Next base: position 14,356,304 of record CM068366.1, read on the forward strand.
TTTCTTTTAAGGTGCACTGTAACTTTTTTGCTGGGGGAAATAACATCTTAGTGCATTTGACGGACCCTCTATCAGAAAAGTTACACAGTGCACCTTTAAGTCTTCGTATTTGTTCACAGTTCCATAGCTCTAAATATAAACCCCAAACTGGATTGCGTTGTTATTAAACATTTGTGTATATTGGATTTTGATTTAGATTCCCTCAGATGTGCTCATCCATAGCTCTCCACTGCATCGCAAAGTTTTTTTTTGTTTTTTTAATAACTTCAGTGTTACTCCAAACCTGACAGAGCACTAGAAGAAACACTGCGATCCGATTGGCTGTTTGCCAGTGGATGCAAGGCTGCGGAGGGGTGGAGGGAGATTGGGCTTTGCGGTGCGGCTCCAGATGGCGAAGATTTATGGAGCTCTCAGAATGGTGCGACTAATGAACACTCGGTGACACGTGTAGGGGGTGGGGGGGGAGGGGGGGCCGTGTTCTGACATCGCTCTGGGTTTGAGGAGGGGGCTCGGACGTACTACACGCTACGATGAAAAGTGAAGGGGCGTCAGAGCCAGTCATGTGCTCACAGGAGATGTTTGCACTTTAGTTTAAGGTTCTCCGTGGAACTGTTTTGATGGCGGTTTATGTACCTGCTTTGCCCGGAATGTTCCGCAGTATGGCATTTAACTAATAATGAACTAAACATAAAGCCTTTGATGCCACCAGTCCAAGTTACACTCCAGATCTGTAGAGAAGAAAGCCTGCTCCAGTAAAGAATCCAGATTTTGCAACATATTTTTGAGCAATAAAAAAATGATTATAATTCCAATAATTAATACCCTACCATAGAATATGCCAGGCTAATCAATAATCAGTGTAAAAGTAGTTTGAACTTTTAGTTTTTACTCTTTAAGTGCATGTTTAAACTGGTATTTTAACGCTTTTACCAAGTTGATTTTTTCATGTGATAATTTTACTTTTACTTAAGTTAATACTACTACTACTACTACTACTACTACGACTACTACGACTACTACTACTATTAATAATAATAATAATAATAATGCATTTTATTTATTTTGCACCTTTCTGGACACCCAAGGTCGCCTTACAACAACAGCTATAGCGCTTTTTCACAGACACATGTCCTCAAAGACGCTTTACAGAGTGTTATTAACAGAGCATTGGTCATTCACTCCATTCCTGATGGTGTAAGCTACAACCAACACTCACGCACACACCACTTTCACGCCTACAGTGCATGTTTTGGGTTTGGGTTACAAAATTAAGTACTTCCACCACTGGTAATAATATCTCCAAGCAGGTGATGGACAGAAAAGACATCTTTATGACAAAGTAGGGGTGGGTGATATCTCAATATTTAAAATATATCGAGATATTTTTGAAACTCAATATGAATTCTGACATATCGATATATCGCTATAATGCTTACGTTTGCTTCTGGTTTCGCCGCTTCGCTTGTTTTGCCTTCTCTGTGCCACGCTCGCCTCCGCCTCCTCGCTTATGTCCCCCGAGCTCCTCCGCGGAGCCCGGAGCTGGCCTCGGACTAAACCAGGACTAGGACTAAACCAGGACTAGGACCAGGGCTCTACAGTGCGCCCATTTCACTTGCATTTGTGAGCAAATATTTCGGTGTGCGAACGTGGAAAACAAAACAGGCGCATCTGTGCGAGTGCTTCTGCAGCACAATAAGGAGCTGCGCACAGACGAAACGTGACGAGTTAAACTTTCTAAATGCACCTGCCCTGCGCGAGCGTGACCACATAACACCTCCGACCGCGCACGACTCCAGCATACGAGCTCCGCGTGTGGCCGATATCACTCATACGAATAAACTCCACTTCAAAACCCCGCAGCAGGACCCACACCTGTCCCACCTCTCAGTAGACACCCCCACGCCTGGACTTCCTCCTCCGCCAAAGCGAGAGCTTTGTCTTGGTCTTGCCTCGAACTCGAGTGCATTTGGACTCTTGTCACGGACTCAAGGACTGAATACTGAGTGTGGTCATTTTTCATTAAGGCCGCTGCTGTCGCCAATAAACTCATACCGGTGTGCGGGAGCGTGCGGGGCTTTTATCTGCAGCCTGTGCCAAATGCCAAATAAATCTGTTTGTCACAATGTGCGTTTAATATGGTAAATGTGTGACTAAATACCACTTTAAAACAAGAGAATGTAACTCCAGTTTGGAATTTGAAAATACAGGTTTAAAATCCTGCACACTTCACTTTGAAGCAGTTTTGTGTGAAGTGCCAGTGGAAGTTCTCTTAAAGAAGAGGTTCTTAAACTGTGGGTGAGGGTCCAAAAAGGGGCACAGAGTGTTTAAGTGCAGTACTAAATGAATATTAATCAGATAAAATTTGTTTCTTTTGTTTTTGCAGTAGTTTGGGAGGGGGATATTTTTCCTGTAAAGATATCGAGATATATATCGTATATCGAAATATAGCAAAATATATCGAGATATATTTTTTGGTCCATATCGCACAGCCCTATGACAAAGGAAAGTAACATACTCTCCACAGTGCTGAAGTTTAGCTCAAAATCAGGTGCAATACTTATTATGCAAGTTCTTACAATAATAAACACTAAGTAATACAATATTTATTTATTTGACAGGGACAGTACATTGAAAACATTGCCACCATATAGGTCACCGATGTCCATGTACATAAGGCTTGTAGCCACAGGCTAATTCACAGCCCCCGTCCCTGGTTAGGCTTTTAAAGGACAGAAAACAACACAAATAACACACAGATACAGGACAAAAAACAAAACAAGAACACTAAAAGCACTGGTCCCACTTGTCCCTCCTATATCCAGTTTTAGTGTTCACATTTCTGATTTTCTTTAAGCCACTTTTTTACTTTTGTGGAGAAAAGTCTAATGTCCGTCTGTGACTTGAACTCCAGAGGCAAAGGAAACTATGCAATAATTATATCTGATTTACATATACAGCTTTTTGTTCTGCATTGTATTCACCTGTCACTTCACACCCAATTATGGCAACTCCTACTGTAGCCACAACTGCCCTGGGGTTCAGTCAAATAAGCAAGGCCATCAATCTATGACACTGGCCCCGCACACTGGCCCCACACACCAGTATTATACAATGACTGCCCTGAAAACAGACAGGCTGACAGAACTTGTAATTTCTATTGTTACATGTTGCAAGTTAAAAAAAAAAAAAAAAAGAAGATTGTATATAGCTTTTTCCATTTTCTGGTGAAATCATCTTGCATAACCAAAATGCATAGCTCCCCTCATTACAGCTCCCATATACCACCACCAGACTTCTAAAATGACATTCAAATTCACCTAATCCTATTCTTATTACTCCTGTCTGCACTTGTATGATTACTGTGCTATTTCTACACCTGAAACGAGGGCTCCCATTTTTGACATAGATGAGCGTAATCACGTTATATGGGTCTGCCGCTCCTCCGCCCTGGCAGTATGTCCCCTTTTGCATGCTCCAGGTAAGCCTTCACATACGAGCAAATTGATAATGCACGGGGATTCAAAATTGGAAACTTATTAGAGTTTAAGAATTTACAGAAATATGCCGTTTGTTGTTGCTTTTCAAGCGCATGCCAGGCTTGCGTCAGGAGCCCACGTAATCGGAAAAGTGCGGGACACAAAAGCTTTCATGATTTTTACCTGTCATCAGCGCCGGTGAGGAACCCCGCTGTTTTCGAGGAGACAGGGGAGCAGACTTAGAAACTAAAGACTCGTATGTGTCTAAATCAGAGACAGACGCTAGCAGGAGTATCAAAGCAGAAGAAATCAAAGTTTAGAGAAGAATCCAGAACATAGACTCAATTATAAGTATATTTTTAGTCAAATCCAAATGTAAATAATATAATACATGAAGATATGGAATGCTCCTTGGTATGGCATTAAAGGCATTGAGGCACTAAAGGCATTAACTATTTTTATCTTTTATCTTATTGTATTTATCTTATCTTATTTTTGAAAACTTGATTCTAACTACTTGGTCGGTTGCATCTGTACAAAGAAAATTTCCCCTCGGCGATGAATAAAAGCAATTCTGATTCTGATTCTGATTCTGAGGCCAAATTACAGGTCAGGTCTCTGGAAAGGCAAGCTTGTTAAATATTAAAAGTAAAAATCTCTACTCTGACTTTAAGTGTCTGCTGAAACCTGGTATTTACACGATACCAGTTTAGGGATGGAAAACATCACTTTATGTAACTGTTACTTATCCTTAAAACAACTACTGAAGAGCTTTGAGTGAATAAAGATTTCAATATTATGGGACTAAATCTAGTTCACGATCAGCCTGTAAAAAGTCTTATTACACCCGATTTAAAAGGCACCACCAAGATATCTGCTAAACCAATATCATGAAGCCATTAACAGATCCAGAAAATTGTTCAGTATTGGTGTATTCAGTATATTCAGTATCAGTATCAGTGCGTCTCGAGTAAGAATGCATGTTTCTTTCCATTAAAAACACTGGTAAAAGAATGCATGCGAGATGGATATGTTTAAAGCCATATTGTAGAAAATTCCAGGCACATTCAGCAGCATCATCTCCATGGAGACAAAGTGAAAGTACTAGGTATAGGCCGACTGCGATCACTACTTCTGCTGATACATTTCTGGTAGTTCTGCAACAACCGCTCCTCCTACTAGCACAATTGTTAGTTATATGTATGAAAAAAACCTTTGGCATCCTACTCCCACGCACTTAACTTCAAAGGATCGAGGGTTGCTGCTACTCGAATACTTCCGCATAATAATTAACGATAACAGGCAAAAACACAAGCCAAGCATTGCATTATTAAATCATAGTAAAATATAGTGGATGTTAATGGAGGCATCATTTCTGCATTGCTTAATTAAAATGACAAATGACTGAAACGAAACCAACAATACACATTTCCGTTTACCGTTTGCGGTGTTGTGTTGCCGCGGAAACAGAGCAGTCATAATACGTTTTGACACATTTAAATGACCATTTAGAGCGCGGGGGGAAACCACACACGGCATCGTCGCGTGGCATGGAGTCAGCCGGTGACAGCAGTGCTCGGGCCCCTGTGAGCAGATAGAGAGAGACCACGTAGCGCCGTGATAGGCGTTGATGGCAGGATGCAGACTCCCCGCTGAGACTTGAAAAGGCCCGGCTTTCCATTCACCGAGACGTATCACGGAGCCAGGAGCGAGACTGTCAAAGCAGATCCTTCACACTAGAGTCAGCGGGCACACAAAACGCACTGGATGGCAGGATTGTGCTTTTGTTGACCACTCCAAATATGGAATAGCAGCAGCGTTAGGAGGAGATAAGCTTTTGTATAGCCCCGGGTTAAAGCGAATTTTCAAAAGAAGAAAGGGGCTTGATGATTTAATAAAAGGTAGGGATTTTGAGGGAAGAACGCAGCACTTACTCCTTTTATTAAATATGAAAGCGGTGGCTAAGAAAGTGTTCTTATGCAAACAATGCCTGGGGTTTTCTAGTGCAGTTACTATAAAGTACTACTCATTCTTTTCACCGTGTAAAACAGATTTGAATTAACTCAGAAGAAACTGAACACTATAGTAAAAGCACTTTGCAATTCTTGAATATACCTTTGCTTAAAGGTGCAATGTGTAGCTTTCATGGTGGAGGGTCTGCCAGCTGTTTGTATGTTTGGAGAGGTTATTGCTTTACTTGGAAAGTTCCGCAGTATTGCATTACACTGATCTCAAAACACAAAGATGGAAACAAGAAGATGAAATTGAGGTCGGTCAATACATGTTCTTGAGCTATTTTTGAGCACCTATAGGATAACTGAATAGATACAAAATGGTAAAGTTTAATGCTTTATAGTGGAACATTCTAAGCAAAGCAATAACCTCCATATAGACAAGCAGGAGGCAGATGCTCTGTCAGAAAAGTTACATAGGGCACCTTTAACTGCTGATATTGATAGGTGAACTGTCCTAAATAAAATAGCTGACAAAATTCAAAAAGGCTATGCAATTTAAAAGGTGGACACTATGAGTGAGATGTCAAACAAAAATAATTGCTGTATTTAAATTTTTTTTATATGTGAAGTCTTAAGTCAGGTACAAGTCTAGAACTGGTGTAACTGTTTTTGTAATAGCAGTAGTGGTAGTAGTAAGGTGTTGGTTATATATTTTATCAATTGAATTCCTAATAAACAATCAAAATCTCACTTCTGATAGGCTGCATAGGCTGCAGGTGCCTGGATTTACAGTAAAACGCGATGTCGCACTGCAGGTGTAGTTGAAAAGAAGAAGATGGGGCCAAGTATAGACTCCTGAGGGACCCCTAAAGCTATGCAGCTCTAATAGTGGTCTCCTGATGCACCTAAAATGCAGATGCGGTGTTTTACAGGATAAAGTAGGTTAATCAAATCAACTGAATAAACTAACATACTCATAAAAGCTAAATTAGCAATTCAAAAGAGAAGATGGGTTGGAAATTTACGGTTTTATGCCGCTAATGCCGACACCTGTCTAATTAAAACGAAAAAAAAAAGCGCCGATAATTAGAATCGTTTTCACAAGTTAAATCATAAATTTTCACATTCACATTCCCATAAATTCAGCTGTAATTGCCTATACTGAAAGATGCTCAAAAATTAAAGTTAAAACTAATGGGGAATAAAAGGGATGCTAGCATGTACAGCTAGCATCTTCTTCTCCATATTCAACAAATGCACAAAGCAAGAATAGCTGAGGCAGGTATACGGGGAACCACAGGGAGACGTTGTGAATATTTCATCATGTTTTTACTGGCCTGACAGGGGAGGCATATCTGTGTCTGTGTACACGCTGGGTTCTACTGTTTCTATTAGAATATGTGGGTGACAGTGACATGCGGATGTTGTCAGGGAAGCCAAATATAGATCGACCACAGCTCCAAATGGACACAATAAGTCACGTACGGAGCAAACTTTTCATCTGGTTTCAGTCTGTTTCACTTTATAGATACGTAGTTATGCTGTTATTGCAATATTCAAAAATAAGTTAATACATATTTTGTTAGTGATATCATTTTCTAGTTGGAATTTAATGAGAAATTTAGGTGTGGACTTGAAGTAAAAAGTAAAATATGTTGCAAAAATAAAAGCTGTATTAGGTAATGTGCTATAAGACTTGAAAGGAATTAAAACTTAAAGCGCAGGACTCAACTTACTTGACCTATTTATAATTAAAATAACGTAACATGCATCTGTAATTCCAAAGGACACAGGGCAATTAAATGAACGCACCAACGCCTCCGAAAACAACAGAAAGAAACACACTTTTTAATGAACAACATATGTCACATCTCATCTTTTCTTTGCTTTAAGTGATCAAGTTGTTATTTTCTCTTGAAGGTTTTACAATATTAATATCTTGTCTTGCAGGAGAACAGCTAAGAGCCCCAAGCCGAGTTCACGTTGATTGTTTCATTTCTATCCTTTCTAGGCACATACAAATCTCAAGCTATTCAAACTGTATCACTATTGAAATATGTGCACCCTGACCTGTACATTTCTGTGACTTTCCTGACATTCAGCGGCGTGTTTTTTGATAATATGAGAAGACGGTTTAATCACGAGTGGAACACAATAGCAGCTGCACTGAAAGCCTTATTGAATTATAGGGGCCCTGTTATAATTAGTGGCTGCCTTCTCTTTTCTGTATTGATTCGGAGCGCTGTTGGAATTACTGTAGCGCGCCAAAAAATAGAAACATTTTTGACACCGGGGGGAAAAAGTCATAAATAATCAGGCCCACAGCTGAGAATACCACCCACCCCACACTACCACCACGCTGCAGCTGGAACAATGGAACAGAGACTCAGCACAAAGTTAGTGAAAAATAGAAGTGTTTTCGCGGAGGTCGCCATTGTGTTCACTGGGTTTAGCACAATCAGAGACTTCGTGGAAAGAGCTGGGCACGGGTGGTAATGAGGAGCCAATTCAGGCGATTGTAATGGGTGAGTTGGTGAATCAAATCTTGTGTGCAAAGTAGAGATGTTGGGATGTAAAATTTTAGTGTTGCTTATCGTGTTTTGAAGTGTTTTTAATGAGTGCATTGTGGCTCCGTCAGCAGCTTTTCGCCAAGGAGATGATGTTTTTTCGTCTAGATTGTTCCACAGTACGGTATTTAACCTTTCTATCATCATGGAGACCAAACCAGACCAAGTTACAGGTCAGATCTGTGGAGAAGCAACCCTGCTCACAGTCAGAATACCTGTTTTTAGGTCTATAAAAGCTATAAAACCACCTGCAATATAAAAAAAATGTAAAGTAGAACTGTTTAATGTTAGACTATGCGACATTCCAAGCAGAGCAATGACACAGAGACAAGCAGGCGGTGAGCCCCAAACAAAAAGTTACATAGTGCATCTTTAAGCTAAGCCTTGAAATAGATATTTGTCAGTAATACTCAATGACTTTAGTTAATGCTATGGAACAAATATAGACCAATAGAAAGAAAGAAACATCACAATATCTTTAACAAGTAAAACCCTTAGTTTACCTTCATTCATATCGTCTGATGGATCACTACTCTTCTACTATCTGATCAGCTTTATCGAATTAAACTTACCGAATGATGAAGTAATACAACATAAGAGGAGAGATAAAAGAACACTTGCAGTACTGACTCCATTGAAATGATTTATTATTTTATCTTTTTTTGTAATTGCAATTGTAATGTGATATAAATAGTAGTATCGATTAATCTTAACAGTTCTAATAAAAAGACTGAATGGAGTTCTGAATGGTTGTGAGTTTAAGGGCACTATACACAAACATACAAACAACGCGGTATATATTACTTCTACATAAATGGCATAAATATATCAACAATAACTGGACATATAATGTAAAGAGGTGCCTTTTCATTGAGTTTGTTGATGCTGATTTGGCACTTAAAGTCATAGTTTCATGAACTGTGTGAAAATTGAAAACAAGATAATGGTCTGACTGTAAAAAGTTTCAACTGCGCTACACTGCATATATATAATGTGTCTTAAGGCGCACATTAATTCACTAAGTTGAATAAATCTATAAATGCTGAAATTGTAACAAACAGAAGTCTGGAGAAATCCCAACGTAACGGTTCCCTTTTCTACCCCCACTGTCCTCATCCATGATATGTGTGGACAGACTATATTCTTCCACTACATCTCTGTAATATATGCAGGGAATGTCAGGTAGACTGGCTTGTTAGAAGGCTACCACACGAGGAGCTGCGGGGCTGTACCAGGTCAGTGCGTTCTCTCCTTTCCCATCCCCTACCCTGCCAGCGAATGCGCCCTGCCCAGTCTATTTGTTTATCTGCATCCAGCTAACATCCGAACCCTCCCGCCCTCCCCGCCACCGCACTCGCCACCTATATCGCCAATCTCGCCCGGTAACAGGTGACTACCCAGAACTAATTACGGCAGGATATCCCAGGGTGCAACACGGGCACGCCTCATTTGCAGTCTGCCTGGAACGCGCGAAGGTTGTCTAATAACATTTTCGACTGGCTGATTAAAAAACGCCCATAAATCAGCTGTTCACAAGGGGTCCATCTTCGACAACGGACGTGCACGCGCGTTCTGTGTTTGTGCGTTTATTTATTCATACGTTATGAGGAGGTCAGGGGAAAATGTGAGGAAAACGTGATTATTTTTCGCTTTAATTTGTGTTCCGAGGCCATAAAAGATGACAATATGACCTCCAGGAAGATGAACAATGGGAGTGAGTTATGTGGAGGTGGTACTGAGGTCTGCAGTAATAAGCAGTAATCAAAGCAATACACGGCAAGCGAGCCACTAGGGGACTATTCTGCACGAGCTATGGGCTCATTGGGGTAGAAGTTGTATACTGTAACACAGGTGAGATGTGTATGTATATATGTAGGACTAAAACTATGTGCACAAACATAAAGGTCCTATATCGCATAAAATTGATTTTTGTGAGCTTTAAGCCAATTTAGAATGTTGTTATCTCCTCAAAAAGATACCCAGAGTTGTGGTTTGTTTCATTCATACATGTTTGAGTAATCCTGCTTTATTAGTCTACATCTCCAAAGCTCAAAACGCTCTGTTCCACCTTGTGATGTCATGTAGTGGTAGTTTTCAAGGTTAACAGCTCCTTTTACCTTAGAGTTAAGTGGAGATTAGCAAAATGTATGGAGTTTACACAGTGGAGGAGCTCCTTTATTACTAAATGACATCACAAAGTGGAGCAGTGTTTTCTGTTTGAGAAAAGAACTCAGCCTAAATATGCAGGGTTTGTGTGTTAAGCATGTGTGAATGAAACAAAACTCAGGTATGTTTTTTCATAAGGATATATAATAGTGTAATATGGGCTCTTTAAGCTACGTCTTGAAATGGATATTTGACAGTAGCGCTGATCGACTGTAGTTAGAGGAATGAATAAACACCACTGCACTCTATAGAGGGAGAGAGGAGCTCATTCAGGCTCCTACAGCTCTGCTCAAACAGTGAGAGATACAGGACTCCACTCATACCATATTTCATACACCCTTATGTAACCCATAACCATAATGCATATTTCATTTGAGTTTATTACATATTTTTTGTAGCTGACTGGATTATTGTAATGATGATTAAAATGCCATCCCTTCATGTTGTACAAAATTATAACATCAGTTTGCATCGCAATATACAGTGTAAGAAGACATAAAAAGCAGTTATGGAACATCTCTGCACATTTCCAGTGGTATTTCTATCATTGTAATATCAAAGATTCTCCAAGTTTTTTGCGAAATATTTATTTACAGAATCAATAAAAAGGCTGTAACTGTGAACTGCTGCAAGAAAACTACCAAAATAAAATAAGATTTCGTATCTCATCTCATTTTCCTCAGCTCCCGCTCTTTCCTCAAACTTTTCATAAAAAATTCACCCATCACATTTTGAGTAATTTTGCCAACAGGCAATCAAACCCACAGCAGGTGTCGAATATCATTCCCAATCTGGCAACCTAGGTGCTGCTACCTCACAAACAACACATGCCTCAGGACTTTGGAGTGTGAACCCATTTGCAACAGTAACACTACACAACCTGGCATCCACACACACATCAGAATGAAAATACAGTACATTATAGTTCTTTCAAATCAATAGCTCAAAAGCAGTTAAAATGAGTCTGGCTTTAAAAACTCAAGCATTCAATAGTGTGCTTCAGAGGTCAGCGCTTCAAACTCTTTCGTCAATAAACAGCTAAGAAGAAGAGAATTTGTTTTATCTATTTTGGTAAAGTGCTGGCCTTATATTTCGTCCAAAGAGTTTCCTATGAGGTGGATCAGGGTGTGCGCTGTATCCTCTGTCAGGCCATTGGCACAATAACCCACTCAGTAGATTAGCGTTAGCGATAGCATCAGCGCGGGACTACACCGCAAACAATGGTGACACTCTCTGACGCACAGCCATTTCCCATGACTCTTAGCTGGGCAAATATGTTTGTCGTCTCAACAGCTCACACGGGGTCGCCATGTTCAGTAAACGCTTGGCAAGAACCACGGACGAGACCAAAAGGATTCTGGGTAGAAATTACGCACCAACGTGAAGATAGTTTTAGAACGGTCTTTATCTAAACTAAAATTAAATATACTATTTTCTGTGGAAGATGACACTGAATGGTCGAATAAGAGCTTTTTGTCATCATTACGTTATAAGTATTTATGTATGATATTATGTCTTTCTTTGTATTAGGAAAAAAAAAAACTACTGTCTACTATATGAAATGTGAAACTACTTTATTGTCACTACTGAATGAATTATTTCTCTAAACCACTGCCGCAAAGTCATTACCATTATGGCTATTAAAAGTGCATTATGAGGGTCCACCACCTACATCTCCACAGGCATATAACTGCTATGTCTAGAAAGTTCCACTGTATAATTAATCTATCTTGCATTCTGCCAATTACAAGTGCTTGAAAAACATGGATTGTTACTGTGAGGGGGGGTCACCTGTACACAGATCTGATCAGTAACATGGCCAGCATGAGGTAAGCTCCCTTAAAGAAGACCTACTGTGCTTGTGTCTGTTATATAGTTATAATCTATAATACCCGTGGATCATTATGTTATAATTTGCACATTTTAAATTGCAATATTCATCTAAAACGACTTGATAAAAGAAACAAGTCTGACTTCCATGTTAGAAAACTGCGGTGCCCAATGGGAGCTGACAATCACAACACAACATCACAACAAGGAGCCATGAAGTACTTTGTGGGGTGATGGATAGCTGCATATCACACCGACGATCTGATTTTTCTTATTTTTCTTATTTGTACCAAAATGATGCACTCATGAATCTCATGTGTATCACCAACTAGGAAAACAAAATTGGAAAACGAAGTACAGAACACTGGGCAAAATGGCATCTTGAAAATAAGTGATTAAGACTGTTCAAACAGGCACTAATCACTCTTCGATAGAATAAATGAGAAGGGAAAACAACTACAACGTGGATAAAAGCGATTTTGCATGTAATAGGTCTGCTTTAACACAACAATAATATCTCCATGGAAACAAGGCGGTGCAGACTTCTCTTGAAAAGTCACCTAGTGCGCCTTTAAGCTCCTCAAATCTAAATATACGCTTTAAACAGCCACTTGGTCTGGTAGTCCCAGTTTGTCTCGTACCTCTAGCTTGTAAGAGCTTTAGGTGAGTACAAATGATGATATGTGTCAGAGAGAGTGTGTGTCTGCCAGTTCGCTCGTGCTCCTCATGTCAGGATGCAGTGTAAATGTTCATGTCAAAACGCCCGTGTGAAGCAGAGCCCTCCATGTGTCAGCTCATCTGCATATGTTACGGCTCAGATACGCCGCGGTACACAGGAGCCGCGGGTAAGTCGGGTTTGCTTAGCTGATGTTGCAGAGATCAAAAGGTCCTATATTACATGAATTTTACCATGTACTTTTAGCCATGTTAGAATGCGGTTACCCCCTCAAAAACATACTTGGAGTTGTGTTTTGTTTCATTCACACATGTCTGAGTAATGTTTGAGTAAGCGTGACTATTGAAATCCTTTATGCCACTGACACAAAGCAGGATAATACCAGTAAACCCGTTTTTAAAAAGGCCGTGTCATTAAAAGGCATGAGCTGCAACAAATAAATAGCTAAATGAACCCATGTTTTGCCAAAGAAGTTATTTATTCGACCCTCTACAGCTCAAATCTTGGCGTATTTACAAGTAAAATATAATAAAAAATCTCACTATTGCTCTCTCACTAAAAGGTTTCCCACGACAACTATTGAGTCTCAAAATCTATCTAGCTATAATGTATTGAATGATAAGTTTATTTAGTGACAGGCCTATGAATTAACTTCCTAAAAAAATCCAATAACATTTTTCACAATTTCACAGCCTTAATTTACTGGCCATTTAAAACAAATATTGCAACTACATCAAGATAAGACTTATACGACCTATATTCACTCAACATTTCAAAACTCTCTTACACTGCGCTGCAATTTGCGTCTCATTTTGTGCCTCACGGGACAAACCACACTTTTCCGAAAACCTGCAGGAACTGAATACCCCATAACAGACTGCAGATGTCAGAGCTTGTAGGGAAAGCACTCGATCTGCCTCCCTCTGAGCCAAAGATGGACTATCAGCCTTATCTCGTGACGCTACAGTCAAGAGGCATTCCTAGCAAGGCATTCTGATTGGAGCATAATGATGTGTTTTCTGGAAGGCCTCATTTTTGAATATACGATTACATTGGCGTCGCGGGGATTCGCTGCCTGGCCGTACATGGCAGAAATTAAAACTTTGGCAATTACAGGGGGATTGAAATTGATGTGCGGTGTAATGATATATGCGAGGATTCCAGGAATGCTAGAGTTTGTGTGTGTGTGAATATGGGAAATAGCCCGGGTGCCCTGCTTATTTTGCATAGTGTTTTGCTGATGTAGGCAGATAACAGACGCTGCATCCTCACTCAACGCAACAGAAGCCTCGAGCACGAATGGGGCCAAAACCTAAAATGAGGTTATATCAAAGCCCAAGCAAAATCCCGGAATAAACACACAGATAAATGAGTAAACATATAGCGGTCATGGATTCAACTGATTTCAACTCTCAGCTTGTAACAGGTTCTGCGTCAGATATGCAAAAATGAAAAATTACACGTAAATTCTGTCCATTTAAAAAGGTTCTTAGCTTTAATTTGAGCTATGTCACGGTAGAACAAACAGAAAGTGGTACAGAGGTGAATGGAAAGTGGGAAGAACTTACTCGAACTTAGTGCTGCAAAATAATGTATCAGTATCATTTTAATTCATTTATAAACTTGCCACTAATGAAACTGCTCTATTTGGGAAAAGAGACAATCACATGTGGGAAAGACACTTCTGATATCATCTACTTCAAGATTCTAGTGCTGTTTGGTAGGGCATCTAGCATAAAACAACTAGCCAAACATATGTCTTCACTACTTTTTGTATTTTGTTGTTCTTTATTTAAAAAGGTACCATTTTCCCCCCATGTACAGATATATTGTAATATTACATGTCTGCTGCATCTACTTCTGCTGTATCTTTTTACATTTTATTGTCTGATAATCAGGAAGTATGATGTTAACATGCTAGTTTGTTAGCTTTACTGTGACGGCAAAAGAGCTTATAAACTCACCACGTCTGAGCATACTTAGGATGCTCAAAAAGTTTAAAGTGAGGAATAGCATTTGGACCTCGGCAAATGGTTTAAAATGAACTAATTTGATTTTTCATGTTTTTTAGACAGTAAAGTCGGCTATAGCTAAATGACTTGCCTTTAGTTAACTGCACCATGGAGTTTTGCTGTACTGTCTTCCTATCTGTTAAACGCTGTGCTATTTAAAATGCAGGTGCCAAAGAAGCCAGTCACGTCCTCCTAATCTATAACTGGCAAAAGACTCCCATTAAACAACCTTGAAGTGACACCAGCCAAAAGCCAGGCCCATACGTCTTCACGAGCTGCAGGACTTTCCACCATCCGCGATTCCCCAGCAGATAATGAATGGTTTTGTTCAGAGCAGAGGTGCACCCTGGGATACTGTAGCCAGTTTTCCAGGGTCGGACGAGTAAAGAGTTATGTAAGCACAGAGCTAAAAGCAGGGCAAAAAGTGGCACCTGAAATGGGACAGGAGCGAGCACCTTTGGGAGCCTAAAAAAAGGCAGTCGGATGAACTTGCTAGTCCTGGTCAATTAAAGGTGCGTTGTGTCAGTTTTCTGGTGGTGGGTCAGTCGAATGATTTTCTGTTGTGGTGTTATCATGGAGACCACACCAGACAGGTTACAGGTCAGATCTGTGGAGAGGCGACCCCACTCAGTCAGAATGTCTGCTTGTTTGAGCTATAAAACCAGTAAAGTAGAGCTGTTTTAATGTCATACTGTGGAACATTCCAGGCAGAACAATGACATATCTCTAGAAACAAGCAGGAGATGGATCCTCCACCTGAAAAGTTACACAAAGCAACTGTTGTGTCTGTTGGCAAGACACTTCGTCCATCCACCTTACATGTCGAAATATAATTTGTTTTTATTACATTTTACTATTTGGGCACATTTGCACCCCATGAGACAAGTTACAGGTCAGTTCTGTTAAGAGGCAAGCCCACTCACAGTAAGATTGCATGTTTGTCAAGGTATTTTTGAGCAATAAAAACATCTGTAATTGAATAAAAGCAAAATAGCTAAGTTTAATGGCATATTGTAGAGACAAGCAGGTAGCGAAACCTCCAAAAAAGTGTAGACAACGTGTGTGTAGCTCAATCATATTTGTTACACCTTTGAAGTTTTGTGTTTCCATTTTAATAACATTTTCCATCTTTGTTTCTCGTATTCCAATCCTAAAACAGATATTCTAAAAACAGAACGTGCAGGGGTCTCCGTACGGCACCTCTTCTGTCCGTATATTCTCGTTTTGAACCGAAGAATAATTGAGTCTATGAAAAAGGCCAATTCTTCTTGTGTTCTCTGCAGGACCTTGAGTCAAAAGAACAAATCAGTATTCATAAACCCTGCTTATTTTCAGTAGCGAGGGAAAGGGGAAAGGAGAAAGAAGAAAAACGAAATTGTTGACCATGCTAGTTTGGAGATCAATGGAACGGGGTGAGTGGCGTAGGAGAAAGCATCTGCAACCGTCAGTCCAACTTCAAAGAAACTCCATAATTTAAATAGTGTTCCACAAATAAATTGCATGGATGAAATTGCTTGGAAGAATCGCTACAGGGTGATGCAAGTGAGGGGAAAATAGCGGCTTGTTGACCTTGACTAAACTAGAGTTAGCTTCGAAACTACTAGCATTTCTTTCCATGCGAGTTTTCAATAACATTTCGATAAAGTTGTGAGGAGAGTGGGCACGCTTGATTTTCTTCCTTTTTCTTTGTTTCTCTTCTTCCATTTTCTCTTCCAATACCGTTCCAATAATGTCGATACTTTGGCCTTAAGTGGCTTGTTGACCTCGAGTTAGCCAGAGTTACCATCTACACCGATAGCGTTGGTTTCTATGGGAGTTTTCGCTAAAGTTTCGATAAAGATGTGAGGAGAGTTTGGGCACACTTGACAAGTAGTTTATTTTTTTCCATGCCGAGAAAAATATCTTGTCTGAACCGTCATTAGCGGCGATCAAAATGTGGTTTCTTTTATGTGGGGGTAGATTGTGTTGTTTTTTGTTGTTGGAAATTGTCAAAGAAATGGAATTGTTTTCTTCTTAAAGACTTGAGACTTCAGACAGAGCTACATCAATGGCATTTATAAGAAACTGGGGATTAGTTTGAGTGTTCAGACAGTGTATAATAGTGACACAACATAAGGATATGGATTGCATTACAAATTACATCAAAACTATCTACAGATGTTCAAGTAGCGCGCAACAATGGCTTGAATAGGAACGATCATAAAAGACCTTAAAAACTTCAAAGACTGAATTTTCATGTCTCTTCCACTATTATGGTAATGATTTTTCTGTCAATCGTAGCATATGATTTAGACAACACAAAGCACATTTTTTTAAATAAAATGTAACAAAAATGCTTCAGAATAACCCGAAATACTTCAATTTAAAAAACAATGAAAGTCTGTGTTCCCTACCACCACAACAATTATTTAACACATAACTTTTCTGGTAGAGAGTCCGCCACCTGCTTTTCTCCATAGATATGTCTGAAATATTTCATGGTATCATCATGGAGATCAAACCTGGCCAAGTTACAGGTCAGATCTGTGGAAAGGCGACCTCGCACATAGTCAGAGTGTCTGTTTTTCCAGGTATTTTTGAGGTATAAAACCACCTGTAATGGAATACATGTAAGGTAGAGCTGGTTAATGTCATATTGTGGAACATTCGAAGCAGAAATATGACCATATATATCCATAGAAACAATAAGGTGATGGACCCCCAACCGAAAACTTACATAGTGCACCTTTAAACAGTATACTTTCTGATTTCTATGCATCCTTTGGACTATAACTACATAAACGCCTCGAAAGACCCCAAAAATACATCCAATTTCCTAAACAAACAACTCCACTGATCACATTTACGCATTTCCTACAACCACTATTATGCAAATTGTCTCTAACACAAATGACAGAAAGGCGCCAGTGGCCACGTACGACTCTTCGCCAAGTCAATTCAAAAAAATTTAAAAATTAAAAAATTAAAAATGGTTGTGGCGGGTTTTCCATGGCTCGAGCCTGTTGGAGTGATTAGTCATTGTGTTAATCCGAGCGCTCAGGGGCACAGTGCAGTGACAGAGGCAGAGACTGTGGCGAATGTGGGGCCAATGCAAAGATAATGATAAGAGGAGATGTGGAGCCTTAAGGGGCCAGTGTTCGGCCCGTCTGTCAGAAGGATTTCACGCTAAAGCTACATGAATGAAAGTTATTTTTACGGTGAAAAAAACAGGAAACAGTGATGTGGCTGATGAGCCAGAAAAGGGGTTTAGTCAAAAGTAGATTATAAACACGGTTATTGTTTGTTTTCTTTAGTGCGATTAACAGCTGGAAACTGACATAAACAACTCAACTTCGGCTAGTGTTTTGGTAAGCTGCTACATGAGAAGTGTGTATTCAGTTAACAACCATGATACACTGGCAATAGCAGTAAAAGTATTGAAAGTCAGATACTACTCAACACTAGAACTAGGATTGAAACTGGGAACTCATTTGAGAAGGTATCAATACTAAAGTCACATTCACAGGACAGTAATGAATTCTTCCTAAATAGCTTTAGAGTGATTTGATTTGAGATTTAACAGTAAAAGTAGTATACGCACATGGACCACTATGGAAACTACCTGGACGACTGAGGAATTACACAGATATAAGACCACATAGTAATGTTATAGAAAGTTCTACTATTAATATTGAAAAAGATTGTTTTTAATTATCACTGTGCTATTGGAATCAGTATTGAGTACTGAGTCTGTTCCTTAGGACTGAAATAGAGTTTGAAATAGTAGTATCATGACTCCACTAATACATAATCTTAATAGAAAATAGACAGGAAGTGGATCTGGTGTCAAATCTAAGCCTAAATTCAGATGCAAGTCAAATGGATTTTGCAGGGTTTTTTGTTTTGTTTTTGTTTTTATTTATACCGAATGCGATGGGGGTGTTGTCTGTTTCCAATTTAACATAATTAGTCTGTGTGCTGAAAGCATCACAAAACATACCATATTAATTTGAGGGTTTGATAGTTGAACAGTTGGCAGCTTCACTCCAAATAGGGCAAGTATTGAGTCTGGTTTTAATTATGTTTTAAAGAATTTTGGACAATATATCAAATATACTTTTCCAATATAATGTAATACCAGAACAGTTCCAAAACATATGTGCTAGTGAGGCCGGCTGCTGTTTACATCGGTCACATAAAGGATTAACAGAAGAAAACATTTTAGACAGTCTGAGTTTTCATAAATACAGTCTATGCAACACTGATTTTGCAGTATTTTTAACAAACTGTATGAAACAACAGTACATTTTTAATAAAGATAATATTGGATAAAACAACGTTGAATACATACAGACTAAAACAAGAGAGGTTATCCCAGGACTCCACACCTACACCTCCTGTTCACTGCTCATTTCTGTGCAGCTTTATGTAGTGTGACGGTTCTCAATGAGAGTAGCCCTATCAGGTGGGAGAGGGCTCTATTCATTTGGGTCTGTGTGCACCTCCTATGGGACAGCACCCCCGCACCCTCCACTCCTCCCTCACTCATATTCCACCGCCAGTATCCCGTTTGCTTATCTGCGCGAGGAGATGCAGTCCAGTGTTTCCTCTTGGTCCGCAGCTGGGACTGTTGGCCTGGAGAGCTCAAGAGATCCATCTAATTTTTTTTTTTTTTTGTCACCCACTCCACACTCCGCGGGATGGATGAGACGCAGCGTGAAATAAATGTAATCTGGATGCTCGGGGAAAGAAACAGGCTTTTGCTAGCCGGGGTAGAGGGTCCCCGCGACGGAACATGCTCCAAGGAATCTAATCAGTTTGGTATTGTCAAAGGATAATAACAAAAGATAACAGAGAGGATGGAGGCGCTGGAGGTTCTTGAGGAGTCCTGAGGTGGCTAACTTGTTAATGAGATTTAAGTTTGTTTAATACATCCGGTATTAAGTCAAATATTAGTAAAAGGAGTTCTTGCAGTGAAGTACTGCAAATCGTAGCAATGAATTGTAGCATTTTCTAAACCCAGGACTAGAAGTGGTTCAAGTCTACATCAAAACTAAAGTATGCTCAAACAAACTGTCAATAAACCCATGGTAGTAGTGGTAGTAGTGGTAGTAGTGGTAGTAGTAGCAGTAGTAGTAGCAGTAGCAGTAGCAACAGCATGTTGTTAAACCAGCACCAAGTAGCTGGTTCAAGTCTACATCAAGGTTAAAGTAGGCTTGAACCAGAACCAAACCAGGACAAGCATCAACAAATCTGTAGTAGT
The DNA here is from genome assembly GCA_034769755.1 of Odontamblyopus lacepedii. NCBI lineage: Eukaryota > Metazoa > Chordata > Actinopteri > Gobiiformes > Gobiidae > Odontamblyopus > Odontamblyopus lacepedii. The sequence goes on from CM068366.1 coordinate 14,376,228, forward strand.
TGTAGTAGTAGTAGTAGCAGCACTAGTAGTAGTATTTGTAATAGCAGTAGAAGCATTCCAAATCCCCAGTAATTAGTTCTTTTATAGATATGTATACAATAAAGTATCACCATATCTTATCCATAAACTTTCTGAAATATTTGGGAAAAAATCTGACACCTTATGATACTTTTTGACCTTTTCTTTAGATTTTTTATATCATTTTATTTTTGGCTTGGGTGCACTGTAAAGCCTTTAATCATTCACAACAAGAACCTGCTATCTACAAAGCAGGCGCACAAACACAAGGTTTGCTTAAGACTACAGCCTCGCGGCGTTTACTTGAAGAGAGTGTATGTAAATCGCCCTCATTACTCCACTTCTTATCACTCTAGCTTTTAAAATAAGATCAAATAAATGTTGACTAATTACAAAAATTACAAGACACTTTTCCGTTTAATGTCAGAAAATCTTTGTGTAAGATCGTAAAAAGAAGCTGCAGACCTGCTTCTTTCAGTCAAAATCACAGTCAGCAGTGGTCCCTGTGGTGGATTCAAAGGCTTGATGAAAAGTGGGACTGACACATGAGAGACGCTGCGGATACCGGTGTGTCAGTAAACACACCATTCGATGTAAGGTAAAGGATAAGATGGTAGGTTTAATTAAAGAGAAATCCTTTGTGTGTTCCAGCAGAATGTCCTTGGGGTGGGAGGGAGACAACGGAACAGGAGGGCCCACAGTAGAAGTAAGTTGGGAAGTGGGCAGAAGATATATTAGAAGACTTATTAAAACAAAACTTGAATATTGGGTATATTAAACCGAGTGCCAAGTTTCACTCTATTTTATTAAGAGAAAGTGAGAAAGTAACTAATGACTGAAAATGGGCACTGTGTAACTTTTCTCATAAAGGTCCCATTATCTCTTTCCATTGCTTTGCCTGGAGTGTTCCACAGTATGTCAAATAAGCTAATCTATCTTCATGGAGACAAGCATGCGACGCCACCAGGCCAAGTTACAGGTCAGATCTGTGGAGAGGTGGCCCTGCTCGGCGTAAGAATATATGTTTTCAAAGGTATATTTTGCAATCAGTACATGTACCGGTAATAGCGTTCTCTTGAACATTTCAAGCAAAGCGATAACTAATTCGTGAGACAAGCAGAAAACGGACCTTCTAACAGAAAAGTTACATAGTGCTCCTTTAAAACCTCACAAGAGCTGCAACTTGCTAAATTTTCAAAGGTCTGTTATGTTGCTTCCTTCACTAGAATTTGAATGATTTACGATCTGGAATTGCCAATCCATTGAATACTGAACTAAAGGTAAAAGGAGCTGTTAACTTGAAAAGCACCACTTCATGACAACATAAGGTGGAGTATTTTGGGTTTTGGAGATGACAGACTAATGATAAAAGATTATGCAAAAGTGTAAATGAAACAAAACAAACTCCGGATATATGTTTTTGAGCAGGTAACAGCATTATAACATGACTTAAAGCTCACAAGAATCCATTTTGTGCTATACAGGACCTTTAAAATCCCTTTTAACTAATCCCATTACCTCTCACTAGTCTGTACCATGATTACAACATATCTGTTATTCACCTGTCATAACGTCATGCCTGATAAATGTAACTGCTAATAACTATATGAAATCCTGTGTAAACATGAATAGCCACTTTAGCAAATAGCATTAAGTATGGACTTGAGTACTTGAAGAGATCCAAGGGGACGAGCGGCTATCTCGGAGTTACAGACTCCAGAGACGCGACGTGAGTGGGAGGACTGAGTGAGGGCATGAAAAGAGGAACTGAACCAAAACAAAAATAAGTCGCGTCAACAAATTCCGTTTGAAGATCTCGTGGAAAGGGGAGAGGCAATCAGAAGTGCACAAAGCGCCTGGTCTCGGTGGTTATCGAGCTGGGGCCGTATCTCCTCTTCGTCCCCCTCTTCGTCTCCCCCTGGTAGTCATCCGTCTCTCTCATCTAGCGCTGGAGTCTCTCATCTATCCGTCATCAAGAAACAGGGATACTGGCCAGCGGGCGAGAAATCCGAGAGGGCTGATGATCCCTTTTTTCAAGACACTTCCTCGAACAGGCCAATTCCGCAAGGGCACCGGACAGCCTGAAGTCATCCCAGAGCAGGATCGGATCTGGGAAGGGTATTGAAGGGTGGGGTTAAGTAGGGATATGCTAAGAGCCCAGAATATGTTATACATGAGCAAAGCTAAACCAGGTCTAAGCTTGTATTCGGGTCAAGGGATTTCACAATATCATTTTTTTATGTTTATGTTTTATGTTATTTTGAGAAGGAAGCATGACGATTTATCCTACAGTGAAAAAAAAAAAAAAACTAGATCTAAACGGTAAAATCTGATACCATCCTATACATTATTTTACATATAGGTTAAGCAGGGATATTAGCTGGCCCCTCTTGCCTGTTTACTGGACAGTGACTGATTGGGGAGGCGTGATTGTCAGTTGGGCAGGGCTCGAAAGGCGGGACAGCATCACCTCGCTGACGACTCCATCCATCACAATCTGACTTAATTATGCGAGAGACATGACAAGGCGAAGGGCCAGTGTCTGATAGGAAGCACGCATGAGTGGGTGCTGTACAGTACACTTTTCAATTTCGGATAACTTAATACAGCCAGTCCATGAAAGAGTATTACAGCGGTTAGCTACCGATGGTACACAATGCTTAGCTTGCAAAGTAGAGCGCACTTCAATTCTCTTAATTTCTCTTCATAATTTGACAGAGGCGCCCATGTCTGAGTCAGTCAATATTTTCATCAAGAATTCAGCTGATAATAGTCTTGAGATAATCAGAACGCTATTGTGTCTCCATGACGCTCCCAGAAAATTGATGCGCGGCAATTTAGTGTTCTTCTTTGCCAGCGATCAAAATAAGGACTTGATTATGAAGTAGAATAAGAATATTGGTTTTACTTCGCAGGTTCATTCGGAGATTGGTATGAAAAATCAAATACTTAATTCGAATGCGAGGTGTTTTGTTGTCGAGGTGGGAAGTAGATGTAGATTAAAAAGAAAGAGAAGAGCAATTGCCACAAAGTGGTTAAAGTATTAATCTCCATCTAGGTAGAAATTTGGTTTATAAATCACACTCAGGTAGTAGTTGCTATGTGAAGTACCTAGCAACCACAATACTATATGTAGTAGTAGTAATATGTAAAGATACTTTATCCTAAACTGAGACGCTAACTTGACTTCTTAGAACTTTTAACCATGTTACCCATGTTTTAGTGGTTTCCCGTCACCATTTATTCACCCAAAGTTGTATTTGGAGTGATCTGTGCTTCTTTAATTCCTTATATTCAAAAAGCCATTTAGCCAATCACGTCAGCTGATTTGTTTCTTTTATGTAATACAGTAATTTCAAATAAATGTTCAGATTTGTAAATTCTAATTCTAAATTCAAATTCTAAATTAAAATATGTAAATTCTAACAGACACAAGCACAACATGTCTTTAAAGTATTAATCTCTAAATAGAAATTTGGTTTACAAATCGCACACTGGTGGGTTACTATGTAAAGTGCGTGCCTACTAAGCGTAGACCGTGTATATGAGTGGACAAAGCTAATGCGCTAGCCACCGCATGCCAAATAGGAAGTGAGCCAGGAGGCTATTCCAGCTCCTTTTGACCCTGGCTCCCATTGACTTACACTGGGAACTTGTGGCCCCTCTCTCTGTAACTGCTGCTGTGAGCCTCGTCATTTTGGTCTTAACATGCTGACGATATTCATTTTTGTCACTGCCGCTCACCCCTAATGACAGTAAAGGCAGTAGGCATTGGTATCCAAGTTAAACACAAGTAGTAAAAGTTATCTACAGTAACTTGTATGTAGTATTGCACAAACTGCTGGAGTACATATTGTTTGCCTACGTCTTCCATCTTTTTCATAGCAATTGGGCGAGCAGAGACAAGATTTTCAAGAGATTTGGGGATTGTGAGGACTATCCAGGAAGCTTAAGATCCTCCCGCTGGCACACAGAGAATGTTTGAACAAGACAGTAAAAGTGTGTATTCCACCAGATTTACAGACACTTCTCTTCATGTAATTGGCTCTGGCGTTCCCACAGAACTGTCCAAGCACTCCACAAATCTTACTCATCTACAGTTTCGTGTCTCTTCCGCCTGTTAACAACACAACAATTTGGAGTTTCCGAAAAGACATTATACTGCAAATTTCAATGGGCTTCTATTTCTACTACTAGGAAATCAAGCCCCTCTTATATATACTTCTATAGTTACTACTACAACTGTAACAACACCACCACCGACTACTACTATTACTACTTCAACTACAACTACAGCTACTACTTTTACTGCTATTACAACAATTATTATGGCAACTACTGCTGCTTTTCTTTAAATAAAACTTGCACAAAAAGGAAGCTCTAAAAAGGTATTTCCAGTTACTTTGTATCACAGCTCCATGAACCATCTTCTTACATTTATAAAAACTGTAAATTACTGCTTGAAATAGGTTTTAGACAAGAATCATTTTAAAATTAGACCTCACTATTGAAGAAGACTGTGCAATTAGTGGAGCAAGTAGAGCAAATGTAACTAGTGTAGTGCTATGCATCAACGACACGAAAAGGTATAATTTTCAGATATTTTTTTCTCCCAATATCATCCTGCGCATGCACTTTTAGTTCCTGAGAATTTAAGTGGAACTAAACGGTAGCTAAACACGTTTTGCCACTAAACTCTGAATATGATGTTTCAGAAATATTGTGTACTGTTCGTAGTCATTTTTTGGCAATTCTTGTGCAAACGGGCAAATCTGCAGTTTTCTGGTCAAAAACGGTCAAAAACTGAGTGTGTGCTGCCTCCAGTGGCTACGGCAATTTCAAGAACTATGCGACATCAAGCAGGACTGCGCTCATTACAGCCAGTTCAATGTCTCTGATTACAAAAATCTGGCTGTCGGGGCCATAGACCGTATATATGAATGGACAAAGCTAATCCGTTAGCCGCCGTGTGCCAAATAGGAAGTGCTCCCATTGACTTACATTGGGATCTTGTGGCTCCTCTCTCTGTAACTGCTGCACTGAGCCTCGTCATTTTGGTCTTAAAATGGCTCCAGATTTGCTCCTTTAACCGTTAGCATCACGAGCCTCATTTGAGTTGAGCTGACCACTAGGTGACGTCACACTCGCATAGTCCACTCCTTTTATACAGTCTATGGTAGGGGCAGAGTTTAAAGTGTTTCAGTTTCAAGTATATTAAAACATATCTGTAGTGGAGTTCTGCAGACACACGGACAGTACAGTAAGACTTTCAGATAGACGCATTTTACAGGTTTGACAGAGCCAGAACAGCTTAAAAAGTCTTGGAACGCAAATAACATGTGTGCATCACAAAACAATGAGATGTCATGAGGTTGCAGTGATAGAGGTACTTGAATTTGAAGTAAAAAGTACTAGTACTGTTGATCATTTAGGCCAATTTAGCAGAACCCATGGGGGCTGACAAAAACTAGTCCGAGGGCCGGATTTGGCCATAGTTTGGACACCCCTGCGTTATACCAATCCCACTCTTATACCTCCAAACCCTGCCCTTCTTCCCCCTCACACTTTTCTGTAGGTCTCCAGGTACTGGCCAAGGTAGCAGCTCTATTTGAAATGTCGTGTGAGTTTGGGTGTTTAGTCCCACTTAAAAAAGTAATAAACCCAGCCAAGAATCTTAGTTACTTTGAAAAATGGAGAAAAAGTCAACAAAATGGTAATTAACTGAAAGTGTAAACATTTTAACTTGTGCTTTTAAAGTTTACAGTGCTAAAGTAAGATAAATGCACCACAGGGTTTAGAGTAGTCATAGATACGCAATTACATTTTATAAATAATTACAACTATTTACATAATTCATGAAGGATAGTGATTTTTAGATTAAAACCACCCTTCTAGCTCTTCTGGTGATGTTGTTTCATCCACTAGCCTGCAGCTCATTACCTACCTAGCCAAGACCGCTACAATTAGCATTAGCTTCCCTCTCAATCATAGTGATGAAGTGCATGAGACACTGGGCTGCTGCCTTCGAGCGAGATTTAACCCTTGCCAGGTCAACACAAGCTCGAGCGAAGTAGCGAAATATTGTTCTCTGGCCGTCAATCGCATAGCTTTCACTTCATTATGTCGGTGGAGCCAGTCAACATTAGCGCATTCGGCTGTCCGTTAATCTGTCACGCGGCCACCCCTCCCTGTCATCCTTTGGGCATCCATCTTGGTGTAGCCACATACCTGCAGCGGAGTACTTTTAACTGTCAGCAGCACGAGAGGAAGCGGTCTTTAATGATGACTCATATGGAGCGTTCATTATTTCTCCGACTGCGTGTGTTATGTGGCCTTTTACGGATTTCGCTGGCAATTTACCGACCGTCCTAGCCATATGTCCAATCCCTATGGGTGTTTGCGAGCTGCTGTACCAACTTTGACTCATTATCAGCAAACAAATGCATCGTACAGAGATATGCAATTACTATTCACAGTACAGCACGGATAGCAGGATCTGTTTTCTCTTTCCAGTCATGGTTCATGGGAAGTTCCCCTCTATACTATCAACTTTGAGTATTGATTGCCTGATGAGTATTGGGAAAGTACTATTGCCCTGCAGAAAGGAGGTCCTGGGTTTAATTCTCAGATCAAATAGGGCCTTTATATGTGGGGTTAGCATGTTCCTGTGTTCTTGCATGTGCTCTGGGTTCCCCCATTAACTCTAAAAGGTCGTATATTACACAAAATTAACTCTTCTGAGCTTCAAACCATGTTACAATGCTGTTACCTTCTCAAAAACATATCCGGGCATGCGTTTTGTTTCATTCATACATGTTTGAGCATCCCTTTATTATTACTTATTATCGCTACTACATTTCCAAAGCTTAAAAATGCTCTTTTCCACATTGTGATGTCATCAAGTGGGAATTTTCAGTTAAGAGCTAAGTTAACAGCTACCTTTGGATCAGTTAAGACTGGCAATTCTTATGCTGAAATTATCTAAATGATCCTAGTGAAGATGTATGGAGTTTAAAAACATAAAAAACATAGTGGAGCACTTCCTGTATGACCACATTTACATCACAAGGTGGAACATTTGTGTGTTAAACATGAATGTGAATGAAACAAACTCCTGGTATGTTTATGATGAAAAAATAGCATTATAACATATATATTTAACATGTAATATGGGCCCTTTAAAGCATGTACAATAGGCTCATCTTCCAGCTAGGTACTCCTGACCTCTAAACATTGGCTCAAAGTGTGAATTTGGGAGTTGAACCTCAAACTTTTCACACTGAAGCATGTGGAGTACCAGCTACCACTGTTCGTTATGCTTTCTGCAATGCTAAGCTATCACATAATATGCAACTGGTGGCATAAAAAAGCTGACTCGATACAATAAAAAGGATGCAGTGAGCAGAAAAGGTCTATATTTCTACATGTTTGCTATTAAGCCATACTGCATAGAGTATAATATAAGCAGCTACGTTCAAGGTGGTTCTTAATCACATGGAAGTAGGTCATGTCATGGGCAAAACCATGCCAGAACCACACGCTTTGACAAAACTCTACAAAAACAAGTGGATCTGGGGCTATATCCCGTCTCTCTGATTCCAAAGGGCGTGACTGACAGACGGGTTAACCAATCAGAGAGACACATGCTCAGTTCACGTCAAAAACAAACATGGCTGCCTGGATTTTCTATATTTTGTTGTGAATATTACCCAAATTTTCAAGAGAAGACACGTGATATAAATTAGCAGCTGTGGTTGGACCGGCTCAAGTTTGGACGGAGGTTTTTCTTACTCTGTGGTCTCTATTGAAACCAAAAGTACAAAAAGTCAATGTACAATATTGTTAAAAAATATGAGCTACAATAAATAAACAGCAGAATTACACACATTAGTTGTTAGTTTGTGTCTATAGGGCATCATAGAAGGTTTTTATTCAACTCTCTACAGCTCAAATCTTATCAGTGTAGAAAAATCACCAAAATTTTCGACCTAGTACAAAGTAAAAGTTCCACGATAAATATTGACACCCTAAAATTACTGTTCCATCGGTCATGTATTGAACGATAGGTAGATATATTATTTATCGTGACAGGTCTACTGGTCAGGTAATAAAAATCAACTACTGTACCATAGGGGATTTACAGCAGTTCATATGGATCTAGGCTGTAAGCTCCTGTCTATCCATCTGCCTGTTCTCCGGGGGGTCCAGTGGTCCCATTGTCGCCCTGGCAGCCCTGGAGTCTCCTATTAAGCCCCTACTTAGTTTGGAATTTAGACTGGCACGACAAGAATGGGCACGTGCCAGGGGGAACGGGTGTCATTTCAGGCCAACGCCAATCCGCCCGGCGCTAAAACTGTAAACAACCTCGCCGCGCATCAGCTGCCCCGTCCAATCACATCACTCCGGCCTGATTTGATTCCACCTCGGACAGAATTTAATTAGGTTTTATTAATTTTGGCACAGTCTGGACTCCGTAGAGTTTTGATTCGATCTCAGGCAATGCAATTAAACTTGCTTCACATTTGCTCCCAGTGAAAAATCTGAAAATTTCAAAATCTCCTCATTTCAGACGCGTGTCAAAGTCTTGTCCCATATTACGCTATTTTCTGATCTCTGTTATTAGTAGATTTTTTCCTCATCACAAACATTTGAAGTTGTAGACAGACTATGACTAATAATAAACGTGTGAATAAAACAAAACACAATTCCAGGTATATTTTTTGATGAAGTAGCAACATTATAACATGGTTTAAAGCTCACCCGAGTCAATTTTGCGTAATATAGGACCTGAAAAGCAGGTTTGCATTGGTCCAAAGCCATTCCTCACTTACCTGATCCTAATTATTTACCACTATGACTTTCTAAGTGTTTTCACAACAGTTAGATGTCAAAGCTGGGTTTACACTGAGCTAACTAGCTTGGTATCACACTCGTCCTGATTACTGGACAATAAAACAAACCCATTTTGACTTTAAGAGCGGCTTATACAATATATCTGTATAGGCGCAAGATACATTTTGTTCAAATACATGGGAAAATATTCTTGGTGCAGGGTGTTTAATGCGCTAACTCAGAGAGGCATGTTGCTAACTGTGTTTCCTCAGCTCTGTGACTCCCAGAAGAACATTAGTCACTTCCATGATAATAATGGATAAGCAGAGTGAAAATAGATGTGGGGTTGGCAAAGGGTGATATTGAGCACGCTGCGATTTCGACGCCAAGGCTACATATGCCAAATGCCTACACTCCATTTTGGTAAGGCAAGACAGAAACACAGCCAAAACTGTCTGCGCAAAACAAAGCGCTGTCGAAAAAGTGGGAAAGTATTAGTTCTGCAAGTTAGGCAAGCGGGTTCTTTCAGGTCTTTTCATAAAGCATCTGCATCTAGGTCTGTCACGATAATTACTATAGTGACTTAGCGTTCAATACACGGAAACTGACACAATATTTTTAGGTTCAATATTTATCGTGCGTATATATTCTCAGCACTGCTCAATATGATCGCTCATCGTCTTTATTTAAATCAGCAATATATCGAACTTCAAAAGTGTGACAGGCCTATCTGCTTCTGTTTACACATCAACTACAGTCATGTGAAAAAGTTTGGACACCCCTGATCATTTTCAAGATTTTCCTTTATAAATCATTGGTTGTTCGGATCAGCAATTTCAGTTAAATATATCATATAGCAGACAAACACAGTGATATTTGAGAAGTGAAATGAACTTTATAGGATTTACAGAAAGTGTGCAGTAACACACTTTATTACTTAAACAAAAGTAGGCATGTGCATAAATTCGGACACCCTTGTTGTTTTATTGATTTTAAGACCTTTATCACTAATTATTGGAACACAAAATTTGTTTGGTAAGTTCATTGACCCTTGGCCTACATACACAGGTGAAGCCGATCATGAGAAAGGGTATTTAAGGGGCCAGTTGCAAGTTGTTCTCCTCTTTGCATCTTCTCTGAAGAGTGGCAACATGGGAGCCTCAAAACAACTAACCTGACCTGAAAACAAAGACTGTTCAACATCATGGTTTAGGGCACATGTGTCAAACATGCGGCCCGGGGGCCAGATCCGGCCCTCCAAGACCTTTAATCTGGCCCTCGGCTGATTTTTCTATTAAAATACTTCAAATTTTCAGATTTTTCTGTTAATTTTCTGCACCGTTTAGCATAGCAGCATCTCCGGCGTTTCTGTATGTTGCAACTCCCACCAGAGCAGCACAAATGAAGACTTTCCTCTTTCCAAACGCTCTTAAAGGACGATCGTTTTGACTGTCGACCGTGACCCTCATCAGCAAAATGTCAAAAAATGAGAAAAGCAGATGCTGAGTTCAGGATTTCCCAAGGAAAATAGTCTAATTCTTATTTGTTGACAGAGGTGAATGGGAAATCTGTGCTCAGTGTGTTTGGAACAAGTGGCGTTGCTCGAGGAATATAATCTTAAACACCACTACAAGACACGGAGAAAAATACAATAACTTGAAGAGAGAACTGAGTTTTCTAATCCGGCCCTTTTGGGATCAAAGTAGGTTGCATACGGCCCCCGGACCAAAATGAGTTTGACACCCCTGGTTTAGGGGAAGGATACAAAAAACTAGCTCGGAAATTTCAGCTGTCAGTTTCCACTGTGAGAAACATAGTGAGGAAATGGAAGACCACAGGCACAGTTCTAGTTAAGGCCTGGAGTGGCAGGCCAAGAAAAATCTCACATAAGCAGAGGTGAAGGATGGTGAGAACAGTCAAACTCAACCCACAGACCAGCTCCACAGACGTATGACATGATCATACTGCAGATGGTGTCACGGTGCATCGATGAACTATTCAGTGCACTTTGCACAAGGAGATGCTGTATGGGAGAGTAATGCGACGGAAGCCTTTTCTGTGCACATGCCACAAACAGAGTGGGTCTGCTAAAGCACATTTGGACAAGTCAGCTTCATTTTGGAATAAGGTGCTGTGGACTGATGAAACTAAAATTGAGCTATTTGGACATAACAAGGGGTGATGTGCATGGCGAAAGAAGAGCACAGCATTCCAAGACAAACACTTGTTACTCACAGTAAAATTTGGTGGTGGTTCCATCAGGCTGTGGGCCTGTGTGGCCAGTGCAGGGACTGGAAATCTTGTTAAAGTTGAAGGTCGCATGGATTCCAGTCAGTATCAGCAGATTCTTGCGAATAATGTTCAAGAATCAGTGACAAAGTTGAAATTGCACCAGGGCTGGATACTTCAACAAGACAACGACCCTAAACACTGCTCAAATTCTACTAAGGCAGTTCATGCAGAGGAACAAGTACAATGTTCTGGAATGGCCGTCTCAGTCCCCAGACCTGAATATTATTGAAAATCTGTGGTGTGATTCAAAGCGGGCTGTCCATGCTCGGGCACCATCAAACTTGACTGAACTGGAGATGTTTTGTAAAGAAGAATGGTCAAAAATACCTTCAACCAGAATCCAGACCCTCATTGGAAGCTATAGGAAGCGTTTAGAGGCCGTTATTTCTGCAAAAGGAGGATCTACTAAATATTGATGTAATTTTTCTGTTGGGGTGCCCAAATTTATGCACATGCCTACTTTTCTTTAAGTAATTATTGCACACTTTCTGTAAATCCTATGAACTTCATTTCACTTCTCAAATATCACTGTGTTTGTCTGCTATATGATATATTTAACTGATATTGCTGATCCAAACAACCAATGATTTATAAAGGAAAATCTTGAAAAGGATCAGAGGTGTCCAAACTTTTTCACACGACTGTAACTTCATGTTTTTACTTATGTTGATTATATCCATAAAACTCCATGTTGGAAGTAAGCCACCTCCTCCTCCTTTACACTCCAATCTTTGTCAGTTAGGGTGGACGCTTTTGACAAAAATGAATTTCTTTCTATTTCTGGTATAATCTTGATGACAATATTTAGACGGTTTTATGGCAATCCACCAGAAATGTGCTAAAAGAGACCGTGAACGACTTGGTTGAGGCTTTTAGTATATTAAAAGTATTAAACAAAAGTGAATGAGCTTTAAAATTAAATGCCCACGCCCAAATTTATACCCTTTTTGAAAGATTACACTGCAACTTAATTTCAGATTTAACTGCTAACTTTGCATAGCTCACTAACAAGTGGAATATTTTGTTCCATACATTAGACATCTCTATTTCAAGAAGGGATGCACCAATACCCAAAAGAATATTAAATATCAGCGCAGATATTGAAAATTCAGTTCTATGATATTGGTCCATCCTATTTGGAGCTTTAATTGGATGTAACAGGACCCATAATGATTTCACTTTTATTCACACAACCCAGTTCAGAAGTGATTTGAATAATAAATAACAGTTACATAACACAATTGGGTCTCTAGTTTATAAAGTAATTATTTGCAGTCCCTACAGTAGTATCGGGTATCGGCACGTACTTAAAATCAATCAATATCGGCATCGGGATTGAAAAAGATGGAGCGATGCATCCTTAATCTCAAACTTTAAAGCCATTTCAGTTGCTCTGGATTGTTGACCCAAAGTACATACAATCTTGGCATCCCATAATTTTGCTTTCTGGAAATTCTAAGATAAGTTTTATAAGACGACCCAAGATGATCCTGGAACTTTTCAAATGGACATTATCGTCACGTTTTGCTCATTTCCGGTGCATATGAAAGAATATCGGGGTAAAAATAACCTTGTTTATGTGTTATTTTATTTTATGATGGCACAGATGCGCCACAGGGGTATTGCAAGCGTCTCCAGGTGTTCCAGACTATAACACCTCTTCCTGTCTTATACAAATCTAATGTCGAGGTCTGAACTTGGCAGATTGGGAGCTAAAGGGCACGCTGGAGAAATCAAAAGCTCACGGGCAAATAAATAGCATATCCATAACAGTGAGATTGCCCTTTGTACAATTCGGAGGGCCTGCTGACTCTGGTCGTTCCTTAAATTGATTTCTCGTATGCGGCGGCCTCGAGGGAGCGATTGCATTTTCATATACACATTGGTGCTGCATGTGAGAATATAGCCCCGCCCCTCCCCTTCTATTAATCAAATAATGCAATCAATTTCACCTCGCCGAACCGAGACACAGGCCAGCGCTTTGTGTGAACAGCCGTGCATGTCGTTAATAAGAGCGTGTGACCACTGTAGCATAGTGTGATGGCTGGATTAAGACCTTGGAGGACTTTAAAGGAGCACAGTAAAGTTCCAGGGAGTAAGAGTGGCTTATGTTTGATGTGGGGGATGGAAGAAAGGTCTAATTAACTGAGGAAAAAACAATTTGGGTGTTGGTAACAGGTTAGAAGTTGCAGTTAATGGTCCTTCATTATACAAAACTGAGCTTTCAGCCATGTTATGTTGTTCTCTCATCAAAAATATACCTGAGTTGTTTTTCATTTCAGTTACACATGTTTGAGTAATCCTTTATTATTAGTCTGTCGACATCTCCAAAGCTCAAAATGCTCTGGTCCACTTTCTGATGTCATGTTGTAGTAGTTTTCAAGTTAACAAGCAACCTTTTCCCTTTTGTTCTACACTTCCAAGACTAAAATCATCCAAATTATTCTAACCACATTGTATGAAGTTTAAAAACACAGTGGAGCACTTCTTGTATTACTAGATTATCTGTTTGAGAGAAGAACTCAGACTAATATAGATCAGGGAATAGCGTAATATGAGCCATTTAAAAGTGCACCACGTCACTTTTCTGGTGGAGGGTGGCCATCTGCATGCTTGCCAGTCTGTAGTTGTTATTGTATTGTCTGGTTTGCTCCACAGTTTAATGCCATATTAAAGTAAACATGTCCATGGAGACATGCAGATGACGCCTCCAGGCTAAATTACGGGTCGGCTCTGATTAGAGGAGACGCCACTCAAGGCAAGAAGCCATGTTTTTCAAGGTTTTCTGAAAAATTACTGTAATTGGATAAAGAAAGGCAGGTAGTGGGCCATCTACATGAAAAGTCACACAGTGCACCTTAAATATATTCCTTAGGCCTATCCAAAGCCTGGCAAAACGTAGAAGGTAGTTATAAAGACACAGAGGTTATAAAGGCAATTTGATGTAGGACTAGACAAGCGCAAGAGAAAATTTTATTAGCTGTAAACATGTCAACACCTCAATGCAACAACTACACTCAATTTTTTCTTAATTCAAACAAGCAACACCAACCCTCTGCTTTTTACAGTAAATGAATCAACTTCTTTGTAGGAATAACAGGTAAAACCATCAAAAGTTGTGTTTATCATCAAAAATCAAATCAGTACCTATAACTATGACTCCTTTCTATCAAAAGCATCAAAATAAGCATTGCCCTGTTTATGTGGACCACACAGATTAAATCACATGCAACCGTTCACCTTTGTTACACATTTGAATAACATTATTGATCAGAAAAAGACCCCACAAGATCTGCAGATTTGGCAATGCTCTGATTGGCTCACTACCATCTGCTAATATAATCTATCAACTCAAAACTGATTTTCTGATCTATGTGATAATGTTGTTTCATCAAAAACATACCTGGAGTTGTGTTTTGTTTCAGTCACACACATTTAAACACGCAAAACCTGCATATTTAGAGTCCTTCCAAAAAATAAACCTTTGTTCCACATTGTGCTGTCATGAGACAATACAGGAAGTGCTTCACTGTGTTTTTAAACTCCTTACACTTACACCTGAATGATTTCAACCCTGGAATTGCCAATTTCCTCTGAACAAAAGACAAAAAGCAGCTGTTAACAAGAAAACTCCCACTACATGACGAGGTGGAAGGTGGAACAGAGCAAGATTATTCAAACATTTATGACTGAAAAAATTAACACGTTTTGGAAGAGGTAACAACATTCTAACATGGCCTGAAGCTCACAAAAAACAATTTTGTGTAATATGGGATCTTTAACCAATCACAGCCAACCAATATTTTCTATGCAAAGTTACCTCCAGAGCACAGAGACTGTAAATGAGCGATGTTAGCATAGCGCTCCAGCACACGCTTTACCCTCGACTCTGGGTGCTCTGCTATACTCTTTGGCACAGTGGCATAAATCTTTGAAACCCTAAGTCGGTGACATTTCCCCCTCGAGATGCACTGAAATATCTTAATTACGCCACTTAACATCGCATCGCTGAGTCCCGGGCGAGCCAGTACAAGCATATAATTCATTGTACTAAGAAAAAATAAGCATGAGTCTCCGTAGCATGGGGTGACCTGGGAGTTGGAAAGTAAATGTTGTTCTTTAAAAGCCAGCGGGGTGAAATGTGTAGACTTAATGTTGCCAGATACGCTCCTCCATCATCAATGATATTATAACAGGGGTGTTTGCATGGCTATCAAAAAACACATGGTTGGAATGGGAATGGCTTTGGTGGTATGATGTAAGACTCCTGCAACCCAGAAGAGACAGAACAAATGAGAATCCGTGTTTAGGCTTACAACCCAGCTTGAAAAGTGAGGATTTTTCATGCCTTATTAAATTGGGACTCGCTACAGTAGTTTGCGAAAAACGGTTTCAGCACTAGGCAAAACGGACAGCTCCTAGTTCACTGTGAAATCAAACTTTTCTAAAATGTTACTTGTGGTTGTGGTTTTCCTGTCTGAAAAAGTTAAAGTACTGTGAAAAACAGAATAAAGATTAAGGGCATATGCAGTATTTTTGATCAATACGAGAACATAAACACCGGCTTTAGTGTTGAAAATGAGATTGGGTTGCCTGGAGGAAAGACACTTGATAAACACCGGCAATGTAATACAGTAATACAAGTGATCGGAGAGCTTAAATTACAAAGATACTGGAGAAAAAGTAGCTAGATCTTACATTCTGTGGCTTATTACATCTTTAGAAAATGAAACCTCATGATTGTTTTTACAGGGAAATCTGGACCATGTAAATGAGTAAACGTGATTCAAACTGTGATACTAGCGTTTTGAAATGAGTGAATTCACTCACAAACTCTGAAACAAGACGAGAAGAAGAAAATTTTGGTTTATTTTGGGGACTAAAAAGTTACATACTGTGGTTTTAATATAACGTTTCTCATTGACACTTGTAATCGATTGTTATCAGGGAGCATTTCAACAAAATCTACGATGATAATCTAATTCTGACGTATGTTCTGCCTGCAAACGTTGCCTAATGAGACAATACAATAAAGCATTCCATTCTCACACACATACCTATATCTACTATTATCAAGTTCACCGACACTAACCCGTATTAGAGCATCAAGTCTCTAGCGACATCTGCTATCTCTATCTCTCTTCAAACCACATTTGGCTTTTCACACCAGCCACTGCCATACATTATACATTTGTGGTGACAGTGAGACTCCCCATTAAAATTCATCGACATTTTTAACACCTCTCTCTCCGTTTCTCCCTCTCCAACTGGGCTGCTGCCTGGAATAGTCAAGTTCGTATGTGCCACTGCGCTCCATCGGATCGGTCTCTGCTCCTCTGTACAGATTTCCGTATAACGAGCAGCTTTCCCGTGGCAATGTCTTTACACTTGGCGCCACTTTGCAGCGCTCTACCCCCACCTGCCGTTGTACCAGCAAGTGTCTATGGCCAGAGCACAAACTCCTTCAAGTCTACATCAAAAAATAACTCAGTGATTCCCGACGGTGACATTTCTGAATTGACAAGGGTTGCGCGTAATATCTTTTAAAGCGTCTGATCCAAACAAACAGCGCACGTAGCCACAAAATAATTAAGTAAATGAGCAAAGCAGTTCAAAACAGGCTTCTTTCCTGTCTCTTTCAAACCCACGTTGATTACAATGTCCACGCCACGCACCGGTCACGCATCCACGTCAGGTGCATTAATTAAGGTGCCAAGCGCCCTTCCGTGCGCTACCGCCAAGACACGTTCAAATGTCAAACTTTAAACGACGCGTACGTCACCCCGACTCCGCTGCTGGATGGAGACAAGGCACAGAGCACCCAAGGGTTCTCTAATAAGAAAGATTTGAGCATGTTTAGAAATGTGTCAACATAAAAAACACGAGACAGCGACTGCATTGAAAGGGTTGTCAAGCAGTGGAGCAAGTGGATCTAGGAATAAACGTGAATGAAGTGCAGTCAAAACCGACATAATCCCCCGCTTTTCAGAAGAAGAAAGCATTGTAGCCCCTCACAAGACGTGCCCCAACTACAAAACAACATCCAGTTTAAACAATCCGCCCCTCTCTGGCTCTCCCAAACACACACACGTACGTACGCACACACTGGCGCTACTGTCCTCTCATGGCCACCGCTGCAGACTGACCAACGACAGCCCCGGATCCGCTACAACAACTTGTCCACAAAGTCAAACCAAAGCCGCGGATTCAATGGCACTCTCCCGCGCCCGGACTCGTACCTTGGCCGCTGCAGACGAGCACTCCGAGGAGCTGGAGGAGTTGGAGGACCGTTTTCATGGCCGGAGATGGTACAAGTGGAAATGGTAACGTCTTTTTTACGCAGCAGTAAAAACGACAAGGCTCCCGCGCATCCGTCGTCTTGGGCTCCGCTGGCGACTGGACTGATGAGCTGCCTGCACTTGAGCTCGTGTGCGCACTGCCTCTCTCTTCGTTCCCTTCCGATGCGCGCGCGCACGTCTCCACAGCTCTCCCTGAATGCGCGTTCACGGGGCTATGCGCTGCGCTGCGTGTGGAGACTGGAGAGGACCCCTCCTTCTCCTTCTCCTCCTCATCGTCTGTAGTGAGAGAAAAACCCACAAAACTCCCAGAGATAATAGAACTAAATCAGTCAACACTTCCTTTGCCATTTCAGCTGGATTTTATTTAGCATATATTTATCACTGACAAACTCTGAACTCTTATCAAGATGTAAAACATTTTTGTTCGATAAGTAAAAAAAAAATCAAATGTATGTACAAAAATGTATATATACTTTCCCTACTTATACTTATGAATATTTATATTTTTCTATAATAAATGTTTGATAAAACTGACAAAATCACCACATAATATATTACCATCGTGTGTCTAAAACTTTCAAATTTAAGTGACATAACCAGCCACATGATAAACTTAATAGTCAGGTTTACTCTGCAGACAAAACAAGACTTGACACAATTACATTGTGGCCTTGATTGCTTGTGGTCCCAAGAATTAGGTTTAAATTTCAGGAAGAAGTCTTATTTTATTAATATTATCCTGTTTTATTGTACTTGAGTGCAGTGATTCTTAGCCACAGGGCCGGGGCTCAATAATCAGAAGAATATAATACATTTAATATGAGACTGGGCCCCAGGTTAGTTTTTACTGAAAAAATTGGGCCCCAAGATCATAAAGGTTTAGATTTAAAGTAATTGCTGTCTATAAAACACTTTGCGATGTTTATCAGTAAAAAGAGCTATATAAATTAAGTTTACTTTACATGAAAAATATACTATTAACCAGTTAATCAAATTATTTGAAACAAATATACTTCAAATCTTATATCTTATATATCTTATATATCTATAAACAATAGCAATACAGTAAGTAATAACTGACATCATTCTGCTTCAACAAACACATTTCTTTCACAATGACAAAGTGCATTCACAAAGAACAGTCCATAACAGTCCATAAAGTGTCAAGTCCCTGTTCTATTACCGCTGTAGTGACATGTCTAATTGCATGTGCTTCATTTTATTTGTCTTCACTGGTGTCTGTTCATATTTGTTTTTAATGCTCGGATGATGCTTGGGCGCCAGTGGATATTGTTATTGTTTTATCACCCAGGTTTAATTGGACATCTCCCTGGCACTGGCACCGCTTTATTCTGGTGAGTGGACTGGAAAAACGGCTATTAAAATGACACAAATAGAAGCGGGCATGGTGGGAACACATTAGCGCCGTGTTAGGCCTCTCCAATACCGAAACTGAAAATAAAGTTGTGCAAAAAACTAGCATTTGTGGTGATGTTTTGGCTGCTTAAAGTGGCCCCTGTCAGTATAGAGCGGCAGTGTCGGAAGGGCCCCTCGCGGCTCCAATTTCTCCCATTGCTGTGACAGACTGATGCAATAAAACTAAGTGTAACGGATAAGGAGAGTATCAACCTGCACATAACAGCCTTCTGGAGGTGAGATGATGCCTCCAAGGGTTCAGTTTTGACATAATTTAGATGTTTGAATGTAGAAAGTAGTGGAAACTTATAAAGAAACATTTATCAACAAAGATAATAGAACAATGTTATGTAACTTTTCTAGTGATGGACAGTAACTTCCTTCATTGGTTGAGTGGTCAGATCGACTGATTCCAGCTCCCACAGATGGATACTGCCACTGTGTCCCTGGGCAAGACACTTAACGGGGTCAAATTAGTTTGAGTGTGTGTGTATGAATGGGTGCATTTGTGGCGAGTGGTTCCTTGATGCCTTGAAAGTGGAAAAGCTCTATATAAAAGTGTGACCACTTACCATTTACTGTGAGTGGGATTGCGTCTCCGCTTGTCTCCATGTAATAAAATTAATAATGCCATACTGTGTAACACTCCAGGCAAAACAATTCAAAGGAGGCACCAGAAAAGTTATATAAAAAGCACCTTCAATCACTTCAATCGCTCAAAGTGTGAAAATCACCTCCTGCGTTAGTGTGACAGGATCTCTGTCATGTGATGATTGGGCCCCTTGTGCCACTAGCATCCAGAAACCTAATGAAATAATAATACATTTACACATAGACAAATGATTTAAGGAAAAGTTAGCCTGGAATGTTCCACGGTAGTTATTTATTTCTATGGTCATGTCTGTTTAACTAAGGGCTGATTGTGTCTGGTAACTCAAATGAAAGGATGATGGGAGGTGATGGAGGAGTGTGTGTCCATACTGTGTTAATGACATTACACGTGGCTGGTTAGAAGGCAGACGTAGCGAGCTGTG
This sequence comes from Odontamblyopus lacepedii, assembly GCA_034769755.1. Lineage (NCBI taxonomy): Eukaryota > Metazoa > Chordata > Actinopteri > Gobiiformes > Gobiidae > Odontamblyopus > Odontamblyopus lacepedii. The sequence goes on from CM068366.1 coordinate 14,396,119, forward strand.
ATTGTCTGATACTGCCTATGTTTCGTGTACACCAAAAATCTGATCATAATCTGATTTCAGGAGTTATCAGATTATTGAAATGTTATGTAAACTGTTGCATCTGATGTGAGTAATCTGATTTCTTCTTGATTGTTCACAACTGTGCAGGTTTTGACAATGGTAAAAAGGACAAACCTTTAGTTCAGTTTTGTTACTTACTTTTGATATCAACTGTAAAAGTATCACCTGAAAAAAATCACTTTAAGTAAAAATATTCACACCCATTTAAAATGTATTTAAAGAGCAAAAAGTAAAATGATTTCACACAGATTTTTAGATTTAAGTTTCAAATTTAGTGATCTTGATCCAGATTTGTGCTGAATTTTGTTCAGCAGAAACAACTGAATTGATCTTTTTTCTGAGCTGTTTTTATATTATCTGTATTTTTTTCTGCTCAAACTATAAACGTGTTAGCAGGTCTCAAACTAAAATAAAAAACAAAACAAAAAACTTTTTAGTCCATTTCAAAAAGGTAGTAGAGTAAAAAGTACAGATACCTGCTCACAAATGTGTCGTAAAATTAAAGTCTCCACTTTAATATCTACTTAAGTAAAGTACAGATGCCTAAAAATGGTACTTAAGTACAGTACTTTACTATTTTTACACCACTGTAAACTAATGTGGCAAAAACAAAAAATGAAAGAGTAATGTTCAAGATTTTAAAAGTAATTTCGAAATTTATTGCACTCTGTCTTCCAAACTTAACAGTTCTCTAAAAATGCACAAATGATCTGTGTAAATGTCCCCAGGTAGTTTTGAATGTCAATATCACCTCCATATTGGGTATCCTGTAAACACACAGTAATCCGATGTTAATATTTGGTTATATTAATATAACCGTGTAAGTTCAGGGCTTGTGTTTTGTCCACTATAGCGACGAATCTGCACTTTAACAAGAGAAGCGCGGAGGAGTGAAGACCTTGTCCTCTTGAGGTATCCAGCCCACAAGCCCGAAGCTCTTCACATCAACCATCGTGCACTCTATATACGGTATATAACACCGAAGACTTCTGAAAAACACTTTAATATAATCATTTCAAACGCATCCACATTACTGACAGCGCACGCGTACATTTGAGGTTGTATAAGCGTCATTATAAATTACTTTCAATTTAAAGCAGAGGAAAGCATGTCAACTTGTCACTCCCCTTTGACAAACGCACACACATAAAGAATACATACGTCATTTCCATATTAGAGTGAAGCATATTTTCCACTCGTGTTAAAAGAACTGTAAGTTAATGCGCGCTGTCAGAAGATGTCCAAGCACATATTAAGAGGCACAGTTCTTCTCGTCAGTTAGCGGCCATGTCACTGTTGCTAAGCGTTGCATAATTCTCGCTCCTTTGTGCTGGAGACGGGTCGGTTAAGCGGACTCTGGAGGAGCTGGGAGCAGAGCGGAGACTGGCAGACAAGGCTCAAACACGGAGGCTGACATGAAGCTGAGGAGACATGGGTGTGTTTGACATGGGGCTGTCTGCTTTTGTGAGAGATTATAAAGAAAGACTTATTAAGTATGAGTAAGAACTAGGTAGTAGTAGTATTGTGCGTTCAAGTATTTGTTGGGAGCCTTGGCAATGCTACTCAAGGACTAGTAGTTCAGTGTATTTAGTTAATATTGCAAGAACCATGTACAGCAGAAAAACAACACAATCTATATACTTAAATATAGGAATGTAACAATATCCAAATCCCTTGATGCGATAATTTCACGATATGCATATCAAAGTACGATATTTATTGCAATATTTTGTGGAGGTTAATTTAATAATAATAATAATAATAATAATGCATCAGTTTTATATAGCGCTTTTCTGGACACTCAAAGACGCTTTACAGAGCATTATTCATTCACTCCAGACCCGGTGGTGGTAAACTACTATTGTAGCTACAGCTGCCCTGGGGCAGACTGACGGAAGCGAGGCTGCCAATCTGCGCCATCGGCCCCTCCGACCAACACTCACGCACACACCACTTTCATACTAGGCAATGTGGGTGAAGTGTCTTGCCTAAGGACACAACGACAGTTTTTGCGACTGGCGCCCCACTGTGGCACCTGGAATTCCTTGTGGTCGCCCATCAAAGTACTAACCAGGCCCGGCCCTGCTTAGCTTCTGAGATCTGACGGGTTCAGGCTTTGACGAGCCGGTATAATTGTGAATATGTTGCTTTTTCCTTTTAAAATGGGTTGAAAAGCCTTTGGTTCTATCATCATCCAAATAACTAAGATTTTAATCAGATAAGAAGTGCTCAACATAATTTCCAGCTCCATTTCAGCAGGAAATGGATCATTTAATATACTGTGAAGGCTCAAAATATTAATGTGATACTTTTGACAGTACGATATCACAATATTTTGGTAATTGTTATATTCCTACTTAAATAGTAGGGATGCAGTTGACTACAAAAAATTCTTGGTCAGCGCAAGTCTAGTATCCTGCTGATCGATTAGTGTTCGATAAGTTCATGCAAAAACAACTATTTATGCAGAAAAAAGTACAAGAAAACAATGTATTTATATAAAAATAGACTTGTGAATCATTTAGCCTGCCTTTTACATATAAATAACAAAAAATACAGAATCCTCATTCTGTCTCTGAAACGCAGTAAAAAGCAGTGGGAAAAAAAGTTCAGTTCAGTACAATTAAAAAATACATTAAAAAGTTGGTCAACTGCAAAGATAGACCATGTAACATTTCTTGTAGAACGTTCGCCACCTGTTTTTTACTCCACGGTGATGTTAATGTTTTGCCTGGAATGTTCCACAGTATAGCATTAATTCGATAAGATTGTTATGAATGATAAATGAAGTTGTCGTACACTTATTTCAAATGGCACACATCATGAGGAAGGATTATCGAGTTTACAATAAGCTACAAGAGAAACTGCAGGTACATCTCTACACTGTACATGTAGGAAGTAACTTGCATCGATGTCTCCACCCGGCTTTAAACTCAACAAAACTGCTTTTATGGTTTGCATTATTTTATAACCAGACATGGGTATTGTAAGATTTTATAGAGCGTCAATTTCTGTAATCACAATCACAGTGACAAATAACTATTACACATTTGCAGTGATTCTCAAAAGCAATTCTGGCAATGCAAGTTTCAAGCCACATTAACCTTGTCTATTTAATGGATTTGAGAATTACAAATAATATTATTGTTTGCAATCTTCCGTGACTATAAAAATATGAAGATAAAGTCTTTGTATCTTGCATACGCGTGATTATTACTTGATGGTTAAAAATGTCAGTGTTACATTCTTTACTGGATACTCAAAACATAAAGGAAATAGAAATCTTCTGTACAAAAACAGACGTGCGGTGGACTACTTTTGTCCTGTAACTCCAACTGTATTAGTATGTGGCTCACCTTCACACATCTCCCAAAAGAACAGGGTGAATATATTGTCTTGTGAAGTAGGACCACTGCATATCAATGTATACAAAGAAAAATAAAATAAAAATAAATCAATAATTAAGAGGGGGTGTTTTCTTTCTATGGGATATTAATTGATAACACATAACATATTTATGCTACCTTTTATTCTTTTGAAAACTTTATATTTGCTGTAAAAATTGCATTAACATTAAGCCACTCCTCCTTCAGAGCACTATCACATCAGATTTGTAAAGGTGTAGAGCATTGATTTGTAATATGTTTTTGTATATTTATGGAAAATTACAGAGCAGGAGCCTGGGTGATGTAAGTTTGTGGACTGAGCACTGGACAGAAACTTAGAACTACCCATAAGGAAGGTTTGAATAGGGCCCAGGAGAGATCGCTATATTACTCAAACATCATAGATAACATTAGCAAATTAAACTACTCCAGACATGTTTTTGCTGAGAGAACAACATTAAAATGGTAGAAAGCTCGCAAAAGTTTTCCAAAAAGTCAAACTTTGTGTAATACCCCTTCTTTAAGAGCACATAATTGAAATTACACACTGTCTGGATCATGCAAAAAGCAAAATAAGCATTGTAAAACTGCATGTCTCAGCAAAAAAGACAAAACTGTTTATTTCCACACTAGAAAATCTGTTTTATTATGATTTATGTGGCGTGCGGGACATTTTAGGTAAATACTACAGCACATAGGCTTGATTTCGACAAAGTGCAGGTGTCCAGGCTTGTTTGTAAATGGTTTAAATCTTATAGGAAAGTAGACAGGGAGAATTTGAGGTCATGTTGGAAAGTGAATCCAGATATACAGCCACTGAGCAAGTCCACCAATTTACTTAATAAGAAGCTATCACTGAATTTGATCAGGTAAGCAGTTGTGAAAATGGTTGGAAGTAGTTGCAAGCAGTGTCCCCTTTGTGCCACTGTGAGACGGTTACAAATAAACAAAGAGAAAGTGAGTCCTTGGAAGAGCAGATAGAGGGTGTGTGTGTGTGTGTGTGTGTGTGTGTGTGTGTGTGTGTGTATGTGTGTGTGTGTGTGTGTGTGTGTGTGTGTGAGAGAGAGAGAGAGAGTCCATCTTCATTGTCATAGAGCGTAGAACAGCACGTGCCATGGAAACTGTAAATAAAAGCTCCAGTCAACTTCCTGACTCAGCACAAAGCGGACACTGAAAGAATCATACTATAGGTTATTGGGTTGTGGAGAACAAAGAGATAGAAAATAGAAAGCAATAGTAGGCATAATAAAACACAGGATTAATATAAAATATAAAATATTTAAGCCTTTTTAACTTTTTAACACAATAGAAAAGACTGAACCATGAAAATTATAGTAATAATAATGCATTAGTTTTACTACACAGAGCTTTTTCGGATGTATTTCTTTACAATTTTGTACATTTATTCACTCTATACTTGGTGGCAAGCCATCAACCCCTCCGGCCATCACCAACATTCACACACACAAAATATTCATAGTAGGGAATGTAGGTGAAGTGCTTTGCCTGAAGACACAGTGACACTGCCCAACTGGCACCTGGTTATCCCAGCAGTCTCCCATACAAATACTAACCAGGCCCAGGCTTGTTTAGCTTCTCAGGTCTGACAATTGAATGCCATCAGGCTTTGATGAGAAGGTTTGGCCACTAATAAGTATTGTGTTAAGGGCAAAACAGGAGCAGATTCTGGTCATTTGCTGACCGCAGCAGTCGTGGACACACACAAACTGAGAAGGAGAAGATTTCAGCTCATAAGGACTTGTAGGTGAACACTAACAGACACAGCCCAAACCTACTGTTTAAAAATGGGAAAAAGAAACCAAAACCATTGTAAAAGATTAAATGGTCTGGCTCATAACAACTATGAGTCCAAAAGGTCTCCGGAGACTGTCGGCCGTGGTCCCTCTACCACAGACCTGGACCTGGCTTTTCAGGGTCAGACACCAAAGATGTCCTCCCACCCAGCTGGAGTGAAAGTAGTGAAACCACAGCGTTCTGCTACCAGGGCTGGAGATCTCACTCCAGACACCCACAACTCCAGACCCACTGTGGACAGAGATGATTTCTGCTGGTTGGAGATGCAGGAGAATCCCACACAACAAACCAGAAGTGAACATCTTGTTTGGAGGAGTTGACTGGTCACTTTTCAGGGCTTTTTTGACAAATGCTCAACAAGACACAGAGGCTTTGGCAAAAACACTACAAAAGTTAGAAAACCAAAGTGTAGAGCCTCTAAGGTAGGAGACTGTTTGGAGCTGACTTACGACGTTCCAGAGGTCAACATCTGCTTTGGAGTGGATGAGAAGTCGATATTCAGAAATTTCTCAACTCACAACACAACAAGTGGAGCGACACCAAAGGACGTGAAGGTAGAGGGTTCAACTCCAGAAGATCCTCAAGTTCAGGAGCCAGACTTCTTCTCTCTTCTTCTTTGGAGAAGTTGACTGATCCTCCATCAAGCCCACATTGAAAAAAGCTCCATTGGGCAACGCAAAAGAGAAACCGACAGAAGTGAGAAGAGAGAGGAGGAGAAAACAGAGGAAAAATGAGCCTGGGCTGGTGTAACTGTACAACACAGACGAAATAGAAATAAACTTTGGAGATGTGGACTGGTCCACTATCAAGCCCACACTGAAAAAATCTCTAGCTAATCACAAATTACCTATAGTTTGTATTGTTTTATTTGTAAAGAAATATTAAATTAATAAATAAATAAAAAAAATGTAAATAAACTACAAAAAGCATGTTCCTGATTTGACTGGCTCCATCTAAATATAAAATTAAAGAGTCTTATTTCTCAAAAAACAGAAACTGCTCTATAAGCATACTAAATGTTGCTAATTTACTGCCACTATAAACTGTGTTCACGCATCTGAAAACTGTGAAAAGCACTAAACTATAAGTGCACTATAAACCTTTATAAACTTATGAAAACTTGCAGTAAATAATTAGGATGGACCTCATGTCAGGTACGTGAGAAATAACTTTGAACCACTTTGATTTCTTTAAAAAACATAAATCAGAACAGGTATAGAACCTTTAAATACTTGAAGAAATACAGTAAACATTTCAAATGTTCAAATTCCAATTTGCCAAAATGAAAAAGCCCAACCGCATAAATACAGTCTCTCTTCTGTTCTTCCTTGAATTACAAGTTAATTTGGTGGATCATTATTTGCTACAATAACAGAAAATTACAGACACACTGACAAATAGTTACAACTGCAACAACCCACCCCCCCATGAATTTAGCATTACAAATAAAGACATTATCACCTGATAATCTCCCCATTCTTGAACACACAAAAACCACAATTCTAATCCCACGTAAATAACTTTTTCTCCAATGTTCTGGTGAATCATTTGAAAAGAACAACACGTGTCAGGGGAGTGTTATTTTAACTGAAAGAAAGCTTTTCATTGCTACATCATTAGCTGTTCTTTCTACGCCGTGCCTCACTTATAGCCATCAAACGTCCATTACACACCCCCCTCCATCTTGTCCCATTGATCGGGAGAGCTGAGGATCAACAGCAGTTACCAGAACATTGCAGCTATTACCACGAGTGCTGGTTAGGTCTAGTGCCTCCTGACAGATCATTTGGCTGGAGTCAGCAGTACTTTTCCTTACACAAAGAGGGGATGAAAGAAGCGAGGGATACAAACTAAGTTACAAGCCACAGTTGAGATTCTTTGTTTGCTAAATGTCATTTAAAATGTTAAGATATTTGGAGTGTTCTGATGTCTTGTAGGAGTTGCTCAAAAATAAAATTGAATATTGCACTGTCTGGATCTTGTCACAGTATTTTGTTATCAAATAGGGTGTGTACACTGCTGTGAGGGTATATAGGGCCATATTATTTGCTTTTGTGACTCAAAATCGAGTTATTCATTTGCAGTCTCTGCACTTGCCCATAACTTTATACTCAGACTTTGTGGTGCATATAGATTTAAGCATTATCTTGCATACTGGGTAAAACAAAACACAACACACTCAAATAAAAATGCACAACTCTATAACTTATAGTATAGACACTATGCTAATGAGGATTTCCTGTGACTTTAGTCAAACTAGCTCTCAATTTTTGTGAATCTGCAAATGATTGTAATATATAAATATGACTGGATATGGACTTGAATACTTAGCACAGTGGTTAATGTTTTTGTAATCCTGTTTAAGGTAAATAATAAGCTATTTTTTGTGTAATTTCTGTACCTTTAAAGCAAAATCAACTCAACTAACGCATATTGATGCCTTTAATTTTAAGGCAATTGATTTGTATAGCGCTATTTGAGCACTTCACATTGTAGCATTCATTCAATCCACATCTGGTGGTGGTGGGAAGCTACTATTGTAAACACAGTGGCTCTGGCATACACTGACGGAAGCTGCCAATCACCACCAGTCACTCACAAACCTTTCCTAGTATAAATGTGGTGTAGTGTCTTGCCCAAGGACAAAACAACAGTATTCCCCACTGTAGCCCCTAGTATTCCCAGTGGTGTCCCATCTCAGCACTAACAGGCCCAACTCTGCTTAGCTTGCGAGATCAGATGATTTATTGTCAAGGTAGCCCGGTCATATATAAACAAACAACACTAAATATCCATCTCCTCTGTTGTTTGCCCACCTTCTGCAGCCTACGCGGTGCGAGGCGTGACTTCAGTGTAACATAATCCCGGGTGTTAGCCTGGCACTGGTCATGGGGCTTCCTTCAGCTTGCTCATTAAAGCCCTCCTCTCTTCTCCCCTTCTCTTTCCTCTTTTTAAAATTGCCTTCCCCGGCTTCATACGGCGCCCGGGCCAGAGGGTCAACAGATTATCTCCCTAATCCCGCTAATCCGGCCTCACATCAGTCCGCCATGATTCTCACCGTAATTGTATTGGTTGCCGCTTCAATTAGAAAGGGGCAAAAAAGGCAGGGCTGGGTGTTTGGGTTGAATGAAACGTCACCGGAGATCAGAGCATATTGTGTGGTAATATTAGAAGGATTTGCTTGTCTGGACAGGAGGAGCAAACAGAGGTGGTCGGACAATAGCTTGACCGCCCGTTGCTCCCATCATTCCTGGTTTAAAAATGAAACCATGGCAACCAAACACCAAATGAACTTGCTTAGAGAGTCTGGGCTTGGGTGTAGTTGACAGAAGTTCAAAGTTTGCAGGCGTCTGTGTTCCCCGTTGCTGTGCTGGCTTATTATTATCCCTGTCAGTGCAAGGGGTCAGAGGTTAACTGTTCCTAATGGTCAGACATTATGTTAATTTGGGCGTATTAGCGACCCGTCAGATTAAACCCAGCTGCGGAGATGCCCGGTCAAGGGGTCAACAGTCAGGGAGGAAAAAATATCTGGGAGATGTTTGTGGCGTCTGGGTAACTTTAATTTCAAAACGGAGACGGACTACGGTGTCCAAGTAGGAGGGTTGTGAGGTAGTGGTCAGGAACTACAAGACATAAAGATACAGAATTGCATATAACCTGTGCATTAGATTGAAACAAACTTTATTGATTCACAGGGAAAATTAACTGGACACAGTAGGTCAAAAAGTAGAGCATAAGAATATTCCATATCATACAGTTTTCTGATCTATGTTATAATGTTGTTACCTCATCACAAACATGGCATAAATTATGTTTGGTTTCATTCACACATGTTTAACACACAAACAAATATTTATTTGTTCTTCTCTCAAACTGAAAACTCTGTTCCTCCTTGTGATGTCAGGTAATGCAGCGCTCCACTGTGTTTTTAAACTACATAAACCATCTCTAGAATTATATGAATAATTTCAGCCTTGTAATTGCCCATCTCTATTGAACTAAAGGTAAAAAGGTAGCTGTTATCTTGAAAACTACCGTTTCCTGACAGCACAAGGTGAAACGGAGCATTTTGATCAGATGTAGACAGACTAATGACTTAGGGTCACTCAAAATGTGAAACAAAACACAACTCCAGGTATGTTTTGGGGAGGTAACAACATTGTAACATGGCTTAAAGCTCACAAGAGTCAATTTTTAGAAACAAATGTCCTTAATACCTTCTTAGAATTAGAATAGTTCTTGATATATTTACAAGTAAAATTAAAATGAAAAACTAATGAATATTGCTCCAAATAATAAGCTCCACCTGGATAGACAAAAACAAATGAATTCATTCCAGTACATTTAATACACATACATTTTTAAAATGTTTGCTCCTGGACTCTCCATAAAAAATCCCAGGGCTAATCATTGATGATTTAGAACTTTATGATCACTGTTTGGTTCATATTTGATTAATTACACGCACAACCCTATTCTTGGCTCTTAACTAAAAATAACTAATTTGAAGTGCTGTTGGACTACTTTTAATTTACTTCCAACCAATACATTTCAATCTAATCAACCTGCTTTGGCTTTCCAAAACACCAATTTGTGCCAAGTTCTCCTGGTGCGTTTTGATCACCACCACCTGCTCTCCTGCAATCTGTTGCTATGCAGTAATGGTGAAAGAACTACAAAAAAAAGTGTTTGAAAACATGAAAAGAGTACTTAGGGATGTATTTTGTTTCTCTCCATTTTCAAATATTCCAATTGTTGTGAAGAAAGAAAAAGTAAAACGAGCACTTCTCCCGGGTTAGTTCCTTCCAGGCAATCCCAAAGCTTCCACCAGCTAAATTGGATATATTAGGTTTTCGTCATGTTCCGGGGCACGTATTGAGATCCCGTCCCAGCCGCATGTAATGTACCTTAACTGGCTTCTTTCTGTGCAAATGAGCAGGGCTGCGGCAGCCAACTCCCCAGATATTCACAGCACATTTAAGAAAGCTGAACTAAAATTATTTCTGTCGCTGCTCCTGTATCTCATTAGGGGAAGAAAAGCACTTGATAATAAATCAAGGGATCCAACCTCACTTTAGTCCCCTTTTAAGCACAGCTGGGTTGTAACCTGCAGAACAGAGGAGAGCCTGGGACTAAAGTCAGTTTTAAGAGTCGAGGGACCTTAACATTTTAACGAAATATTACGCTTAAGAGATGAGCTTAGTAGTGTTACAATAATGTCTGATTCAGTTTGACCTATATGGATTCAGTCTCAAAAGATGTATTAAATGGTAATGTTAGAAGCAAAAGGTTATGCGAAATTAAATAAGGTATGTAAGAATATATAGAAAGAGATATCAGATGGAAAAATTACCCCCGCTTGCCTCATTATTATTACTTTGCAGTGTTCCACAGTATTGCATGATGTATCTTCTGCTTGTGTCTGCTATATATTTATAAGCTGTGTCACCAGTGAATCATCATGTTATAATTTGGACAATTTAGTATATTCATCTAAAACGACTTCATAGAAGAGACTGCTGACTTCTGCGTTAGAAAACTGCAGTGTCTAATGGGAGCAGACGTCACCGTAAACATCATCACAACAAAGAATGGTGAAGTTGGCAACCCGCTCGATGCTGCACATTATGTTCGTGAGTGACAGATCTTTTTTTCATTTGCACCACAATTATGCAATGCTGCTGAATCGCATATTCAGAGAATAAGCTATTAAAAATTGCTCAAACATGCACAAATCACTCCAAATTTAGGTGAGTAAATGGTGAGGGGAAATGACTATAACACAGTGTGCTTTAATGTGAGTGGGGTCGCCTCTGCATAGATCTGATCTGTAACTTCGTAAACTGGCATCACCTGTTTGTCTCTATTGAGAAAGTAGTGTAGAAGTAATGCCATACTGTGAAACATTTCAGGCAAGAAATGACAGACCCTCCAGCCAACCAAAAAATGACTTAGAGCACCTTATACAGAGGTTATACAAGGTTCATCGGCAGTCGCAAAATCACAAAAAAGTATAGAGCCCCTAAATGAACTATGAGACTTTAGAAAAAGATCCCTATATTTAAATTATACATTAATATATGGCATAAGATTGTGTTAAACGCCATGGAAATGAAATCTAGATCTACATTTAACTTTAACACAGCTGACCTGACCAGTGGCCGCACGGCATAAAAAAGTCATGTGTCTTGCTGCTGTGGGGCTGAGTGAGGTTGGAGCAGTGTTAAATGAAGGAGGAAGGTAGAACAGTGTAATTCACGTGAGCACTGGAGCGTCGCTGGAAGCTTCTATGTGCAGTGGGCCTCATTATGAGCTGAGAGAACGGGCTCTTGTCTCAGTGCATGTAGTTTGTAGTAACAGAGCTGTGGGCCAAACCTGCTTCGTGTAATAATGATGAGACAAAACTCCTGCTTAAATTTGTGTTCAAGAACTATGGAGGTAGCATTTAAGTGTTAATAACAGGTCTGAAAGATTTATCGCAAGTGAACTGAGACTGCAATTTGAATAGTTGCAGTCTTACGGACTTCAATAATGTGTGGCCATACATGAGAATGCACAATCTGGTCTGATGTCTGAAGTCATTGATCACTGGGAATACCAGGGCCAGTGCAACTACTGCTACCGTGCTTGATCAACTTGTGTCCTCACTGCCTAATGTAGTGTGAAAGTGAGTGATTGTTGGTGCTCCAGTGGTGGCGCAGATTGGCTTTTGTCAGTCTGCTCCAGGGCAACTGTGGCTATAATACACCAAGAATGAATTATGCAATGCAAAGTGTGTCTTAAAGGTCCTTTATTACGCTATTTTCGGATCCATGTTATAACAGTGTTTCCTCATCACAAACATATCTAGAGTACATGCGGAGTTGTATTCTGCATGAAACCTGCTAACCCTGAAAAAGTCCTCCTTGATCTATTCAGGAAACTATATCGGGCAATATGACAAAAAATATACTATCTAGAGCTTTTTTTTTTTACTTTTGCCCTCAAACTGCACAAGAAGATAAAAGGCTATTTTTTATCTCTTCCATCTTCTCTGGGTTGACTTTTCCAAAATGACTTGTCCCCATCTCTAAAATGCCTGGCAGAGCTCTGTATCTTAAATCAAGGTGCTGACACTCATTCCAGCTTCATTTGGCTACAGGAAGCCCAGGTGCCCGGCCAGGTTCAAAGGTCAATGAGTCCGGCAGAGGAGCTACCGTGGCGGCTAAAAGCACTGATCCAATCCGGGGGTCACTGAACTGTCCATTTTCAGTTCTGGCCAGCGCTCATGATTCTTTTGCTCTATAAAACCACTCACAAAATTGCCAACATGGGACAAATCTGACAGCTCACATCACCCATAATTCCATCCGACGAACATAGAGAAGAATTAATTGAACTTGATAACGCAATTAATAGCTCTGACCTTCTCAACGTGAGCGAGCGCTAGCTTGATTCTCATCTTTCATCTTCACAAAGCAGGTTTTCACGGAGGGGAGCAGTGGGAGGAGAGGAGGTGGTCCGGGTTTGCCTTGTTGTGTTGGCATTGGTGATAAAGTGCCGTGGAGACCTGCACTGTCAGAAGCTCTCGCGGTTTTTATTTATTTGTTGAGAATGACCCGAGCTGCACAAACAAAGCACGTCCAAGGAGTAAATGGTCCGTAGTGTGAGTCCAGAGGAAAGCAAACAGCCAGAGGTGTACTGCAGTGGAGTTAGTCCCAAGTGGACAGCAGGGTAGATACGAGAACAGGAAATAAACACATGTTCACAGTACTTAACCTATAGATTTGGTATTGTATTCACGTCTGGACAACATGACTACAAATACTTTAACCTAGGTTGATATGGACTCTTTATACAAACTGTATACAAACTGCACCTGTTGGTTCTCCATGTGCCAACAGCTCCCGGCAACCTCACTGTTAGCGTCACTACTTCCTGTCCAGTGTTATCTTTTTGAGGTTTTGTTCAAAAGTGAATAATTGTTTAAAGATAAGGCAGTGAGCAGGGAGTTGTGGGTTGATGCTATGTTAAAAAGTTCAGAAATCAGATTAATACTTGAGCAGAGGGACTTTAGAAAGTCTTTAGGTGTTTAGAAAGAGAGATGTTGTTTATTTTTATGTTTTACTACGCTCCACGTACTATGTCCTTGCTCTTCATGACAGAAAAACACTATGAAAGAGAAAAAACAAGAGATGGCCCTGTCCTTTGCTTCCACCTGGTCCCATCCGAGAACATTCCTTATTGGACAAAAGTGCACTTCCATCTCATTGTAACTAAATGGTTTTCATCCAAAATAATGGCTGAAAATACATGTATTCAGGGCCAATGAACCAAATACAAATATATTTGACATATTCCGAGAGTTCAGGAAAGGGCTTGTCGGGTTTTATTTACTTCTTTGGGGCGCTACTAAGCTGTAATATTTTTTGGAAGTGGTAGAAAGGTGTCAGAGTGGTGGACAATGTTACCCTGAAACTTGCCGTGACCTTGTTTACTTGCTATGTACTTGTTTACTTGCTGGACTAGTTTCAGACAGTTTTGTGCTCTGCCAGCCTCTCCCTCACAGCTGTTACGTACCTGATTAGAATTTGACTGGCTTTGTGTTTTTTAACACCAAGGCTTTGACCAAGGTTTCAAAAACATTGTCCAGATGACTACCCTTGAAAACTATTTACTCATTTCAGAAGAGTGCAGATCTAAAATCCACCTCTCACTTCAACTGTTTTAATTTTGCACCTTTTGAAATCTTCGTTAGGTTTAAAGGAGGCCCACTGTGTTGAGACCCGTGAATCATTATGTTACCATATTTATCTAAAATTACTGTGTAACTTTTCTGGAAAGGGTCCACAACCTGTTTGTCTTCATGCAGATGTTAATGCTTTTATTTAAATTGTCCACAGTATGGTATAAAACTAATATGTCTTGTATTTATGGTGCTGTTTATTGCTCAAAAATATCTTAAAAAAACATCCATTCTTACTGCGATTGCCTCTCCACAAATCTAACCTCCACCAGACAAGTTACAGAGTGCGCTTTCAATAAAAAAGAAAAAAATCTGCTGACTCCAACGTTAGAAAACTGCGGTGCCCAATGGGAGCTGACGCCGCCCAAACATCACAAAAAAGTGCCATGTAGCTGTCCGCATCTCAAATGGATAGCTGCAGATCAAGCAGCATGTAGCGGATATTTTTCATTTGTGCCAAAATTACTACAAAATATGACTGCAATGACGACGAGTGTCACGATTAAGAAAATAAAATTAGAGAACGAAGCAGGTACAGAGCGGTGGGCATTTGTGGTGGCAGTGAAGATGGGGACTGGCATCTTTGCTCAAACATGCACAAATCACTCCAAATGCAACTCCGAGAAAGGAAATGAAAAGGGGAAACAGCTATAACATTTTAAAAGCTCAAATAGGTCTTCTTTAAAGCGAACGTCCAGTACCCAACTAGCCACAAAGCGTGCTAAAACTATACGCACTTGTCTCTCTGTGATCGGATTAGCCTTCACATCCTTTGACCTTCCTTGTGTGTGGTCAAGCTCTGATGACCTTTCGGATTTTTGACGCACTCCTTTGCCCCACGACGCACGCCCTTATCTGTCCCCGGGCGATAATGCCTCCACTCTCCCTCAGATTGGTTTTGATGCGGAAAAGTCAGTGAAGAAGATTATAACTGCCTTTGTGCGTGTCTGATATGAGTGTGTGTGGGGGAAAAAAGTACAGGAGGTTAGTTAAACGTTGGTGTAATAGCTACCACTTTTCAAAGCGTTTACTTGAGAATGGAATAATGAGTCAGTGCACTTTGAATAATAATCTGTAATCATAAAAAATTGCATTGTAAAATGTGCTAATAAGACACGCTGGGAATATAATGAGACAACTTTGTGATAAAATTTCATCAAATTTGTGATCATTGTAGGTGTGGTGGTGTATTTTAACAGCTCCAATCTAAAGATATTTTCAAAAGATTTTAAACAGACATCTGGTATTGGAGTGAAAACACACAAAACACATCTAGTCTCTGCAAAATCTTTTTTTTTTAACAAGTTTTGCGATGAGATTTTCGATTTATGTTTCTAAGTAAGGATTCAGTTCTCAGTGCACTTTTGTCTAACAAGTCCAGGAGGATTAACATTTAAGAGAAGATTGAAATATGAACTGTTAAAGTAAAAGAACAAAATACAAATCAGATGTATATTAGAACGTGTAGGTCTAAATGTCCAGTGAGTGAGTTAGCAAGAGTTTTTTCCCCCCTCTTTCCCACACAAGATCAGATTTCTAGAGTAACTTATATTACATCAGTAACTGCAGCTTTTGCTATGGTAAATGGCCACTTTTGATTGAGCTTTTCCACCTTCAAGGCACTCAAAGCTCTTTATATCAAGGAGCCACTCATTTACACACACAGCAAGGCGGGTTAAGTGTCTTGCCCAAGACACAATGGCACCAGTGGGAGTTGGAATCGCAAAGCCAACCTGTGGATCTGACCGTTCTACTGGATATTTTACCAATTATGTCGATTTTTATTCGATTGCAATAGATTGTGTAGCCTTATTAGAAATTACAATCATATTATCTTACAGAACATTTAAATTCATCACACCTACCCAGTAAAGTCTGTGTAACTACTTGTAAAAACACATTTTCGTTTAGAGAGCTTGGGAACAGTCTTGGTCAGGTGTAACGCTTGATAAAGATCGCATTATTAATTGAAGCAATGACAATTAAGAAAGTTAGAATCATGACATGCATGGTCTGCAAACATATTTTCCAATACAAATTACCTCAACCTGAATACAAATAATTCTTTCCGAGCAGAAAATTGCATTTCACTGTCTGTGGCTCATTGTGAGAGCTAGATTAAAGGTTGAGAACAAAACATTCTCCTTGACAACTCAGATTTGTACAGTGTGTCTTGTTTCCCAGCATAATTTTCATCTGTCAAAACTTCACCTTGAACAATAGAACCAAAATTATGTTCTATTAAAACGACACAGCCACAAGACAAAAATGATGGCTGGTTTCACATTTCACAAAGCCATTTGAATCATAGCTAGATTGTCAGTTTTTCTCCTGTCCCTGTTGTTTTTACGCCTTTGAGTTTGAACAAGTCAGTCAAATTTGGGCTCTCAAGGTTCACTTGAAGTTCACTGCTTGGCAAGGATTAACTATTGATCTGCTCATCAAGTTTCTCTTCGGAATTTCAACAACTTTTGACCAATTAAAACTAGCGTGCAAGCTCAGAAAAAAAACAAAAACATCTAGATAAAATGTGGACTTATATGCAACAAAAAAACGCACCAAAAACAGGTCATATTAATGCTGCATTCTGTAACTTTTCTAGCAGAGGGTCTTTTCTGCATTGAGACCAAACCAGACCAAGTAGCAGGTCAGATCTGTGGAGAGGCGACCACGCTCCCAGTCACAATGCCTGTTTTTCTAGGGATTTTTGAGCCGTAATTGAATACATGTAAGGTAAAACTGTTTAATGTCATACTGTGGAATATTCCAGGCAGAGCAATGACATATTCCATAGTAACAAGCAGGTGACGGACCCTCCACCAGAAAAGTTACACAGTGCACCTTCAAAGTTAGCATTCACCGGTACCATTAGCTAACATTAGCATGAGGTTAATATGATAAGAAGTAGGGCGGCTCTCAATTTTCACACTTCTTTGTTGGATCCTCTTGTCCTCAATATTTAACCCCTTGTTGTAGCCTTGGCAATTGCATCTCCTTAATTTTGCAAAGAAATGTGATCACCTTCTACTAGGGATCTCAAGATTAATCAGGTAATGAATGGATGATTATGATTTTTCAGGTCACAAAATAAAGAATAAAAATTTTAGAAGCAAAATTTAGTAATTTGAAAACTCAAGTGCCTTTGGTCATCTAGTCAGTACCTATTACAATCTGCCCACTTATTGCTGCAAAGATCTTTTCCATGGTCATACTGTTTTGTCTAATCCATGCAGCTATACATTCTAATGATTGTTATTAATGCCATGCTCTGGAATCATGGAATCACCAACATATAATTATACCAGTTGGCTGTAAAACATAATTACATATTACCATCAAAACAAGTCATTAAATCACAACTGCAGTTTTGCAAAGTTTTCTAATCAAAACCTGCCCTGGTTTCACTTGTGTTATGCAAGGCCTATTTTTGAGACCATTTACGATTTATTTCTATCAACAAATTGTATTCGTTTTTGGCTGAAGTTACAGTGCATTGGGCTTTGAGGACACGATATCTATCACTTTACACCAGATACTTGAACACATGGCTCTTTGTTTGCTACGTGCGACTGTTTTTGCTTGGGTTTTGTGCTGAAAGTTCTATACTACACCAAACTGACTCTTTTGTGCTTTAAGCCATGTTATAATGCTTAAAAACACACACCCAGAGCTGTGTTTTGTTTAATTTACAACACTGTTTGAGTCACGCTTTATTACTGGTCTGTACACGTCTTCTTTTACCTTTAGTTCAGTAGACGTTGGCAATTCCAGAGCAGAAATTATCCAAACAATTCTAGTGAAGGTGAATGGAGTTTAAAAACAGAGTGGAGCACATCTTGTATTACCACATCACATCACAAGGTGGAACAGTGTTTTCAGTTTGAGACAAGAACGCAGCTTAAATATGCAGGGTTTATGTGTTAAACAAGTGAATGAAACAAAACACAACTCCAGGTATATTTGTGATGAGGAAATATCTGAAAACAGCGTAATATGAGGCCTTTAAACAGCTAACAGAAAAGGGTTGGAGGAGAGAGTAGCTCTGTACAGGCCTCACTGTTTCCTCCAACCATTAAAACCCCATGCAGCACACTCAGCATTGATTTACCAGCACCATCAATCAACACTCCCCAAGTTGCAGAAACTTTCACTCATGGCTGACAGGAAATGGTATTATGGCCCCGCTCGGAGGATTGAGCCGGCCGATCGGAGGTGGCTGCGGTGGTCACGGTTGGGGTCAGGAGTGTGAACAGGACAGGGATGTAGCGCTCACATCGGGGGGAGAGGGACCCTTCGCCACCAGCCCGTCCAGCCATCGATCTCACTCTGAAGGCCGTGCATCTCCCTGATTCAATTGTACCTCAGTCAAACGTAGTCAGAGATGTTGCCTTCAACCAGACTGTTTTTTGTGTGTGTTTTTTTTAAGATTAAAGGTGCACGATTTTATTTTTTGTGTACTTGTTTCTATGGAAATGTCATTGCTCGGCCTGGAATGTTCCACAGCATGACATTAAACAGCTCCACCTTACATTTATGATATTACACGTGGTTTTATAGCTCAAGAATCCCTAGAAAAACAGGCGCTCGGACTGTGAACGGGGTCAGCTCTCCATAGACCTGACCTGTAACTTGGTCTGGTTTGGTCTCCATGAAGATAGAAAGGTTTAATGCCATACCGTGAAACATTCCTGACAACGCATTTACGTCTGGAAAACAGCATTTGATGAACCCTCCACCAGAAAAGTTACACAATGCACCTTTCACCTGCATATGTAGAGGACACACACTAGTACATGTTTTTCTCTTTCACAGCATATGGACGGCATATACTGCAGCAGGAGAGGTACTGAATTAATGATGCAGGTGCTGGGGTGAGGAGTCAGATCACAGAGAGTCCTTTTAGGCTTTAATCAGCTGGATTTCTGCATTGAAATTGCATGGCGACCCAAACGAGAGACTGATGTGGGGCTCATTCTGCGAAATTATAGCCAACGACTTAGTCATCATGTCTTCATCATGTTTTTGTAACCAAGAATAAGTTATCATCACAGTTGTTATCAGTAAATTTAAACATGTTTTCCTAGTATCTGGGGACACAGTTAGGTCAAGTTTATTAAATATAAAAACAAAATCCTACATATAATACTGTTGTACCACATTCACTCTCACATATTCACTTTCAGACATCAATTTACATGGACAAAATAGACAAAGTGGGAAACATGTCGTGCTCAGTGACATAAAGGCAGTATACAGTAGCTTCAGTAGGGCTTGAACTGCAGATTTGTTCCAGCACTAATCACTGGACCTACAGAACTTGATATTCCCAACAGGCTCCCAATACAAACTGGGCCTAATGGCATTATTCAGTCTCATTAGTGAAAAGGTTCTCTTGTGGCTTCAGTTGCCCTGGGGTGAACTAGAAGAGAGGCTAACAAGACCCTTTCGACCAGCGCCACTCACTCACACTCAAATTTCACACACAAATTTCTACACTGGCAATCATTGTGAAGCGTTTTGTGATGAAGTGATAGGGATCCGGACACTGAACCTTTGATGTGCATAGACAATAATTACTATATTAACTTCTATATTGTTCAGTATGTGAAAGCTAAAAGAATATTTGGGGTCAATATTTATCATGTGTGCATTTTCTTTGCATATTTTTTGCCTATATGATTAGATTCAAGCTATAAAATGTTGATTTAATAATGTTTATGGCTTATTACAGATGCAAACTAAGTACTTAAGTGTTTCATTCTGCTTATTTATTGCAGCTCATAGCTTGTAAAAATACTGTGCATTTAGACTCGTTTTTGCTGTTTAAATCTGTTTTACGGTTTTTGTGTCAATGGCATAAATTAGTTTATCGTCTATATATTTTCTTTAGCAATATATCACACTTCAAAATGTGTTATCGTGGCAGGCCTGCATGTGCAGCCATCATTGTAACCACTGCACCGTCGCTGCTGTACAATTTGAGAGAGTCAAGTCAATCTATAATGATTTATTTCTGAATATTGGTCCCGGCACAGACTCCACTACACCATGTCACATCTATATCCCCACACATCCCCACATATGCGCAGGTGTACGTGTTTGACAAGTGCTGCTGATTTATCCTGCAGTAAAACACTTGTTATGCAAAGCACTTATTAAAGCGTCCGCTCTGGAGATCAATAAACCATTCTTTACGGCGACGGCCAAAGAAAACCTGCTCGTGGCAGACGTGCGGCGAGGTTTACGGTGATATACGGGCGTGCGGGGTCAAAATTAATTTACTGATGTGAATGTGAGAAACACCGCGCCAATAAAAAGCCAGAGAGAGAAACTAATATGAATCAGCGTGGAGGCCCATCGCTAACCGTAAATAGTAAAAACATCATTAGAAACTTCCATGGAAAAAATGAATTATAACAATTATTGGCATTCGAGGCGGAAGGGATTGCAAAAGTATGACGGAAATCCTACTGGGAACGTAATGCTTGGAGATCGGAGTTGCTCTGACTGATGTTTGCTAGTAGAGTATATAATGTTATGGGTATGTCTATAGGGGACGGTGAGAGGGATGAAGAAGGTGAAAATCCAAACACTATCCATGTAGCTCAGTTATTATAAATGTCTGCAGGTCCGGTTCTTTCAAGATTAATTCACATTAGATGGTATGTTTTAGTAAATGGCTCTGAAATTGCCCATGTATCACACGGTGGCGTCTGGGTGAAAAAGCTGTTTACAAGCGAGGTGAAGACTACCTGTGCGAGTGTGGACAATCCGTTACTGTGGCAGCCAGGAAAAATGGCCGACAGCTGAACTTTTCACGGTCGGCAACAGCTGGTACAGTCGTGAGTTTGGATCTTATCAACGGCTTTTCATGACAGCAGCCAAGATATGAGGAAAAATGTGATGTGCCTGGTATTTTTGTGCTTTGAGTTTAAAGGATTTAGAAAACTACACAAGGTAAAGCAATGTCAAGCTAGAGACTAAACCAAACCAAGTTACTGATCAGGTCTGTGGAGAGGAAACCCTGCTGAGTCAGAATGCCAATTTTTCTAAGTAAGAGCAATAAAATCGCCTGTAAGTGAATACATGTAAGGTAGAGCTGATAAATGTCAAGCTGAAGAACATTCCAGGCAAGGCAATGCCATATCCATAGAAACAAGCAGGTGACAGACCCCAACAAAAAGTTACATATTGTGCCTTTAATGTCTATATAAACACTTTAATTCATAACTGTGCACAGCTGTACAAACTATCCCTATGTCAGTCCATGTCAATTCTGTCCCCATTCTCACACAGTGCAGTGAGGACACAGCATTTATACTCAGAGACAGGTTAAGTAAGTAAGACTTTATTTATAGAGCACCTTTCACAGATGAAAACTCACAAAGTGCTTTAAAAAATGTGTGGATGAGAATAAAACAAGACTCAGAAGAGAAATTATGAACATAAGATCAACAAAACCATTTTAGCCTTGTATAAGGAGCACAAGGCCAGGAGCCTCTTTCACACATAATAACGGCTAAGAGTCAAGGGGTCATGGTCACCTTGCACATCAACCATTTTATATATAATTTATGAACAGTCTATCCTAGGTAAAAAGTTCTTGATGTAAAGATTTCTATAACACAAACCATAGCCTACTTCAGAAACAAAATTATCATTAAGTGAAAATAAATATATGACATAAATTACTTTCATACTATCAATATGGAATGTGAAAAGAAGTGAAAATAAAGTCAAGTTAAAAGTCAAGTCTGACTCATTAGTGTAACATACCTTAACTCTGCCAAGGCACCAGAATATGTGTCCATATTTTATCACTGATAATCTTGAATTTTAGGATTAAAGGGCTTTTATTCAGTGTCCAAAAATCAATGTACCACACTAGGGCTGAAACAAATGAATCAATTAACCCTTTTAACCTTATAATAGCTATATTTATTGAAACACCTGGTCTTTTTTCTTTTTAAAAAATGATTATTCTCCTGAGTACCTTAAGTCTCTGGGTATTGTGGGGCTGTCTTGGCTGACACGTCTCTACAACATCGCGTGGCGGTTGGGAACAGTACCTCTGGACTGGCAGACCGGGGTGGTGGTCCCTCTGTATAAAAAGGGGGACCGGAGGGTGTGTTCCAACTACAGGGGAATCACACTCCTCAGCCTCCCCGGTAAAGTCTATGCCAGGGTGCTGGAGAGGAGAGTTCGGCCGATAGTCGAACCTCGGATTCAAGAGGAGCAGTGTGGTTTTCGGCCTGGTCGTGGAACACTGGACCAGCTCTACACCCTCCATCGGGTGCTCGAGGGTTCATGGGAGTTTGCCCAACCAGTCCACATGTGTTTTGTGGACTTGGAGAAGGCATTCGACCGTGTCCCTCGTGGTGCCCTGTGGGGGGTGCTCCGGGAGTATGGGGTCCGGGGCCCTTTGCTAAGGGCTGTCCGGTCCCTGTATGACCGGAGCAGGAGCTGTGTTCGCATTGCCGGCAGTAAGTCAGACCTGTTCCCGGTGCATGTTGGACTCCGCCAGGGCTGCCCTTTGTCACCGGTTCTGTTCATTGTATTTATGGACAGAATTTCTAGGCGCAGCCAGGGGCGGAGGGGGTCCAGTTCGGGGACCACAGGATTTCATCGCTGCTTTTTGCGGATGATGTTGTCCTGTTGGCTCCATCGAACCAGGACCTGCAGCGTGCACTGGGGCGGTTTGCAGCCGAGTGTGAAGCGGCTGGGATGAGAATCAGCTGTTCCAAATCCGAGGCCATGGTTCTCGACCGGAAAAAGGTGGATTGCCCTCTCCGGGTGGGGAGTCTCTGCCTCAAGTGGAGGAATTCAAGTATCTCGGGGTCTTGTTCACGAGTGAGGGGAGGATGGAGCGCGAGATTGACAGGCGGATCGGTGCGGCGTCGGCAGTGATGCAGTCGCTGTATCGGACCGTTGTGGTGAAGAGGGAGCTAAGCCGAAAGGCAAAGCTCTCGATTTACCGGTCAATCTACGTTCCTACCCTCACCTATGGTCATGAGCTCTGGGTAATGACCGAAAGAACGAGATCGCGGATACAAGCGGCCGAAATGAGTTTCCTCCGCAGAGTGGCCGGGCGCTCCCTTAGAGATAGGGTGAGGAGCTCGGTCACACGGGAGGAGCTCGGAGTAGAGTCGCTGCTCCTCCACGTCGAGAGGAGCCAGCTGAGGTGGTTCGGGCATCTGGTCCGGATGCCTCCTGGACGCCTCCCTCGGGAGGTGTTCCGGGCATGTCCCACCGGTAGGAGGCCCCGGGGAAGACCCAGGACACGCTGGAGGGACTATGTCTCTCAGCTGGCCTGGGAACGCCTCGGGGTCCGTCCGGAGGAGCTGGAGGAAGTGGCTGGGGAGAAGGAAGCTTGGGAGCCCCTGCTTAGACTGCTGCCCCCGCGACCCGGCCCCGGATAAGCGGAAGAAGATGGATGGATGGATTATTCTTACTTTTTTACATACTTGCTTACTATGAACCAGATATTATGTGTTCTTAATAAAGATTGAACTGAACTGAATAGTCTATTTTTGTCAATAATTGTGTCAAAGAATGCCCTATGTGTAAATAATTTACACCCTTTTCCAGGAGAAGTAGAACTGTCAAGTATTTACCATTCTTATGTAATTAAATACCGAAAACTGTGTGTTATAAGACAAAAAGGCCAAAAAGGAATTTCTTCAAATTTCAATCCCCATTTCAAGCCCAGTTTCAAGCTCCGTTTCACTTTCAGGGGCAGTTTGAATGATTAAAATTGCACAAAGTAGCGATTATGGTCATTTGAACTAGCGGGGCACCGGTGATCCCTGTGGTAGTAAAAGGGTTTTAATCACAACCAATCGATTGTTGAGACAATGGTTCAAATCAACTGATTTAATACTCAAATTAAAGTTTCTACACTATACACAGGCTCCAACACGTGCCATGTGCATTTAAAAATGACACAGGAAACATTTAGATTTGTGTTCATCAAGATGTCCTTGAGTGGGATCACTTTAGCCTCATCTGGGTACATTTTTATCCAAATCCCATTACAGGCTTTTGGCAATCTAAACAATAAATCAGTTAACCAAAAGAATAATTGTTAGCCTAATCAACTAACAAAATAACTGTTAGCTGGCCTAAACCACAAATGCTGATAAACTCGCTCGTTTATTCATCATCATCAAAAATTTATTGCAGACTCTTAGACCAGAGTTAAAACCACATCACTCCTCCAACACAATATTCAGAGCAAACAGCTGTACCACTGTCCCCACAGTTCAGACTGGTACCATGTGGCACTGAGTTTGACATTAGTCTCATGATAATACTGTTCTCACAGTCATTAAGGTCACAAATGAATCTGTGCACTAAACATTATTCATTCCAGTATTCCTAACCAGAACTTTATCAACACTTTCACTTTAAGTACAAGTGCTTTGACTAATTACATTTCTAGTTACTTGTATCTACATATGTTGAGTCTGCCTGCTGTATTTGCCAGTGTCCCTTGGAAACCGCAGCGCTCTGGACTGTGCACTTGTATAATTGTAGGTTGTCATGAGTGAAGTCTGTTCCCCAGTCCCCGAGGGCACACCCAAATCCTCTCTGTTCCTTCACACAAACATTTGTTGAGGCCTAAAGGCATCTGGCTCAAAGTGTGATTCTGAATCCAGCCGTGGGTTCTACTTACACAGACTCCCCACACAGACTGCCTGCTCTTGTGTTTTTTACAAAGGCTATTTACTAACACAATCACATGCACTGTACCATCAATAGTGACCAAAGCCATTCGGGCAGGCTATGATGCAGGGGAAAACCCTCATACACTGTTCCTACATGAAGATCACTCTATAACAGGGGTGTCAAACTCATTTTGGTCCGGGGGCCGTATGCAACCTACTTTGATCCCAAAAGGGCCGGATCAGAAAACTCAGTTCTCTCTTCAAGTTATCGTATTTTTCTCCGTGTCTCGTAGTGGTGTTTAAGATTATATTCCTCGAGCAACGCCACTTGTTCCAAACACACTGAGCACAGATTTCCCATTCACCTCTGTCAACAAATAAGAATTAGACTATTTTTCTTGGGAAATCCTGAACTCAGCATCTGCTTTTCTCATTTTTGGACATTTTGCTGATGAGGGTCACGGTCGACAGTCAAAACGATCGTCCTTTAAGAGCGTTTGGAAAGAGGAAAGTCTTCATTTGTGCTGCTCTGGTGGGAGTCGCAACGTACAGAAACGCCGGAGACGCTGCTATGCTAAACGGTGCAGAAAATTAACAGAAAAATCTGAAAATTTTAAGTATTTTAATAGAAAAATCAACCGAGGGCCAGATTAAAGGTCTTGGAGGGCCGGATCTGGCCCCCGGGCCGCATGTTTGACACATGTGCTCTATAACATCATCATGTAATGATTCTCCATTACCGTAGTGCACAAACTAATGATTGTGTTTCTTTTCTTCAGAAAAATCAACATTGAGGGCAAAAAGTCGATTTGCTGTTGAAAATCTGTCAATCCACAACAGAAGATCAATGTGAGGATATCAGAAAGTAAATAAGTGTATTCACATCTAAGTTTTACTCAATATCTCTGTGGTGATACGTTTACAACACGTGTATTTATGTTTTGTCTACTAGCACATTGCAACTTTTCTCCATGGAGATGTAATTGTCTTCCCTGGAATGTTCCAAAGTAGTATTACTAGTATTTATTCATTACGCCGTTTCCTTTTGTACACAGACCCAACTCTCCACAGATCTGAATTGTAATGTAGCGCAATGCTGGAACCTGCTGGTCTCCCTTGTGATACGCTTAATCTATACTGTAAAACATTCTAAACAAAGCAATAGTTTCCATGGAGACAGGAGGTGGTGGACCCTCCAGTAGAAATATTACACAGTGCACCTTTAAGTTAAATCAAATCACGTAAACAAATCTATATATTGTTAAGCTCCAAAATGTATAGGTTTTTAACACAACTTTGTCCTATTAATCAGATTTTTTTGTTACTATATGTGCTCTTTGTAATTAATAATTGTTTTGAAACTGTAATTTTTGTCGGACCTGTATTTTGTGTCTGATTACAGGAGTCTCTAAATCATGAATCTGAACACTTCATTAACCTAAATGGTGTATTTTTGATGATCAGCGAGGTCATTTGAAGTCTTTTACATTTAAAAATATAGCTGCCTATTCTCAAAATATAAAGAAAATACAACCATGACTCACAGCCGGCGCCGCGTCAAGTCTGAATTGTCTGGAGCGCTGTGTTCCTTGTTAACAGGAGTTTAATTGAAAACCACTTAGTTTTGGGAGCATGTTATTATGAACGTCGTCCGTGAATGACAGACATGAAGGGCACTTTAGACTTTAACGTTTCAGAATTTCAAAAGGGCATTTAGGTCGATAAAGCATTCCGACATGGTTTTCCACAAAGCTTGTGAAATGCAAATACTTTTTAGTTCACAGCGGGGTGAGAAGTCTGTCACCGTTCGAGCTTAGGCCATGGTTTTGAAGAAGGCGGTATTGTCCTTAATGCCCTTAAAGTATGTAGTGTTGGGGAGTCGCGCTGGAAATCAGGTTTTATTGGTTTGGGCATGTAAAACAACAAGCTGCGTAGTGCTGATAGGTCTGTGCTGGTGAAATCCTCTTACACCCGCCGGCTCCTCGCGCTCATTGACTCACCTGTCACGTTTGAGGTGCAACAGAAGAACAATGTCAAGTTATGACAAAAGTTGGATCTCTGCAAGGTGGTTACTTAGAAGGCTTCTGTTCCTTGGTAAATCTACATATAAAATACTGTAAGTTGTCCTCTGTTCCATTGAAGGGTGGGTCTAATGTAGTGGACAGTTTTTCCCATGAGATCATTAAAGTACTTTAAAGTTTTACTGTCACTTCAGCGGTGGAGGGTCCCCCGCCTGCTTGTATCCATCTGTCAGTCCGAGGCACAGACCAAAAGCGTTACACAAAGACACAAGAAGAATATTTTCTTCACAACATCAATACACATGCATTTGTTGATTAATTCATGGCTGTGAAACAAAAGTCACTCTGCCTTGATATGAATGTAGCTTTGTAATTCTGCTATAAATAATCTAAAGAGAATATATCTGTTGTAACAAAGAATAAACTTTTTTGTATTTCATAACTCACCAGGCTTTGAATTATTGTTCATCAACAGTATTAAACTTTTGTAACTTTTAAGATCAGGTGACAACACATGAAACAATGAAAAAAATGCTACATGGATTATTTTAATGCCATACTATAAAACCTTACAGGCAAATAAATAACATTTCAATGGAGATGGTGAAATGTTACATAGTGCACCTTTAAATCTCACACTGTCTTATATTTTAGAAAATGTAGAACAGGGGTCTCAGACTCGCGGCCCGGGGGCCAAGTGCGGCCCGCAGTACAATATTTTGTGGCCCGCACCTTAATATGAAAGTATAATATTAGTGTGGCCCGCGGAGAAAGTGGACCTCCGAAGGGCCAGTCAGCAGCTCCCGCGCGCCGTCCCTGGTCGGGGCTGGGCTAAGCTACACCAGCTTCGTGCACTTCACGCTAGCAACAACAGCACGCCGTGTAATGAACAATCAGACAGCAGTCGCCTTTGCGCTTGCCTTCTATGTACTTTCTACCACAAATGTCATGATCGAGCGCAAAAAGAACGGTGACTGTTACTGGGCTGTTTATCGTCTACGCTGCTGTTACAGATAGAAGCGTGTGACGGAGCACCTGTAGCTGCCCTGACATTCCCCGTCCGGTGCCTCTCGCTCTGGTTCGGGAGTGCGGCAGAACGCTCTTAAGGCGCGCTCCGTCACAAAGCGTTAAGATGTAATCTGTGCGCAATTAGCTAGCTAAACACTTGTTTGAAACGTGAAACAAGAGCGCCACTAAGCGGAATCAATTAGATTTTGTCATACCCCAGTCATGTCTTCATCAAAGCCTGCAGTGAAGAGAAAGGTTGGTGATGGGCACAGACAGTTTCAAGAAAAGTGGGAGACGCAGTATTTCTTTGCTGAGCACAGGGGCATCCCCACATGTCTTATTTGCACAGAGAAAGTTGCAGTGCACAAAGAATACAACGTTAAACGCCATTATTCAACTAAACATGCTGAGGAATGTGCAAAACACCAGGGGGATGAGAAAGCCAAGTGGGTTGTGTCTTAAAGCATGTCTACTGAGGCAACAAGATTTCTCCAAAGAGAATATTGCAGCAGTCGAAGCTACATGGTTAGTGAGTCTCTGGCAGCAAGGAGTAGGCAAGAGAAGCCATGTTCAGAAGAACCGTTCATGATTTTCACTCAATGTTCCATTCATGTTCAGGACACTTCGTGTTCAGAAGAAATCATTAAAACTGTTAATGACATTTGAGGACTTTTTTTTTTTTTTACTTTTTTTTGTGGAATCCCTTATCCCACCCTCACCCAGAATCTGCCTCCAGTGGCCCCCAGGTAAACTGAGTTTGAGACCCCTGATGTAGAATAAAAAGTTGGGCAGGATATACAATTATACCTCAATCATGGCTCCCAATCGGAAAATATATATTCTAAAATTGTTAATACATCTTATTTTCCACTGCAAAAATGCTGTGTAAATATTCCTTTTTTCTTAATTTTATTCTTAATGGTGCTTTTTCCTCAACAGAGCAAACTGTTGTTTTGTTCCACTAACCCACACAAGGCACTTTCTATCGCCATTTACAAGACATTCCCACTCCATTAGCTTCTCCTAACCTTTTCCTTAAGAACTTTTATTTACTCCTCAATGCGTTTGCCCACATGCGGTCCTGCGGGGTTGATGAAGAAGCAGCCTCCCCATTCGCGCGAGTTAATAATATGGAAATGTAATTCACGGGCCAGGCGCTCTGTACTGCACTGTATTGAATCGCGGGTTGCAGAAGTGACTGAAGATTATTGTGAATGATTTTGGCGTTCGTTTGCTAGCCGGGCGTGACACGGGGGTCTTATCTGTACGTGGTTGGCCCCTCTGTTCAGGCCCCGGCGACCGCATGCGTGTCCCCAAAGCCATCGGTGCATCTGAATAGGGAGATGTCATTTTCTGATCCACTCTGCCTGTACGTTTCATCCAGCGAGGGCGTTTTTTTCCCTCCTTAGAAATGTTCAGGTCAAAGGGAAAATGAGGGCTTTCTTAGCATGTGTATTGATTAGTTTGGGAGTTTATGATTGCAAGGCTGTCTTCTCATTATGGAGGGTTAGTTCGTTGATACTTTGCAGTGTCATCATGCTGGGGGTGTTCTGCATGGACGTGCATTGGCAAAATGGTCACCAGTAACCATCAAAGGACTGAATGCGCACATTAACACTGGCAAATAAGTTTTAAGATTGTCTGAAAACTCAAGAAAAAAATACAAAATGGTTTAAACAACACATTTTCAGGAGCGTTCATGGTCCTGTTTAGGTGTTTAATTTTCAACAAAAAGGTGAGAGTGACTAATTGAAAACCTCTAACGCTAGCTCGATTGTGAGTGTACTGTTCTTTGAGAGGGACTTTTTCAACAGCACAAATCAGCTTACGTGTTGTAATTCCAGTTAAATCCGTACTTTGTGGTCAAATTGTGTTAAAATAAAGCTTAGATTAAAGTCTAACTTGAGCTTCAGACAGAGCAGAGCCCACAGTTAGCAGTTAGCCCAACAACTGGTTGGCGACAAGTCACAGAGCAGAGTAGAGGTCAAATATGCATGAATGACATCTAAAGCATATGTTTGATGAGGGAATGTCATAACATGGTAGAAAGCTAAAGAAAAATGTAAAAAAAAAGAAAGAAAATGATTTTGCTTAATACCCCTCTTTAATATTAGAAGGTGCACTGCGTAACTTTCCTGGTGGAAGGTACTGCTGCAGTAGTACTGCTCCACTGCTTGTCTCCACGGAGATGTTCTTGCATTGCCTGGAATACTCTAACTCCACTGACCTGACCTATAAGTTGACCTGATGGTGCACCTGCATGTATACATAAATATAGGAGAAGCAATAACATATCCATAGAGACAAGCAGGGATGTATTCTCACAAAAGATAATGTAAAGTTAACGGAGATAATTTATTGACGTGAACAGATGTCTTGAAAAAAAAACAGATTGCTGTTTATATTATTCAATTAATAACAGTTGGCTGACAGTCAATTTAGAAAACAATTTAATTTGGCTTATTACTGTCAGAAGTCTGTTGTCACTGTCACACTTAAACAACATCTTTGAGCTAGTTCTGCAGAGAAACATGATGATCTTATAGGGAACAAATTACAGCTAACTGTGCCTTCACAGGCATAGAAACCAGGCAATCAGATCTGACCATCTCTGACAAGTGGCCATTTGTCTTTAAGGGCCATATCAAGTACTACATTCAAACATGTACTTATGGAGGTGGCTAAAGGGACTGAGAACATGAGCATTATAGAAAATACATGCTTAAACACGGCACAGAAATTCAGGCTCTTTCGCACAATGGGAGGGTTTAACGAAGCACGATGGCGACTGTGGGGAAAATGAAAGATTCAGCGTCAAAAGGAATGTTTTATTCCATGTTCTGGTATTATGTTCTTCTAAGATACATGCTGTAGTGACCTTAAAACATCTGAAAGTTAACAAAATAAAACAACTAAAGTACTTATTGTTGGCTGTGTGCTGACCTTGAATTGAGAAAGTACCTTAAAACTAATTAGGTGAAACTACTTTTGCTATTACCACTACTACTACTACGGCTACTCATACAGTTCTTCTTTCTACTACTTCTGTTACTACAACTGATACTTTTATAGCAGATTATGTTATTGCTGCTGTTGCCACTACTATCTGAACAAATACTTAAAGGTCCTATATTATGCGAAATTAACTATTGTGAGCTCATAATAATGCAGTTATGTCCTCAAAACCATAACTGGAGTTGTGTTTTGTTTTATTCACCTGCACAAGAACTAAATAAATAATTATAACAAAAATCTGTTCAAGTGCTATTTATTCCTAGTGTTTTATAACTGAGGCTTGTCAACTTTCAAGTATCTACTAAGTCTATTCCTTAGTATCAAACACAGTCAGTGCTAAGGACACTCAAATTCATAACTTAAAATAACTTAAGCCAACCCCGATACCTTAATACAAAATCATTTTCCTGAAACCCGATTGAAACCAGCCCCAAAGATTTGGTTCTCCATATAGTTGATATATTCCAAACAGCCCGACGGTCAGCAGCCTGAGTGAATGAAGTGGTGCGCTAAGTCAATTTTCAGTTAATCATTATAATCTCATCTCTAATGCTTTTCTAATGGGATTCTATGTAGAACCAGTAAACATTAACATTTACATGATCCGCTAAAATAAATGACTTTTTTCCTTGGCCTCGCTGTATCATTCCAGCTAAAATAGTCATATTAAGAGCTGTGCATTTAGCGGTCTCCGTCATTATTGCTAATACGTTTTCAATATCCCTCGCTGATTCGGGGTCTAATAGGATTTTTGCAGTGCTGTGTTACCCGGTGTTACGGGTTGGGAGTCAATCTAGGTGATTTTATGGCAAATACAAATCATGGCGAGAAGCGTAGAATGTTCCTGATTGCCTTCAGAAGCTACGCACGTGATGAAATTCTTCGTTTTCTTGTGTGTGTGTGTGCGTAGGCTTTGTTAGACTTCTATCTGAGCTTTGTTTTAACACAGTCTGACCGTAAAGAACTGAATCAACTGGAACTACATCAGATGAGTCGATTTACGCTCTTAAACAACTCTCTTTCAAATAACATTACAGGCACAAGCTAGTTAGCATTAGCCTTTTGTTGTTTAAATCCATTTTTTGGATGTGTTTGCTAATGTGTGCATTGAGTGTCACCACGGTAAAGGTGCACTGTGCAACTTTTCTCATGGAAGAGCTGCACCTGCTTGTCTCCATGGAGATATTACTGTTTTGGTATGTGTGTAAATAAAGTTGGTAATCACAATGAAGGCAGGTTAATGGTCAGGACGATGGACAAACTAGCCTGCACGTGGTAAGAATTCATGTTTTTTAAGGTATTTTTGAGCTTTAAAACACAAGTAATTAAACAGATGCAAGGGAGATATGTTTTATGCCCTAGTGTGGAACATTCCAGGCAAAAAAATAACATCTCCATGGAGACAAGCAAGTAGTAGACCCTCTCTCTTAGAGTTTATAGAGTATACCTTTAAAGATACATATAAAACACCCTCAGTGCAAAGCATCAATATAGCCTTTTGCCTTTATATATATTTTTTTTCCCCTCTAACCTTCATCATAAGAGCGGTTTTGGTTCCTGCCAGTGAAAAGCGGCGTTTTGCGTGCGATCAGATAAAGAATGATAATGGGACTGAAGAGGTGCGCTGATGACAGGGAAATGTCTATTGGCTTACACTGGGAATGGGTCCGGGGCCATCAAACGCACATTGGGTTGTGACGGTTATGTCGGACGCAGGATAAAAGGGGACTTTGAAAAGGAGCATTTAATTCAAATTCTATATTTTGGGGTAAGCTATAAATCAACATTCCAACTTAAAGGGTCATTTATTCACTCATGATGCACGATAGATATAAAGCGAGGCACCACTGGAACATCATCACCACTATTCAATGACAAATTTGACACGTTTTCAAGAAATGAGTAGTCTAACCTGTAGCAAGCGTAATTAATTAATAGCAGAATGAAACAGGTTCATAATTTGTATCTGTAATGAGTCATAAAAGTTATTTATTCAACCATGTTAAGCTTAAATCTAATCTGACAAATTTAAAATGACAAAAAGTTCCCCACTGTTACAAAGTACCTGCGATAAATACTCACCCACAAAAGTGATTGTTGCATCTATAATTTATATATATTTTTTTTTACGGTTGATAATCATTGTGACAGGCCTAGCTGGGATCAAACTGTTAACCTTTTGTTCATAGGTGTATCTTCAACCACTGAGCCACTGCTTTCCCGTAAGACAAGAATATATTAATAAAAAAGTAGTCGTAGAGAGTTTGCAGTATTTTCAACTTCTGGCAGTGGAATTAGGCATCCAAATGACTTCCAGGCTGTATATTAAGTCGAAGAGGCTTGGTGTGCATTATTGCTTATTGGCAGATGGGTTTAAGTAATGCACAGTTTCAAAGGTGCCATGTCTGTGAAAATCCCTCTTTTTTCGGAGCTGCCAGGAGCAGGTGGGGTCACAAATGAGTGCGGTTGCCAGACGCTCATATTTTAGCTCCTCATTAGCAGTAAAGGAGGATAGGGTAATTACTGTTCTGGAGTGGCATCCCTGCTCGTCGGAGGGGTAGAGGTGGAGACGGACAACCGGGAAGATAGCGTTGGTTTGTTTAAGGCAGTACTCATGTTTGCAGTTTTCAGATTCTTGAATGTTATTAAGTCATGTTCGCAGATGGGGTGAAAGGGTCAGATTTCCCTTTTGATAACATCGTACTTTGCCATGAAATATCCCAAACGTAGATTCACAAATGCTGAACGTGGTATTTTCAATAAATGACTAACCCCAAAAACTGACTGTATACATAAATTTGCATTTTAACAATACTAATTGTAGCTGGCCCCCATTGTCCTGGTTTAGACTTGGTTTGGTCCTTTAGTCTAGTCCAGGTTCGTTCCAGGAGATGTGTGCTCCAACTAGCGTGTGACTGAGCATCTTCTGAAGAATATAAATAACACAAAGGATCCTGTATGTACGGCTTGACGCCTAAAGGATCTGCAGAGTGATGTTGAAACAAAGAAAGACTAAGAGCAAAGAATAAACCAGGCCCTCAAACCTTGAGAGTAATAAAGCTGCTTATTGTTGTCAGCACACATTAGCAGAGTCTCAGCGTTATTATAGTAACAGTGGGAGGTGTACTGGTGAGAATTAAAAGCAATATTAGAGTATTAGAAGAGATTTTGCATCAGAAATGTTGTAAAATACCTATTTAAATGTTTTAGTTGAGTTTTCATACAAATACACAAGTAAAAGGAAAGTGCAGAAATATCCCTTTATAGCCTTTGAATATTTAAAAAATATTTTTTTTTACAATAAACAATCCATTCAATATTTAAATTTTGCATATCTTCAAAACAACACAGCAATGTGCTAACTCAGTATAATATTAACCACTTCTAATAGTGTCAGAATTCGTGTTCATTCAAAAATATGAGGCTATGAATTTATTTCTGAACACACGGTGGTCTCATATATTTTACTGTAACACATGAAACAAATATTTTATCATATTTGTTGCATATATGAGGCCCCTTTGATGAAAGATTACAGCCAGAATGTTAAAACCCCAGACAAACGGTGTTAGGAAGGCTGAAAGTGGGTAGATGATTTGGATTAGTTAAATTTGTAGTTTGTAATATATTGCTGTTTGGACCTTGTAGAGTGTTTTCACAAAAGAAGAAGAATAACGAGCATGAAAAAGTATGGTATTTTGTGTCTCCAGGATTTAGCATATCACTGCATAATTCATAAAAAAATCTGGGAAGACTCTTCAGAAATCAGATATTCGAGTCTTAGTTTTGGAGACATTAACCACACTCACTATTACACTCTCGCTGGATTCTTGAAAGTTTTAAAACTTCACAAAATAGCAAATTTCTCAGCTACAGGTGAACTTACTTTGGTACGATTTATCCATTTTCATGTCTTCAAAAGTTATATTTTTCTTTTATATACACAAAAAGAGAAGGGCGGACAAGAAATCTGAACACCTGTCAAAAAGAAGTTGCTTAGTGAACATAGTTGTTAAGTTCCAAATAGCTATAACTTTAGCATCATTTATCACCATGACGATGAATAGCAGCAGTGTGGCAGCTGACCTTATTGGACCACTTCACCAATTCAAGTAAAAAGCATGACAGACAGGACTTTAAGTGCTTTGGTAACTTGGTCACAGTTGGTTCAAGTTAAGTTTGAATTCGTCTTTGAATTCAGAAACTAAATATAAGACACAGTATAATAATAAAAAATCAACTGTCAGTATAATTTGCAACACAATTTACTATGTTTGACATCTAAAATGTTCAAATATCCTGCAGTGGGGATCAGAGGGTAAACATGATGAGGACCATATCATAACTAGTTGATACAAGACATAAGGTCTAAATAATGCGTGTAGTTAAGTTTAGTTAATCTTAGTTTTTTACTAGGTTATCGGAGCGCTCGACCCCCAAACTGGAGGAGTGGTTACAGCAGATCCCAGGAAAAACAACATACATCTCAGTCCAGAAATGTGTAGTACTAGGAACAGCAATGGACATTTGTGAAATTGTAACTCCAGTTTCTCCTAGAGATAGACCAAACCCTGTCTGATGCCGATACTCAGTGGATCTCTAGAACCTATATTACCTCCTATTTAACTTCTATCTCTCCATAATGCATTGGGTTTGGCTCTGTAGTTTATGTGGGTGTAGACCAGGTGACCACAGCTTACATTCAGGTCAACAGACACAAGCCCGCCATATTATGATGCTGGGTGACCTTTAGCACTCCTGGAAATAGACTGCTACCATAGAGAT
This sequence comes from Odontamblyopus lacepedii, assembly GCA_034769755.1. NCBI lineage: Eukaryota > Metazoa > Chordata > Actinopteri > Gobiiformes > Gobiidae > Odontamblyopus > Odontamblyopus lacepedii. Next base: position 14,431,601 of record CM068366.1, read on the forward strand.
GAGGCTTATAATGAGGCTATAGTAGCATGGTGCATTTTACAGCTCGCCAACTCATCCTTCACGCACATACCCAGACACATAAGCACTACCTGGGGCATGTTTCGCATTTTATACTGAGAAATTCTGCATGTAGCCGGATCAGGTATGTTACAGGTTTAATGTCAAGCAAGAGAAAAAAGAATGTCCAATGGTTTTGCGGCAAGGATCAAGCCAGTGCATCAAATAATTATTAAAAAATGGTCATGGACAAATTTGAATATTGGTTTCAAATGCTGTGTTGTGAAAAGGAAAATGTAGTAAGCAAGACTTGTACTGCAGCTGTCCATTTCATTTGCTTGTATATTTAGGTGCTAATTGTTGCAGTGCATAATGGGGTTGGCAAAAGTCTTGAAAATCAGATACTAATTGATACTAAAACTAGTATAAAAACTAGATACTAATTTGAGCATTGAATAAGTATGGATAATAAAAAAGTCACATTCACAGGACTGAAATATAAGAGCACATAGACTAGTATACACCATGAACCACTATGGACGTCATACCTGGACAACAGAGGGATTACACAGATATAAAGCCATATGGCCTTATACAATAGAAAATAACTCTATTGTATAAAGTAAGTGTTTTTTTATTATCACTGTGGCACTGAAATCAGTATTGAGTATCATGTCTATTCTTTAGTATTACGTTGGAAATGTATATAATATAATATTCTGTTTAGTAATTATAGAAATATCATTGATGAAAAACGTAGGTAGCCAGGTTAAGCCTAAACCAGTGCAAGTGAAGAACTGTTGTTTTCATTAGCAAATGCATCAAAATAAATTGTTCAAAAACCTAAAAAAATTCCAAACCTTGAGCTAGTTGCAGATAGTGTAGTAGACTAATAACTTTGAGTATTTCAATGAAGTTTAGATGACAAAACTCTTTCCCATTCCAGTTTGAAAATCCAAATGTAATGCAATATATCTTCGTTGGTATTCTTCTAAGGAGTTTGAGTAAACTTGAAAATCATCATGCATATTTGAAAGCGATGGGTTCAGTTATGTTTGTGATGTTAGTATTTTGACAGGAATTCTATTGAAATGAACAATTCTGCTGCTGAAAAGCCAAACCAGGGAGTTAGAGAGAATAGAGAAAAGTGTGTTGGACTTTTAGCCAAGGGGTGTTGACCGAAAACAATACTAACTGTTCGGAAACTCGTGTATTCCTATAACAACTGGAGGGCAAGAGCTATTTTTCTCATTGAAACCGAAAGATATTTGATTTAAACTGTAGAAATAAACACAAATCAGAAAAACTAGATGTAGTGAGGCCCATTTTGTAACAACATATCCAGCTGGAAAGAGCACGAATACAGTATTTATACAGTATGAAGCTTGAGTATAAGAGGAACGGGAGGCTCGGCTCCATAATTTACATGTAATCAGGCTGTAGACAGATGAGAGGAAATAGAGCCACATTTGCTCAGGCCCTTTCAATCAGCACATAATAATATTTGGTAAAGCCATGTGTTTGACTGTTTGAATCAGATGAGAGCATTAGACTATACTGGACACACAGTGGACCTGATTGGCTGTAGACCAGTGCATGTGGCTACAGGACACAGACTTGGACTTGATTGCTTGTAGACTGTGTGGGCCTCTTGACTGACTCCGACAGCAGCAGCGCTTCATCACACTCACACATTACTGAGGATGGCTGCAGAGAGCGCTGTGTGTGTCATGTCCCATTAATAATGGTAATGATCCCATTAGGGGGCGCTGTAGGCTGTACTTCACACTCATGATGAGTGCCTCTGACAAGGTCATGCTAAATGACCGGTAGCATGGCACACAGTGGATCCTAAAGGAGAAATGTATTTAGCTCTGTGACACCTGGATGACACTGGCTTTGTGCTCTCGGGCAAAGCAGCGTTACAAAGCGAGAGCTGTCAGTTCTGCTTTATAAGAAGTCCAGATGAGAATCAGCACAGACAGTGATCAATGCTCTGACTAATACACCAGGATCCTTCCATGTCAAGTTAAATGACTCTAGTCATTGTCTCTGTTCTTAACAAACTCAGTAATAATGGATTACTGCTCTACACACACTGCTGAGGTCATGTGGATACAATGTCAACACAATCCTCACACACATACACACACACACACGCACACACACACACACGTTTAGGCTTTTGTGTGGGTGTGATCCAAATAAACGGTACAATGTGTAAAATGTAGTATTTTCAAATCGTACAAAAAAGTATTTTACTATATTTTCTATAGTTATTTTACTAGACCATATTAACCATACAATAAAATAAAAACAGAAACTCCTCACATGATAAAATTTGACCTTAAATATAGCAATGTCCTATGATGACAGTCTTAAAAGCAATAGACAGGACAGGCAATTCCCATTCTAAACCTTTATCTGTCAATCACATCATGCCCAGCTAAATACTTACAATACTACACTACAACACCATAAATTCCTAGTACCTGTATTACGACCCATTACAAACGCGGAGCCCCGTCAAAATCCCATTCACATACCGTACACGATGTCACGATGCGACGCCAAAACCGGCCTGGCACTGAAATACACTGCAAATATTAAGATGTCCCATATACATCCATGTCTTATCCCAGCATCAAGAGTGCAGTAATTACCCATGAACAATATTTAATCCATTCATTTCATACCTGGCGCCATTGTCTATCACCCACGAAAACGAAGAGCTAGTTTTCAGACTTATTCAACGAGTTATTTATAGAATCCTGTGTGACAAATGGCAGATTGAATGAGCTCAGAGTAAGAACATATTTCACTCCCTCTGGATAACGTTGGCAGCCAGACCCTAATGCTTTATATATAATTAAGCTATGAATATTAGGCATTATACAGCTGTCAACGGCGCTATCCAAAAAAATTGACAGAGAAGGAAATTTACACACGATCAATCACTTCAATTGGATTTCTGGTGTTTGTTTGCTTTGGCGTTGGCCGCGGTTTCGGCTAGTATCGCCACTTTTAATTTATCCAAGAGAAAACAAAGCGTGCTAAAGGAATCGTCCAAATGTGATGGAAGATGGTCGTAAAAGGCAGCTGCTATGCTAGGCTGTTTTCCCATATTGACAGAATACAGTTAGGGTCAGTGCGCTTCGTGAACACTATTTGCATCATTTCTAGTGCTAGGGCGGTGCAGTTTAGCTAGCGTTTCAATTCATCGCCTGCTGTTAGCGTTGGTGTTATGTAAGATGATGCATGAAGTCCATTATAAACAGCATTAAGCAATTTATTACGTGAAAAAGTGTACTCTGCTCTTCAAAGCCTGACTCAATTTCTACAAAATTTGGACTGGAAATGAATAGAAGCGTCCACATTAAACATATAGCTAACATTTTCCTATGTTACAACCTAATTTTACCAGATTTTAGAAAGTAAATATGGACATGGTTAATTCCCAGAGCAAAACAAAAGAACATCAAAAAAGTCTATCTATTTAGAATCCCATTCTTTCACTTTTACAAAACTTTGCAAAGATGAGTGGGTCTGGAAAATGTATTCTTCCTTTCCTATTTCAGTTGGGCGTGATTGACAGATGAATGACTAAACTTTTATTTATCTCAGGTGAAATAAGTTCAACATTTAGTTCTGAACAATATGAAAAATTTCAATAGGAGATGTGCTTCTCAACTGTGGAAGAGAACAACACAAATCCAAAGTACGGAGAGAGGTTTTTCACGCTCTGTGGTCCGATTCCCTTGTGGCTTCAAGCAGAGTGGCTGCAGGTGTGAAGACTGATCTCCTCTTGGAACATTACAAAAACTATTGCATCCTTGGGCAGGACACATCCCCTACTTCACCTGTGTATGAATGCGTCGAGTGTGTGTAAAATATCTTCTGAAAACCCAACCAAAAAGTCCACAAATGCTTCAATCCCTCTTGCAGAATATGTAGTAAATCTTTTGGGATAGTACTCCATGTTTTTGATGGAGACACCTTCAGGCTTATGTCCAGCTGTAGCCGCACATGTTCTTTCTAGCGCACCGATGTATTTTACCTCTGAGGAATAGCTTCACCGCAGGTTTGATATCATCTCCCTCTCACAACATGCAGCCATTCTTTCGGCTTTATCCCATGTTTCTGCACTAACTTTGACCCCGCTCCCTCTCCCTCTCCACCCCTCCCTTTCCTCTCTCTCTCTGATTGAGTGAAAGTGGGGTTGACCTTGAGACATTTTTACTGAGACTGTATTAAAGAGGCCCGGCCCGAGCTCTGGTTTTATGGCATCGCTGCCCAAGGACCCGCTGACCTGATGGATATGAGGAGGATAAATCAAAGTTCGGTGCCAACGCGCTCGCTGCCGTTGGAGAGGAGGCCGGACAGGAAGCGGAGGAGAAGGGGCGTTTGTAGGTGAGACGTTTACAGTATGGCCTTACATTATAATAGCGTCAGAAAAATGGTATTCATTTAGCAATAAAATGTGCATCACCGCTAGATGTGAGGTTTAACAGTTTAATAGGGCGGTTATTGTTCAGAGGAGGTGGGCTGTAAAAAATGTAGCGTGTTTGATACTTGCCTCACTGCCAGGAGATGTTTGGTTCTTGGATATGGCTTTTCTATGAGTTTTTCCTATATCGATGGGTAATACCAGTGATTTTTGTTCCAATTTGATAACAAGTAACACTAATCAACAATCGTAATATTAATCCAATATTGATACCAATGAGTTTTGCATTAAAATGTGTTGAAACTCTACTATTAAAATGGTTTACTTGATGTATTAGAGGAAATCATTATCTTAAAAGGTCATATATTACGCAAAATTGGCGTTGGTTGGTTTTAAGATATGTTATAATGTTGTTATCTCCCCAAAAACATACCTGGAGTTGTGTCTAGTTTCAATCACACGTTTGAGATAATGAAGTGGTAGTTTTCAGGCATTTGCAGAACTGAAATTATCCAAATGGTTCTAGTAAAGATGTAGGGAGTTTGAAAACACAGTGAAACATGTCTTATCACAAGGTGGGACAGTGTTTTTTGTTTGAGAGAAGAACTCAAGAGCCTAAATATGCAGGGTTTATGTGTTAAACGTGCGAATGAAATAAAACACAACTCCAAGTATGAGACCCCCGTGACTTCTGGTAACTTAGTAGGCTCATATAGAGATTAGAAAATTATGTAATATGGGCCCTTTAAACTGATATAAAAGTTCAATATACAGTACGTGCAGGTAAACCACAATGTAAAATAAACAATGTATTCATCAATTGTAAAAAATGAGACAAAATGAGACTCTCAAGCCTCCTAAAATAAGTGATTTGCATAATTCTTAATATCAAGTTTCATAACATAACTCCTTTCATTTATCCAGAACTTGCAGAAATAATAACATTAAAAAAAGTATTAAAATGCTCAAAAATTGCACGCCATATTAAATGTATATACATATATATTTTTTAAAAAATCATTTCAAATTATAAATAAAATGAGATCATTTAACATTTTTACCACATCCATAGAAACCACAAAGATTTCTCCAAGTGTCATGAAGTGAGTGTATGTTACGCCTGTTAGAACATAGTTGTGGCTCAAAGCTTTGCAGTTTGACAGTCCCATCATGGCCGCCTCATGTGGGAATAGAGTGTCACTGCCGTATGTCATAACTGTGAAGGCGTCCGGGCAGCTCCGTATTCCTGGTGCGTTACCGCCGGCAACGCGAGTGAGAGAGAGGAGAAAAGGGAACAGTGGTGCGCTTTGTCACTGGGGATTTAAGCCTGTGTGCAGTGACAGCTTGATAATGCCTGGCCCTATTTTCAAGAAACCAAGTCGTGGCCCTTTAAGATTTACTCCTCACGTAGTATTAATGACACCCTGCCAACTTCCAGAGCCTCTTACTTGAGCAGATAATCGGCGAGAAAGAACAGTGGGAAGATGTGGAATTACGAAGAAGACGATTAGAAAACGGTGTAAATTGGGATCGCTTTATAAATAGCGCACAAATGAGGACTGTGTAAAATGTTTCGAGAAAACGTGTTCTCAAAGGTTTGTGAAGAAAATGGTGGAATTGTGCCTATAACTCAACTCAAATCCCGATAAGTGAAAAAAGGAACTGCAAAATCATAAACTGGCTACTGTGCAAAACTGAACAAAACATCTTCCATCATTGTTTTCAGGTTGATGACACTGATTTATTACTTTTATTTACTTTTTTTTGGCATTATTAATCAAGGTTTTTTTTTTTATTAAAGAAGGCATATTGTGTTTTTTATGGTTGTTAACAATGCACTATCATTATATAGGAATGCATAAATTATAGGTTGTTTTTTATTTGTCTACTCTGTCTATCCTGTATTGAACATACATTCCTTGAATAATGTGAATAAAACAATTATTTAAAAAACAAAATAATAACAAATAAAATGTAAATAAAAAAACACTGAACTATCACATAATAAAACCATAAAATTGATCAAAAATGGCTTCAAATCTAATTGGTGTCAGACTTCCTGAACTGGTTCTTTGGTGCTTACCCCTGCTTCTTCATACTGGCATTTCATCATAGGTCGCAAGTAGCTGATTTAGTTTGAGGTTTTTTGCGTTTAAAAATATCTTTGCAACATTTGACCTGGAATCTACATTTTTCAAAGAAGCGATGGTAACCACAGAGCAGTGGGTGGACATAGGGGATAGGTGCAAACTGCAATTTTCTTAGCACTCACGCCTAAATTGCAGGACAAAAGAGAGGATAAAAAAAGAATAATAAGAGGACAAATCTATTTTTAAAAGCTCTTAAATGTTGTTTTACATAATCATTTGCTGCTCACCCACTCACTGCACTGGACAATAGAGGGACAGAGGAGCTCATTCTGCTGAAAGAGTGAGAGATACAGGACTACACTCATACCATATTCCCTACAACTGTACAACAACTCACCCTTATGTAACAGATAACTCTATGTCACGTCAGTCATATCATCTTTGCACTCCTTACGACCTCTTCTATATATAGCAGAGGTATATTTGTATTACTATATTTCTATGTTTTCTCTTTACTTATACATGTACAATTGTAGAATTATGCCTTATTTGAAACCGGTCTATTGCTATTTTTGCTACTTATTTTTTATTATCATTTTTATTTTTGCTCTTTGTTCTTCTCTTATATTAGGATGTGTGAGCTACTGTGTCCAAAATAATTTCCCTTGTGGATCAATAAAGTTTGTCTAATTTGTAATGAAATGAACTGGTGTGAGGGGCTTCCCGTTCTTTTAAGGGAAATACAAGGACTGAAATACAAGCAGGTTTTGGTGCTACTTACTCAGTAACTCTTTAGACGTGACAGGACACTGTTGACATGCTTCAGGGGGTCACACCTTTAGCTCAGATCCTCTGTTTTACATAGTTGTACTGCAATTAACACTGCTGCCTCACTTTTAAAGAACTTGTCTCTTGGTGTGCTACTATCTTGAGATTGTGTGAAAATTATAATAATAACAATGAATAATAATGCATCAGTTTTATATAGTGCTTTTCAGGAAACTCAAAGACGCTTTACAGAGCATTATTCATTCACTCCAGACCCGGTGTTGGTGCTACTGTTGTAGCCACAGCTGCCCTGGGGCAGACTGATGGAAGCGAGGCTGCCAATCTGCGCCATCGGAACGCTCCGACCACCACTAACACTCACGCACACACCACTTTCATACTAGGCAATGTGGGTGATGTGCCTTGCCTAAGGACACAGCGACCGTTTTTTGCAACTGGCGCCCCCCTGTGGCACCTGGAATTCCTTGTGGTCTCCCAACCAAGTACTAACCATAAAGCAGAAGAAGATGGATGGATTTTTTCAATTAAAGGTGTGCTATGTAACTTTTCTGGTCGTGTACCTTCTTGTCTCCAACAAGATGTCGTTGCTTCACCTGGAATGTTCAACAGTATGGCACTGAACAAGTATTTTTGAGCAACAGAAATACCTGCAGATGAATGTTGAAGACAGACCTCGGAACATTCCAGGCAAAGCAATAACATCTCCATGGAGACAAGCAAGTGACTTTAAACACTATAGAGCTATAAAATATAAATCTCCTTAGTTCCTCAAACTTTTGTATTTACTGCAGTTGTTGTTTATTGGCTCAACCAGGTTAAACTTTTGGTTCAAAATAACAGCAGCCACTGAATGCGCTCCACCTGTTGCATTTTCAGATTAGGTCTTGCATCAGGAAAAATGCAAAGAATACACCAACTTTCCAGGGGATGGAGTAAACTGGTGTAATACAGCAGGGCTATGGGCTTTTGGGTGGACTGAAGAACCAGCCAAGGAGGAACACATGAACTAGAAAACAAAAAAATCTAAACTTAATACTATACGTTTTGATTTATTTAGTTAAATGTATCTGAGCAAAATGTGTCTTGTCCCAATATACAGAAATATCATATAAACAGCTCTGGAGTAAAAAAAAAAAGTCCACCCTGTGCTGTCCGCAACTAATTATAAAGTGTTGTAGTTTCTGATAATCAGAAAGTGCGAGATAACATACCAGTTGTTGTTAGCTTTACTCTGACAGCAAAACTCAGCTCTGGTCTCTGAGAGTTGTGAAAAGCTCTTATAAACTCAACGTGGTGAATAATTAGGATGTGAGGAATAACTTTGGAGCACTGCAAATGGCTTAAAACAAAGTACCTCTGTTTTTCACATTTTGAAGATCGTAAAAATCAGATACGGCGCCATTAATAATCATTAGTTCATTGGTAAGCATCTTTTATTTATTTTAAAGTCTATATCTTAATGGTGTTTTCAGGAGTACAACAGCTAAGTGTGTCATTTTGTTAACTTTGACTAACAAATTGGAATGAAAAGTGGAAAGGGAATACATTTAAGTTGGTGTCAAATATTGCTGCCAACACCAAGATGGAGGAAGCAGATGCGGCATTCCCTGCGGATTATGATGTTTATTTGCATAGTAACACCTTAAATGCAGGAATATTTAAACAGAAATCTAACCATGGCTGCAAGTGCTGTAAATAGAAAATAAACTCTACATCCCAACTGCCTGGATGGTGCGTATTCATTTCCTGTGCGTTTGACCAATCAGTGAACCGGAGCTAGAACAGACCCTGCTACTTATTCTTCTTTCAATCCCCCAAAGAGAATTTCCCAGGGCAACACTTCCTGCTTCTTTTTACCATAAATCCATTTCTGTTGTTATTGGGTCAGGCTAACTCTCCGATGGGACTTCATGTTGCCTTAAAAGCCAATAACGCGGCGCCCCTGGCAAGTTTCCGGACGATTTATCACTGTAGCTAAATGTAAGCAGGCCACTCCGGTGATGTTAACAAATTTAATGCCGGCGCATAAGAGACAGTGGGAGTGGAGGTGTAGCAAAGCAAAGGGTGTGGGGCTGTTTAATTATGTATTGCGAACTATAAATTCAAGTATGGCTGTAAAAGGTGCAGGCTGTGCATTAAGTTGATAGAGGTGGGAAGGGAACAACTTGTAAAATGGGTTTAAAGTTAGAGGTTTGGCTGATTGGATAGAGATGTATTGTTTAGTTATTCCTAGACTTAAACTTGTTTCTGTTAAATACTATTCAGTTAACTATATTCTATTAATACATGTCTTATAGGTAAGATAGATCACCTCTCTAAACTGGCCTCTAGTTAGGGATCCGTCACCTGAGTGTTTCGATGATTTCTCTGCCTGAAATGTTCCACAGCTCTACCGTATGTATTAATTTATAGGTTGTTTTAAAGCTTTCTAGAAAGGTTTAATACCATACTGTGAAACATTCCATACAAAGCAATAATAACTTTATGGAGAAAAGCATTTGGCAGGCCCTCCAACCAGAAAAGTTACGTTGTTGGAAATTTTTTTTATGGATTTTATATTTTGGTAACAATTTGGGTTCATCTAAAACGCACATTCCTCTAGCTACGTAATCCTGACCATAACAAGCTGGACCAGAGTACTACAGTCCACTGATGTGACAAGCAAAAGTGAGTGAATATTTGTACTTTGTACAAGTAAAACAGAGTAACATCACTTTGAAATAAGATTACTCAAGAAGAAGTACAAAGCAGTGGTTTAAGAAATGACTCAAGTAAAAGTAAAAAAAAAAGATTTAGAGAAACTATTACATGAATAACAGTTTGGACTCTGTTTAAAATCTAATTCATGATTGATTGAACACTTCATATGTGGCCTCTCACAATTATAGACTACAGAATTTACAAAAACGAATGATATCTGAAAGAAAATAATACAAAAAGAAAAATATATGAACTTAGAGTACTGTTACTTTGAATAAAATATAACTCAAGTCAATGCAACGGAGTGAATGGAACTTAGTACTGACTGCTCTGGCTGAACTGAGGTTTTTTAGTCATTGATTTTAACATGATGTGAAACAAGAACAAAAAAGTCAAACCCTCCCACACCCACCCACAGAACAAGTTGGAAGTAAAACTTACAAACATTATAGGTTGGTTTAAGTAGCGATAAGTCACCCAGTCAAACTGAAACTCCACGGCGTGAGTTGAAATGCCGGCGGTGCGTAGGCGGACCCGCGGAGAGGAGAATTATGATAAAGGGAGCAGGCAGGTCATCATGGGTAATTAAAGTTACACGGGCCCAGAGTGGATTTGTTTTGCTGCGCGCTTGCCAAAGAAATGTCTGGTTTGGGCTTTGATGGCGAGGTTACTAAGCCCCTTTAATGGAACAAGTGTACGGCCCACTGCTTTACGCACTAGTTTGATAAGGAGGAGCTGAATGAACACAGGCTGTAAACTCCTCCAGTAAAACAACTCATTTACTCATAAGCGCTAAGTGAATACGTGTAATGATTCAGAGTGCAGCAACAGGTGAGGGAATAGAAGCGGAGAGATGTTCACACGTCTACTTTGAGAGGGGAATTGTGTCATGGGTTAAAAGGTTAACCACTGAATTTCAATGGGGCGTTTATTACTATTTGAGATTAGCATAGTTTTGCAAAGGTCTGAATATAATTTCATTTACAAATGATGACTCTAACCTACTACTGATTTAAATACAAACGGTGACGATTTTGTTGAATTACTATGAACTCATTTGCATTTTTTTCATTTCGTTAACAGGCAAAAGGCAACTTTAAAATATTATGAATCTGCACAGTTTAAAGAATGAACACAGTGGACAAATATGTGATGTGTAATAATTAGTAGTAGTGTTAACAACTGAAATAACTGAATCATAATTTTAAGAAATAAAATAAACATTGCTGTAAAGTAGACAGTAAGATTATATTATTTTCTTACTTTATTTGCAAAGTATATTCAGTGGTTGAATTAAATACATTTAACTCTGCAATGGTAATAAAACAAAAATGTGCTTTAAAGTAAATGAACAGTGCACACATTAGCAATAACTTCCAAAAAAGTTTTTAGCTTGTCTGAAAACTCAAAATAAACACATTTTCGCGAGGCGCATGGTCCTGCTTACTGTTTTAATTGTATGTGTGAGATACCTCCATCTAAATCATCTTTTTCTTGTTAGATTGCATTAAAACAAAGCTCAGATAAAAGTCTAACTTATTTAACAGCGCTTCAGACAGCGCAGAGCCTACAGTTAGCATCGCACCCCCAGGGAACGTTGATGACATCAGCTGCGGCGGATCAATACACGTGCGTGGTGTGTGACAGTACAATAAACTCTTTTCTATTGATAGGCCGGCACTTTTCGCTGACTTTGAGCCCTCCTTCCTCCTCTGACCACTGTGCCAGCTAATGACATAACGCACCCTTTGTCGTGATTGGCTAATTACTTGCTGGAGGTTATACCGATAATGCCACGGCCCCTGAGAGTGCAGCCTGACTTATGGTAGCGAGTCCTTCTCCCTTTATTGGCTGAGCGGAAACTTTGGGCTGTTGAAGAAAAGATCAAACGCGTGATTATGTGTGCTCGGCCGATTTCATCTGCTCTTTACCGCGCCGTCATACTGCACAATGATCCAAAATATTGAATGTGAAATGTCACGGGAGACTAACGGGAGTGCCACGTGCCAGTTAGCTAGCGGTGAGCGTTTTGGGGCGCGCTTGATGGATGTGTTTATAGTGCGGCAAATGACCTTGACAGCAGATGGTGATGATGGCTGCCTTCAACTTTCTGGGAATCGCGTGCTTGTGTGTGTCTCTTTTCCGGGCCAGAAACAAGAGGCAATTAAAAACAAAACAAAAATGGAGGCATACGAAAATAACTTTGAGTATGGCAACAAATCACAAATGAGTATGGGCAGAGCAACAAAAGATAGAGACAGTATTAAAAATTGTTTGGTGGGCAAGTGGCCGCCAAAATGCATCTTGATAAATCCGGAGTATCAGTATTATGGGCTGCTGCATTAAAGGTTCTATATTGCACAAAATTAACTCTTGTGAGCTTTAAGTCTTGTTATAATGTTGTTACCTTATGAAAAACACACCCGGAGTTGTGTTTTGTTTCATTCACACATGTTTGAGTAATCCTGCAGTATTAGTCTGTCTTCATCTCCAAAGCTCAAGGTGCTCTGTTCCACCTTGTGATGTCATGTAGTCCATGTGTCCACTGTATTATCTGTACTGTATTACGGCATGACATCACAAGGTGGATTGTTTTAATATGAGGGAAGAACTCAGCCTAAACATGCAGGTTTGTGTGTTAAACATGTGAATGAGACAAAACAACTCCAGGCATATTTTTGATGAGGAAACATTATAACATAAACCAAAAATATAATCATGGCATCATGGTGTCATGAGCCATGTGACCCTGTGATTATTTGCTACATTTAAAGGCAGCGTAAGTGTCTTGCCCAAGGACACGGCAACAGCATGCATCGGTTGGACTTGGCATCTAACCGCTGACCTTTCGGTTAGTGGGCGAATGGTCTCTGCCACTGCCATTCTGCCTCAATCTACAAAAGAGTTATATTTTTGGAGATATACTGTTTAAGCATTATATTCACAACATCATTTTGAGATTGTTTGTGTTCCGTACCAATCAAATACATATTTATACAAACTATGAATCACTGCTCTTTTATTTATACCTTGTATAAGGCAGGAAAATAACATCTTTCAGGCTGTGAAAATGCACAATAAAGCCATTCAAAGCTCCACAGTAATAGTCAGCTGTGGCAGTGCTAACAGGTGCAGTGTTGAATAAGCGGCCTTTAAGTCAATCATTTAAAAATGTACAATTGTGTGTTTTCCGATCGCACTGTGCTCCAACTGCTCTGATTCTGTGAAACTTTTGTGCCATTTTACCTTTTCTCTTGCGGTGCTTGGTCGACTGCTATGTCTGGAGTTTGATGGAATTTTCAGAAAAACTCAATGAAAGGTCAAAGAACAATTGGTGATTGATGTGGTGTTTTTGGCGGGGAGCAGCATCAGCACAGTTTTAGAAACGACGCTTTCCTGGAGACTAGAAATTGCTACTTCAAGACACTCAAAAGTATTTTACCAAGGTGGAAAGAGTGAAGTGTCTTGATCGATGCAAATGTTGAACTTAAAAATCTTTAAAAAACTGTGTTAAACTTAAAAATCATTTACGAGTACAGACAATGCCACCAACCTCACCTTAATTGTCATGAATGGTAATACAAATTCCAGCAGGGCACTCAACTTGCATCTGCTAGTAGAATAAAGAAGCAAAGCATTTGTAATAAACTAAAAACAATACATTTTACTGGTTGACATGCTATGTTTCTGATAAAGGGTTAGGGTTATGAAACATATGAAAACAAAAAAAAAATCCTGTAACTCAAGTTCAACTAAACTTCTGGCAGGCAACTCTGGACTCTCTACCATAGGCTCTATTCACTCTTCACGGTAGTAATTCTGACAAAATCTAGGAGGAATTGGAAAAAGGCCCAGTTTTCTTCATCTACATGTCATTGTAACAAATCAACAATTCCAACCATACCTCAGTTTTCATCATCTCCTCACTGAAGCATAACTCCGAGCGCACTGGGTACATGCGATTAGCAGAGATGAGGGCGCCAAATTCAAGATAATTCCAACAGCAAATACGTATACAGTCTCCATTTTACCAGCGATCACATTTACTTCGATGGGTTTTGTCACGGTCGGTCGGCGAGCCCAGTGTCAGTAATAACACCGGAAGTTGTCATAGCATGTTTTCAAATGTCTTCCTGGTTTGTGACGTAAACGTGAATAGAGCCAATTGTGCAACCATAAACCGTATATATAACTGGATATAGCTAACATCAACTCCAACAGACTTTACCATGAAAAACAGCCATCCCTCTGTCTCTAAACTGCCACAGTGAGTCTTGTCATTTTGGTCTTAAAATGTTCTCTACGTGATTCCTGGTGCTTTGTCCATATGCGCAACTCAAGATAAGGCTAGCACACTTAATATTTATCACTGCAAGATAAATGCTTTGCTATTCGTCAGTTTTTGTCTGTTAAAATATGCCAATTCTAATCCATGGTAACTAAAAATGGCTTTAACCCTCGAAGACCTATGTTATCGCATATGATAACAAGGAATATGTTTTATAATATAACCGCGCATAACTTTCGAACCGTAAAAGATAGAAACTTACTTTTTTTCCCTCTGAAAGCGCAGACATAGAGGTTTCCATACATAGCTGCCTCATTATCTTATGTCTCACGCTGTGTAATGACGTGTGCAAAATTAGTGTCCAATAGGAACTTTGTTTTCAGCCAAACGCATGCGCTTCAATCCATTTTGATCGGCCAAAACTTTGCCAAAGAGTGAAGTGAGTCAAGATGGTCGACTCCTCTCGACTGTGTTTGCTTTTAGCAATAGAAAAAGATGCTCTAAGTGGAGTTAATTCTCACATACTTGTCAAATTACACATCTTGCTGTGCGTTTTGTATAAAAAAGTGGGAATTTTATTTTCAGTTTTTTTTTTTTCATCTCTATTCCTGGTCCTATAGCTTTTATTACAGTCACATGACACAACTACAGCATGTGAAATAAGAGACTGTACTGAAAAAAAGGATGTAGAACACTTCATTATAGGGTAAAAGGGGCAGTTTTAAAAGCAAAATTAAGAAAAAAATCCAAGCGAGGAGAAATGTACTAAAATTGCTCTTAGGTCTTCAGGGGTTAATGTAGTTTATATGTTTCTAACCAGGCCTGTAAGCCGACTTTTCTAACAGCAGATTTTCTAGTACCTTGTATAAAGCTTTAGCCTTCAAATCAGAAGTCGTGGGCTGCTGATCACATAATACTGTTTTAGTGGGACGAGGTATTCTCCACCGGTGCCAGGTATACACAACACAACACAAATACGAAAGACATAACATTTTAAATATGTGTTATTTTAGCGAACAATCCCACTGTTGCTAGGTAACTAATGACTGGAACAAGGTACCTGGGAAATCTCATTCAAAGCTAGCGATTTTGATTTGGCGAGAAACCCTGATATGTGTTATGTGTAATTCATATCAAATAAATGGTGCCGGGAGGGCCATAAAAGGAGCATCGTGGTCGTGGGATGATTTTTGTGTGCAAGCGTGAATAAGAAAATAGGGCTTCATTAAATGGAGCGCGCGCACAAAAGGGGAGGTGAGAAATCCACCCACCTGTTAGCGCAGGGCCTCGGTTACAGCAGCGGAGATTTATTCACATGATCACAATGACAACGTGCGCAGAGTTAGACCATACAACACCTGGAGGGATACAGCTTTGCACCTGGAGGAAGAGAAAAAACACTTGAGCTACGCTGAGATGAACAGTGGAAGGATACGGTGGATCATGGACCATACGAATTGAATTTTTTGAGCTAATTGACAGACACTGATCAGATATGGGTGATTTCTAAATTAAGATTATTTTGGGGCCGGGTGAAATCACAATGGCTGTTTGGAATCGAGGTAGTGCATGCAGTTGTTGTGTCCTTGGGCAAGACACTTCACCCACCATGTCAATTTATGAATGTAGTGGACTCTTGCAAGCTTTAAATCATGTTTTAATGTTCTTACAACCCCAAAAACATACCCGAAGTTGTGTTTTGTTTCATTCACAAGTTTAAATAACCCTGCATTATTAGTCTATCTACATTCCCAAAGCTCAAAATGCTCGGTTCCACCTTGTGATGTCATGAATTTTTAAGTCAACAGCTCCCTTTTACCTTTAGTTCAGTAGAGATTGACAATCCCAGGGTTAAAATGATCCAAATGATTCTAGTGAAGGTGTATGGAGTTTAAAAACACAGTGGAGCACTCCCTGTATTACCACATGACATCACAAGGTGGAGCAAGAGTGTTTTCTGCTTGAGAGAAGACATCAGCCTAAATGTGATGAGAAAACAGCATAACAGATCAGAAAGCAGTGTAATATGGGCCCTTTAAATGCCCCCACCAAATATGCCACTTTAGTTTATTAATGAATAGTAAAAAGTGCAGTTTTGAAGATGACCAGGCACAATTTAATTTTAAAACATCATTATACGTAAACATTTGTCCCTATATCTTTGAAAACAACATATTCCCTTGCAACCTCATCATAAATTCCACCCTCAAACAGTGCTACGGTGAAAAAGGATCAGTAATTCACTCCAGTCATAAAACGAATAACATTATATAAGAGTCTAATCATTGCATACCTTTATGTCATAACTATATTTTAGCACAGGATTAAGTCTATGAAGCAATACTGTCTCTGAGTATGTAAGATAGAGAGGCCATCTGGGATGACTGTCTTATAGCGGAGATAATAAGCCAACAGAAAAAAAAAAAACAGGCTTTTCCTGTCCTTTAAATAATGTCAGCGTCCAACTTTGATGAGTCATAGCCCACTCAATTTCAGACTTTTATCTTCTGGGCTTAATAAAACATGTCCAAATCTCCCCTCTCAATAATAAAGAGGACGGTGGAGAGGCCAGACTACCTGTTGAAGAGGCTGAGTATACATTTTATTAACACATTTTAATAACGATTCCTCAGCAGTATCCGTGAATGTGATTGTGTGTACTAATAGCGCCGCAGTATCAGGTTGTGCTGGAAATAAGTGGTCATACAGTGAGTTTTTACATCATAATATTAAATGATTCTTTGAAGATCTTCAAGGTCTATATTCTGTGAAACTGACTCTAGTGAGCTCTAAGTCATGTTAGGATGTCGTTACTTAAGTTAACAGCTACCTTTCGTGCAGAAGAGATGAGTAATTCCAGGGCTGAAATGCAAATGTTTCTAGTATGAAGTTTAAAAATGCAAAAAAGCACATTCTGTATTACCACATGACATCACAAAGTGGAACAGAGAGAAGAATTTAGCCTAAATATGTCGGATTTGTATGTTAAAATGTGCGAATGAAACAGAACACAACTGCAGCTATGTTTGTGATGAAGAAACATTAAAACATCCATCAGCAAATAGCATAACTAACTAAAACTTCTTCAAACTAAAAAAATCACACCTTTAAATTGGACAAGTATTGGGCTGGTTGATGTAAAATGAGGCGCTCTACCTGATTTTTAAAGAGAAATTTTGCTCAAATACGTGGAAAAAAAACAGGTACAATTTTATCGCTATTATTCCTCAATCCTATTCCAAAAATTGTGTATTAATAAAAAGTAGTTAGAGAGAAGAGCTTGTTCTGAACCTCAAAAGGGGAAAACCTTGTGTAATCTACAACAGCTTTAAAAACATGAATCACAAAAACATCAAACGATAAAAACCCATTCTTGCTCTCGCAGGTTACCATTTTTCCCCCCCAAATTATGTTTCAGTTTTGACCCAAATAACCATGCTTATTATTTGTTTCGTAACTGAACAACCCTGACATAAGTTCCAAAGAGGAGCACAAAAGCAGTATTTGTTTGTGTATTATATTCATAGCCGATGAAAGCACCATCAATGGCCAGAAGCATTCGAGGCCACAAGCTGCCCACATCCACCGCACAAGCTCACTCCCAAATCCCTCCACACCTCAACTCAACTTTACGCTTTGGATTTTAAAGAGATGTGATTCAGGGATATTGTAGCTTGAACAAAAAGTCCTTGGAAATACCTAGACACTGCAGCACAAGTGGCATTTCTTGCTTTGCTAAACTGACACTTCCTCCCTAGTCAGTTTTGTACAAAAGGAAAAATATTACCGAGGACGTTTAGACAGAAAAAGCGTCTTTACAACTCACTGATGGAGCATCTGTTGTACCTGTACCATTAGAAGTATACTTTGAAGGTTAAAATATTGAGTGGATAACTGTCTGACTTGTAGAGAAAGAGTTTTTGTGTGGATGTATCTAATATGTCGGCAAATTGTCAATGGTATGTATTATTATAACTTTTATAAAATGTCATTGTAAGCTTCTGGCACTTAAACTGGTTGGAAAATAGAGACTTCAAAAGCAGCAAGTTGGGTCATGGAGGGCATCGAGATTGTTCAAATGTGCCCACCAGACCGTGAATCGGCACAAGGGGGCATATCAATTGATTCAGACCTGGAAAAGTTTTTGATAAAAACGGTAAACGGTCCTGTTTTCTTATTGTTCCACATAACAAGTCATCGCAAAACATGTTCAGATCAGATGGAGTAAAATCACATGGCACAAATATATACAAGTGAAGTTTGCTATAGAAATTTAAACCAAAGGAGCTATTATCAAATCTACTGGACTATGCGAGGTCTGTGAAATGCATTGTAAAACACAGGAACGTACATTACCTTGAAGCTGAATTCATGCTGGTACATAGAATTTGAAAAAGCTGACTCCCCTGGACATTCCATTACATTGTACTGTGAGGTTATTATCACAGTATGATAAAGCCAAAGGAAAATAAAACACCAATAAGCTTAAGTGATCAACATAGCGTGAAGTTTCTGCTGAGGTGACAGGCCTATAATCAAGTCTAAATCTGGTTAGCTTCGCCAAAAGTATACTTGGACACGCAGCCTTTTATCGCCATTTACTTGGAATTATTTCGACAATCCTTTTGTGATGGAAGAAAGGGCTTATAAGTTAGATTTTAATTCCCTCCTTGAGTCCGTCAGGGCGCGGTTGGAGGTATAATTACGTGCCAGTCATATCGCGGCAGATCTTAGCTGCAGTGTTGTTTAAATTAGATTAAGGTAGAGTGTTGATTTGATTTGCGTCTGCAGATAGTGAGGTGTGGGCGCGCGTTGTTAGGGCCCTCTCCATTACGCTGTGTTCTAATTAATTTGAGAGTGTGTAAATAGCAGAGGTAAAGTTGGAGAAAGAGAGTCTAACTGCTGATATATTCCAGAGCAGAAAGTAATCCCTTCAGTTCCAACAATAACCCATAACTTTTCATACATACTGCGGCAATAGAGGGGAAGAAAAGGGGAGAGATTTTCGGGTTTATAGTCAGTGCGTAATGTTGCAGCTGACTCAGTTTTGAAAGGCAGTGGGAAAAAGCAAAAATAATCCTGGATGGAGGGTAAAGTTTTCTATTACAGACTGGAATTTTAAGGCAAGACACTGCAGGGGAATAGGAAAAAAGCTTAAATTTAGATATATCATTTTAAAACTTCTCCTGTAGATTACTCCCAAAAAAAAAATTCATCATGTAATTTTATGTGTAAAAACTGCCAGAATTTAGCATTTTGGGGACAGAAACATGGAAAGAGCCAGGTTTAAAGTTCTTGCTTCTTTATGTTGACAGATTTGATACAAAAAATATACAGAGGGGATTTTGAATATCTTATTTAGTATTTGAGTAAACGAGATCTGACTGAATGTTTGTTTGCCTCATTTTTGGAGTTAAAACTTAAAATCAGACTTAGAATTTGATTTTTTTTTTAACAATCTGTATGTTTCTTGTTAAGTACAAGACTGTAACATTTTGTGTGCGGAGGCGTGACTGTTCCTTATGTCCCTATGAGGGGAAAATGCATTTTGAGAAAACAGCCTTTGAATTTACAATGTCCCATATAACTCTGGAGACAGGTTGATAGAATTAAATACTAAAACATCTTTCAGTGCAGAGTGGACAGTTTTGTTGTTTCCAAAAAACAGAAAAAAGAGAAAATTTGCCTGTAGTGTCTTATCTTAAAATGTGGGGCAATCAAATTGAAACCACAATTTGAGTTATTTCATTTACCAAAGCTCAAAGGTTCCAATTATCACTGCAAACCACTAGTTATATTCTCGACTAAATAAACAACAACCAAAATATCCACTGTGAGGAAAATGCTCTGAAATGAATTGTTAGTCTCGTTGGAGCTGTCTAAACTTCAATTTTAGTATTTTAAAATCATAAATACTCTACGGGTGTGAGTGGTGAGTGTGTTTTCAGCCTCTGACAGCCTGAAGATGAATTGGTCTAAAAATGAAGAAGAAAGCTGCCTCTGTGTTGTCCATGCTCTCTTTGAAAATGAAGGGGACACAGGCAGGGGTGTCTTTCACAAAAACCTTCACCGATTTCACAAAGGAAAATCAATCATGCCACAGATACACAGTACAGTTTGTAGTAGTTGTAGTAGTAGTAGTAGTAGTAGTAGCAGGAGTATTAGCCATCTTGCTATCAACACTATAATGGGATCAACCTTTATGAATGTTTTTTTTTCCACTCACTCAGAAACTTTAAGTCAAAAAAGTAGCAGTAGTAACAGTAGGGTAGTATAGCAGGCGTAGTGGTTGATGCATTTGTGTGAGTAGTAAGAGAAGTAGTAGTAATAAGTAGCCTTGGTAGTAGTAATAGCAGTAGTAATGTGTGTGTGGCAGACCGTGTTGTTCCAAGTGGGACATGTGCCTCATGAGAACAGTGACATTGTGCTTTCAACTTGAGAAGTGAGAATGTTTCCTCTCAATATGAAAGACACATCCTCATAATTAATGTTTTTTTTTTCCTCCAATGTGTTATATAACTGCCCCCAAGTGTCACACAGGAAATAGAGTTTGATAGACATTGTTATTCACATGTTTTAATGAGTTTGAAAACTAGGCTACGTCAACTCACTTTGGCATTAAAAAATAAGCTGAAACCTATTTTTCATGTGCAGTTTTTCAGCAAATTTAAAGCCACACTGCAGTACATTCTTGGTTATGTCTTAAGGAAAAGCAAACGCTCGTACCAAACACACTCCTAATACAAACAGACAAGGCTATAAGTAGAATGACTCTACTCTAAAATCTCCATGGAAACAAGCAGGTAGTCTCCTCCTTCAGGCAAAGTTACAGGTCAGGTCTATGGAGAGGCATGCCCGCTCACAGTAAGTATGCATATCTTTTAGGCCTTTTTTATAAATCCAAACACGCTGATAAACATGCTTGTATTTCACTCTATCAAATATTCCGCAGGAGTGCTTTAATATCGCACTTAATTTAAGAATATATATTGAGAATTCAAACTGGCGTCGTTCCCCCTTTTCATTAGCCAACAATATGACCAAGTGAGAGCACCCAAGGGACCGTTGCAATCAATAATTCATGCGCTCATATATTGGACAAATAGTAGGCCGCCATTGTCAGACTGCTGAACATTATGTTACTGAAATGGAGAGGAAAGAGCCTGCGGCCATCTTGAATAGGCCAATGATCGTTATTCAGCGGTGGTTAATTGCGATCATTCACAAAAAGACTACAATATGGACCATGGCAGACCAATGAAATTAATCGCTTGTTGTTTAAGAAATTAATTACAAATGTGTAATGGAAAAGGAATCCGTGGTATTAGCATTTTGATGGGATGAATTTTCCAACGCAGAGTAGATCAGCGCTGAGGTAGTCTCGGAAAATCCCCATTTTAACAGGGCTCTAATGGAAATTGCCTTTTAACTGACATATTTAGTGGTGGCAGCGTAATGTCCCTAAGAGTCTCTTGTATTGATTTTGGATGGTACTTTTCAATAGCGCTTTTCCCTCATTTACATCATTTTGCAGGCGATATTCAGGCTTATTCTTTAACTTTATATGTGCTAGTCATGAAACGTAACATTCCTCTGTTCATGATAACATTTTATAACATGTTTTGATCATTTAAATTCAATAATGTGAAATAACTTAACTGTTCTTGGAGCCATTTTTTGTCAAACATTAGCTGTGGAAATGACTTAAGGAGTAATGGTAACAGTTGTGCAGGTAAAATATAAGCATCATAGTATTAGAGGTAGCAGTAATCAGATCATTTTACTTACTGAAGCTACTTTTTAGCAACAAAAACACCTGTAATCTATTGAATGTACCATGTTTAACGCCATACTTTGCGATATCACAAACAAAGGAATAACATGTCCATGGAGATGAGAACAATAACAAAAGAAAAACTGCCATCCATCCGCCTGCTCGCGCTGACGTGTAGAAACATCCTTCTTGTTTCCATGGATGGGTTTGAGTGCACTGCTTTAGCCCCATCCCTGCGGGCAGACACATGACAAACCATTTCAAGCTCCTCCGTGTACGACGCCTCAGAACTGATGAAGACGGTGGCGCGGCGACCCTGGCGTGATGGCTATTCCCCCCCGCGGACACGTCGTAATGGATAGCATGATGTGCCCGTAGACCTTTGCCCGCATCCTTCACCAGACTATGGGGGACAGGAGCTGGGTGGCGCAGGCTTTTATTATGATTAGGACTTCCATTTGTTTTGTCCCAGGCCTGAGGTGCAGGTAGATGTTTCAGAGCGCTGCGGTTTTAACAAGCTGTGACAAACAACATCACATCCACAGACTCTCTGGCCTCTTCATCTTGCCGGCCCCGTTTGAACCAGGCCTCAAGGCGGAGGTATTGAAATAGGCATTCCCCTCCGGATGCCAGTCTCAGATAGGGTACTCTTCTAATTCTAGAGACTCTTTGTTATACAGAAGGTATAGCCACGGGGAGACTGTGCTCTTGTCCCATTAAGGTTGTAATAAATCTGTTCTATCCAAGACAGATCACTTTTGTGCAGTTTATTTAAAAGACTTTTCGCTGAATTTATGGTATTTGTTTGATCAGAAATTGACACCAGTCTCTTGCTATTTTTGGTCATTTATTATTACCTTTTTTTTTTTTTTGTCTTTGTTAATATAATGTGATGTGTGAGGTACTGTGTCCAAGTAATTTCCCTTCTGGATCAATAAACTTGGTCTCAGTCAAAGAATCTGTGTATATTTGGGGGGAAAGTTTCTGCAATAGTTCCCCTGTCCTGCTTTGCCTGGAAAATACCACAGTATGGCAGTAAACATACGTCTATAGTATCTTCAAGGAGGCAAGAAGGTGACACCACCAGGTTACATGTCAGATCTACGGAGAGGCAGGAGAAGTCACAGAAAGAATGAAGGTATTTTAGTAATTCAAACTTGTTCAAATGTAAGACATATCTTCACTGCCGTAGTATGTAGGCAAAGCAATAACATCTCCATGGAAACAAACACGTGGCTGACCCCAAACCAGAGAAGTTACATCGTGCAACTTTAACCCAGACATCAAAAGTAAATTCAGGCTACAAGATTTTATGCAATTTGAAGTTAAAGTTATGTGTGCAAATAGGCTGGAATAAGGATAAAAACGTCTAACCTAAAATACCCTTTCAGTCAAATCTAGTGAGTAATACTTCAAAAATGCTTCACTTTCGTCAAATACGGGTGCACAGAAGGTAAGGTTTTGTAGCTAACACAACTTATTTCATGTCCTCTCACATCTGCATTAAAATCACATTTAATATTGATTTATAGTGCTTGCGAGCCTCCCCTGTGCTTCTCGTGCTGACATTTAGTGTCACCTCCCAAACAGGATATGAATACATTAGAAAAATTGCATGATCCTTTGACTCACACAATTGATGTTTGTAAAAGATTTGCACAAAGTAAATGTCTTGTATAATAATAAGCCGTGACAAAAGAGAAGATGCATAATTTAAGGAATAATTTATGATCCAGCAGTGAAAGTTTGCAGAGTAGGGGCACTTTGAAGCACTGGCTCCACAGACAAATCTCTTACTGAAGTGGTTTGCCTTTGAAAAATTAAGAAAAAAAGCAGTACACAGGTTATAGATGTCTTATCTAATAATAGAAATTGTTACTATTCAGATAACAATATAATCATAAGAACTAAAATATAATAATCGTGACAATTTGAGTGGAACTAAACACTAAATCAATTTTTTTCTACTACTAAAATCTGTATACACCATCTGTATACAAAAGTAGATTTAGCTAAAAGCATTATCTACTATC
Organism: Odontamblyopus lacepedii; assembly: GCA_034769755.1. Classification (NCBI taxonomy): domain Eukaryota; kingdom Metazoa; phylum Chordata; class Actinopteri; order Gobiiformes; family Gobiidae; genus Odontamblyopus; species Odontamblyopus lacepedii. The sequence goes on from CM068366.1 coordinate 14,455,719, forward strand.
CCTTTCATTTTTTAGCAATTTCAGTGCCAGCTATGTAAATTTGCAGCTTTCTGGTTAAAAACATCACAGCACTGCCATTTGTAGTAGTTGGTGACATCACAAAAGACTGTCCTGATTACAGCCTGATGTTTCAGAACTATTTATCGTGCACTTTTCATTCCACAGAATCTCAGAGTGCTACAATAAAACAAGAACTACAAAAAACAATACTAGCCTATGCTTAAACATCAGTTACAAAACAAATCACTGACAACCAATAACTGTAAAACGTGTCCTTCCGTAAATAACTTGAAACAAAAAGATAAAATATTTCCAACAGCAAACATTCCTATGTGTTTTTCCTGTGTGTCTGAAAGTCCCAATATTGCATTTATACATATTTGAGGTGACCATGACTATATTCTATAAAACCATCACTTTTGGGTGTTTGTGTTCTTCAGAAAAAGCTGTTCATTCAAAACACAATCCTGCAAGCTCCATTTGTAAACTTCTGACTCAGCGCAGGTCAAGATGCTCCAGGCGCTTTCTGCCATTTTAGGGAGTATTTTTTGATATATATCTACTAGTATATTTTCATCTGACATTCATATCTTCTTCGCACGTTACCCAAAGCAAATAAAACAAACCCAAATCGATCACCACACATCAAAAGTATTAAAAGCATGAGGAATCGGATTCTCATTCCAATAATGTTCATCCGAGCTTGAGCGTGCTGCCAGGTCGTATCATGTAAGATTAGTTTCATATCTCTTGGTTTGATTTGATAAAAACAAAATCGTTGCGCCGTAAATTTTCGACAGTTTTTCCGAAGAAGACTGCATTCGTGCTAGCATCATAACTGAAAATTGTATGGATTTTGATTATGTATTTATTTATGTACCACTTAAAACAACCACGGAGTAATAAGGTGAATAAAAGTGTATGTGTTTGTGATAATTACTTCTGTCTGTATCTGTCATTTAGAAGATGGTAATACGATTAGACTGTATAAAGATGAATAGCTTTAGAAGGATCTTGAACTGTATCAGAACAAGTATAAGACCACATAGACGCCATAGAGTGTCTAATGCAACCGAAATTTGTAATAAAATTGTCCAACTTTTCATTTTAACATTAACAATAATAGCTGCTAAAACACATTGCACTTGCACACTGACTTCTAATTGTCCTTCCTTAGCCCATATCTCAAGTACCACTACAACAACCTGTGCTACCCGTCTTTGAAAGAGGTGACAAAGTCAAAAGGAACAAAGAGAGGATTTTATTATGCCGAGCTGAAAGTGTTGGGGTGGAGGAGGTCCGTGAAGTGTTCAGAGATAGGACGAAGTAGCGCACATTTAAAAGCTTTTCATTGAGCATCGCAGGTCACTGCTATTAGCCTGTAGCCAATGAGGCGGCTCACCTCCAGGCCAAACAACGTCTGTGGGTGGGGAGGAGGGGAGCAGGTCAAGCACATGAAAAGCAACTCCATCACTACAACTATGCAGCATTGGAAAGCCATTTGAATACAGAAGCACTTTAGGAGAATCAAATTGAAAAGTACTTACCTGCAAAAGTAACTACACGTTTTATAATTTGTCATAATTATCTTTGTAAATGTCTCTCACTTATTTCCCTCAAGGTTTTAAACTGCTATGAAGTCTTGATGTGATCTGAGGATTATTTAAAGTAAGAGAAATAACACTTCAGTAGAAACAGAACTTGTTTCCAAAGATAGACAAGAAGTGAAGCTGCTCAGTAAATAAGTTCTAAAATGTTGATAATGGAATATATTGGACTAAAACCCAGACTAAACTGGGACCAAACCAGGACAAATGTAAAACACCATGGAAATAAGAAGTTAAAACCATACTTCGGAACATTCTCCATGGAGTATGATCAGTTTTATGACTGTGGAAGATTATAACCAAAGGAACATTTCCATGGAAACTGCCGAGGGCGGCTCTCCACCGGGTCAAATAAGACAAGTTTTTCCAATGCAATAAACACAACCAAAATGGAAAAAACATGCTTTCATTTTAGCATAATGTTGCTTTAAAGGACCTCATTCAAACTTAATTTCTTCACCTTTACGGTTTATGCACTACAATGAACACAATCATTATAATCACCATTGTATCTACAACTAAAAGTATTTTTACCACAACAGTGCAATGATTATTATTACAACCTCATTTCGATTGACGTACTTAAAATGAATCATTCACTGCTACAGATAGTATTTCTCCTGAATACATCTTTCACTACCCTTTCACAGCCACCCTGCACATTCAAAGCCATTTGAATACAGAGTCATTTTATAAGATTTGAAACGTACTCACACGTTTCATAAGCCTAATTTACAATAATCGGGACCGATCTTCTCCCTACTTATCTTATTTAAGTCATTACGCTGTGAAAAAGAGCTACATCAGAGTATCGATGTTAAGAAAAGGGTCTTATTTTAGGCTGCGTCTGTGGATCTGGTTCTTCTTCAATCCTCTCTGTTCCCTCGCGAGGATGCTAGCGTGTGATTGGCTCAGACAGGCGTATCAGCCACACAGCGGTGACACAGTCTCTATTATGTGCACAGGGACTAAGGGGACAGAGGATATGAGGAGGTCAGACGCAGTACAGTCTGGAGATCTGATGCTTTTTCACTGGCTTTGTTTTTCTTTGCGGATTTGTGAAAGAGGTTTATCAAGAATAAAGTTCAAGTGGAGAGGGAAGAAATAGGTACTTAAAGATACACTGTGTAGCCTTTCTGGGGGGTGTATGTTTGTACCCATGGAATTATTACACAGTATGTAGTTTCACAGTAAAAAAAACTGGTCTACAGTATCTCCATGGAGACAAGGTGAAGCCACAGGGTCCAGTTATAAGTCAGCTTTGACCTATAACTGCTGTTAATACTATAGCTGTTACTACTAATTCAAATACTGTTAAAAATGTTGCTGCTAATATTAAAACTATTACATATAGCAAATACTACTATCGTTATAGCAACCACTCCTTGTCATGGGTTTTGAGACTCATTCAAAAATAAAATACTTTTTTGTCACTCTCAGGACACATTCACACTTGTCTTGGTCCTTGTCTTGGTCCTACTTTGTTCAGTCCCAATCTAGTCCTGGTTTAGTTCCAGTGTAGTTCTAGTTTAGTCCCAATTTTGATTTGTGTGATTCCAAGTTTTAACCCAGCCTCACACCCACTACGAACCTAAACAGAAAATAAGTATTACAAGTACAATGAAAAACCAAAGAGACACAAACAAAGGTGAACCATTCCTCCCAAACGTTACTCCACCTGTTTTTTGCATCATCAATAACAGCTCATTTGATTAAATTAGCATAACAAATAAAGCTTCCTGGAGAAGTAGCCTGGTTTCCTCCCTAACCTCTGCAGATGGCCGATCCCCTGTGGTCAGCACCTGGCCAGAAACTCTTTGCTCTAAAAAAAATGCTACCAGAGACAATCAACCAAAGTCAAGAAAGCACCAAACTAAATAAATGGGGACAAAAGTAGCACAGACTGTATCAGGAGGTGAACAAAAGACTTGAAGCAATGCCAATTTAATGATAAAGAATGTTATTAGCTGGAATTCGTTTTCTGTGTAAGTGCTTTGTTAATAACTTTACTTAATTTTAATGCTACAAATGAAAAAAACCTCCAATATTACAATCATTATAGCAATATGAAAAAGCCATATGTGTGTATTTGTTTTTGTGTTTCCTAAATATAACAAAACAAATCTATAACAATAAATCTAACAAACAACATGACTTTTTTTTGGATTTGACTAATAATACACTCCGACAGAAAACTCTGATTAAAGCACTTTTTATGTGTTGTTCAAGGGCGTTTTTGAACCCTGCAATTTCCAGCAATCTTCCAAGTATGATTTTTACAATATACCTCTAATCCATATGTGTGTCTAGACAATGTTTTGATGTCTGCAGATTGAAAGTCAATGGTGGAAATTGTAGAGAAAGAATTTACGCCGTGTTCACCCCAGTTTAGTGCTGATGTGAACCTGGTTTGGTCCTGTTCTAGTCCAGGTTTAGCCCTTGTTTAGTCCAGGCTTAGTTCTGGGTGTAGTCCAAGATTAGTCTCACTTTGATTATTTCAGTGTTTGTGTATTTTATGTTTTGTAACTTTCATTTCAGAGGTAAACTAGAACTTGCTATTTTTCTGAATAACAAGATTTCGAAATAAAGTATTATGTAAAATCCATGGTAAATGTTTGTTGTTTACATTTAATCTGTATTTCTAGTATTTAGTGTTGTCACAATACTACAATTCTGATACCATGATGATAATAGAAAACAGTATTTAGACAACAGAATCTAATTTTCAACATTAAATTGTACTTTCTTTTATATTCCCGTGTGGTCTTAGTTCTGATACAGCTCAAGATCATTCTAAAGCTAAAGAAAAAGTTCATTTCTGTCCTTTGAATGAGTTTTTTAATATTGATACTTGCTCAAATGAGTATCTAATTTGAATACTAGTTTCAGTATTGATAATTTGACTTTCTATACTTTCAACAAGCTTTACACCAATGCATTGTGCTCTTCCTGTATACCAAACTATACCATGCTACACAACGTTTAGACATCTCATCCCTTCATAAACAAAGAACAGCAGGCATCCACACAGAAGTTTGAAGAAGGGAATACAACGTGTGTTCTGTAAACTCATATAAGCACCCACGCATTTATGGCACATATGGCTCTACTATACTATCAAAAAACATATCCTCAAAATGCCCTGGGAACTGCTCTGTAGAAATAATGTATAGTATGTTGAGCTGTATCCAGGTATAGTCAACTCCAACCTGGCCTTGGACATTGTTATTGCTCTTCCTACACTTTTGTGGCTCCCAGGCTTTCTCGGTACTGGGGAGGAGAAGGCAAAAGTCCATTCCAAAAAGTCTTCGGGGAAATGGCACAACGGATAAACAGGTCTAACACCTCCAGCGCTGCTGCTCGTGTCACTGTACTGCAATAATAAGACATAGGAGCTGGACAAGTGAAGTCTACATACATGGATGATACTGACTACTACTATTAGTACTAGCTAGGCCTGTTACGATAATTACTACCAGTATATCGACTTATCGTTCAATATATGAAAGCTGATGTAACCCGAGAAGATTTAAGCTTGAAAAATGACTTCTGTGAATAATTATTGCTTCATTCTGCTATTTATTTGTTGTTGCTCAGGCCTTTTAATGTTACAGTACATAAACACATTTATTTGCTCAGATTATCCTTATTTATTTATTGTTATTGTGCCATTTTGTCATCGTGATCATGTTTATGATAACCGATAATACTGAATCTACTTTACAAAGAAGGATATTCGCAGTAAACCCATTTTTAAATAGAATCGAAATAATGAGCCATAGAAGTTATTTATTCAACCCTCTACAGCTCAAATCTTATCATACTACAGAAAAATCTCCCCACTATTGCAAAGAGAAAGTGCACATGATAAATACTGAGCCCTAAAAATTATTCTTCCAGCTTTCCTGTATTGAACATAAAGTCGATATAGTGATTTTCGTGGCAGGCCTAGTACTAGACCACTCGGTGTGTTAAAGGTATGCTGAAAATAATTGGGCACAGGTTTGGGTTGAATAGGTAAAATGAAATTGATTTTTTACTCAGACATTGGACAGTATTATTCAGGTGTGGTAAACCTTTGAAATGAGGTTAGTGGAAATCTATGGTTAAAAGAGGCGTTATTAAAGGCTCCCCTGGGAGATGGTAGCAGTAAAGCTCTGTGAGGCAAGACAAAAAAGCAGGTAGCTGTGAAGGCTGGTGTGTTTAAATTTTTTTTGTCATTTTCTATTTCAAAGAAAGTGCTGTTTATTATCTAAGAGGCCAAGAGACTTTCCTGTTAAGAAATGTTCCAATATTAAATAAATGCCAAATGTTTTTCATATCGTTCTGGTTTAAATAAATGTATATTTTAAAGGTTCTCTATGACACAAAATGGATACTTGTGAACTTTAAGTTAATTTAATGCTATAATGTTACCTCCTAAAAACATACATTCATGTAATTGTGTGTAATTGTTCCATTCACATATGTTTAGAGTAATGCTCAAAATGCTCTGTTCCACCTTGTGATGTCATGTAGTGGTAGTTTCCAAGTTAATCAAACAAAACAAGGTATGTTTTTAATGAGGACATAATAATATGGATCAGAAAATTGCGTAATGCCCTTTAAGATATGTAAAAAGATATCATTATGTCACTGTGTCATAATGTAAAAAGATATCATTATGTCACTGTGTCATTGTTTGAGTGGCAAAATTGGTACACCATTATATAGTTAAGGACTACGGATGATTGAATTATAGCAGTTATAGCGATTTCTTATATGTTGTCGAGATTTAGAGGCTTAGAATTAAAAGGTTATCTTGAGACTAAGCATTGCTGTTCCATTGTTTATGTGTTATGTAGCTCTACTGAGGCATGTGAACTTATAAACTATCTTTAAACTGGCTAACCTTTTCCTGGTAGAGCTCATGTTTTCAATCATTATCCTTCTCCATATTGCATTTACATGTTGACTCTTGGAAACAATGTCAGTCAGTCTGAAAAGATTTGGTTTCTAATTATAGATTCTCACCGGCGCGTTGTTTGGTCGGACCTGTCGAGGGTGGATTTTCTGAGTCAAATCCGAGGGGGGAAGATGTCTGTCTGGTGAAAGCTAGTGCCATTTTCTACTTCCGATTCCCCGGCGATGCTGTGGCAGATGGGTCTCTGAAACCTGCCGACACAGACAGAGAGACATGGAGCTGTTAAAACAACTGGTGGACCAGTGTGGTACAACCCAAACCCTGGGGACCACCAGCTCCACTTGTGCGGGTCCAGTTGTCTTCGCTAATGAGCTACCAGTCTGTGATTTTTCTACGCCTGAGTGATGGTTTAGAGGAGGATTTTTAAAACACAAAAAAGCAATATATTCCATTTCAATTTGTGTTTGCTGGTGGAAAATAAGAGTAATCTTCAGAAGCTGTTGAACCGTGGGGTCAGGAGAGATGTTGGCGTGGTTCCAGTTTGATGAAAAGTCTTGTGTCAGCCCCTTGGGGTGGTTTTTGTTAGCGGGCCCTCAGCTTTGACCTCCCCATTGACGGAGATGAGCTGGAGCACCATTTCTCTGCGGGATCGGGTAAAGCTGCTAATTTGCTTATTAATGCCTCTTGCCTCAAATTAGGATTATACTTGCTCAACTGTGAGGGTCTCGCTATGTTGAAACTAAACACCTTAACTGTGCAAAACCAAACAACACTAAACTTTTGTTCATTCATTTCAAGAAGTGTACAAAATTTTAAAATATAAACAAATGACAGGACAATACAAGTATTTTTTTGTAGAGACAGTTTGTATATTCATGTTTATTCATTTCATTTAAAGGCGCACTACGTAACATTTCTGATGGACTTGCTTGTCTTGTCTCCATGGAGATGTTATTGCTTTGCCTTGAACATTCAGCTGTGTGGAAATAAATGTCTCTATCTTGAATTGCTTGAAATAATAGTGACTGGACACAGCAGTGACTGGGCTCACTTCTCCCTAGATGTGATCTGTAATTTTGCCTCCTTGTTTTCTTGGAGCATTCTGGGTATAGAATTAACATTAAAGACCAACAGAAAAAGTTGCGTAGTGCACCGATAAAGTGGGATTACCTGAACTCCTAAAGTCCAGCCAAAAACAGCATGTGAAATAGAGCTGCTAAAATGGGACCTGCAGGACTAAAAAAAGAGCAAGTGGGAGAAGAGGCGGTGTCTAGAGGTTTAAGGAACAGTGTGATTGATCTAACAGGTATCCACACTTTAAACTCTGCCCCCTGCAGTGTTTGCAATCAGAAACAACAATCTGGACAGTCCTGTGTGATGCCACCAACTACTAAAAATTGCATAAGCCACTGAAGACAACACAAACTTAGATTTAGGTGTTTTTGACCAGAAAGCTGCAAATTTATCCAGTTTGCTCTAAAGTTGCCAAAAATTTCTAGGAACAGTCAATAATGCTGTTAAATCTTGAGTACAACAGCAGCAGTTACATCATAGCACAAAAGTTTGAAAAAGCATTTCTGGCTAATAAGATGAACAGAACAAATTAGAATTGTGGACTAATTTCTGGCATTAAAAGTACTCCTAGAGGCTTTTAGCCCATTGTGTCTGCTCACAGTTGAATGAGAGCAATCTTCATCATCATCTTCATCAAGGGCCTTATGTAACTCATTCAAAGTATGAGCATTCGAAGTGATTTGGTGATTGAAGCGTATTGTGCTGAGGGTCGGGTGCGGCGCAGGTGTCTAAGTACTACATTGAGACAAGTGTGATTGGGAAATGAAAGATTTTGGGCCTTCTCAGTCCGAAGTTTAATGGAAAGAGTTTTCGCTGTATAAATTATGTATTGACCACTCAGTTCCACTCTTATGTATGCAAAGAACATTTATTTCTGCCACAAGGTCAGGCCGGGCAGATGGTTCACTTGGTGAACTGGAATGAACTAATTCAGAGTGCTACATTAATCTCAAAAAGACACAACTTTTCTCTTATTGAACCAAAGTGGAGAAGTGGGCTACATGCATTTGCACACCAATCAGAGGGTTGCTCGTTTGTATCCATGGAGAAGGTTCTAAGTTGGTTATTGATGGAGTGTTCAGCACCTTTTAGTCTCCATGGAGATGGTATTGGTTTGCCTGAAATGTTCCACAGTTTGGCAATGAGGTTTCCCATCTCCATGCCCAGTTACAGTTCAGATATGTAGAGATGAAAGCCCTCTTACAGTAAGAAAGTTTTTTCAAGTCATTTCAAGTAATAAAAGCACCTGTACTTAAATACACACAAGATAAGTTTAAAGCCAGACTGTGGAACATGCCGGCCAAAGCAATACACCTTACACAATATAATTTAAGACAAAGCAACCATTATTATTCAATTATTTGTTTTACTTTAATAGTTTGTGGAAGAAAAGGTGTCAGGGTTTGGTGTTTATGTGTTCCCCCTCCCTTCTGTCTGTCTGCTCCTCTCGGGGGCGTGGCTGGGCTCATGCTGCAGTGTGGTTCACCTGCTCAGTGGTTCACCTGCAGCCCCACTACTTAGTCCTGTCCTTGTCCTTTGTTCCTTGTCAGGTCATTCCTCGTCAATCCCTTGTCTACGTCCTCGTCCTGTCTGTCCACGTCCTTGTTCTGCTTGTCCACGTTGTCCTGCCTGACCTTGTCGTCCAGTCTGTCTACCCGTGAGTCTATTTATTTATTTATTTATTTGATTGGGACAGTGCATGTTAATGAACAGACATGATAAAACATGACCGTAAACACACCGGATTGTAGCCAAGGGCTAATTTCCATCTGTTGTCCCAAAGGGCAGGGGTCACAGTGGGGCAGACAAATACAGTACAGTACTACCCCAGTGTCTACCCTCTGTCTATGTCTCCAGCCAGTTCCCATCACCACATCCTGCAATCCCGGCAATAAACCTGTTTAACAACTACCTGCGCCTCTGTCTCTGCTTTGGGGTCCTCTACCACACTCAAACCATGACAAAAGGGAAATAATATATATATATATTTTTTAAAATCTACAAAACCTCAAAGGGAGTAACAGGACAAAAAATACTTACATTTTCATGTACATACATATAGTTTTACTTTAGACAGTTATTCAGTCAGTTCACAATCAGTTGTTTTAGTCAACTTTTTTTCCAGAAAACTTGCCAATCCGTAGCCTTATCAACCATCAAGTGACCTCTGGAGAAAAAGTTACATGGAGTTCCTTTAAACTGAACAGACAGAAGTTGTGATTAAACTTAAATCAGCCTTGCCTGGATCCCTGGTAGACGACATCCATCCATATTCCTTTAAGCCTTCTTCTGGGCTGTAGGAATGTCTCGAAAACAAGCCCCTTTAATTTAATTACCCTCCCTCTTTGCAGCCATAATTGTTTGTGACAAGACAGGACTGGGAGTGTGACAGGGTAAATGATATGGTGCCGAGTAATTAATGCCTTTCGTAATTGGACTGGAAGCTCTATAGGGTAACGTTCAAATGGCGGCTTCTATTTCTCTTTATGTGATTTTAAGACTCCAGTGAATTGACACTGGTAGAATTGAGATTTGTAGGGTTGTGGCCGACTAAAGAAATTCTCGGTGGACTAAAGACCTGCCGATCGATCAGTTGACTTAAAAGGGGGTGTGGCAAAGACTCTCGAAACTATTACGTATCTCTATATCTCACAAGACTATAATTCATGCAAAAACAACTACACAGAAAAAGTACTAGGAAACAGTATATTTATATAAACACAAACTAAACTTGTGAATCATGTATTTAATGTGCCTTTTAACATATAAAAAAGAAAACATACCAAATGCCACTCACCAACTTCCCATTTCTGCTGTTGTCCCATATATGGTGCATAGGTGCATTGTGTAACTTTTCTGGGTCCGTCAAATGCTTTTTTCTATGGACATGTTATTACTTTGTCTGTAATGTTTCACAGTTACACCTTTCTATCTTCATGGAAACCAAACCAGACCAAGTTACAAGTCAGCTCTGTGGAGAGGCAGCCTCACTTAGAGTCAGAATGTTTTTCTAATAATGGAAAATCTACTTCCAGAACCTAGGCCACCTTCAAAAACTTCTCTGCTATACTGTGTGCATACTGGTGTTGTTGGCAAGCTAGCAATAGCGCAACCTGAAAATCACACTTCACTCTTAAAGGTATTTTTGAGTAAGAAAGCGTCCTGTATCTGAATACATGTAAGGTAATGTCATACGGTCATACGGTGGAACATTCCAGGCTGAACAATGACATCTATAGAAACAAGCAGGTGATGGACCCTCTACCAGAAAAGTTACACAAATAAACAAATACACCATCAACCGATTAATTGACAGAACGACTCAAGGCCCACAGCCCTGGAGATTTGCTTATACTCTGAGCCCACACACCTGCGTAGTGAGAGTGTGTGCTGGCGACTGGCTTGTTTGTGATAACCCAAGGGAACAGCGAGCTCACAGGAGATATGGAGGTAAGGCTCTGGGTGCGCTGCTGTGCTTTTGTTTAATTACCGCTTTCCACATCAAGGCGCCTTTGAAAAATGTTATATATTTAAATGAGCTTTGTAGTTACAGAAAGAGGACGGTGGACGAGGAAAGCAAATTTAATGCAATGTTATTAGGAATTCTGTAAGTATTGTGTTTTGAATTGAACTCCTGCGTCCAGTTCTAAACAGCTTCTTATGGATTACTGTAATGTAACAAATGAGATACACAACAAACTCTTAAGTATATTTATTTGAGCAACTTCTAAAAATACTTCTCGGAGTAGTTTTCAACATACTTTTAACCCTACTTAATTAAAAGTTGTGGTTACTATTCTCATTATGAATAAGTCTAAAAAGTTTAAAGGTACACTATGTAACTTTTTGGTTGCTCTGCCTAGAAAGTTTCACATAGTTTTGATCTGGTTTGGTCTCCATGAAGATAGAAAGGTTTAATATCATACTGTGAAACATTGCAGACAAAGCAATAACATCTCCAAGGAGAAAAGAATTTGACGGCCTCTCCACCAGAAAAGTTACACAATGCACCTTTAAGTTGATAATTATAAATATCAATATCAAACTATTTGACCAGTTATGTCTCTTGCACGATTCTTCAGCTGTAGACTTTTGTTTCTTCATTTTTCAGATCCATACTTGAAAATAACAGATTCTGAGCATTATATAATGTTTTAAACTTGGGTTATTACCACCAATACTCTAAATGACACTGATCCACCACTGTTTTTTTCTTGGGACAACTTTTCATAGATACTAGCCAACGTACAAGTTTCTCATAAATACTTTGACACAGCTGTCTGACCATCACAGCTTCCCCAATATACAAATCTTTACACAAATTCCTATTGCATCTTACACTTTGACAAGATCTGTCAAAACGCTTTGAAACCGTACCTATATTAGTTTCGACTTTCAATTGACCTTGCGATCTTGAATCCTCTGCCGGAGATTTGCTGATAATCACTGGACTAGAAGACCCATCACGATTACAATGCAATATGCTGCGACTTTTATCAAGCTCTTCCTCATATCTCTCCCAGCAACAGCAGACGGCTACAGATTCTAATCCAAGAGGGCCGGGCGACAGAATTTGGTACTATGAATAGCCCCTGTCCGCTGCTTTAATACAGCACCAGTCCTTTCTTCCGGCCTGTAATAAGACAATAGACAGGACTTAAGCTTAACAAGGGCGAGCGCCAGACGAAACCCGAGATAACGAGGATCCTGACAGACAGCAAAAGGTACACGGAGGTAGGAGACTAGAAGCTACCTCTCTCATTACCAGCAACTCACCCCGCGCTTCCAGAAAACCTTACCAGGAAAATGTATGCCATCCAACCCTGCCGTCTTCCTCTACCAAAAATTATTTGACGACGCTAGCTAGCAGCTTGTTTTCCCCATTCTGACGACGCATTAAAACACAGTGACAACAAAACTTAAAGGATCAAATGACGTGCGTAGACCGCCAAGCCTCTCGTACTTCACAGCGGGATGATAAGATAAAACCTCACAGAACAAATGGTGCCATCTTTTATTCAACACATATATTTTGTTAGCAGCAGTAAGCTCACTGTTACTGTGTGGGAGTGGGAAGTATATGGATCACAACAGCTCAGTATAGTGCTTATTGCAAAAGCGTGTACTCAAAACTTTTGGACCGGACAACAACTTAAGAGCTGCAGTTTGTGTTTCACTCAGGGTGAGGGTAAAGGTGAAGAGTGATGTACAGTGTAAAGAGTAGTAAAGTATAGTTTGGAGAACTATAATATCAGTTTTGTTAATGGCCTGGTGGTAGCACTTGCTTATTTCCATGGAAATAGATGCAATAGTTGCCATACAGTGGAGCAATTTCAAACAGAGCAGTAACATTCATCAAGACAAGAAATGTTATGGAGCAAACAAAAAAAAGCTTTAAACATAAAAAGTATTTGTAGCTAACTCTGTTACTTTTAGATTTGATTGAACTTAAGCTTTAGCAACAGAATATCTAATATCAGAATATCTTCCAGAATACAACAGGGCGCAATAACACATGCATGGCAACTTACATGTAAAAAATATAAATAACACAGTAGAATGAGAAACATTGTTGGCCAAATGCTGTTATTCTGTTGCCCATCCATCACTAAAATAAAAAAGCATGATTATACAAGTGGTGATAGACCCTCTGTATAGAATATTCCTGTGAGGCTGCCAGGCTACATCAAGTTTTCCTCATTGAAATACATGGTGCAAAATACTCACAAACATACTTTTTTCCCCTTGTCATATGTTATATGCGTGTAAGTCTAGATTCAGTTAATGAACTTCTACATCTTTTCCCATGACAGAGGTTCCACCACAAACATTTCAATAAACCACCTCTTGTTGTGTGCAAAAGGAGCCTTGTTTGTTTTATGGCAGCGTCTCAAAATCCACAAAGGCGCTGGTGAGAATGTCAGCGATCAACACTTCACCATCTTGGTTTTGGTTTCTGCCAGACCCACAATGCTCCGCTCTGCTTGGGACTGAAAAATCGGGTCTCTCAGCAGGATGGGCCCTGAGATGGCTCTGCTTCTGCTCCATTGGCACACAAATGGACCAATCTGTCTGTGCACAAACATTGAGGGGGTTAATAGGATGTTCACCTTGGGAATGCCAAACTGAGAAAGAGCCCAGTGGGAAATGTCCAAAGCCCCCCCATGGGTCCCCCGCCGCGCTGCTCCTGATGCATGGGGACTCTGAGCATTAAACTTTAATGGTCCAAGGCCTATTCTGCTACATTTGTCCAAGTAAACTACACACTTTTATTGAAAGAGATTCCATTAGAAGAGAGTTTAAAATGCACTTTTGTATCTGTGTTCTGTCAGAAATGGAGTCCATTTAAAGTGGTACTTTTGTCCTGACTTGTTTTATAGTCTTGATTTGTCTTGGTTTTCTATACTGTTAAGTTCAGTTGGAGACCTCAAGCTTCCTAGTCAGAATCTATAATATGTTAATGGCAAATATACAGTGAGAGTGAATTTGAGACTCCATAGATTTGACCAATGACTTGGCCCGTTGGCATTGCCTGTTTATCTTCAAGTTACACAGTACACATTTTATGTACAACAAAAAGAAAACCATAAGATTAAAATCAAGTTAGTTCAACAAGTACACATTTAACATTTTAAATTTATTTAGCAATTTGTCAAAAGAGACTTTTTAAGCCCAAATTTTCTTCTTTTTCTACCATGCCATTTATAAACAATTCCATTACACATTGTTTCAAACCAAGGCCGTTGCTAAGATATAAAGTCGACTTAATTTTCTCATGGAAATCTTTCTGACATTTGCCACTAACAGCTCTATTATAAACACAGACTAATAACTACAGCTACAAGATCAAACGCAAAGATAGCTGCCACACATAACTTCATATAGTCAAAACAAACCATTTAATGATTAGTTCTACTATCTTCTATCTTTGGAAGAAGTGCAGGTAGAAGTTTAGCTTGGTGATGTTGTTTGTGGGTTGAGGTGCATCATTACTCAAAAACAAGGTGCCTATCTTTGCATCGACTGAGACCGAAGCCAAAGAAGAGAGTCAGACGCAATGAGACAAAGGGAGATTGATGAGCTCACGACTTTGTGCAACAGTATCACGAGAACCCAGAAGACCTCAGTGTGCCCACAAACACTGCCAAGTTGTTGTTTACAATCGAGAGACTAACTATTTAGATGGTTAAAAGAAATCAAAATAATTGTGTGCGCATAGAATGTTTAGGATAGATTAGAAAGTGGGCATTTCAGACAGTAAAATGAGGTGATTTGATAAAAATAAATGAATAAAAATGACACAGATTTCTAACATATATTTTGTTCAGGAGTGATTGGCAGTTCCAGGGTTATTTTGGGGTACTTTTTTCACCTCAAAACATCAGGTTAAACACTCATAGAAGTGATCTTAATGTTCTGGATCATTTTGGAAAGCCCTGCCTGACCTCAGAGTAGGGTTTCCCGGAGTTGGGGGAATGGAGCTTCCTGTGCCGTCGGTTGCACGATCGGGGGGCAGATTTGAGATAAAGGCCCCTGATTGTCCTACTTCGACCTGGGACAGTGTAAATGTGTTTGGAGGAGAGATACCATCTGGCTGGGCAAATGAAACACAAGCTCCCGCACTCCACTGATTCACACACAACGCACTGACACGACTATAAACAGCATGGAGGGCTGGTTCAGGTTTACTTTTCGTGAAACTTTGGTTATGTTTACTTGTGCGCCAATGATCTGCTCGTTATCTGATTATTGAAATGTCATGTAAACAGTGACATCTGATGTGAGTAATCTAATTTCTGTCTGATTGTTGACAGAGAGAATTATGCAAAAAAAAAAGGTCAAACTAAAGTGGCAAAGAGACAAAAGAAAGAAAATGTAAAAAATAGAAAAAAACATATAAAACCCCATACATCCCCATGTACCAACATATACATTTTTTTTATTATCCACAGGTAGTATTTGGTTAATGGCATAATCTCAGTATGATGCTTCAAATAAAGAGAAAAATGTCAACATTATGGATTATGGAGTGTTTTGAGGATATGCGTCACTGATCCATGTGATTTGTTTGATTCGTTTTGTCATTTTAATGTTAACTGAGCCATAGTAACAAGTTTGTAATTAGTTTTACAGAGTCACCATATTTTACCATCATTAAATGCCAGCAAACATGCATGCTGTAACGAGTTAAACAACACAAGTATAATTAAATATGTTACAAGCTAAATTATTTCCATTTGCAGAGAGAAGAAAAGGTTCCTTCTCAGAATGACATCTGTTGCCGTTTGCTGCTGTTTTGTTGTCTACAATTAAAATCAATTAATTACAGGCAAAGAAAGATGTCAGTTGTAAATTATAGTGTCAACAAGTGGAGTTTTACAGTTAACTATAGCGCAGGTTTCAGATTTTGAGATGAAGTTTAAAGGGATTATTTGGATCATTTCAGTCCTGGAATTCCACATTTCTACAGATCCAAAGGTATAAGGTTAACTTGAAACCCACAACTCCGTGACATCTCAAGGCGGAACAGAGTATTTTGAGCTTTGGAGATGTAGGCAGCCAAATAATGCAAGATTACCGGTACTCAAACATGTGCGAATGAAACAAAACACAACTCCAGGCATGTTTTTGATGAGGTAACAACATCACAAATGGCTTGAAGCTTACGAGAATCCATTTTGTGCAATATAAGACCTTTAAAAAGCACCTTCTAAACAGAGGCATCATAGTGTCATTAATATAAATATAGCGTGTTATCTGGGAGTAGCAGGGAGGAGTGGGTGTCATGGCGATGTCACTAAACGCTCTTTAGTCAAATGTATGCGGCGTATAGCTTTGCCCCTAGCCTTATACATCTTCGTCCATATCTGCTCGTGTTGTCAACATATTCAAGCCCATATTAACATTTAAATAGAACTGTCCAGTTGTACTCAGCATCGCAAAATTTATTTCTTTGTAAAATCATTCAAATGCGATGTGTTTGATAAATTAATCTGTTCTACTGGTAAGTAATCAAGATTTTGCTTTGTGTCTTTTTGTGTGGCATGCTCAATAAGCCATTCAGTGGAGATTAAAGGACCCTCTTGCTACAAAGACGGGAACGCAGCAAGAAAAGATTGGTGTAACTTAGGTTTGAGTTTGAAAATTGCTGGAAATCTTGCAAATCAAGAAACTTTAAAGAATAATTTCGACAGTGTTGTTTGTGTGTTTGAGGTATAGAGTATAAAATGAGAAAAAAATATAGAAAATATTTAAATAATACGCTGATAACCTACAATTAGAGCGACAGAATTTGTATTGTGATTGTGATTTGATTTGAGATTTAGGTTTTTTTCAATCCGAATTCAATTTTTTTAAACACATCCAGCATTAACATTTTAGAGAAAACTGACATATGAACTGCATTCCGCACATCCTATTTATTCACCTTAATTAGTTTAGTTTTGCTGTCACGGTAATTCAACAACTAGCATGCTAACCATACACTTCTGGATTTTTGGACAATAAAAGGCTTTCTAAGTACATTCAGACAGTCCACAGTGGTCTTATTTTGAGTATCTGTATTGGGGCAAGACAGATTTTGCTGAAATACATGATGAAAAATGAATACACATCCTTTAATTATGCAGTAACAAAACAAAATATCATAAAACTGAAAGTGACATAAAAATGACAAATATAGATTTGGTGAACCATGTCAGGCAACAAATACAGCGCCTTGTATAAACATACCATAATTTATTTATATGCAATCTTTTATGAGGCAGTTTAATATGACCTCCAGACGTGAATCTAAAATCGCAGCACTTTTGCAGCAATATACACCATTTACAGCCCACCTTCACTTTTCATATGTTGGACTCTGAACTAGAAAAGACCTGCTCATGCATTACTGGCAGCCTTGAGGAGACAGCCATGCAAATTAGCCATACTCGCAAAATTATTCACAATTGAATTAGGGACAAATAGTTGGAAATTGCTTTTTCATTGTGATCAAATGCTTTTTAATTGGCAAACACAGGAGCGAAAACTGTTTGATTCTCCAGAGGGGGAACCTGATTAGATATTTGTGGTTCATTTTATCTTTCATTAACGCATTCCAATTATAGATGTAATTAGAATTCAGATTGGGAATAGCCCTCAACATCTCCTCATCTACGGAAATTTGAATTTAAGATGAGCAAAACAGGTAGCCATATTTCTTAACGCTAAAGGGAAATTTGACGTGATTATAAGCGTGTATCTTCGCGGCGCTGCTTTGCATTTGAAAAACAGATAGCAAGACGACAGTGAATGCGAGATTTCCAAACGCAGCAGAACATTCTTGGTGATACTGCCTCTTCCATTAAGTGTAATTCCATCATGGTTGACAGATTACAAACAGCGGATTATAGTTGTAATCATCAGGAGAAGCATCGCAAACAAAATGATACAAGGAGCCCATTTGGAGAACATAGTCTGCTGCGTCTTCAAAGGCGTGTTTCTAACTGTAATCGGAGAGTTGATATGCAAAACGGGGATGGGAAAAGACATAATAAAAAAAATAAATACATGGATGTTTCTATAGCGCTGAATCGTAAATGAAAATCAATGCAAAAGCCTCTTCGAGCTTCACAGGGAACGGGGGCTGAATTCATGTTTGTCTGAGCTAGTGTGATACGAGTTGTCTGAATAAGTGGAGGGATAGTAAAGGGACTATATTATGCAAAATCTCTGAGCTAATATCCATGTTGTAATGTTATATCTTCATACCAGAAGGTGTTTATTGCATTTTTCAGTAATCCTGTATACTTTGTCTTCATCTCCAGAGCTCAAAGTGCATACCTGCTTCTCTTTACGCTCTGAGTAAAGAGTTTCCTTGTTGATTCTCATTTTTTATAGTCCTGAAATCACCAAATCTTCTCCAATAAGGCTGCAGATACAGCCCTACTGCCATCTGCTGGTGCTTTTTACACTGATACGTTTGTGATGTACATTTGGAGGTACTGTCTTTATAAACGGTTGTAAGTTGTACTAAATACCAAGGTTATGGTGTAAAAAGTAGTATAAAAAGCCTTGGAAATGAATAATATAGGTCCTTCGGTGAACCTACACATTCTTTTAACACTGTATTTCCAAGTTTTATATTTTGACTCTTCCATTCCGTCATCATTATACCCCAAATCAGAAATCATGTATGCAGCTATGGTGGCTCTTTAGGGACACACTGTTCTTCCGTTTTCATTCTGAAGCCAGTCTGACCTTGATTTAGTGCTGGTATATTGAAAGTGTGGTGAATTCAAGTGGATGAAAACCTTATTACTCAGTTTATAAAAAATATATATGGTAAAATATTTGTATTGTAAGTATTGCCTGTGTAGCTTCTCTTTGTTATTTGAAGTCAGTTACAAAAGATGGCTCCCTAGGCTGCAACTGTGTCCTTTATTTCTACTAGTGAGTCCCTCTTTGTTCCGCTACATTTGACAGTATGCCCATGCGTACAAATGTGTTTCTCTTTGCTGACAAGAAAAGAAAATAATGTTGCTTTTGTCACAGGTTTGGTGTTTTTTGCAGTTTGAAAATGTGATTTGAAAGTTGTGAATCCCCGTCTTGTGTCTCTGAAGCTGTATCTGCTGCTGGTAATGAACTGCATATCGCACAGGCCGCCCTCCTTTGTCATGCCAAACGCTGAGATCTCACTTTATCTTCCGCATTCGCCAAATAAATTGCCCTGCGCGCGTTAAGACAAGCAATTGTGCAGCGGGTGAGGATTCTGTTTGTTGTTCGTCTGGTCCGGGCCTCTTTATAATGGTCTGTGTTTGCCAGAGATCGTCGGTGACTTCCGTGGAAACAGCAGGGAATCCATTTTGTCGTCCCAAAGTTAAACATGCAAAGTGTTTGTTTCTATAATTCACCGAGTGTTTGCCAGAAGCCAACGTGCGCACACACAGATAAGAGTGAGGAAAGGCTCTCACAGGGAACCAAAGTCTCTGCTGTGTTCACTTTGCATCATTTAAATCCAATCTAAGGCCAACACAGAGTTTGGCAAGTTACTTCGAAAGTGTCGCCAAACAGCATTACAACAGAATTATCATGTCTTATTTTAGGAAAAAGGGAAATCCAAATAAAGTTGGATGAGTATTGCTCACTGGTTCTAAAAAGAAAGACCATGTCACAAAATCTCTCAAATCACTTGTACCTCAGTCTGGTCAAATTCTCTTAACTTACAGTCTGTCCCATCATCCAGCCTCAAAACCAGAGGAGGCCGAGTTTGTTGTGGCCCCTAAAGCTTTGAAATGCCCTCCCACTTCATCTGGGAACATGCTCCTCCTTGCCTCATTTTACAACCCTTTACAAAAATATTCATCATTGTTTCCCACACATTGACCATTGTGTGGTGCAGTGCCACACACTGATGACCAAGCGCCATAGACTGATTCCGCCTTTTTTTTCTCTTTTTTTTCCCAACGCGATTCTGACCTTCTCACTCACCTGCAGAGAAAGAGTGAGGGCACATACATGTCAGAGGAGCTACACTTATAAAACACCTGCACAATTTAATCTCTGGACCCGACTCTCTGCCCGGACCAGGCTACCCCCCAGACTGCGGCGTGGTGGTGGAAGGGGAAACCATTCCTCTCGCACCTCCGTGGATGGGACTACGAGTGGAGCGGAGTAGGTGTCCGCAAAGTGCGATCTGGCGGTGGTGTTCGAGCTTCACACTTCGGCCTGCGTGTTGTGGAACTCAGACAGCGGTCCGTTTGCTCGCGCTCATCTACACAGACGAAAAAAAGTTTTTTTTTTTTTTTTTTTACAAAGAAACATTGTATCTTTGTATATTCAGCTATTCACTATTTTATCTTTGTGTATTCAGCTATGTTTTTATGTACAATTTTATGCATTAAGTATCTGTTTTATTCTAATATTATGTCGTGTTTCTTGTTGCAAAGTACTTTGGTACAACTTGTTACGGTTGTTTTAAATGTGCTCTAAAAATAAAATGACTTAACAATTGCATTTAATTAATGAATAAGGATTCAGGTCACAGAGCACATTTAAGCTCACCCATGAGCATTAACATTTCAGAACATTAGGTCTAAACTTTATTCCATAAAAATACAGGATTTTTGGTAGGTTGTAGAAACCATTATCACATTTAATATATCTTTATGGTTTGAAAATTGCTATCCTAATTTGACTTTTCTTTGGAAGGGGTGGGGGTGGGGGGTCTTTCACCAGCTTGTACTCCATGGAGATCTTATGGTTAAATACTAGATGAAATTCCAGGTAAAGCAATAAGTGTAGCCTTTATTTGTCAATTCCTTCACATGTACAAGACATACAAAGCAATCGAAATTGGAAATATGACCTGAATCGAGATATGACCTGTAACTTGGCCTGGTAGAGCCACTTACATGGAAGTTTAAAGCTGGAACATTGCAGGCAAAGGAAAAATATAATGTACACAACATATATGGACAAGCAAGTGGCGGGCCCCCCATTTTAAAAAGTTAACTTGCTCTTATGGCCAAACAAAGTAATCTGTTTTGTCTTTCTTTAATTTGGCCCACATGGAATAAGAATTCCTTAGACCATATCAGCAAATGTCACAATAATAATAATAATAATGCTAACTGGAAAGAAATATATCTGGGTAGCAAAACATGCAAATTAGTATGTGGGAAAGCATTTACACTTCTTGTCATCTGGCGACCAGGACTTCATCAAGCTGCTATTTCACCAGAAACCAAGAAGAAAGGCATGCTGGGTAGTTGAGTAACAAAACTGTCGAAACTTATCAGCCCCATATGCACATGGACGGGGAAATCCAATTTAATTTAACATAGCCAATGGAAAGCTATTTTTAGATACGGTATTTAGTCATTTCTGTATGCAAATGAGACTATTAAAACAAGTTAGGAGCCGAAATAGTATTATGGGATGGATTTGTGGGTCAAAGTTGGAGGGAGTGCTATTATGTTGCCACGGAAACTCGGCTGCTGAATTCTTTCATCATTCTCTCATTTGCCAACTTGGGCGAATAGCTGTTTATTTCCATATAAATAAAGCATTTAAATTGGGGTTTGGGATTTAATGGAGAGGCAGGTTACCATTATTTGTACGGAATAAAATGTTTCCACTATCACTAGCTCATTATTTTGCAAGAGATTATTTGGCGTATTGCTGCTATGAGACGATAAAAAGATTAGATGGAGAGTATACTTGGAGTACCATATTTATAATCCGTTTTGAGTAATATATTTGACAGTACTCTTACTCAAGTAAAGATTTTGGTAGCTCCTCCCACTGTGATTAAGTCTACAAATGATTTGAAATGTGTGCTTCTTACTTCTTTTTTTCGTGGTCTATCCTTTGAAAATATCTGCTTTTTGCTGTTTAATGTGTTGTGAAAACTACATTCCTTAAAAGGTGAAAATCATGTTATGGTCATACATTTACTACATTTCAATTTCTTAGCCCACAACTTTACTTCTACTTAGTATTTTTGTTTTTAAGTAGCGTTACTCTTGAGTACAAGTTGGCTTCTCTACTCCCTTCTGAGTAAAATTATCACTTAGAATCAGATATTTTTAGTTAAAGTACTTTTGATAGTACTTCAGCAACTACTGCAAAGTCTATGAATTGAACCACAACAGCAGACGGTATCGCTTCCATACCACCCATAATGACTTTTAATGTAAAGGAAATATTATACCACCTTTAAAATGAACCAAGTACGCACATTTCATTTCAAAACTTAATTCATGTTCTAAGTGTGTCAACAAACTTCCCAATTTTCCAATTATACAAATACAAGTCCTAACTAGGAATTGGGCTTAATCCTCGTGTAAACATAATCATTCTCGACGCGTATCGTGTTGCACCCAAATTGTTTGCAGAAACGGATGACTACAAAAGGTTCCTAATAGCCTGCTGACAAGAATTTAAATCTCTATTGAAACGTGTGCAAATGAGTGTGGACTTGCCATGGCTAAGACGGAAAGGTCATCACTAATCACTGCTACCATTCAGAAACCCGAGCGGTCTCCAAGAGTGCGGAAATTATGCATCAAATAGTGTCTGGCAGCTTTTATCGATGCAGAACACACGCCGAATGTGGATAAAAAGAGGATTACGCGAAAGGCCACTGGCTATTTCATGTTTGTGGAATTATTACGTTTAAATGCGAAAGAATTAAAAGACGGCAACAGTTGTGGGGAAGGTCTGCAGGCTTCTCGCGTGGGAAGTTGCGCGAGGAAGTTGTTCCTTCGCAACAGGTGGGTGGTGTACTTGTGATGTAAACAAGAAATGGAGTTATGGAAATAGATTGTCTTTGCTAGCTGTCCGATAAATTTTTACTACATAAGCTTGGGCGCGTACAGCTTGGGCGTATTAATCTTGATCATTTTGCGTCGTGTTTAAGAGCGTAGTCGTCTAAAGAATGATACAAGAATATGAAATGAACAGCAGTGGCCTTAACTGTCCCGACCAATTAGAAGCCTAAATACTATGCACCATTAAGCAGGAGGACTAAAAGTAGATCCGGGAATAACTATGAGAATCCAATAGTATAAAGTACTTTTACTCAAGGGGGAGTACTGTTAAACTGTAAAATATATGATGAATATATGAAAAACAACTTTGAAATGTATGTATGTTTAATAAATGTATGTGTAAAAACAAAAACAACTGGACAACATTTCGGTCCAGTCCAGTGTCTTAAAATTTGCATCAATTAACTCTGAATATTAATTAAAATGTAACTTGCGTAGATATAAATATAACTATAAATACTACCCACCTTAAAAAGTTGTCTGGTTGTGTTGGTCTAATTTATGCTATTCTAATAAGGGGTAGACTAAAGGAAAACCAAGTGCTGAAGGAACTGAAATGTTCAAATTATAATCAAATAATGTTAATCCTAATTGATTTGGTGGTTTAATCCAAACTGTCCAATCCTTAGAAAGTTAAGAAGCTCCATAAGGTCCTACAGTCGCTGATTTCTACAAGTTTTTAGATGTCCAATTCAGGATTTTGATCACATTCACTGTTCACTTTCTAACACATTTTCTTCTGAAACTTGTATATATACAGCTACGGAAAAACAGATTCAGCACCAAACAAGACTAAAACAGTGTGAAACAACAAAGCAAGGGTGCAAGTAAGCCCAGCCGCGGAGTTGTCAAGACCAAAGAAAAACCCAGGGGCGTTGGTAAGCCCCATATGAAGGAACAATACTCAGTGAACTTTTTAGCTCAAACTGCCCATTCAACAGAGGCTGGTGAAATATTGAATAAATGAAAGCAGAGCACAGTGCGGCGGTTAATATTTAATGTATCCCAGCATGCTCTTGGCACAGGACAAGTGTGTGCGAGACCACCAGCCGCTCCACAAGTGTGAAGAGGTTTTATTATGGAGGCACCGCTAACGAGGGAGATATTTATGCCACAACTTCTGCTGGAGCACAAGCACAGATTTAACTCCATTTGGTCTATTTCGTCATTGCAGTCTTCATCTGTATATGACGTCTATTTCCAGTCAAATCCAATTATTTTTAGGATGTTTTCCTTTTACTAATGTATAGCAATCTGTGATTCAGAGCCATATATGTGAAGATACTTTATGCAAATTTATTTTGACTTTTAATCGAACGTGCCCTATGCAACTTTTCTGGAGGAGCATCTGCTACCTGCTCGTCCCCATAAATACAAACAAAACACAACTCCAGGAATGTTTTTAATGACAAAACATTACAACATAGATGGGAAAAATGACGTAATATAGACCCTTTAAACTCATGCCAACAGCAGGTAATGCCACCAGGACAACTTACAGGTCAGACCTGTGGAGCAGTGACTGAAGCAATTTATGCTTTTCACTTGCATGTTTAATGTTATACTGAGGAACATTCCAGGTAAACCTCTAACATCTGCATGTCTTTGATGTGAAAAAATATAATTCATATTATCAGGGTTATATAACCATGCATTTCTACCTGCCCATTTTCAACAAATGCATGTTTAGACACCTTCATATTGGTGTCATTCAGATAGTACAATGATGCTGTCACACTCCCAGATAGGGGGCACGAGCAATTTTTGTCTTTTGATTATATAGAATTTGTCGTTCTTTGGTCCCACTCATCTTTATTCAGCATCCTATGCCTATATGTTGTATGGTGGTCCAGACTATAAAAATAAGATTCTAAAATACTAAATACTAAAACTAGTATCGAAACTACATACACATTTACTAAACTAACAATACTAAAGAAGTCACGTTCACAGGACAGAAGTGAACCTTTCCTGTATCAGAACAAGTATAAGACAGTATAGACGAGTATACGCCCATGGACCACTAGCGATCCAATACCAGGATCAGATAACGGAGGCAATACTGAAAAATTTGCTGGATATTAAAGTTTTCATTTACAAAGCTATTCTGTAGCAATGCAAGAGATAACAGTTACATAACACATTTGGATAATTTTTTTCTTATTTTATTTTTGTTTTCTGTTTCTGCACTGGTATCGGTTGATATTGGGTATCTGCAAATACTTAACGCGCTAGTACTGGAAGCAGGATTGGATGTGAAAAAGTTGGATGGATGTTGAAAATGACATTCTATTGTCTAAATAAAGAGTGCTTTTGAATTATCATCGTGGTATCAGAATCAGTATTGAGTATTTATTCCTTCCTTAGTATCAAAATTGAGTGTGAGTGTGAGTGTGTATGTTCTGACGCCATCTCAAACGCAGCACTACAGTTTGGTGCCTACTACAGTGGTGTATTGGAATGCAGGGACGGGGTGTTAGCTCATTTAAACAGCCCAGATCCAGCGTCTTGTTTGGATTCTGGCAGCACCTCCCTTCCTCTCCCCTCCTGTCTCTGTAATGAACCTGCCGCATATTAATCCCTATCACTAATGAGCCCATTCACAATGATAAGCTTCCCCAGTATTCGCTAATGAACACATGCTAAAGCGGCTCCGGCACACAGCAGCACCTGCCTGTCGCCGCGGACGCCACTCCACTCGGCTGGGAGCGCAGTCCAAACAAGCGCCAACCAATACTTATTCAATTACCTGAATGTGCACATACAAGCTGATATACAATGGCAGGCAAATAGTACTTCTCTGATACTGAATGTTCACGTTCAGTACAGGCTGTTGTAGTAGTCCCAATGGTCGCTGTAATTGGGGTTGTAGTACTTGTGGTAGAAATAGGCTAGTAGTGGGTGGTAGCAGTAGCAGTAATAGTAGTTGTAGTAGAAGTTCACGTCGTGGTGATGGGGGTCGCAGCAGTACTAGTGGCAGGAATTACAGAAGTAGTAGTACTAGGTGGTGTTAATACATTACTGTACATTATATTCCCATTACGGCATTTGACTATGAAAGGTTTAATTAATTAGTCATTAAATTCTGGATTTTTCCGTCCAAATCTCCAAAAAAGACACGCACATTACATCTGGCTCCGCTCCCACAGTAACAGAAGCTGTTCTCTCCGATTCAACAACAACAACAACGACTTCACCTTCTTAATGTGTCTTTCTCATTCAGTAAGAGTGCATGAAAGCTACTGGGTGCTGAGGCGGTTAGGGGCTGGGGATGCGTGCTTTCTGCCCATCTGCTCTCTCTTTTCGCTCTCGCTCTCTCTATTCTGCCCATCCCTGCCGGACAGTTCGAGCACTAAACCAGCAGGCAGTCCCTCTGTCTCAAACTGACTGGACCTGCTCAGCTCCTGCCAGATCACGCTGTGAGCCCCGGCACTCAGGAATGAGTTTGAGGTTTTTAGGGCCGGAGTGATGCAGTGGTGTAACGAAATAGAATACTTGGATGTATAGAGTTTTTAAGACAAGTCGAGTGTTGTTTGATGAAATTTGAAACTCACTCAGTCAATCACTCCAACTAGTTTTAAAGGGCCTATATAACGCAACTGACTCGTGAGCTTTTAGCCATGTTGTTACGTCATTAGAAACATAGTTGGAGTTGTATTTTGTTTCCTTTACATGTTTGAGCAATCCTTTATTATGTCTGTTTACATCACCAAAGCTCAAAATGCTCTGCTCACCTTAGCGTAGCGTCAGAGTATGTTTGTACAAATCTAAACTACGCGTTTGGCAGTTTTTATACAGATGAGATATTGTTTGTGGTGGAATTTATGGTACTTCAAAAATGTCAGTCTTTGTGATTTGCAATTTGGGTCCATTCAAATTGCATTTCTGATACAACTGCTGATTAATCTTGCAGCCCTTCAAATGATCTTGATATCCAGGCCGGTTTAACCACCCATACCTCAAGGATACTAGTAAAAAATGTTCTAGTATAGTAACTTCTGAGTAGTAGAACTTCCATGCGTATGTGAGCCCATCTGTGCTGGCAGCCTACAGCCCTCACAGATGCCTAAAGACAGCTGAGGTGACCTTCCAGGCTCCGGTTCATCCTGGTCCAAAAGCGCACCACAAAGACCCCCGAAAACCAGATCAAGTCCTGCTCCAAGACCCCTCCACAACCCGCAGGCTGTTCTGCAAAAGACATCTACGGGGAGAGACGCCAAGAAGGCACAACACTTTGGGAAAGAGGCTGAACTGTACAGCTATAAAACCAAGTGATTTTTGGTTGTTTCATGCCTAATATTGGGGAAAGGCAAACAACACAAGAAACAAAGACATTGTGAAACGTTTTTACAGTGAATGAGACAATATATTTATCCATCTGTATTTAAAGATATGTCACTTTTCTTGGAAGCCACTTAATTTTCACCATGGAGAGGTTATTGCTTTGCTTAGAATATTCCAGAGTATAACTTATCTATCTCTATGGAAACACAACAAGCAAAGCCATAGCATCTCCATGGAGACAAGCAGGTAGTGTCAGAAATGTTATAAGTTATATTACAAATATAATGTGGACTCCACGTTGGTTTTGTGAATTATACATTAAATCACTGGTCTATTCTTGTTGCTAGTGTATAAAAAGGCGTTATTCTTATCACTACAATATGTGATGTAGGATTTCTTTCAGACAAATCTTTGAAAGTGCCACCGCAGTACAATTTCTAGTCTGACAACATCTGATAAGATTAGAACTATTCTCCCTCGATAGCCAGTTTCCTGTTTTCCTCCTTATTCGTACAGTATTATATTCTTGTCTGAATCTGTGCAGTGACCCTTTAAGCAGGTGATTGGCGCGTACAAGCGTAATGACATTTCCACTATAACCAGAGCTGTAACTGTAGATCCTATAAAAGGGATGGGGTCAAAATGACACCAAATGAAAGGGGTCATCTCTCAAATTACCCCTCCCCCTGACACTCGCTATAGCGACATGTCACATGACTCTGCAGGTGACAGCGATCTAACTCACACCAAATGTCACCTGAGATAGTTCTTGAGTTTTTTCATCTGTGTTCAGTGGAAGGATTGTTAAATTACATCTTGACATTTGAAGAAATAGATCGGATGAATAGAATGCAGTTACTTTTTGACATTACAAAACTGGAAGTGGCCAAATCTCTTCATTTGACCTTCCAAATTATAATTGTTTTAAGGACTATGACAGTGGCTCTGTTTATTTGTATTTATTATGATCTAATAAAGACTGAATATAATGAACAGAGAACAGTATTGAAATTGAAATAGTAATTAAAATGAACAAGGTACAATATGTAGCTTTCTGAAGGTGACACATCACATGCATTAGTCCATGGAAATGCAAAGTTAAAACAATAATATAATAATTTCCACACGTTGTAGGCAAAACAGTGAAATATTATAGCCAAGTGAACAACATTTCCATGGTTACAAGCAGTAGAAGGCCCAAGTCCAGGTCAAATAAGAGTCAGGTTTGTGGAGGTGCAAGTCTGCAAACAGTAAAGACATATGTGTTTCAGTAGAATAAATATTATTAGTCTTATTTTTGACTAAAAAATTACATACTGTGGCTTTCGAGAATACAGTGCATTGTGCTGAGAGTATGCTTTGTCAACTATTAAATGCAATTTAACAACTATTTATTTATTGACTGTTAATAATTATGTATGTGACGTACTTCATTATTTTACAATATAGATTTTATTTAAATTATCAATTACATTTTAAGTAGATAATCTTAAAACATGCTTTGTATCCATATAAAAGAATTTAACAGAAATAATATGCACTTCAATTTAGCTCAAGTAACTCAACAGTTTTATCTTGCATGTGTAGATTACTTAAAGCCTTTTCTGGAAGCCATCAGCCTGCCCTCTTGCCCTGAAGGTCTAAAGAAACATAACGCCCTCTGCTATTGCCAAAAAATCATTAAGGAGCACTCTGGCTGCAGTGAGTGTGCTTAGCTCCTTCAAAAGTTAATCGTTGGTTGAACATATTTGGGCTTTAATTCATCATACGGAGAGGTAAAGGTGTCTGTGTGGAAGTGGGCCATCGGGAAGACAGATGGTTAGACTGGTGCCAAGTGGACCATTATGTAAGAGCCCCAGATCGTAAACAAATGACACTGTGAGCAGGATGAATTGTGTGCGAGGAGGGGGGAAACCGCGGTCATCATCCATTAATGCTAAATACAGCAGTTAGCACGTAACTGATATTAGCTTTAAATGGTGGAACATTTGGCTAAATTAAAAAATACATAAACAAAAAATAATAAACTGGTGAAATGCACTGTGCTGTAAAAGCAGCTATTATTGAGTAATCTTCGTCCAATCAGGGCGGTAGTTGTATGAAAATCATGTACAAGCAACTGCCTGTGACTTTTCAAGTGTTTGTTTCTATCTCAAGGTTCAACATCAGAGTGAGTAGGAGGAATTAAGTAGGCGGGGCTCAAATTGTACCATGCTCTTCTGGAAAGGTTCAAAACAACTGTACAAATGCATCTCAAATTGCACAGTGGCAATTGATAGTGAGCAAAAGTCATATTCTTAGAGCTGGGTGATATAGAGAGCTAAAACTTCACTGACTATAAACCTGTCCATCAAAAAGCACCTTTAGTCAACAATTTTATTTTTTCCCCCCATTTTAATATTTTACATAACAAAAAAAACAAACAAAAAAACTCCCACAGCTTCACCCCTCACTCAAAACAAACATCTTGAACACATCTGACCTCCCGTACATTTTAATAAATTAGAATCTGCTCCACTCTTTCCAAAACATCAAAAAAGTGCAAATCCTCATATCTTAAACACACAGTCTGTGAGTGCAGCGCCCCCTGGTGTTCTGGCAGCCCTGGCCTATGCACCAGCGAGGCGCCTATGTGATGTATGCTGATGACAGTGACTCCGGAGCGCCCCCCAGTCCCGCTAACTCCATTTGGAATGACCTTACCCATAACCCGGTCTCACGCCACCGGCTCCTCTGGATACCACCATTCATCACCGAGACTTCCCCACAACGGGCCTGCAGACAATGACTTCTACATGCGGTATGGTTAAATCAACAGAAATATACAAACAGGTGCAATTATCCGCCAGGACAAAAGAGACAATTAATCATAATAATGACTAGAGATGCAGTGCTGTGGTAGTTACAGAGACTGCTTCATTACCTAAAAACTGTGGGTGCTGCGCAAGGTCATGTCATCTTGAATTCAAGAAAGATTCAATATTTAAACTTTTTAAATTTTAATTTCCTCACAAAAAATCCTTTGATATTGTCTCAAGGAGATTTTTAAGTACCCTTTTAGTAAAGTCAGGCATAACTCAAAACACTGTTGTAATATGAGGTGTTGAATAAAAACAGTTAACAAAAGTAAACAACAATTTGAACTGCCAATCTCTACAGAACTAAAGGCAAAAGATAGATGTTCACTTGAAATCTACTGCTTCATGACATCACGAGGTGGAAGAAAGCATTTTGAGCTTTGAAGATGTAGACAGACTAATAATAAAGGGTCACTCAAACATGTGTGGATGAAACAAATGAGGTAACAGAGTCAATTGTGTGTAATATAGGACATTTAACTTTATTTATTTATTTGACAGGGACAGTACATTAAAAACATTGCCCCCATATAGGTCACAGTCACAGTCAGTTTAAGCTGATGCCATCGGGCAGAAGGTATGGACCCCTGTAACTGATTCTTTGGTGCCATTAGCCATGAATCTGCTAAACTCAGAGAGTGTAGTTAATAATAGGGGTGGGCGATATCTCGATATTTAAAATATATCGAGATATTTTTGAAACTCGATATGAATTCTGACATATCGATATATCGCTATAATGCTTATGTTTACTTCTGGTTTCGCCGCTTCGCTTGTTTCGCCTTCTCTGTGCCGCGCTCGCCTCCGCCTCCTGCTTTTGTCCCCTGAGCTCCTCCGCGGAGCCCGGACCTGGCCGCGGACTAAACCAGGACTAGAACTAAACCAGGACTAAACGCGGCCGCAAAGCCCGGGGCTCGGCCACGGACTAAACCAGGACTAGGACCAGGGCTCTGCAGTGCGCCCATTTCACTCGCATTTGCGAGCAAATATTTCGTCGTGCGAACGTGGAAAACCAAACAGGCGCATCTGTGCGAGTGTTTCTGCAGCCACAATAAGGAGCTGCGCACAGACGCAACGTGACGAGTTAAACTTTCTAAATGCACGTTTCCCAGTGCGAGCGCAACCACATGACACCTCCGATCGCGCACGACCCCAGCACACGAGCTCCGCGTGTGTGCAGATATCACGAACAAACTCCGCTTCAAAACACACCCACGCCCCCTTAAACGAGGAGCCCCCGCAGCAGGACCCACACCTGCCCCACCACTCACAGACACCCGCGTGCCGCTGGACAAAGCGAGAGCTTTGGCTTTTGTCTTGGTCTTGTCTCGGACTCGAGCGCATTTGGACTCGGTCTTGTCATGAACTCAAGGTCTGAATACTGAGTGCGGTCATTTTTCATTAATGCCGCTGCTGTTGCCAATAAACTCATCCCGGTGTGCGGGAGTGCGAGCGAGCGCTGGAGCGCTTGTGGAGGAAGGAGCGCTGGGCTTCTCTCTGCAGCCTGTGCCAAATGCCAAATAAATCCGTTTGTCACACTGTGCGTTTGATTTGGTAAATGTGCAGAGACTAAATACCACTTTAAAACAAGAGAACGTAACTCCAGTTTGGAATTTGAAAATAGAGGTTTAAAAATCCTGCACACTTTATTCACTTTGAAGCAGTTTTGTGTCAGTGGAAGTCCTCTTAAAGAAGAGGTTCTTAAACTGTGGGTGAGGGTCCAAAAAGGGGTGTCAAGAGTGTTTAAGTGCAGAACTAAATGAATATTAATCAGATAAAATTTGTTTTTTTGTTTTTGCAGTAGTTTGGGGGGGCTGTATTTTTTCCTGTAAAGATATCGAGATATATATCGTATATCGAGATATAGCAAAATATATCGAGATATATTTTTTGGTCCATATCGCCCAGCCCTAGTTAATAAATAAGTAAATTATAGCAAGTGACAATGCACGCTCTTCTTATATACAGGCAACGTGCAATCAAAACTGCACAGAGGTCAAGGGAATGTGCAATCTATGGTCTATGGTTAATATTAAAGGTGCATTGTGTAATTTTTTGGTTACGGATCCATCACCTGCTTATTTCTATGGACATGTCATTACTCTACAGGTGGTTTTATAGCTCACAAACACCTAGAAAAACAGGCATTCTGACAGTGAGCGGGGTCGCCTCTCCACAGACCTGACCTGTAACTCCATGAAGATAGAAAGCTTTAACACCATACTGTGAAACATTCCAGATAAAGCAATAACATCTCCATGGAGACAAGCATTTGATGGGCCCTCCCCCCCAGAAAAGTCACACAGTGCACCTTCAGTGTAACTACCGGGCCTATCCTCATGAAACAAATTAACTTTCAACTGAAAACTTTTAATAGGTTGCAATCAACTGACAAGCATTACCTCTACAAGTGTGAATCCTAAATTAAACTGTAAACTGGAATCTACTTGGACTCCCCGTTTATTTTTGGTAGAGTGCCATTCTCCAATCAGGCAAGTACAGTATCAGTCACTCACAAGAGCACTGAGATGGGACAGGCACCCTTTGCAAAGAATCTCACTTCCTATTTGGACTAGCATGAGCAAATTCTATTCCACCCAAAAACTTTTAATTAAAACTCTGATATAATCCAGCAGAGCAAACATGCGAACAAAACTCCTACATCTTCCAGCTCCTTCGCCCGAAATATTTGGAATTTGACTTTGATTTTTTCATGTATAAAGATGTAACGGGAGGCTTCACAGAGACTTCAAATATATTCATTGACCTCCATTGTGGCTGCCCGTGGTCCACTCTCTCCCTGCTGCCGCTCCCGTCGTATTAGAAAACCACCGCGTGGCAAGAAAGGCATTCGGCGGCCAGGTTTCCCAAAGCACAGCCGATATTCCTCCTCTGCCTCCAAGTTCACCCCGCAACTTCGACCGCAGTTTTTGGCAAAGCCGCCCACTCCGCACACAGTCTTAATTAGATGCTATTTGATGATATATCTCAGTGAAATAGATATTGCGCAAAACTCATTTCGACCATGGCTTATTTAATTTTTTTTTCATTCAGCAAATTTTCAGACCTCTTTATCGTCCCTTGAAGATAAATTACGCTGGTTTGATTGGGCTATTCTGTTAATTTCAAGGATTAAAAGCACTATGATAAAACTGTAAGTATAGTTACTGAAGAAATTACAACCATTAGCCAAACAGCTTCTGGTATTTTAGGGTATTTTTCTATATTTAAAAGCCTTTTTATGATATCAAAGGTGCACTATACTTGTCTCAATAAAAACGTTATTAAAACTGCCCAGAATTAGCAATTTTTATGCCTCATTGACTTGGAAAGTTCTTGTCTCAATGAAGATACAATGCCGTACTGTGGAATATTTCAGGCAAATCATTTACATTAAAAGGCAATAAGCAGGTGGTGGACCTTCGGAAAAGTTACATGGTGCACCTTTAACATTGAAAATATACCGTAAATTCCGGATCACAAGCCGCTACTTTTTTTCTACACTTTCAACACTGCGGCGTGTAATATGAAGCGGCTTTTTTATTTTTTTTTTCATCGCGGGAAAAACATGGACCAATAAAATGAATAAGTAGTTCACTGAGGTCCAATGAAATTGTATGATTAATCACAACTTCCTTATTTCAGTCTTTCTGCTAACCCTCATCAACATGGAGAATACCAGACAAAAAGCATATGATGCAGCTTTTAAACTAAAAGCGATCACTCTGGCAGTTAAAGAAGGAAATCGAGCTGCTGCCCGTAAAATTGGCATAAACGAGTAGATAGTGCGAAGGTGGAGGCTCCAGCAAGAAGAACTGAGCCAGTGTAAAAAGACAACCAGAGCTTTCAGAGGTAACCATAGCAGATGGCCTGAGCTTAAAAACTTTCTGGAGGACTGGGTTAACACGCAAAGAGCACGCGGCCGCACTGTACAAATCAGACTGAAGGCTAAAGCGATCGCTACCGTGGTTTATTCCCAGAGCGCCAAGGTGTGTATGTGCATGTCGCGCGTGTGTGTCCCAAGTGTGTGAAGGTGTGTAAGTGCCTGTGGCGCGTGTGTGTCCCAAGTGTCACCAGTGAGCGAGTCCGTCCCCAGAGTTCAGCGGGGACGGCCCGCATGCCCATCCCAGAGGCGCTCCAGGCGGCGGGGACGCAGAAGCGAACCCCCCGCCTAGTCTTTGGCCAGCGGTTTATAATATGGTGCGGCTCATATAATTACAAAATTGATTTTTCTTCATAAATCTGAGCATGCGGCTCTTAATAGGGTGCGCTCTGTCGTCCGGAATTTACGGTATTTACAGGGACACCATCTAACTTTTTAGTCAAGAAATATACATTTTTTTTACTGCACTGAAATAACATTCATTCTCACTGAGAGCGGACTTGCATTTCCACAAACCCGACTCTTATTTGGCCTGCTCGTTTCCATGGAAATGTTGTTCCTTTGGGTATAAGATCCCGAGTTGCATACTGTACCCTTTAAAGACTTTCTATTTTGCTCCATTCTGGAAACACCCGCCCGAAATGACATCCATACCATTGCCAATCAAGAGACATAAATAGTCCATCATTGCTTTTGGTAAACAAAATTGTCAGCATGCCTATTTGGTGATTTGATTGAAATTACCGTGCCGTCCGATTGCCAATTACGACAAGTGTTGTGATTACAGCGATCGCTTTCAGAATGACCGTCCCTCAATGTGCTGCCACTCTGCCATGTTTAATTAAACCAATCACAGCATAATGTGAGAGCCTCTTACTCCACTGGCATCAAACACAACACAAACAAAAGCTTTAGAGCCAAAACATGCATTTGAAGTTGATGCAAAACTGAAATTTTGGAATTTTTTTTCTTTCAGTTTTTGTGCAAGTGTAGTTGGATCAACAAAAGAGGTCAAATGTTACTTCATTTGCATTCATTGTGTTGAATTAAATATCGTGGTGCAGTGATTTATTCAACTTTAAATCCTTCTGATGTTTCTAAATGTTTTTGACCTGATCGAAAAGTCAAACAAGAGCTTTGTGAAATGCAATTCAAAGGGTAAAATATCGATGTCACAGGTAAATATAATACTGCACATTATCCACAACTGAAAATCTGAGAATAAAGTTGTTTTGCACATAAATTTTGAACTAAACCAGTAACTATTTTGTGTGTGTGTTGTAACGGAGTCAAAAATGGAAGATTTGTTTTATTTTGCTTTCAATCTTTTCATTTGTTGGCATGCCTAACCAAGACAGGCGAGTTATGTTACAAGGACAGCACTTGACTCGCCATCAATCTGCCATTTATCATACATATAAAAACTTTCTATGATCATTTGTTGTAACTTTCGTGCCACCTGCTTAAACTGAAGATGTTTTTACTTTACCTTAAATGGCTTTAAATGTTGTGGGTTGGGTTTTGTTTCATTGTTTCATGTTTGAATATTTGTAGTTTGTGTACATCTCCAAAGCTCAAAATGCTCTGTTCCACCTTGTGATGTCATGAAGCTGTAGTTTTCAAGTGAATAGCTCCTTTTACCTTTCGTCCAGTAAAGATGGGGTATTCCAGAGTTGAAATGATCCAAACGATTTGAGTGAAAGCGTATGGGGTGTAAAAACATAGTGGAGCATTTCCTGTATTATTATCACATGACATCACAAGGAGGAACAGAGTGTTTTCTGTTTGAGAGAAGAACTCAGGCTAAAGATGCAGCCTTTGTGTGTTAAATATGTAACAGAATACAGTGTAAATACCTTAAATACATGTATTGTTACAATTAGTTGCCAGATTTGTTTCACCTCTGATCTGTAACTTGGCAAGTTACTGTTCACTGTAATATAGTCCGAATTGAAGTAATACAAACATTTATTTTAAACATCACATCTTGACAGACAGCTCTATACGACCCTACTACGTTAACAGAAGTCATTGGAGACTCAAAACTGTGTTATGCCGAACACTAAAACTAGCTGTGGCCAATTCCCAAATGAATGTGTCAAAAACTCAGCTAGTCTTTGACCAAATGGCCGCGTCGTCATGGCAACCTCATCCTCTTTCTTTATAGAGGAAATGATCTCGAGTAGAGTATTCTAGTGTATTCTATTGACATCTCTCGTTCTCCCGCCTTCGAACATTTCTGTGCAGGGTCAATATGGCTACGGTTTTTCAAGATTTGCAAATGGAGTCGAAAGCAGCTATTTCTCTGGGGAAAAGCATCTATGTTAAAGACCGTCTAGAAGTAAATAAACATCCAAAAATGAACTGAGTACATTATATACAGTAATAAACCATAATATTATGAGGAATAGTTCATTATTCACTGTATAATAATAATAATAATAATAATAATAATAATAATAATGCATCAGTTTTATATAGCGCTTTTTCAGGACACTCAAAGACGCTTTACAGAGCATTATTCATTCACTCCAGACCCGGTGGTGGTAAACTACTATTGTAGCCACAGCTGCCCTGGGGCAGACTGACAGAAGCGAGGCTGCCAATCTGCGCCATCGGCCCCTCCGACCACCACCACCATTCACGCACACACCACTTTCATACTAGGCAATGTGGGTGATGTGCCTTGCCTAAGGACACTACGACAGTTTTTGCCACTGGCGCCCCACTGTGGCACCTGGAATTCCCAGTGGTCTCCCATCCAAGTACTAACCAGGCCCGGCCCTGCTTAGCTTCTGAGATCTGACGGGATCAGGCTTTGACGAGCCGGTATGGCCACATACATATAAAAGATAAATGTTCCTCAATATGGCAGTAGGTGACACTACCAGGCCAAGTTACAGATTAAAGCTATGGAAAGTAAAGACAGTTTTGAGCATTAAAGGTGCACTATGTGACTTTTTGGTTGGGGGTCCATTACCTGCGTGTTTCTATGGATATGTCATTGCTCTGCCTGGAATATTCCTTACATTTATTCAATTACAGCTGGTTTTGCAGCTCAAAAGTATCTAGAAAAACCTGCATTCTGACTGTGAGTGGAGTTGCCTTTCTACAGACCTGACCTGTAACTTGGTCTGGTTTGGTCTTTATGAAGATAGAAAGGTTCATTATCAAACTCTGAAACATTCCAGACAAAGGAATAACATCCACATGGAGAAAAGCATTTGACGGAGCCTCCAGAAGAAGAGTTACACAATGCGCCAATGCACCTATAACATAGTAACTGAGTTTTAATGCAATATTGCACTACCTTTCAAGCAAACCAATATCATCTCCGTTCAGACAAGCATGTGAAAAATAACATAATAACACCTTTAAACTCCATTATAAATCTATCTTTGTTCTAACAGATCAACACTGAGGACAGAATGTTCACTTCCTGTGTAATGTATCCCACCCACTAACAGGTGCTCTGATGAAGAAATATTCTTTGTTGTTGCTGTGGTAATGATGTCCCATATTGGTGTGTGTCAAAGAATCACTTAAAAATCAAATGCTGAAATTAAGCAATTTGGTGAAAGTTCAAGAAGGGCTGCAATCTGAGCCTCCCCATCTGTGAGACATTTCTCAGCCAAATTTTTAAAAAAAGAGAGAAAAAACAAACAAAAAT
This sequence comes from Odontamblyopus lacepedii, assembly GCA_034769755.1. Lineage (NCBI taxonomy): Eukaryota > Metazoa > Chordata > Actinopteri > Gobiiformes > Gobiidae > Odontamblyopus > Odontamblyopus lacepedii. The sequence goes on from CM068366.1 coordinate 14,493,312, forward strand.
TGAGCTACTTTAGTGCAGAAAAGGTTAAAAAAGGTCATTTTTATATAGAATTACCTTGTATGGGATATTCTCTGTACTTCATATCTGCATCATTTCACAGTTTATTCATGGGCCCTGGCAAGCTTCTTTCAGTGAAACATGGGGTGCCATTGGCTTGTACTGCTCCATGTGAGTGTCCAATCACTGCACAGAATAATGTGAAATCAGAATAAAATCACCCTGATAGATGTAAACCACGGGAAAGCACACATGAGGTCTGCAGTTGGGAAATAATTCGGCCAATCACCACACAGTAATGGAGCGGCCACAGGGAGCGGGACCTGGTGGTGAATTTAGACAGTTTGGTGGAACTAACTTTTAGGATGAAACAGATAAGTTCTTCTAAGTGCAAGTACATTATTGTAGTGTGTTTTTGACTATTATGTAGTGTTCACATGATATCACAACATACGCAATTGCCCATAGTTGTGGAGGGTATAAGGCTGGACAGGTAGATTATAGATATTATTTGTCTTGTAACTGTTCAAATGCAGATGTTGGTGTATAGTGAATATCTCTACAATTACTGAGCCTATACATAGGAAGCAAAAACTGGCACAAAGTTTAAGGTCTTCTTTGTCTAGCTTGAACAGATGGTGGCACCATTCAAACAACACAAACATATAGTTGTCATCAGTTGAAAAGTTTTGGAGAAATAAGTCTTGTGTGTAGATTTTCAGTTGGAACAGTCTCTCCCATAGTTATATTAGATCCTGCCCTCCATCTGAAATTATGACATCATCCAGTTACAGGGCGTGAACACAACCTTTAAATACAGACAAGATTTTTTAACATTACTTTGAAGAATTGCAAGATAATCGTAATGTGTTAAGGGATGTTTCCTTTTCCTTGAAACTACAATTACAGCATTAATATGCTGATGTATGATGGTGCGTTCACATTCAGTTTCAGTGGATGTGAATCGGTTTTCCTATTGCACTATTAATCAGGAACATTACAAAAGCAACATCAAGTCAATACTACATCTCATATAAAAGTAAAAAATACTTTCTTCAGTTTGTATGAATAACCCAGGGCACATTAACACCATAGTTTGAAAGTGAAAAAGAAAAACACAACATTGCCTGAATAAGAGCTGAACTACACTATCTGATGCAGTGCCCAGAGCATTGTGTAATTTTTCTGAAGTTTGAGTCCCTAGTCTTTAGCTAGCATTCAGCTTTCAAACTTACGTTTACAAATCCACAAATTCTACTGCTCCAAAAGTACCACTGAAATCATGTTATTATCTAAGAAGATTAGATTCAAACCTAAAATAATAATCATAATTCCAAAGTACATCATGCCAAGTACAACATCTGCTTGACAAACACAAAGCGGCCTGGCCTCTGCCTTCTGTACTTCCAAATGACTATAATACAATATGCAAATGTGTAATTTATTCAATTTGTTGGGGTTAATGGCTGCACATTAAGGATTCTAAGCACCAGAGGAGAATGGTGAATGCCACAAACAAATAATTCTCCACTAACTCGCCGTCGCGTTGTGAAGTGAGGAGTCGACTTATCATGCGCGCGGGCCAAGTCTTGTAAGCAGCCAGCTGGTGCAAAGGAGGTGGCCAAACGCGCTCAGCCAAAGCAAGTCTCCGCCACCGTGGCGACCAAGAGCCAAAACACACATCTGACAAGAAGAGTCAATACAGCGAAAGGCAGAAATGTACTCGAAAACTACCGCAAGATAAATCTGCTTTGGGGGAGGATTTATGAGGGTTTAATGGATTCACAAGCTGGCGGTGTGTTATTCATGCGTCTCATTATTGGGTATTAGGTGTAAGTAGCTTTGCTTAGCTACGGGTGCACGTTTCTCTCACTAAATTAGAAGTTATGGGTGGCTAAAGTGTGTGCCAACTATGGGAATGAGACACTGGTCAGATACAGGACACACATGGAAGGGACATCATTCATGTATTGGAATTACATGGAGAGAAAATATTTAGACTAGTGCTGCCGCGATTATTCGACGTTGTCGACGTAATCGATTATGAAAATGAGTCGACTACAATTTTTTTGGTCGAATATTCGCCATTATTTATTTTTGGTCTCAAACGGCTCGTCCAGAGACCTTTTGCTTGCCTGAGATCAGGTATTTCCCCTCCACACCACTAGTCGTACTACACTCGAGGCCGACACCGGTGCGGCAGGCAGCGGCTACACCTGAGGCGGACACCGGCGCAGCTAACAGCGGCTACACCCGAGGCGGACACCGGCGCAGCTAACAGCGGCTACACCCGAGGCGGACACCGGCGCGGCTAACAGCGGCTACACCCGAAGCGGACACCGGTGCCGCGGGCAGCAACTGCGCCCGAGGCCGACACCGGTGCTGCTGACAGCGGCTACATCCGGGGTTGACGCCGAGGTGGCTAACCTCGGCTTCACCAAAGGCTAACAGCAGTGGTAAATAATGGCACCGCCAAAGAAAACAAACTTGAGGAAGTATTTGCCGTGCGCACTCTGCTGGCTGGTCTCTCTCTTTCTCGACCACGACCACGATGCATGAGGTATTGAGCATACCGTTGCATATGCTGCTCGTGCAAACTCGTTAAATTGTGTGTGCATATCGTTGTTCAACATTGTTGAATGAGCACACACAACAGACATAACAGCAATAACCTTTGCAACTCGCACGCACAGCACACACAAGGTAAAATCTAACACACACACTTGTGTGTGTTAGAACCGCTTTTTTTTATATTAGTCGTTTAGATTAGTCGACTAATCGAAAAATTAGTCGAGAGATTAATCGTTAGAAAATTAGTCGTTAGTGGCAGCACTAATTTAGACTGTATAATATACTGATTGATTTTAACATATACGTCTTTATCATGGCACCACAGCAGGATTAGTAAGGCAACAAGTGTTAAAGGGATAGTTGGGGTTTGTTGACATGAATCTGTATGGCATCCCCGTCAGCAGTGACAGCTGAGTTCTTGTCCGACCAGAGAGAAAATAGTACCGAGCAATTGTGAGGTCTGACTTTTTCGTGGACAACGGTTTTGTGAGGCAAATGTATCACTCTGTTGAACACAAAACGCTTTATTTTCATGACCTCAGCCAACTTGCCGGACTATTTTCGTCAGCACCCAAACTGGGCAAGAACTCGGCTCACTCGGATGCTGTCGGGAGGTAAGTCAGCGTTGAAACTCGAACTATCCCTTTAGAAGCAGGAGTGAAATGGGAAACACCATCGGAATTCAAGTTTAATTGACTTTCTGTTGCAGCCGATAATCAATGATCAGTAATTTATCAGTATTAAATCTATTATCTATTAATTAAATCTATGGCAAAGCATACAAAAAGAAAAAAAACCCTCACAAACCAAGTTTATAAAAATGAAATAAAAAAGTATTTTCTCACACACAATTTATTGTAGTTTTTCTAATGATAGTGTGAGTATATATCTATGTAGCTCCATTACTCCCTTTTGAAATAGAGAAAAATACCAATTGTAATATGACATTTTTTTCTCCAATACGTAAAAAAAAAAGTATGGATTTCAGTCAGTTGTATTTTATCAGGAGAGAGTCCATACAGGGTGTCTTATGCTGTGAGAACAATATGCTAAGTTGTGTATGGATTTTCTAGACATTTCCCAGTCTAACTGTAACGTTCTAACAATCTCAGCAATCTCCCAGCTACATGAGCAAAGCCTTATTTGGCAAGAAAGCCCAATCTCTAAAGCCGCCATGTTGTGAGACAGAAGCTCTAAGCCGGGGAAACATGCTGGAAATGTGTCAGCGCGGGTGTCGAGGAGTGGACGTGATCCGCAACAAGTCCATGTAATCGCCTGAGCAGTTTGGACACCGGGAATAGTGGGCTTTCCAACTGAGTCCATGGAAGAGTCCGATTCTTCTCCCCTCCGGGCATGTCAAAGTGCCATTCATTTTTAATAGCATTTGTGAATGATGATAGTGTGATTGGGCCTATCAGCAGATTCACCTGCCCAGAGCTGGGATACACTGGAAGTATTCGTCAACACACAGAAATGATTGGGTCTAATCAATCAGATGTCAGGGCAAATTTGACCTATCCACAAACTTTTAAGAGATACAACTAACACTTGTTTTATGTGAGACTTCTGGAGTATATTTTAAACTCGACTAAGGAAAAATAAGGTGACTGAAGAGTTTTGGAATAAAAATCACACTTTTTTGTCATCACTTTTGTACCATATTGATTTAATAATTTCACCATCTTTGTGATAAAACATCTTCAACATTTGGCAAGTGCTTCTGAAAAGTCCAGATAACTATTAAAAAATTAGTTGGCGATTATTTAATCAGTTGCAGGTCTACATTTCACACCAAATCATTGTTTATGTGTAGAAAACATTGGATTTCTTTAAAGACCCTGTATTACGCATATTTGCCTCTTGTGAACTTTAAGCAGACTCATGTTTTATTTCATTCAAACGTTTGAGTAAACTTTGAATAACTCTGTTCCACCTTAAGAGTGTCACGGAGGAGTAATTTTCATTTCATTTCAAGTTCACAGAGACCTTTTTTACCTTTTATTCATTTGAGATGTGCATTTCCAGGGCTGAAATTATCCAAATGATTCTAGTGAAGGTGTATGGAGTTTAAAAACACAGCGGAGCACTTCCTGTATTACCACATGACATCACAAGGTGGAGTGGGGGTGTTTTCTGTTTGAGAAAAGAACTCAGAACTACACATGCAGGGTTTGTGTGTTAAATATGTGTGAATCAAACAAAACACAACTCCAGGTCTGTTTCTGATGAAGAAATAACATTATAACATAGAACAGAAAATAGCATAATATTGGCCCTTTAATAGAACTACTGTAGATGCATTTATTCAGAATTTCTTGACACCAGTGAATGTTCGGAGAATAGTTGTTTTGATGGAAAAGCAAAGAGTAAAGTAGATCTCTATCTCACAATGATGTATGTTCCACTTGCCCTTGTCCTTCTATAGGTGTACGCCATAGTGCTTTAGTTTATAGCGCTAAGTCCAATGAAACTAAAGTGTACTTTTCTGACCACTGTGGGCTACGGTTGTAACCTTTAGTCATTCTACTGCAGAATCCATTTCAAAAGTAGATATACACACAAAGCAACTACATGTCTTCAACTTATTCTCAACCATAAACTTAATAACAATTCATCCAGTCAGTAGCAATGATGACCTCTGACCTCTACAGGTTATTACAAGTTATTGTATCATATGTTGTACCTGTCTAAAATAGAACCATCAATAACACATATTAGGCCAGAGACAGTTCCTTAAAGGACCTTAATTCTCAGCTGGAAAAAAAAAAAGAAGGACAAAAGTTCAAGTCATCCGCCCACCAGAAACTCCAGCAACCTTTGAAAGTAGTCGGTCCACTCTCCTCCCCATAGCCTGCAGATAGTTTGATCATTTCTACTGTAATTACAAGTAAAAAGACTAGTTTTTACTTTGGACATGGCTGCTTATTTTTTCATGGTTTTCAGAAAGGCAAGAAGTCACGGTCAGCTTGTAGGCGCGTGTTGTACTGCCCAAGGACTATGGGCTAGAGATAATTAACTGACCATTAAACTGTAAAAATAGCGTGCAGGTGAAATGGCCAAAGCTCCGTTCTTATTACGAAGTACTGGGGTCTGGTCAAAAGATGAAAAATACAAATTTGAAGCATAAAACATGAGAGAAATTGGAAGGTGAGGATTTAAACTAGAAGGTTGTCTGCTATTGTGTCCTTGGGCAAAACACTTTACAAGGTGGGTGAAGCTGCCTTTGAAAGAATGTGAGGTGCAAGTGAATAGCGGAAGTTAGAGAAGGCAATTGCACAGACTGGCCGCCTCGCTTCCACCAGTCTATCCCAGGGCAGAGTGCTACACAAACTTATTTTATTATTATTAGTTGAATTGACTCTTTTGCTAAAATAATACAATTGAATGTCAAAGCATAAATATAAGCCTGTGCAAGACTGATCAATGATATCCTTTGAATCAGCCAATTCTATGCCAGCATAAGAAAGTGGTTTGGAGTACGGTTCGGACTTTGGCGGAAGATTTCATTTTTAATGAGGTGAAATAAAATTGAATCATAAATTGTGATTGATGAATATGCTGATAAAAACTGTATTTATTTTTGATATATTGCCCAGCACTACTTTGTTTTAAAAGTTTGCATTTCATTTACGTTTGACTGGATGCCTCTTAAAGGTTCTATATTACGCAAAACGGAGCTTTAAACCTGGAGTTGTCCATCTACATCTCCAAATACTCTGTCCCACCTTGTGATGTTACGCAGCGGCAGTTTACTTGTTGTTCAGTAGGGATTAGCCATTCCAGAGCTAAAATTATCCAAATTATTCTAGTGAATGGAGTTTAAAAACACAGTGGAGTGCAATTCCTGTATTAAACATGTGTAGGTGAAACAAAACAACTCCAGGTATGTTTTTGATCAGGAAACATTTCAACATACAGTAGCTCAGAAAATAGTATATCACCCCTAATCCCTTAATCCCTTTCAAAAAACAAACTAAAATCAGAAATTTTGATTAATTACAAGACATTCAATTTATTTTTTATCATTTTGTCACTACTTTGTTATAAAAGTTTTGCATTTTATTTGAATTGAACTGGAAGCCTCTAAGAATAGCTGCATTAGATTGTAAATAAGTAGTTTTCCCAACAGGGACTTTGGAATTTTTTTTCTTTTCTTCTCTATGCACAATACAAGTTAATCTATGCATTTTCGGTCATCAAACCCTCCAACAGCAAAGTAATTGTGTGCATAGTGTGCCCCCTCCATTCTAATAATAAAGGCGTTTTGGGATGCAGTTTGGAGACGCGACAATCTAAATCGAATCTGGTAGTTTCCCCCTTAAACGTTTGGCCTTCTCTCTGTGGAGCGCCAGATACGGATCACACAGAATTGGAGAGGATAAAGTTCAGCCAGCCCCGCTTGCTTATGTACACAGCTGATGCGCGAGGATAACTGGTTTACAGGCACACTGGAATTGTACAATGTAAAAATGAAAGTAAAACAGAATGGAGCCATATATGAGAAACTTATGAGCCAAGTATGTGGATAAAAGTTGGTGGAACTCATTTTGCCTGGTGGTGGTGCTTTAGAATTTGAAATAAAATAGTTACCCGGTGTTATTATTTTCCATCTTTTTGCAAAGCAGTGGATTAAAATACAGAATATGGCTTAAAGGTCTTACAATACACAAAATTGACTTCTGCAAGCTTTTAGCAGAGTCAAAATGTTATTACCTCTTCAAAAACATGCCTGGAGTTGTGTTGTGTTTCATTTCTTTCAATCACACATGTTTGATGAATACATTGCTGCACTGCTGAGCTGTCTACACCTCCAAAGCTCAAAATGCTCTGTTCCACCTTCAGATGTCATGAGGCAGTAGTTTTCAGATGCCTGTTTGTTTAGCTGAGATTAGAAATTCAAGGATTAAAATCATCCAACTGATTTTAGTGACACAGTGGAGCAGAATGTTATCTTTTTGAGTGAAGAACTCAGCTTAAATATGCAAGATTTGGCGTTTGTGATGAGAATACCGCATTATAACATAAGATAGTTCACCTTTAAAGGGCCCATATTATGCTATATCATTTTTCTGCTGGGGAATCAGGTACATGCTTGTCTATATCAAACTTCCGAATTTATTTATGCAATCAAGATCTCTGAAGATCTGACCTGTGACTCACCTGCTTGTCTCCATGAAGATAGATGAATTTAATGCCATACAGAGGAAAATTCCAAGCAATGACATCTCCATAGATCGAAGTATAATGGACTGTGCATACATGTAAGTTGTGGGGGTTAATAAACAGTTCATGACTGCAAAACTTTAACTTGGTTTAATTTTGCATAATAGCTCACACTTTTTCTTTATCTTATCGCTAATGTCACGCGAGGTTAATTGCCTTTTTATACAACATGACAGTCAATCTGCAATATACAATTTTGTTCTTGTCCAATAAAACCTCAATACAGAATGTCTTTGAAACTAAGAAGTGTCCGCTTATCTAATGCCCTTCTTTGTGGCAAGGCAAGGTTACATGCATTTATACCCTTCATATGTTCAACCACTTCCATTCATCTTGTACTGCTGAACTATAGCCTCAACCCTATTACACAAAGTGACCCTCGCAAAACAATCATTCAATCAAACTCCCAAGTAGCTTTCAGCGCAATGCTATAGCTAGCCCAACAAGTATGAAATATTCCCAACGCAAACTCATCATCATCATTCATTTGTAAAGTAATTTGAAATGACTGATGGTATGTTTTATCAGCTTTATTACACGCCGCCTGTCGCTAATGCTAACAGAGGATGGCTGGAGATGGGTTCCTATTAGCCGTTAGCGCCGCGGCGGTGGAGCTATGAGGCAATGATCCCTGACACAAATGATTCATGAGAGCGTGACATGTAATGTTTTATATTGGCGCAATGAAACTTTTATAAATGTCGCCAAAAACAGGACGGAGGTTGCAGAGGCATAGGGGGGCTATTAATAGATTGAGATGTAGTGAAGAGCGAGGAGCTGGAATTATTGATGCCACATTTGATCACACACAGCAACTGAAACTCTAAGGATGATGCTGCTTGCAATATCTACATTAAGATTGATTAAAAGGACTGGAAGCAATATATTGACAAACAGTACATGCCCTATATTATTACTATAAAACTCTTGAGTGCTTTTAGTCATGTTGGCTCATCAAAAACCTGCTCAGAGTTGTGTTTTGTTTCATTTACACATTCTACCTCTCCAAAGGACAAAATGCTCTGTTCCACCTTGTTATGTCATGAAGCAATCACATAAGCAGCTACCTTTTACCTTTAGTTCAACAGAAATGGGCAGTTCCAGGGATGAAATTATCCAAATGATTCTGTTGAAAGGGTATAGAGTTTAAAAAGATAGCAGAGATCTCCTTGTATTACGACATGACATCACAAGGTGGAACAAGGAGTGTTTTCGGTTTGAGAGAAGTATTCAGGCTAAATATGTAGGGTTTGTGTTTTTAAACATGTGTGAATGAAACAAAACACAACTCCAGGTATGTTTGTGATGACGATACTAAATTATAACATAGATAGCCTAAGATGGGCCTTTTAAAGGTACGCTATGTAACTTTTCTAGTGGGTCTGGTACATGCCTGTCTACATCTAGCTTCCATTTATTTATGCAATCAGAAGCAGATCAGAAAATACCTTAAATGGGCCCTTTCATGCTTCAATAAATTGATTTTTTCAATCCATCAGAGATCTTTTTAACCATTTACAGGCAAATGTTTTCATTGAGGTGAAGTATAACCAAATATGAAAGGATTGCAAATTAAAATACAAAATTACAGAAATATCACTGATCTTGTTTGAAGATTATTTAACATTATTTATTTACCAAAAAAATACCAACTAATAGCTGGGCGTTTAGTTCCAAAAACTTAACAGACCAGGTGTTTATTTGAGACTAGGCGGCAATTTGGGGCAGGCGATTCATTCATTCCTCACAAAAATCTTGCTCAGCCAAACTAGGAAAATATTGTACTCAAATACTTTTAACCAGTATGACTATAATTTAGGCTACTTTAATTTAGGAGTTTCCCCCATTTGAAAGCGTTTATGGAAATTAGTCATGTGGGTTTAAGTTTTGTTTGTGTAGAGACGACACGAGCATCAGTCCTGCGTCCTGTTTTTGCAGCACGACTTCTGTCTTCAGCACGAACATTAGACTCCTTTATTTGGAACTGGCGGTTATTTATCAAAATATACAGCTGCACCCAGTGTTTAAAGAGCCCAGCGGTTAATTGAAACCCGGGTCTTATTTGGTATTTTATGGTATCCTCTAATTTAGCAAATTTGCAAAACGAAAATTTTGCCATCTTATACAATGTCACCCACTTCTACAGATCTTGTTTTCATTTGGTACTTTGTCTAAAAAAGAAAGCCCATCGCTCTTACTTGATGACTTGAGTTCTTTTCCCAAACAAAAAAACGCTCCTTGCACCTTGTGATGTCATGTGTTAATACAGGAAGTGCCCCACTGTGTTTTTAAATTTCATACACCTTCACTAGAATCATTTGGATGATTTCAGTTCTGTAAGTGCCAATCTCTACTGAACTAAAGTTAAAAAAGTAGATGTTAAAAACTACCGCTTCATGACATCACAAAGTGGAACAGAGCATTTATGACAAATTGCCCCATGTCAGCGTAGGTTAGCAGGTGCATGGTGTACCAGACAAGTCCCACAGCGCAGAAAATATTGAAAAATATATAAACATAAGTTACTTTTCCTTCCAGAGTGACTCAAAAACACATTTAAATAAAAGTAAAATAGCTCCTCTGCTTTATCATCCTCTCCAAACATTCTTCATTGCTAATTGTGTCATTGTTATGTTGTGGGTGACTATCTTTTAAAAGGAGAATGGGCCCACATGACTGCAGTAAAACGCGCTGTATCCACTAAAGTTGGTGTAACACTGACAGCACAGCGGCGCACAGCTCTGCTTCATCCTTTTGATATTTTTTTGGCTCTTGTCACGGCGTTTGGGAAAATCTAGGCTAAGACTTTAAAAATAACTTATACTCTGCTTGCATGGTTATACCTCTGGGAGATAAACTGATCCATAGAAGCGGAAACAGTATTTTCAATAAGAGTGTATTTTTTTAACATATTCATTTCAATATGATTTGCTTATATTTCCCTTCTTGCTTACTTATTATTGGAGGTATCAACGCAACATTTCATATAAATAGTCGCGCGGTTTTAGTTACGGACATTAAATAAAACAAATTGTATTCCACGGACATAAAAGTTGTCAAAAACAGCATACCGCAAATAATACTTTTATTTTATGCAAATTGGATTTTAAAAAATGCTAATGTAATTCTAGCTAAACAAAGAACTGTGCAAGCTGGTCCCAAATATACCTTCTTTTTCTCACACAGTTGTAATAAGATGGACTGTTGACGTTGTTACAGTAAACAGCAGCACAAGTCGCTGCCAACTCAACTCAATCTGTGAAGCTCCAATTATTTATAATTAGTGTGTCGCCTGTGCCCCAGGTCACGGTGACAATGGTAATTACAAAGCTCATTTTAAAAGAAACTACTGTCTGCAGCTGCTGTACTGTTTAAAGTCGGGCCGTTTGGTGTCAGAGAGGCTGTGGTATATCGAAGTTTATATTCCAGTTGTGGAGGTGGAGGAAGTAAAAACTGCAGAGTATGTGGTAATTATGCAAGCAAAAGTATCTAAAGTTTGTTAAGATTTTCAAAAATGATGCATCATACAGTTTTCTCATCTCTGCTACAAAAATTTTGACCAGCCAATACCAGGGCAGGGACTCAAAACAGAGATTTGGGTCCTTAAAAAGTGCAGTATTCAACTTGCACTTGCACTTGAACTCATGGCGGATCGGTACTTTTTTCTTTTTCAATAAAACTGAAATTTGCCACCTGGAAGTCAAATTTTCAATAAGACTGAATAATAGATCTCCAAAGCATTGTCCAGATCACGACCATTTGGAACCGTTTCTGCCATAAATACAAGGTGAATGCCTTTAATGCCGTACTGTAGAACATTCTCAGCAAATGGTCAATGGTCACGTTTTTATATAGAGCTTTTCCACCTTCAGGGCCCTCAAAGCGCTTTTCATCAAGGAACCATTCACCCATTCACACACATTCATAAATCAGTGGACGCAGACACAGGGGACGAGATGGGTTAAGTGTCTTGCCCAAGGACACAATGAGAGCACTCATCTGTGGGAGCTGAAATGAAATAGACACACACATACACTGAAATTATAACAGTATTGAATTACCTCTTGTCCTTCATAGCATATTTGTATTTAATATATTAGAAAGTAGACTAAAACATACATTTAACACTAGTTTGTCCGTTCTTTCGTTTCTGCTGTAAAAAAGAATTTCCAATCATAGCCATAATTCACTGCAAAAAAACATAATTATGTGTCATCAGGGAATAAACAACATGGTTAAATGTTGTAGCCCGTCAAAGCTAATGTCTTTAAACATATCACTGTTGAGCTTTTAAATATAAATTCTGGTTTAAAGCACAGAAGAAGCAGTCCTGTTGTAGCCCACAAGCGTGATCTCACACCCACCCGCAAACAAGGCCTCAATAATTCACAAGCTGGGGCCACTGAAACACATATGAAATATTCATGACATAACAACTTTAGAGATTCATGCAATTAACTTGACTGTGATCAAGCCTCTGTGTGCGCTGCAGGGTGATCATTTGCTCTATAGAAAATATAAAAGTGTTAAAAAAGTCATTTGTTTAGAAAATCCTCTGGAACATTGCCTAAAGTATTTCTGCTGCTTAAACATTCTGTGGTGTTTGCAATGCATGCATAGGCCTTGCACAATAACACATTTTGAAGCATGATATTTTGCTGCAGAGAAATATTGCTATAAATGATCGTATTGAAACTACTTTATGACACTGACACAAAGCAGGATAAGGTACACTTAACCTAACCTTATATAATGTAGATACAGTTATATATAGGCTAAGTATAACCGTGTTGAATTACCTCTTGATTGAGCCATAGGAAAACTTGACAAACAATTTTCTGATTGCTAAACAATAGGGGTATAGCGGTACATGTATTTGTGCCAAACCGTTTCAGTACAGGTTGTTTGGTTTGGTGCAGGGCTGGGCAGGGAGTGAGTTTGCGCAATTTGTGTCGACTTAGGTTGACAAAATGCCACTCTGAATAAAAGGGCCGATTTTGTCAAATAGGGTGTCAAATTTCATTCAAGCTCCCCTGCACTACATGGCAGCCATATAATACTACATCCCCGACTCATTTCGTCAGGCTTCTATACAAAAGAGTCGAGTTAGAGCGCGTTGAATTATTGCGAGTGAAACAGAGAATCCAGGTGAAAGAAGCTGTAAGCTGCACCTCGCCGCGGCCCCGGGAAGCAGCGAGGTTCAGGCGGCGGCGCACTTAGTGCCGGCCTGTAGGATCAGCCACGCTGTCTCAGCCCCAGGGTGCTCCAGGAGCGACTGTTGACTAAACCAGGACTGAACCAGGTTTGAACCAGGAATGAACCAGAACTGAACCAGGAATGAACCAGAACTGAACCAGGACTGAACCAGGTCTAAACCAGGACTGAACCAGGTCTAAACCAGGACTGAACCAGGACTGAACCAGGTCTAAACCAGGACTGAACCAGGAATGAACCAGATCTGAACCAGGTCTAAATTATCATTATAATTATAAGAGTTATAATGATTATTAGTTCTTATTATTAGTAATTTTCACAGTTTGTTTACCATTTACCATTCCCCTGAGCATTCAGTATTGTGCTGTATTGTAGTGTACACAAGGTGAGGGGCCTTTTGGGGGGAAAGAAGTGCTGCATTTTATCATTGAAATGTGACATTTTTGCATTTTGTTCCCATAATGAACTGCACCATGTCCTCAAAACCGAGGTACGTACCAAACTGTGATTTTTGTGTACCGTTACACCCCTACTAAACAATAGTCTATATGACTTAATCCAAACATTGTGTTAAAGCTTGGATACTTCACTTTATTCTTTTAAATGAGTTTAGTTTTCTTTCTCCCATAGAGTATATTAAAAGCAGCACTTTGTGTCAAATGCAAATTCGAAAGAGTCCAGGAGCCACATGTAGACCTACACAGTGGTGGTCTTCAAAAATATTACGCCCCAGAATCCATGAATGAACAAAAACGCCCCCAAAAGGTTTCCAAGAGCTCAATACAAGTTAGCTGGATTTCCTATGAACTCCTACCTAGAAACTCCTATGAGCAAAACCCAATCACTTTTACTGATGCATTGTGGTACATTCTGAACTTACTATTTCTTATTTTGCAGATATGACAAAATTCCAAATGGGTTCTGCTTTGTCAGGACATTCAAGCAGAGCCTTTGTGAAACTTACAATAACAAACATCTTGAATCTTTTTCCATCTTTCAAATCGCAGAAGAGCACTAAACGCCATACGAGGGATAGCGATCTGCTTGAAGTCTCTACCCATTTGGCTCAGGCCCTCTCACCACTGAATCATTTTGTCAGGGTGTATTCGTGAGTCATCTTACTGTAAACGCTGCGGTTTGTTCCCTCGCTCTCGGTGATGTTCAAAATAAAGCGTCTTGGTGCGGCGTCTTGCTGTGCCGCGCAAATTGGTCTGACAGTTCGACATCATGCACATGCTCCGCTCTTGTTATTACAGTGTGAATGACAGAGGGGGAAGAGAGAGGGTCCTCGATTTGAGATACAAGAAGTTAGGAGCAACGCTAGTACAAACAACTCTACTAGGGCAAACAACAAAGTATCCTGTCTAATCATGTAAAAAACATCAGACCCTGTAGTTAAGACCGCCTTATCTCTGTGTAATCCCACGTCTAGGTAGGTTCTATAGTGGTCCATGAGCGTATACTAGTCTATGTGGTCTTATAATTGTTCTGATACAGCTCAAGATCATTGTAAATCTATTCAGGAAAGGTTCATTTCTGCCCTGTGAATGTGACTTTTTAGTACTGATATCTGTTCAAATGAGCATCTAGTTTTGATACTAGTTTTATTATTAATTAGTATCTGATTTTCGATACTTTTGACAACCCTAATGCATGGGATACTTTGATTAGTTTAGCTGTTCAGATTTCCGTCCTCTCTCAAATGTCAATTCTCTTGGATGTGTTGAAAATGTGAACAGAATGTACAGAATGCAACTATCAAAACATAACTGGCAAACGCTTGAAAAATAGCAATTAGGCTTTTTCTCCTCCATGCTTTGACTGTACGTCATTGAATAAAAAAAAGAAAAAAAGACAGGGAAAATACATCCTTATGGTGTACAAGTCATCCTTTGAGCGCTATCCAAAAGAATACAAGCTGGCATCCACTTCTCTGAAAGATACAAGTGTGTTAATTGTCCTGTTACTTGGAGAGTCCCGCCAAGAATATATTTGCTTTACTAGAACTGTTGTATCATAAAATAATCTTGGCACAAAGACTTGCAACAAAGAAATTATGTAAGTAAAATATTCGGCCAATTAATTTGAATAAGAAATCTATTTATATCTTCAAATTATTATGTGATGTCAAGCTGTGAAACTGCATCGCAGCTATGGAGGTTCCTGTGTGTACTTCCTATAGTTTTCAACATATTGCCTCACAGTTAGGAAGTGATGATTGCGATGATGATATATTATTACAATATTTTCGCACAAAAGATCATAAATTAAACTTGAAAAAAGGCCCGTAATATCTGCAATTTACTAGCTTTATTATTGACAAAATACTTGAGACAATTTAGCATTTCTACAGAACCATTGCAGTATTAGTTGCTGTAATATCTCCCAGCTCAGCAGCAGAACCATCAGCCTCCCCAGTCTCTCCATTTCCTCCTCTTCAACACCACCAGTATAGCGATTCTTCGATCATTATTTTAGGTGTATGGGGTTTAAAACACAGTGGAGCACCTCCTGAATACCCACATGACATCACAAGGTGGAACAAGGTGGAGTGTCTGCCTGAATATGCAGGATTTGACATACATGAAAGAAACAAAACCCACCAGGTACATTTTGTATAAGAAAACATCATCATAGCAAAGATCAGAAAATAGCGGAATATAGGCCTTTTTTTCTGATTTATGCACCAAGGGCCAACAAATATTTCACTGATTCTCATGTGTTTACAACTCTTCTTTTGTACACTTTTATTTATATTTAAGCTTCAAATTCCTTGGGTGTTTCGTAAGCATTTTCAGAGGACTACATACCCCAGTCAAGTTGAGGTCACCTTTGGCTAGAAGTCCAAAAGCCCTGGACCCCTGCAGGGCTGTAAAACCTTCAGACAGCTTCATATATAAGCTCATACCAAGGTGACGTACAAAGAAAATAGAGCTCTAGCTTCCCGAGCACACTCACATTACAGAATTATCTCAGTGAACAGTTGCCATATGTCTGAGAACCTAAATGTCCAATTACCTGTGGCCCTATATATGGCATTGTCAGAGCAGAGTCGCCAAACTGTGTCTTCAAAATGGTAGTACTCAAGCAGAAGTACAAAAAAGTGATTGTAAGAGTATCTGGCTGGACTTAACATCTGTTCAAATTGTAAAGACAAAACAAAACACGCTGCATTATTTAAGAAAAATGTTGTCTTATCTTAAATAATGCAAAAAACAGGTATTTTCAAGAGAATAAACCACAAAAATAGAAAAGAAAAAAATCATGTCTGAAAAAGCTTTTGTCACTTGTAGACTTGAGAGTGGGAAAAGTACCGAAAGAACTATACTTGAGTAAAAATAATACATCAAGTAGGAGTATAACGTTGCTAGAAAACGACTCCAAAAATACAATGTTATCCCAAAGTTACTCAAGTAAATATAACTGTGTACTCCGCATTTATGTTTGTAGTTGATAATCTACCTTGTGCTGAGCTGGAGGGACCTTGCTTAGGGCAGTGTCAGTCATTTTACAAGTGCTGATCCCCTCCACTCCCTAAGCGGATTGGGGGGGTTGTGTTGACGTACTACGGAGCGTGCTCAGTGATAAGAGTGACCTCGATCGTCTCAATGCGAACTACAAACAACTCTGTCATTCTTCAAGACATAAGACAAGGCGTATACTTTTTACACAGATGCCCTCTCAACCTCCGGTCAATGCAACGCGATGATTTCTGCCGGAAGGAAGGAATGAGAACTACTGAAAAAGGTTGCGTTGATTATAGCTATAGTTGGGAGTATGACTGAAGCTTATTGACCAAAGGTTACCAGATTTGGATTTGCATAGAGATTCAATTAATACTACATAGTGACATGGCGACACGATGTAAACACTGTCAAAAAGTTTTCAGAAAACTCGGTAAAACTGTTGTACTGCTGTAATGTTATTTGAGAGACTTGTTTAACAGTAAAAATCATCTCACCTATTGGAATTCAAACTAAGGCCGTTCTTTCTGGTCAGATTATGTTACAATAAAGTTCAGATTAAAGTGTAACTGAGTAACAGAGTTGTGCCTACAATTAGAGCAAACCCACTGGGAATGTTGATGGAATCAGCTGCAAAGTATCGATTGGGTCAGAAGTATAGAGGCTATTTGTAAGACATTTCATAGTTTACGGTCAAAGAAAATAGCCTTAACGGTTGGTTCCATGGCAAAAGGAAGTCAAATTAAATGATGTAAAATCCTGGCACATTTGTCGGAAAAAACAACCTACCTCTGAAAAGAAATGGGGTCATACTTATCACCCATTACAACTCTATTCACAGACCCAAACCAAAACAAGGGAACTGGCAGATCAGAGTTAGATAATAGATAGTGGATGACTCATTAAGGCCATGAACAACTGTGTAAAATAAGACTCATCTGGCATTTCACAATTTTGGCTACTTCAATGCATTTAATAATGTTTTAGCAACTTTTTGTTTGCTTGCTCAAAATATGTTTGGGATGACACGTAAAGTCGATGGAGCTGGAAGCACCCCCATGAACACTTTCAATTTGGAACGCGGCGGCTAGCGGGTTAGCTGTGTCCATTACCGAGTCTACGGTCATACTAAATGAATCTAACTTTGCTTGGATAGCTTCTGAATGACCTCCCGTCCACAAAGTTTATAAGAGTCCAGATTCCCAAGAACCATTTTTGATTTATAAAGCCACTTCTGATTTCAAATGTACAAATAAGTGGCATGCTGAAATAATGCAATGCACTTAAATATTCAATAGCATGTTCCTTTGTGCTTGGTGAATATATTTAATTCAAACAACATATGGACGGGGAGGACTTTAGAATTCTCAACTATGCGTTCTCAAAGCAAGTGACACTAATAACGGCCTTGCACAAAAATGTCTGTCAACTCTGCATTCGACAGAAACGGAATAAATGCTTTACAAAGGAGCATGTCGGCTACTATGTGAATGCGGCCAACAACATCTAATTTGTTCAATTTCCAACCCAGAGAGGGTACCAATTTGTTCAACCAGTAGAGTACTTTCCAATTTGACCGAAATTACATCAAAGTCAATGTAGGAAAACATACACTGCAAAAAATGAATATCTAGAGGAGCTAAAATGACATAAATTAAGGATATTAATCTTAAATCTAGTAGTTTATGCCATTTTCTTTTAGCTTTTCACCATGTAATCACGTTAGCTCATCAAAAAACATGCCTGACGAGGTTTTCGATGTCATCCACCCACAGTTCAAAAATTTAGTGATCTCCCTATTCAAACCATCACTTAATTACCTGCAAGATTCTGTCCAATGCTCAGCCCACAATCCCATCCACGCTCCCACATGAGAATTAGCCATAAATGTAGAAAAAAGGACGTTACAAAACAGTACAACTTCACAAACCTGTAGTGAAGTGCAGCATGGAAATAAATGGAAGGTGTCAAAATATATTTAAGCAAGGTAAACATTATTTTTTTGGACTGTAGCTCAATTGACTTGTTTCCAGTAAAAATACTACAAACTACTCACATCCAGATTATATTTTAATTCTGAGTAATTCTTTTTTTTCTTATCCTCTTTTTAATTGTTCTGTTTTTGCACTCCTAACGCATGTAAACAATGAGCAAATTGCAAATGGACAAAATTCATTGATTTTCTGCGTGACAACTGATTCATCCTTGTGCATTATCTAAATAAATGAATCACTAAAATAACGGCGAGATGAGCGCTAACATCTTTAGCAATAGCTCCTGACTTGACATATATATTTTCTTTATATGAATAATTAATGCGCTGTGGTTGCATCCTATTTTTTCTTGGCTTGCTGTGCTGAATTTCAATAAGCGCACATTTCCGTGAATGAATAGACCAGTGCACAATAGCAACCGGCATTTAATATTTTGCGTCTGAATGATTGTATTATGAAATCATCTTTATCCTGTTTTGATTAAATCTATATCTTAGTTGTGAAAGATGTACAAAGATGTCCGTTATTCTCCTGCTGACTATAAACATCGGCATGATCAAAACATAAAAAAATTTAATTCCAGTAATGTTAGTTTAGTTTTGTGTGACAAGTTAACCAGATAAATTGCTTGGGTATTGCATATGCTTGTGTCCTTGATGGGCCTAGCTTGCGTTAGTCTGTGTTGATTGATAGCGACGGATGCTAATTCTATGGCAAATGATGCTATTATTCAGAAGCTCAAATTGAATTACTTCATGCATTGGCTCTACTTAACATTTTCCCCGTGGAGACTTTAGTCAACCGCTGTAATCTTCCCCGAGTAACTCACCAGTCCCGTTTGTCACGCCAGTTCCGTCGACTCTCCGTCAACGTAGCGTGGGACCCCCGCTGGAATGGAAAAAGCAGAGTATAAATCACCTGAGATATGGTCGATACAGTCATGCATAAGAACAATTAGGTAAATAACGTTATCCCATTGTGGTCATTGCAGAGCGGCGGGCGATTAATTAGTAAAGCGGAGGATGTCAATTTATTGGGGGTGGTTCCGCTTAATTAGAAAGATTGATTTTACAGTGAAAATAAGCGAAATCAGCGCTTTTAGGCATTTGTTTGAGCAGGTTTACAGTGAAAAGGTCTCAAATATCTCTCAAGTATCAGAATATTATTGGAATTATCTATAATAAAATGAAGTTACAGAAAATCTTCTGATTCAGTAGTCGTTAAAATACTGTCAAACGTTCACCTCTAGACAAACAGTTATCATTCTAATCAATTTGTAGTGTTTTGTGATGTAAGTTTAATGGCAAAAACTACAAAATTTTGAATAATTGTACAGCCCTACCCAATGGCTTGTATTTCTTGCCAAATTAGACAATCCTATTCATTTTAATTAAAGGTGCAATATGTAACTTTTCTGGTAGAGGGTCCGCCAGCTGCCTCTCCGCAGATCTGACCTGTTAAAAGGCTTTGCGGCGTCAACTACTCGTCTTAATGGACACAGCTGAACACGAATGCCATGCTGTGGAATATTCCTGGCTAATTAATGAGATCTCTTGCGTCTCAGAGGGTGCAACTATGAATAAAACAACCTTTGAGAATCACTGCTCTACCTCATGGGATCCAATTTGCCAATGTATGTTTTCACTGTCACTGTGCTAGCTGCTTTTTCAAATGCCTTTATTTGTCTAATTTACTGATATTGAGGGGCCCATATTACAGTTTTTTTTCTGATCTGTGTTATAATGTAGTTTCCTCATCACAAACATGTCTGACTAGAATCATTTGGATCATTTCAGACCTGGGATTGCCAGTTTTTACTGGACTAAAGGTAAATGGTAAAAGGCAGATTAAGTCGAAAACTACCACTTTCTAACATCACAAGGTGGATTTTCAGCGTTGGAGATGTAAACAGACTAATAGCAAACTGCCCCCGCGACCCAGCTGGATTAAGCGGGAGAAGATGGATGGATGAATGAAACAAAACACAACACCAGCTACGTTCTTAAGGAGGAAACAATATTCTAACATGGTTTAAAGGTCACAACAGTCAACTTCATGTAAGGTTGGACTTTAAATTGTGCTTGTTCTCCAGTACATTACATGCAGACAATCAATGGTGTTATATAGTGGTGTATAGGTTCCCATCAGCTATAGCCTCCAGCTCCTTCTGTGCTCCACTTATGTGACTGAGTAAGAACCAGCAGTTCAAATTGCCAAGTAGTGTTTGCATTAACCAGCTTTCTCGCTTAAGGCACAGAGAACATTCACAGTGGAAAAAGCGTCCAGCGGAGAGTGTGGATGGCAACGCTCGCTCCTCCATCTTTGCCAGAATCTGAATTAGCGGGGTAGCGGTGCAAAGTTTGAACAGGAACACCAGAGCACAAAGCCTGCACTCAAAAAGACAATAATACATGCGAGGATAAGGCGACGGCAGTGCTACAGTGTATAATATATCTGTTACAAGAAGGGCCTGTTCTTGAACACCAAAAATAGTGGCTCTAACAATGACCATATGGTTTTGTCATTGGTACAAAAGTAATGATTTTGCAAGGAGCTTTGAATGGAAATAGTGAGAAGTACTAGATGTGCGGTTTATTGAGTATCAGTAGATGGACACACACTCAGCTTTCAACTCATGTTAAGATAATAATACGGTTATATTGCGCTTTTCAAGTAAAACGCGTACATTATCCTGTGCGTTTGTGGGTGAACACTCTGCCGCTAACAAACCGATGCTCAAGCAATAGCGGTAAATAATCATAATAATTATAAACCTTTCTTTTTTAAAGCAGGGCTAGTGGTATAATGCAGTTTTCTTGTGTAATGTATTTTATTATACTGTCGCTTCTTTTATCACCTACTGAATTAAGATTTGGGGCAATTATTATTTAAACTTTCAAATCCTTAAAGTGTATTATTTAGTGGACTTTTGCACATTGATTTGTTTAAAATTATTGCAGAATATGTTCAAAATCCAAGACAATATAAGCTCAAAGGGACAGTCATGTTAATGAAAAAGAAAATCCGAACAAATACTATGAAATTTTGTATATCTGTTAATGGGGTAGATCTTTGGAACAGTTTTAAAGATGGATTTAAAGCAGACCTGTATTTAAAGTGATTTGTGCATTTGTTTAAACCATCTTTAATTGCTTATTTTCAAGATATTTCCATATTGCCAAACAACCCCCGCTTTCACCCACTGCTTCATTATTGAATTTAATTTTCTTTTGGCAGAATTGTATCGTTATTTTAGTACAAATGAACAGAATAATGTTTGTAGATGAATATTGCATTTAAAATTTGTTAATTATAACAATGATCCATGGGGGTGCCATATAGCAATACAGTATAGCAGACACAAGCCGAATAGGTCTTTTTAAAATGATGTACCACCATCACTAAAAAGATTAAATATGGGCAGATACAAGAATTCTGAGTTTTAGGTTAGTTTTATGCTATAGTAAATTGAAACTGGTTCCAAAATGATGCT
This sequence comes from Odontamblyopus lacepedii, assembly GCA_034769755.1. Lineage (NCBI taxonomy): Eukaryota > Metazoa > Chordata > Actinopteri > Gobiiformes > Gobiidae > Odontamblyopus > Odontamblyopus lacepedii. The sequence goes on from CM068366.1 coordinate 14,515,268, forward strand.
ATGAAACAAAGCTATAAAAGGGTAGGCGTAATAAGCTAAGTGGTTCTTGTGCAACTTTATATTTAGAGCTTGGTGGTAGATTTTGATTTAAAAGGACACTTTAATAAAAAACCCAAAGATTCTGTGTGTTGCCTGGACTAAACCCACTGACAAGGCCTTTACTATTGCTATTTACTGTCAGCTCACTTTATCTCGGTTTCAAAGTGGAGAGGCTGGTGTCACGCTGAACCTACGGGGCATATTTGGTTTTAAAGTGTCTGAGAGGAGCAAGGACAGAGAAATATAAGCGCACATAGAAGCAGCCGTCCCGTGGTGAGGGGAGCCCTGTCAGGATAGCCCCATAGAAGAGACAGCATTTTTATTGCCTTGTGTCTCCAATGTTCACTCTCTTTCACGCACTATTCTTTCATCTCAGGTAGACCTCTGAGTTTTTTATGAAGTCTCCAGTCCGGGTTGATGCAATACAAATAGACTTGACAGTATTACCTTTTCTGACTGGAGAGTTAGACGGAGAGCTGTGGATGGAATGCTGTCGAAAATGAATGAAGTGAAAGGTGGTTTTGGAAGTTCAGCCCAAAGTGAAAGCTAGATTAAGAAATATTAAGGAACCAGGTAACATGATAAACAAATAAAATAAAAAGCAAATATTATCTTTATCTGTTTGTGGGTGGGATAGGAAAGATTTTGTATTAGCCACAGATCGTTTAATAATCTCAAGGCTTAATGTTTTACCTACATAGTTGACATTAAAAGGGGCTGTACCTGATTTTGAACCATGAGGGAAGAAGAAGCCACCCCCTTCTGTCACTTTTATATTGAGCCATGACAGAGAAACCATTGTCTGGGATAATCACTGCCATTTTTTGTAAAGTTCACCTCCAGTTGCTTCTGCCAACAAAATCCCTTTAAAAATGTATTATTATGTAGTAGAAGTAGACTGATATATTGGTTGGTTTATATATCGGGACAATTTTTGCACTTTTTAGCGAATCAGCTATTGCCCTTAAATGTCCAGGAAAAATTATGTTTTGCCTGACCTGCTGTCTAAAGAGTACACCCAAAGCTTTAGGTGAACACGCGTGAAGAGGCAACTGCACAAAATGTTACTGCACAGCTCTCTTAAAAAATGTGGCAAAAAAGGGGGCTTAAAAGAGGGGGCTAAAAAAGTTAATGGCAAATTTAAATCACGGAATTTGTGGAAAATAACTCGGTCCAAAAATATCGGCGGAGCTTTTTGACCATCATTTTCTCTGGATTTTTTACTATCAATATCGGCATTGGCCATGATAAAAACAAAACAAAACAAAACCATATCAATCAGTCATTATTATGTAATTGGTGGTCTGGAGTAGTGTTTTTTCTGAACAAGAAGAAATAAGTAAGATAGTTAATTGCATATTATGTGAAAAATAACTGGTAATTTATGGTAATTAATTGTGTTGATTGTGTAAGTTCAAAAATCATATCAAATGTTCGACATCCAAGGAGCAACGAACCCAGGCGGAAAGATGGAAAAGTAAAAATAAGATTTAAAAACACAGCCCCCCCCATGATGCATTCACTGTGCAAGACATGTCAAAAAATATCTTCTCCATCACTGTCTGTCTGTCTGACTGGATCCCAACGCTGGGACAAGCAGGTGAGATAAGGTAGACTCCACTTTCATAACAATGTTTGTCATAATGAAATCAGGAAAGTGCAATCGTAAAATTAAACAACAATTACAACAGTGGGCAAGTAGTGGACCGTCTTTGCAGAATGTGAAGAGTTAAAATCAGATTAAAAACATTCAGTGCCGTTTAAAGAGAGCTAAAAGGGGTTTTTGTTGCATATTTAATTTGGTTTGTTTTGCTGCCATCAATAGATTGCCAGAGATGTTATCAAAAAGTCATTACCAACAAGATCAGGGATTAGGCAAAACAAATTAAAGCAAGAAGCCAGCTACAAATGATGCGATAACTGCATAAACGATAGCTCTTTTCAACGGACAACATAACAGCAAGAAAAGAAAACATTTCAGATCTAGTGGAACATTCTTTTGTCTTTCTGTACAAAATATTATAAATTCTAAATATTTACAATTCAAAATCATATAAATTCAAAGTATATTTTAATTAAAGGTGCAATATGCAACTTGTGTACAGGGTTCACCACCTGTTTGTCCCCATGGAAATATTATTGCTTTGCTTAAAATGTTCCAAAGTACAGCATTAAACACAGCTGTCATGGGTTTTTGGTCACTTTGAAACACATGCCTAGTGAATAGAATCATCTCTCTATAGGCCTGGAGCTAACTGGCCATCTGCATGAAAAAGTGTAATGCCAAACTGTGGAACATTCCAGGCAAAGTCTCAATGGAGACAAGCGGGAGACTGACTTCCACCAGAAAAGTGTCATAGCGCGCCTTTTGATAAATTGAAATTAATTTGCGAAAACATTTCATATTTTTGTAAGGCATTTCATACCGTTGAGTCTGAGGATTTTTGAAGAGTTTTTAATATTGTGAGATGAAGGCTTCTCTTTTGTTCCACTATTTGACAATTTCCACGTGACCTTCTTTGCGCATAGCTTATCTTCAAACATCTTGCTCTTTACTTTTATTTCATTCTACATTGTGTTGCAGTTACAAAGATACTACTTCTTATTTGTCGTGCTATGTAGATTCTTTGCAGACTGTACAGCAAACTATTCCATGGCTCAAAAGATAATTTAAGCCTTTCTTGTCGCGGCTTTAGATTTCACTTTCTTTTATTTCAAATCAGTGCTTTGTTTTGGAGGACTTTGTATCTTTTTTAGAGCCTGTTGTGATATTTCTGTCAGGCTAGACACAAGTGAAGTTTGTTTTGACAAGTGCGCCCGTCATAACTGGTCAGGTGTACACGGGCAGGATTCTAACTTTTACTTCAAAAGCAAAGGTTATTTCTTACCCTAACTTTTGAGAGACTGATTGAACACGTCACATTTTTTAAGGGGTTTTTCCATGTCACGCATTTAACAGCTCCAGATGACGGTATAGTCAGTGGGAACTGTGGGATTGTTGAGGTGGTAGTAGTACTAAGGGAGCCTGGTAGAATGATCTCTCTGTACTTTTTATACAGATTGATGTCAGTTTGGTCCCCTCGCCCTCTGTCGCACCTCAAGTCCTCAAGTCAAACATGGTCATGCAGCCAGATTATTTTTTTTTCAGTGACGCAGGTGAAATGAAGGAACTCATTGGTCACATATCATTTGCAAATTTATCTCGCCTCAGATTTTACAGCAACGGTTTTCCCTGTGATGTTTTGTTCCTTTATTCATACCGACGCAAATGGACCATGCATGTCCCTGATTGGCTAATCCACCTGTCACTGACACCCCGAAAACAGATTTACCAATGACCAAACACACATCCTTCTAAAGTACTTAAGTGTGTATTGTGGATCCCAGGCAAGTACTAAGGAGTTGCGTGCATTACAGTTCTTGGTGTGGTTTAATTTAGAGACCTGGTTTAGTCCCTATTTTGATCTTGAATCCTTAGCCTATGGGCAAGCAGATTAAGAATAAAATATGTAATTTTGTATAGTGACTAATTAGATTTGGATTTAAAACAATTTTAAAATAGAAGAAATTGATTTTTTTTTTTTTAAATCAACAAATTCCTTTTGACACCATGGAGACAGAATATTTTGTTCTCTGTATACAAAGGACTTTATCCATTGTAATTTGATTTTATGACTTTCAAATTGCCATCTTGTAAAGCCTAATTACTACTGTGGCTAAAGTGATTCCAGCTAAGATAATATCCATTCCGACAGAACAAGCTTTTTGTGGATTCCAAGTCCAACTTCCAATGAAAATCCTCCTTTCCCTCTTGTTAGCGCTGCAGTCTTGTAGCTTCAGCTCACTTGACAGAGCACCCTAGGACTGAAAATTGATCTATGTTAAACCATTCTCCTTCCGTGCCTTTTGCTGCCGCCTTAATGGATATTTAATGGGCATTTGGAGAGCTCCAGAAGAAGGTTGTACTGGTCCTGCATGAGCGACACGGAGCAGATGGCATCACAGGCAGCAAAAAAGCTCCAAATCAAAGCGTTTATTGATCCAGCGGCTTAATTAAACAAGACTGAGTGTCTCTGTTCCGGCCGTGCAGCGTCAGTCTAGAAAGGGGCTTAAAAGACAGCAAGAACACAAGCTCTAATGCGTAAGTAACCTGGAGATAATGCACCCTTTGAAGACTCGTCCGTGAACCATTCAAAGGCTATAGCATGTGTGCTGTAGGTCTGTATAGGGGACAGAGCATGCTTTTCACTCATGTATATGCTTTGAATTCTGTGTTCCAGTTAATGGGATTTGCAAATGAAGAGGCGACGAGGAAACTAGAAGCCTGTACCTCATAGCGTTAAAGAAAGAAACAACAGGCTTTTTCTGTTCGAATGGGAAAAGGATCATTCTTTTTTGTAGCTTTAAAGGCTAGGTGGGCTATGGGGTATGAGAGAAAGTTCTTCATTGTTCTTGGTCTGAGAAGTTGATGCTGGTTTGCGTTCAACGTCTGGAATCTGATGGGAAATGAACCTTTGAATCTTTGAGTGTGGCAAGTATGTTTGTGCTTGGATACCTGAGAAAACTATGGTCTTGAGTGGAACTGCATGAACAAATGGGCAATAAACTCCAGTTCCATACAGCAATATAAATTTGTTGTTAATATATTTCTATTTTTTCCCATGGGCTGTGATGTTCTTTGTTCCCTCAATTTAGGTGCAAGGTTCATCTGCTTAGCGTCACCAGGGAGAAGTTATTGACAGTTCAGCAGTATGGCATTAAATGTATCTGAAGCGTGCATTCATTACAGGTGTTGCCTGAGCTGGTGGCATCAGCTGCTCGTCTCCATGGAGATAGGCAAGTTTAATGAACATTCTAGGCAAAGCCGAGAAGCAGGTGTGAACAATTCAATCTCCCTTATTTTGTATGAGTTTCTTTAGTATCCTGCAATTAAATGAAACCGAACTGTTTAAAAACTTATAAGCATTGTCTTGGATAGAAAAATGTTGCAATCAGCATGTGTAAATTCTAGTTAAAGGGGCATTATGTAACTTCAGTTCGGTTGGGGGTCAATCACCTTCTCATTTGTCATTGCTCTGCTTTGTATGTTGCCCAATATGACATTAAACATCTCTACCTTAAATGTATTCACTTACAGGTGGTTTTATTGCTCAAAAATACCTAGAAAAACAGGCATTCTGATCTTGAGCAGGGCTGTCTCTCCACTGATCTGACGAGTAACTTGGCCTTGTTTGGTCTTCATGATGATAGAAAGGTTTAATAGTATACTGTGAAAAATTTCAGACAAAACAATAACATCTCCATAGATAAAACCAGGTGGCGGACGCTCCACTGGAAAAGTTATACAATGCACCTTTATAACAACTATTATGACATACCTGACTTGAAAACTCCCGCCACACTCCACAGATGTACAGACCATAGGGTTATGTTTAAACGCACTTTTGTGGCGTGATCAGTAAACGGGTAGCCACCTGACACGTACCCCCTGCCGCTCCGTGTGGGCCTGTCTGTGGGAGACTGATGGGCACTGGCAGCCGGCCGTTTGGGGAGGGGTCCTTCTGTTCCAGCACGCAGCCACCATCCATCTCCATTATGCACATCCACATGCCACTGGGCCGGGGGACAACTCCGCCGAGGATGACCAGGGGTGGGGAGGCGGCGGGTGGTGGTGATGGTGGGTGGGTGCGGCGGTTGAAGGAAGGGCGGGGGCAGTTGTCTTAGCTCTGGCTCCTCGCAGTGGCGTATACATGTCTCCATTGTGCAGACGTCTGACGGGAAGAGAAGAGAGCTGTCAGCTGTGAAGAAAGCAAGACTTGATGTGGATTTATTTCTCAGGCCTGCACTCCTGTCACCTCCGCACACAAACATTTTATTGATTTATTCTTTATCTGCTGTAGACTGCATATTATGTTATTCACACATAGCAGGGCGCGGAGATCTGACGTGACCCGCAGTGCACTGACAGCTGTGCAACAAGAAAAGAGCACAGAAATAAAGATTAAGTTGACCTACTATGTTCAAGACAAATTTGCCCTTTCCCATCATAAGCACATTGTTGTTTTTGCGTTTATGGAATATAATCTCAACCTCCCAACATCAGTATTTGGATTTTTTTTCTATTGTGCTTGTGTCATCACAACAAAGAGTCAAAATCTCATCAATATGCAGTAATAATGCAAGGTACCAGTGATAATAAAGTGCCTTTGTGTATAAAAATCAGGTTATTTTGTTTAAAGTTCAGAGTATATCCAGATGTCTCTATTCTACTATACTTAACAACATAATTACTTTCTATATACTAGGTGACATGTAATTTGATAATAACATTGTGTGATATAATTAACTAAATGTGAATAACTATATAAAAAACTATTAGCCTAGCTTAATGCCTTCCACAATGGTTGCCTCATAATCTTCTGACATGATTGGCAATCTCCAATAAGAACTTTGACAGGAAAAACAAGTAGCCAGAGTGGAACACAGGAGATCAGATGCCTCCAGTGGTTGCTGCATGTTCAGAACAATATCTCAAAACACACTGATGAACTCCATGGGCAGACAAAACAAGGCCAACCAAAACCAACAAAACAACCATGGCAGTATCCACTAATAGGGCTTTTCAACGACACTACCGGCACGGAACAGCACAACACGGCACGCCACTACACGGTGAAGCTTTTCCATGCAGTCGTTACCACCTGGAAGTGGGTGGATTAGCGGGGTCGACACTGCTGTGATGTCATTTTTAGGCGACATTATTCGTGTCACACTGCGCTCAGTACAGTAAACACAACAATGGCACAACAATCTGCTCCGTTGTTTATCCTTCGTTGACGCGTCCGCTGTTGTCATGTTGTCGGCGGGTCATTATTTAAAGATCCTCGAGCTTCGTCGCGCGTATGACGACATTTCCTCTGACCAATCAGTGGACAGTGGAAAATCGTAACGGCTCCCAGGTCCAACACCCAGTGGAAAAGCAAACAAAGCGTGTCGTGCTGTGCCGTGCTAAACAGTGCCGGTGGAAAAGACCCATAATTAGTGAACTGAAGGACCTGAGCAGAGGCACAGTGTTACAGCTTTCAAGGTAAGTGCAGGAAACTCATTGTCAATCATTGTCAACCTGTTCGTGATTTTGACTACAGCTGAACTGTGAGCATTTCCCATAATGACAGAAACAAGTATCTGGTATAGTGGCCGGCAGATGGTTCAACATGGTTCTAGTGAAAGTATAACTGGACAAAAAGACTGTCACAAATTGTGGCTACTTCATGGTTTTCTTCCACTAAAATGGCTTTCAAAATGCATAGATAGAAAAGCAATATCAAATTTTCTTGAACTAAAAGAAATGACGGTAAGTATAGGCCCTTTGAGTGCTATAGTACGTGTAATTGGTAAAAATTGGGGCTTGAATCTGGTTGATGCTTTACAGTTCTCATCCAATAAAATGCCTTTTAAAGTGCATATAGATGTGCAATATCACATTTTCTTGAACTAAAAGAAATTACGGAAAGTACTGGACCTTTGAGTGCTATAGTAAGTGTAATTGGACAAAATTGGGGTTCACATCTGGTTGATGCTTTATGGTTCTTGTCCAATAAAATGCCTTTTAAAATGCGTAGGCTCTGTACAAATGGGCAATATCACTTTTTATTGAACGAGAAATAATGGCAGTGAGAGGGCCTTTCAAAATATGTAAAGAGATGGACAACATTAGATAAATAAGCGATACTAAACAAAGAGTGCCATAAGGTGTCTTCATCAGTATGCAGCAGATCTCCTCAATCTAAAGTGAAGCTAAACTCCACTTTGATCATTCCCCTGTTGGCGCACGGTGGTGGGGGCGATGGGGACGCTCTGTATACAGCTCAATGATTTCCATGATATGAATAAGCCCGGACATGAACGCCTGTCTGGGAGCGGGGTTGCCATAGGAACAGTGGCTGCGTGCCGGCTCCGATGTGGGAATTATCAATCACATCGATCAAGTTTAAGTGAACACGACTGGTTCAGGAAGAGTCCCGTCAAGCGAGAGTGTACAAGTTAGCGTACTCCAAGCTAGCGATATTACGTGGAGTCAATAACAAAAACAAAGTGCTACAAGAATTATCTGAAGTAGGAGCAACAAATTCCACCTTCTTTCTTCGAGAGACAGAGATCTCCCCCCAGACCCAGGTGAAAAGGGGAGATGTTAAAAGTAGATATGTGCCAGCTGCTGTGTAATCACTGGTTTAACCTCTCTATCAGCCATTAATCAAAGTCTACACCGTTCCACCAAGGCCGACCACAACCACCGCAGGTCTCAACAACAAGCTGTGTTGTGTGATTGCAAGGAAACTTAAAATACTATCCGCTACTCCCAGGACATTGGTGACAACACTGTATGCTGCAATAACATTCCAAAAAATGCTAAAATATCAACAACAGTGTTACAGTTTTACTGAGTACAATGAAAAAGGTTTAGCATGTATTTCAGAGCAAACTAAGCATTGAGGGAGTAGCAAAAACCAACAAGCTAAAAATAGTCGTAAATTGCTTTTAATTTTAGATTGTAATTTGGATTGGACGTGTAGGGAATATGAATATTGAAATTATGAAAATGAGTTTTGCAGCCCTGCTTATTACTACCCAATAAATAAAAAAATACATTATGTGCTTTACAGAATATTTATTGGTTAAGTGGTTCTACTGTAAACGATAACTGTATGGAGAATGTGTTAAAGTAGACAAATTGTGCTTGTGTCTGCTATATAGTTATAATCTATGACCCCCATGGATCATTTTGTTATAATTCACATTTTAAATCCCAATATTCATTTAAAACAACTTCATAAAAGAAAGTTTGTTGACTTCTATGTTGGAAAACTGTGGTGCATGATGTATGTACAGTATTAATACTGTTTCACGTTGTGTTGAAAAAAATTAAGGATTAAAAAAAAAAACCTCCAGTGTTCAATGTGAGAAGAGATAACAGATTCTTTTTCATTTGAACCAAAATGACTACACCACACTGAGAAAGAGAACAGAGTAAGCACAGTGAAGTGGGCGTTTGCCAGTGGCAGTGAAAATGGGGGTTGATCGGCAAAATGGTGTCTTGAAAACAAACGATTAAAGACTGCTCAAAAATGCAGGAATCACTCCAAGAACAACTTTGAGAGGGTAAATAAGGGGAAACAACTATAAATAACTATAAAAGCTTTAAAAAGTTGACATAAAAGGTCTGCTTTAAAAATATAAAATCATGAGTATTAAATAAGTTGTTAAAATGGAGTTTGCTGTATTAACTAATACTACTGGTGTTTGTACCATTTTACTCCAATAAATATCAAAATTTAATTAATTGTAGAGGTTAGCTTGACAGAAACAAGGTAGAGCTCCTGGATGTACATAATTGCTGGCATATTCTCCACTCCACTGATAATAACATCCCATTTACAGCACTCCAAGACCCATTTCCCCCTCAGTCATTTCTGATCTGCATCACCGCGTATTTTGGCCTTTTAGTCCAGAGCAGAAACTTATTTCAGATTTCAAGGAGCTAATATCTGGGTTCAAGAAGTGCGCCCTCACAAAAGCACGCCTTCTCGTAATCCAGTCAGGCCTCTCCAGTCATCATTTATGATTTAGTTTCATTAGGCCAGACACGGGTGTTGTGCAATTCATTTCCCCTCAATAAACTCCAAGATGTGGCTTCATAAAGTCGTAGGAAGTACAGGGAAAAGCACAGCTAGCTAACAGTTCACACTTGTTGTCATCACTCTGTCCTGCAGCTCACACCCCAAATGGTAGTAAACCACAAAGTGCATTAGTGAAATAACACCTCTAATACTTTTAACAATGTGACTTTATTTCTACGGCAACCCGCTGGTGGTTGTTAGTCGCACTTATCAAGTCGACTTCAAAAAGGTGTCGGGAGATGTGAGAGGAGCAGTCAGAGCCATTAGATAAAACAACACATTAGAACGGTTGTACTTGGCGTCAGTCTCGTCCGACTTCTCGTGAATGTGAGAGATAAGGTGGTTTTAGAGCTGACCGCTGCTGTTCAAGCTAACGGACGGCAGCTTAGATACTGCAATGCAAAAAAGTGCGTCGTTAGCAACACCTATAGATGTTGTCTTGGGAGGCTAGCAATGAAAAAATAAGAAAAACTACTATCAAGTTTGGTCATATGGGAAGAAAAGTAAGGGAAGGTTACACACATACACACACACAAAAAACAGGGATAAAGTTTATGACCGCCCTTGTTAGTTTTCGATAACCAATAAGTGATAACATAAAGCCAATAAAAGCTGTTTGTTTTGCTGCTTGTGTTTACTGAACTGGAAAACTAAGAAAACCTTCATCCTTACTATGAGCAGGCTTGCTTCTTTACAAAACTGACTCTTATTTGGCCTAGAGGACGGCCTCCTCCTGCGTGTTTCTATGGAAATGTTGCTCCTTTGGCTATAATCTTGCGCCGTATGGCATAAAACACATCTGTCTCCAACACAAATGTCCCAAAGCATGGTTCCAACTTTCTATGTCCATGGAAACATGCAGGCAAACTGCCTACTTCAGAATGTTACATAAAGTACCTTTAAATTTGATTTAATTTTACTCCATATATTTGATTATCTGTCTGAAGCCACCTGACTCCTGACTCTGACTCACATCTGACTCCTAATCAAATTTGTTGAATTGAAATACCTGAATGAATGAATGAACAATGAACAATGACAAGATCAATGTTTATGCTTAGTATGTGGTAGTACTAAAATCATAGCTTTTGAGCTCTTAGCTTTTACCAAGCCCTCTTATACAATTTGAGACCAGACGTCACAGAGGACACGAAAATATTTGAGTAAAATCATTAGCAGCTTTTAAAGTGCTGCCGTTTCTTTGGAAAGTCCTTCATTTTTATCAACCGAAGAATCTCGCACTGATGCTGCCTTTTAGTAAAGAGGTAAAAAACAGCTCCTTCTGGGTCTGGGGCCATCGATTGCATACATAATGAAGACAGATGATGGTTGGGTGTTGCTTTTTACGGTTGTCATTATGGACTTGAAGGCAGCGTGTCTTTGTGAATCCCCTTGAGCGCGCCCTTGGCCTCAGATGACGGGCTGCTGATGTGAGTGGCACTACACGGCTCCTCAGCTTGGACAGCTTGTGTTGGAAGACTAATGACTAATAAAATGGTGGAATCATTCTCGGATTCTTCTTTGGATGGCGAGCTGCAGTGCAAGCAGAATCCTTAGGCGGTGTCTATTAAACTGGTTTCATCAGGACAAAATCATGTTCTTGAGATCAAAACTAACTTTGAAGAATCATAGGTCTTTTGAAGTTAAGAGAAAATTAAAAAAAAAATGAACCAGGGTTAACCAAGCTGATGTTTAAACAGCAAGTTCAGAAGTTTCTCAGTTCTCCTGGGACAAAGCATCTGTCTGTAGCACCTTAAATTGGAAAGCGTCCAAAATTGGCTTGACATCATATCAAACTTTTAAGAAGTGTTTTGAATTTGGGATAGACAATTTTGAAAAATTAAATAAAAATATTATATATATTTTTCTGACAAGTAGTCCGATGTAATACACAATATTTATATTTGGAAATTGGGATAAAAAAGACTTCGTATAAAATGAGAAAAGACTAAATATGAACTTCTAACTATTTTAAAAATCCAGTACCACATGTTTGTAGAGGGCTAAACAGGCCCAATAGCAACCATTCAAATTAATTTAAAGGTGCACTATGTAACTTTTCTGCCTGGGAGTCCGTCACATGCTTGGTTTCTATGGATTGCCGTACTATAAAACATTCCAGATGAAGCAATCCATGGAGAAAAGCATTTGACGGACCTTCCCCCAGAAAACTTACGCAATGCACTTTTAAGCAGCTCGAATTTCAACTACACCTTACAACTACAGTACATCACAAAATAGACATTGAAAACACAGTTTAACAGCGCGAGTCAAACCTGATTTGGGCATTTTTCTTAAGAATACCACACAGGGGAAAGTAGTGGGGTTGTGCTGACGTGACTCATTTAGTTTTACAAGAAAACATAGATTGATTTAAATATAGACTGTTCCTTCCACTTAAGAGCTGGGCTAAATCTGTCAGTGCTGCTCAAGTGAAGGTAGAGATGAGTGCTATTGATCGTATTACTCTACACACTACGACCTTTGATTACTAATGTCAATATACGGGCTAAAGGTGAGAAGTGTGGACATTGTGTAGCATCATATAGAATAGAAATCTGTACTGGGTTATCGTATTCTGTGTTTGAACCTCATGACCTCTCACACTAGACTGAAATTGACCACACTGGAATTCATTAGCGGTTTAAGCTAGCAGTGGTTCTCATTCTTTTCGCTCCAAGTACGACCTGAATGCTGCTTAGCTTAAAAGATGCACTCTGCTCGTTTCTGTGAATGTTTTTGCTTTGCCTGGAATGTTCTGAACTTATCCATCTTGCATTTATTCAATTATTGGGACTTTTTTATTGCTAAACAAAAGAGTATTCTTTCTGTGAGTGGGGAGACCATGGAAGTTTAATGCCATACTGTGAAACATTGTAGGCAAAACTAAAATTCCATGGAGACAAGCAGACAGTGGTCCCTCCACTATAACGGTTACACATTTAACCTTGTATAAAAGGGTCTATACCAGGTCTAAATAGAGCTAAAACAGTTCCAAAGTAGGATTACAGATCTACTAGTGCTAATTCAGGAGATCTTAAGTGTGAATAAATGTAATATAAATTAAACAAAAAGTTTAATTGCAGAAAGCTCCAAGTACCACCAAAGGTAGCCTGTACGTGCACCACAATTTACTTTATAAGTTACTGCAAAAGCTACTGGGAGCTATTTTACTGCCCACTGCAAATACTAGTGTTTGGTTTTAGTTTGGTCTTATTTTAAAATAAACATGGAGGATTTACCCCAAAACATTCAATGTATAATTTACAATCCCATTCTCTGTATACCCTAGATGTTTGAGGAGATACAGTGTTATATCTTATTTACACTCTCTATTCAAAGACCACTGTATAACACTTCACCCCCTAAATCCATTTCTGCTCTTGACATTTGCATTGTAGTTTTTGCAAAGTCCACAAACACATTCTAATCCATCTGTGGCCATCAAAGCCTGGTACTCCTTTTAAAGCATGCAGGACGGTTACCAAGGCTGCAGAGGTACAGATGTGGATCTGAATAAAACATGGCTCATAAAAAACGATTATCGAGACTCCGGCAAACCTCATGGGCCCTTATAAAAGTTCTACATCACAGATAAACACTATTAATTGTTTTTTCTCCTTTACGCAGTTAATTGCTTTGGGTTTTGCATATTTTTCCTTTATCGTTATTTATTTACTGCATATAGAATCTTGCTCTCCTGCGCTATCCTCTGCTATGCTTGATTTTCCTTATGGGAAGAATGAAAAAGGTCCAAGGTGACTGTTTCTCACTTTCAGTGCTACTGCAATTTCTATTCAAGGAAGTGCGGTAAATATAGGCCCTGTGAACCAAAGCTGATAATGCTACGTTATTTAAGTCTATTTCTGCTAGAATGTGTTAGCTTCGCCGAGTTTCGTGTGAGATTTAATTTACTATGTTTATCATTCCTTCAAAAAAGTACATATTTCCCTTATTTTAATGCGTACCCTTATTTTTAATTTACCCTAGTTTATACTATCATTCTTTGTTTTACGTTGCACCATAATGCTGAAGTAAGTCCCTATAGTTTGTGAAATTTGTTCACTCACAATGGCAATAAAACTGAGTGAGCAATGCAAAAAGAATGGGTTGCAAGTCGACGTAGTCTCGGTTATTGCAGAAAGGGCATCTGATGTAAAACTGCCTATAAATATTACAAATGACTCAACAGGGCTAGAGACAGAGGCAGACGTTATGACGGACGTTGGCGGCACGGTGGCTGAGTGGCTAGCACTCATGCCTCACAGCAAGAAGGTTGTGGGTTCGATCCCCAGGTCGCCCAGGCCTTTCTGTGTGGAGTTTGCATGTTCTCCCCGTGTCTGGATGGGTTTCCTCCGGGCGCTCCGGTTTCCCCCATCAACTCAAAACATGCACTGTAGGTGTGAAAGTTGTGTGAGTGAGTGATGGTGGTGGTCGGAGGGACCGTTGGCGCCGGTTGGCTTGGCAGCCGCGCCTCTGTCAGTCTGCCCCAGGGCAACTGTGGCTATAACAGTAGTTTACCACCACCGGGTATGGAGTGAATGAAGAATTCTCTGTAAAATGCTGTGTAAAGCACTTTGGGGACATGTGTCTGTGTAAAAGTGCTATATAAATAAAACCTTACATTGTGATGGATCAAGGAGGTAAGAATGGAAAGACATTTTTTATAATCGGCTATTTTTTTAAAAAGCATTGTACATTTTATACGCAGAACAGCTAGAAAATTATGACATTAGACAGTTAAAGAGTGTCATTATTTGCCAGTAAAAGTATGTTAAATATGTTATGCTGAAAAAGACTGCTCTGTAAAATTCCTAGGTCTTGCATAGATACAGCAGGATGCATCCCCTAATGTTACCCAGCTGATTGAACTATTAGTAGAATTACACTGGCTCCACCTGCATCCCACAGCACCGCGGGCCTGCACCCTGGGGACCTGCCTTCTCCACATGGGTCCCACTGGGGCCTGATTAGAAACTGTTTGTTAACATGTTGCTCTGGGTTTCGCACTGCTACACCGGATGTCTGCAGCCCCGAGTGCACAGTCATTAGCTGATATCAAGCTGCACGGTTAACTCTGTTTGCACTGTTGACACCACAAACCACCCAAACTGAATTCGGAATCCCACCTGTCGCTAACCTCGCTAATCCGCTAATATCCGATGAACTGTGACATCTGAGGTCATCCAAATATCCCAGTCACTAATAATAAGCGTGCACTGATAACTAGTAATTAACATCCAATTTGTGGATGAAAAGAAATGAATGAATCAAATTAGAGTACGACGAGGGGGAATAGTGCGGAATACCATAGGCGCTCTTTGGCAACATAGATATTAAGTTAATTAATGTCAATGAGAATACTAATTTTGCTTTTTAAGGTGCATCGAATGTTCCATGGCATTTGGCATTAAAATAAGCTATCTTCCATTCATTTTACAGTTTTTATTACTACAGTAAGCAGGTAAGCACTTTCTTACTGTGAGTGGGGTTGTTTCTCCACAGATATGAGCTGTACCTTGGCCTGATGGCGGCACCTACTCTTCTAGATGGAGAGATACGTTTAATGCCTTACTGTGTCACATTCTAGGCAAATAAAAATATCAGCAGAAACAAGCAGGTGACAGGCCCTCCACCAATCACATAAAGTGCTCCTTTAACCCCGCTGCATTTGTCCAAGACCCATAGCTCTTAATTACTAACTTTAAAACCATTTTTGATTTATTGCATGCATTGTTTTGTACAATTTTATGCCAATTCACCATTTTTGTTTTGACCCAGGTAGGGAAATGAGAAGAAAGGACAACAAGGGAACTTTTTACCACCTGGGTAGAGACATTGTGGATGTTCTACATAATGTGCAAAAGAAATAGAATGAAAACCTATTTATCTGTATAGTATTATGACAGTGATTGTCAGTTTAGCACCACTTGGCAGTTTTCTCAACTTACAATGCTCCCGTATTGTACTCAGCTCAGCTCTTTGGAAATATTCGCCACATTCACACTAGTTCTGACTAGTTCTTTCTCATTTTGGTCTCACATACTGTTGCAATGTTTGGACATCCCCCCCAACCTGTGCGGGCCCACCAGTGTCCGTGTCTTACAGTGATTAATGGTGGTTGGTCGCAGCTCACACTTGCGGTGTTGGGGGCTCCGTGATGGATGGTGCTGGGAGCCTGACAGATGGACAGATGTGGCATGGCAGAGCAGCCGGGCAGGGAGAGGCAGATCTGTCCTGATGGCTTAGTTTACCTGAGAGAGGACAGGGGCAGGAGAAAACCAGGAAGTGGGCAAAGTGTGTCATTGTCAAAACAAGTAAATCTGTTTGGTATTTAGTTAGTTATTTAGTTCAAGGGTAAATGTTCCACAGTGTAGCACTGAACTTATCCCTATGAGAGGTGGGTAAAGTAGCCAAAAATCATACACAAGTAAGAGGTACATTACTTCAAAATAATATTACTCCAGTAAAAGTACAAAGGTAGTGATCCAAGAAATTACTCAAGTAAGAGGAACAGTTGGGATGTAACTGATGTATAACTTGTATTGTAATTTCATGCACAAAATCTGCTATTTCTCAAAGGACAGACCACAGCAATAAGAAAAACTACATTATATTTGAAGGAGCGCTGCAAGAAACACAAATCATTTAATATGGTCAATACTAAGCTTTTGTCAATTGTACACTTAAGGTGGGAAATGGAACCAAATACTATACTCAAGTAACAGTACTGTTGCTTCAATTAAAAATATTACACAAATAGGAGTACAAGTACTGTATACTGATAACTAAATACACTTCTACTCTTCTAGTACAATTTATTGAGAGTTACAGGCCAGATCTGCAGTGAGGCGATCTTCCTCAGAATAAGACTGCATGTTTTTCAAGGTATGTTAAGCACACCCACAATGTCATGCTGTGTAGACAATCTGGTAGAGAACTGCCCACCAGAAGTTACGGAATGCACCATTAAATCTTCATGTCAAAATCACTTATTTTCTTTCTCTGTATAAAAGTTATTTTAATGAGTTCATCATTTTGCTTTTTACCTTATTTTACTGCTATTGTGGTATTGAGTTTAAGTCATTCCTTAAGGATCAACAGTTTGTCCTAGTCTAAAATATGCAGTATTATTACTGTATTAGTTAGTACTGTCTAGGGCTGTAGGTCGTTTAGTTGATTAATCAGTTCATGGTGTCTTAGTCACCCAAAATTTGTATTAATGTACTATTTTACTAGGATTTATATGCCCAGCAGACAGAGGGGAGTATGTCGTGAGGCAGTTGAAAATTATTTATATATACATATATGTACATATACTACATACTACATACATATAAATACAACACTTGTTTTTGCATGAACTCCTGTGCAGGTTTTGCCACACCTCCTTTTTAGTCAACCACTTGATCAGCAGGATATGTTTTTAGTCGACTTCAGCGCCAGTAGAGTCAATACAAAAATGAAGGCAATGCAGCTTTATTTGTAGAGCACCACTTGTACACAAAGAAATATAACAGATTGTCCATAACCGATCACAAATTTTTGGCTGTAAATGGTGTTTAAAATATAAACGGCTACACCTGCACAAAGGTTAGAGCTATGATAAAATAGTCTCTAATAGGAGGAGACAAGGCAAACGTCCAGAAAGACCAGGCACAAAGCCAGACGTATAACTGCTGGGAGCCAGGGTTAAAACCAGTGAGAAAAGCTGACAAGCACAAGCTCATGCCAACAGTGAATTCAATGGGTCAGCCTAAGACCACACCTGGTTTACGACATCCATTCTGAACGAACAAGTGTCTCTGTTGTCGATCAACTACTCTACAAATTCTAAATTGAACTGTTAAAGTCCAATTTGTGCAACTCTTGCATTCTGCATCCTACAGGTTTGATATTTCAATACCAAGAGGGTCTCACAAGCTATAGAAAGAGACAAAAAAGACAATGTGGATGAGATGTCTTGCCAAAGAACATAACATCATGCAACAGCAAAGGAGTAGGAATCCAATATAAATACAACAGGAGCAGGTATGCTACTGAATCCTCTGTTAACCCAAAATATATATTTTTTTAATGACATACAGTATTTTCCTGTATTAAAAAAGGCCCTCAAAGCTGTTGCAAAGTTACTTATGTACATTTTAAAAGATGAATCAAAAAACAAAAAATCTACTGGTACTGGTTAAATTTTGAGAATATATAAAACTATTGAAAATTATGGATTATCTGTATGTCTTCCCCATAACCAACCATTTCTAGCCAATATTTTTTCATTCCATCAATAAAACCACATGCACACCAAGTATATCCTTTGATTGAAAAGCAGTGTAGAATCGTGGCTGTGGTTGGCTGCTGCGGTAGCTGAGGTAGAGTGCTGTATTCTGTAGCCGCCGCAGACAGAGTCATAAATCATATGTCGACTAATGGCAGTTCCAAATGAGCCCTCTCATCAGACAAGACAAGTACCGCGCTTTGTGTGCTTCTCCAGCTCCACTGTAACATCTGCGCTCTCAAAACGGCGCGCGTGATTCGTGTGTGTGCGGGCCTTGTGTTCATTAGGACATGTCTGCAGAGCCCCAACGCTTCCATTTAGCACCATTTAGACACAATATGAAAAACCGGCTGCGACAAACAATCAAGGCTCCAGAAATGACACTAAAGTTTTCTCTGTGTAGCAGAGATAATGTGATTTCTGCACATTAACCTCCAACCAACAGGAAGCAGTTTTACATATCGTTTGCAGGAAGCCACATTTTTATAATTTTTTAACACTGCATTTTGGTCAGTAATAACTCAAGTACTGGGGGCATGTGGAATTGGAGTGCTAATTTTAGAGAGCCCTTTTAGGTGTATTTTCAGATGGTTTCAGCCACAGCATTTGCCATCCCAAAGTGTGGAACTGATGCATCTTTCTAAGAGGATAACTCAAGTGATATTCATCTAAATAAGTCCACATGAAAATTTGATCACTAACTGGGGAATCATCAAAATGAATCATCTTTAAGTGGCACTGGATTGTGGAGGTGGATGGCCAATAATAAAAATACAAAACCATCCAAGTTGCAGCTGGTATAAAAGCAGTATGTAATAGTGCTGGTATAGTAGTCTAGTGCTTATTTAAAATTACCCCTTCAGACTATAACCCTATGGCAAAATACCATTATGAGCTTCATTGCATTACTACATCTCATCTCAGTGCAACGACTACTAACAACCTTTCGGACTACAGATCTCTCTGTTGCTATGATAACGCGGGCACATTTCCACTACTGAACTGAAGAGTAGTGCATGGCAAGTCCGAGCTCAATCAAAACTGCCCAGTCATAGCCGGGCTGAAGGGTTTTCAAGTGCACTCGCGCCAAGAGATGACGATAATCCTGCAGCTGATACAACGCGCCCCTCGGAGACCGCAAATTAAAAGTCATAGACTGTAGCCGGCGAGCAACCATGACACAATTTGATGTCAGAGCCCTAGACCCGGTCAATGTCTCTTAGCGAGTGCCAGCCCATTGAATGTTGTCCCTTTGTTCCATCTGGCAAGCATATAATGGACTTAGAGGAGGGGAGTGCCGGTGCTGTACGGAGATAGGGTTCTGAATGAGGGGGAGAATGTAATTACTATACCTGTCTATGCAACAATGGCAGCCCCACCTCTGTCGGGCCTCACTCCACTCGAAGGAGCCAGACAAGCTGTTGGATTGTGGGGGTACAAAAGGCGCCCTTGCTAGGACTCTTAAATCAGTGTCGTGAGCTCGGTCATAAAAGGAAAAAAAAAGATATGTCAAAGTACAACAGGAGATGTACAGCTTGTATAAGAATCTACAGACAATGAACAATGAAGTCATGTTCGTTTAAAAATGATGGCGAAAGTCAGGGGACAGTGTTTAAAAATGATGGCGAAAGTCAGGGGACAGTCAAAGCCTCTCAAAATAGAAGTGGAATGGCACAGCGAGGAGTTTAGGGATTATGCGAGTTTAAAGATGGAGAAGGCATGATTATTATTGGACAAAATGCTTATAGATAAAACCTTACTAGCTGGTTCTTCAATATATTTCTCTCTCTAATTTGATTCACAAGCCTCTTAATTCTGTTTCTCAATTTGTCAAAGTATCAAAAATCAGATATTAATCAATACTAAAACTATTATCGACACTAGATGCTCATTTGAGCAGGACAATGCCAAAAAATTCACATTAACAGAACAGAAATTAAGCCTCCCCAAAAGATTTAGATTGATCTTGAGCTGTATCAGAACAAGTATAAGGCCACATTGACTAGTATACGCCCATGGACCACTGGAACATACCTGGACGATTACATTACACAGATCTCACAGATTTAATGGGTGTTTTTCAGTTACTGTATCAAAATTGGTGTTGAGTGTTGAGTCTATTTCTTAGTATTGAAATAGAGTGGCACTGACTGTCAGAACTGAAATTGTACTGACTATACAAGAACGTAGTTTAAAGATTGTTATGCGTGGTAGTAGTAAATTGTGATTAGAGGAGTAATTCTGAGTGCTCAGCCTTGGGTCCGCAATAATGAGGGGACTTTGCTTTGCCAACTGAGCTATTGAGCTGCAGTACTAATAAAAAAACTAAAGACACATCATACCGCATAGACCTTTACAATTACAGTAGTGATGGCGTATTGATTGCACTATGAATGCCATTTATATTAAATTGTCGTCGACGGTCATTCAAAAGATAATATTATTGCAGAAAGCCTTGTCATGGTCATACGCTGCTCCTTGAAGACAGCAGCTCATGAGACGGAGTGCTGATGGCGGAGGAAAATGAAAGAGTTGTCCTTCATTGTTGTTTGAGCCATAAGTCAGCGCACAGAGGAGCTGATTCAGAAGTCCGCCTGGTAAAACTGTAGTAAATAAAGGCTTGGCATCGGAGTTCAGCTGCTATATAGTCTGCCTTTTATGAGTTTGTCCAGCATCGCAGACTGTCAGACAAGTTTCTGACGGCACCGTGGAGAGGGTCGTTTGGAAATACCATCACCTTGAAGCATATTCCTTCCTTTCTTTCGAATACTGCAGTGGGTATTATACGCCTGTGTTGCAAGGTGCTCTGAATTATGAAGCGAGACGGTTATATTATTGATCAAATGTGTGACATTTCAGTAAGTGCTTATCATTGAGTCTCAGCGCTTCACCATCAAATCTATCTGGCTGCTTCTTTAACTCATTACAGCATTGATCGTCCAACGCACCAGGTGAGTGGGCTTTCACTCCAGAGAGAAAATTATCGAGGGTTCTTTTTCTTCACATACAGCTAACATTCAGTGCGCTGTGGCTGCAGAATAAATGGAAAACTTGAGTATGTTATCATAAGGAGTCCATTTTGTAAGGTGCGACAAGGGCTGCATATTATGTAGGGCCCTTACCTACAACTTAGAAAATAACTATTTATCAATGTATGTAATGCGCTTTTAACAGAACTTTTTGTACTTTAAAAGGTGCATTATGTAACTTTTCAGGTGGAGGGTCCATCGAATGCTTTTCTCCATGGAGATGTTACTGCCTTGTCTGAAATGTTTCACAGTATGGTACCTTTCTGTCGTCATGGAGACCAGCTAGACTAAGTTACAGGTCAAATATGTGGAGAGGCAACCCTGCTGACAGTCAGAATGCCTGTTTTTCTTCATATTTTTGAGGTATAAAACCATATGAAACTGAATAAATGTAAGGCAGAGCTGTTTAATGTCACACTGTGGAACATTCCAGGAAGAGCAATGGCATATCCAAACAAGCAAGTGATGGACCGCCAATCAAAAAGGTAGATGGACGCAAGGCTGCCAATCTGTGCCATCGGCTCCTCCGACCACCACCGACACTCACACAGCACATTTATAAAGCCAAAGTGTGTGAAATGTCTAGCCTTAGAACACAATCAAAGTATGCACCAGAGCGTCCCTGCCTCCCCACAGCAGCAACTCGTATTCCCAGCAGTCTCCTCTCCACAATAAGGCCACAATAATTACTATATCATACTCATGGAACAACATGTTTTTGGGTTGATATATATAACATGTGCACATTTTCTTTGTGCCAGTAGGAATTTATTTCATAAGAGGGTTGAATAAGTCATTTTTAGAGTACAAACTAACTAGTGTTTCATCCTCCTTCATTGCAGTAGATGTTTTTTTTAAATACAGTGGATACGGAAAGTATTCAGACCCCCTTAAATTTTTCACTCTTTATTATATTGCAGCCATTTGCTAAAATCATTTAAGTTCTTTTTTTTTTCCTCATTGATGTACACACAGCACCCCATACTGACAGAAAAACACAGAATTGTTGACATTTTTGCGGATTTATTCAAAAAGAAAAACTGAAATATCACATGATCATAAGTCTTCAGACCCTTGGCTCAGTATTTAGTAGAAGAACCCTTTTGAGCTAATACAGCCCACTGTAATATTGTATATTTAGAATCGTTTTTGGAAGGATAATCCTGCCTCAGGTTTATCGTGTCAGTTGCATCAATTAGTTTCAATTTTATCGTTATCGTCTATATTTTTTCAGCAATATATTACTTCAAAATTTGTTATCATGGCAGGCCTATTTTAGAAATTATATATTTAGACAGACAATATATATAAAATGCCATGTTTGCAAAGTACTTATGGAAGCAATAGAACATTTTACTAAGGTAAAACATACCTCTGGGTCGTATTCAATCTCTTTAACAGGAAGTCTTTGCAGCCACAGAGCCTGGCCCAGTCTGAGAGACAGCACTAAGAAATGCTGTTTGCCCAATGGACCGCGCTGTAACTGTACTTTGTTTTTGTCAGTCTTTCAAGTTGAAAAGTGTCAGGTGTGAGAACAGATTCGTTTTCAATGCGTGGCCCGGCTCTTGTAGGAGACAGCTGCTGAGTCGGCATGTATGTTCTCCATGTTTAAGCTGACAACGCACTGACATGCAGGACAAGCCCGACTTCTGTGATTGGCAAAAAGATACCAAGTGGAAGGGGCAAAGCAAAAGCAATTTTCAGGAGCTGCTGGGAATATATTGGGGTCGAGTGAACTTCATTTTTCTACATCTGCTTTACATGGAATTTGCACTAACACAGTAGCGGCGGGATCATGCTGATGAATACTGATGTGTTCAACTGTACATGGCGGATACATGGGAGAAAGAATCCCCTTACTACTACTTACTAACCAATCAAAGGACAAGGGATTTTTACCGAATGCAAATTTTAATCACTGTGTCTTTCAGATGAATCTACAATGAAGATGACTGGGGCAACAGGGTGCCCTTGATCAATGGCTGAAAGGAAGACATCTGTAGAAATATCCAGGAATTATATATTCATTGAACTCATTTGGCAGAGCTGGCATGTTCTCTTTGTATTAATGGGCGTTCTTACAGATCTCAATTTTCTCAAACTTTCCCAAAAACGAGTGTGAATTACGGGTTGACATTTATACCAGGAAAATTCTTAATAACTTCTTGGATTTATACCGTCCTCTCCATAATTCCATATCTTCCATACAATAAGTTTCTCAAAGTGTAACAGAAGAACGGCAATTCTGTTACCATAGCAATCCTGGGCCTGTTTGACGGACATGTGGCTCCCAATCTGTGGTATTGGCCTATCTGACCACAATCAGTCTCTGAAACAACATGCACATTCAAAGGTAAGGAGGGTAAAGTGTCTTGCCCAGAGACACAACAGCAGTATTCACAGTTTTGGGGCTGTGATTGAACCATCAACTTGGACAAACTAAGACTAATCCATTATCAGTGCTACTGTTACAAAAGACAAATAATGTATTTATTTAATCATTCATCTACTGTAAAATGAAACTGACTTCCAGAAGATTTCCAGTATATTTTTAAAGCTGAATTTCCATAGATGTTGAGCCGATTCAAGTGTCTCTGCTCTTCACCATGAAAACTGGTCAGATGGTGACAGAAGCATTGCATGACGCGTCTGCATGTTTGTGCCCCTCTCACTATCACGCCGTTATTGAGCAGGGCCTTTCCGCCTCAGCAGCGGTGACCATCAGATGAGCCCGCCTTTCCCTTCACACTTTATGAACTTCAAAGCTGCCACATGCACGGGCCCGCGGGATGATGGACTGCAGGGAGCGTATGCAGAGATAGCGCAGAGTCGGGGCTGTGCGCTTGTAGCTGTTTAATACCAAATGAGGGGGATGACAAGGCGTCCTGCCCGTGGACTACATAAATCACCACAACAGCGCACTCCGGCACAGGGCTCGGGGATGCTTTGGTAGTAGGAAGTAGGAGTCGAGATCAATACGGGCATTTACAGGCAAGCCAAGAGCCAAGAGAGACCGTTTGTGCTCAATGCTGAATACTACACCTTTGAGTGTGGTGGGTATTAAAAACCCACTGAGGTCAAGGAAACATGAAAAAGAAGTTCAATTATCTTAAAATAAATAAAAGAACTGCAATTATGGCTCACCTGGTATGTCTAAAACTGTACTTCAATAAATAAAGGCAAGGTTAATTTAGTTTGTTTTATATTTTAGATATAAAGGTAGGTTATTTTAATAATCTTTATTTGGAGTATAAACACATAACACATGACATTGGCTAGGAAAACAGCTTTTACCACAATAAAGTACCTGCAAGTCAAAGCCCAGGGATATCATTAACAAATAAAAACTATTCAATCTTTAGTTTTATTCTAATTTCACTAAACGTCACTAAATAGCTCTATAAAACATGTTTTTTTTTTTATCTCCAAAGCACAATTAAAATAATTGTCTGATTAGTTTTCTAACAAAAAACAATAGACTACAACAGTAACTGTTACAACCCTGTTTTGTCTGCAAACTAAACTGTTCTAATAACAAGTTGCTATAAAAATTATTCATGAAAAGTTGGAATGAAGATCTTATACAAAAGCATAGATGACACAGCAATTAACAATTCAACGCATTTGTGCTGCAAATGATACATTGTTCTACTTGTCCTCTGTTTTGAGCTGGTGCACATGGTTCTTGTGTGTTACGATCTTTACTAATTTCCTTTAGACAGCAGGGACTTGACCGACATACACACAGGCGCATGACGCCTGTAACAGTGTCTCTGTGCAATGAATGTAATGAGTTGATTCTTTGTGCAGACAGGTGACCTTCTCGAAAGACATAGATAAAGACTTTCATTCTCAAACAAAACAATAGCAAATGCTATTCTCAAGCTCCAAATTTTATAAAAGCCCACCCAAGCACACTTCTTATACATTCAACTTCTAAGCACCATCAAAACAACACATTTCCATTCTTTCAAAGATAAAAAATAGTCATAAATTTTGAGCTTCAGGGTGTACTATGGGTCAAGCCTCCACCCACACAGCTCCAGGTTTTCTCCAGCTTCAGTGCCACCCAAGTCAAATCTGCTTTTTACTTTTTATGGCACAGTGTTAATAATTAGTAGTTTAAATATTACCTACCTTCAAATTACAGGCCTACTCAGCACAATATGATGACTTGACGATCTAAATAAGCAAGCTATTGATTATTAATTTTATGTTTCCAATTCATTTTTTTTACATTTATAAACAGAACATGAACATTTCCTATCTTCTTTTTGCTGATTTTAGAATTTAGCTTTAACTCAAGTGGTAGGAAGTCACATTCCATTTTCTAGTCCTCCTGTGAGTCTAACACGAGAGCACAAGTTTGTTATTCTGATACTGGAAGCACTAGAGAGCACAAGCAAACAGGTGAAGAGGTCTCAGACTGAGTTTATAAACCTCTGTAACTCTTAGTTCTTCAACACTCAATACAAGAAAAAGTCCAACAGAAGTTGACCAAACCACCTGTCCAGAAGAGTGCCTGGAGCCCAGAGGGTGCGGCACTCCTGAACCTCAGCTCGAAACATCTCACCCAGCTTGTTCCTCACAAGCCAATAGGAAGGAAGCTGTTAACGGCCCTACTGCAGACAGAGGGGCACAAGTATTTGAAACAGAAGAAACCAGACGTCCAACTTTCTACCCCCAGACTGAAGGCGCTACTTCACAAGAAGGGAAACCAATACCTACATTTGTACCCGCTTCTCTTCTTGAAGCCAATGTATGGAAAGTCCGACAAAGGAGGTTTGAAGACGAGCGTGCAGGGTAGGGCTGAAACAATTCATCGAGTTAATCGATTAAATCGATTAGAAAAATGCATCGATTATTTTTTTTTGCCTCGATGCTTCGTTTTATTTTCATACGCTCGGCGATGGCCGGAACCTTTTGTGGTAGAGGTCAAGTTTCCGCGCGACCACTGCACTTCACTGTACACACAACAGCGCGGCGCCCATGGATGTATAATAAGAGCATAACCTCCTCTCCTCATCTCTGAGGAGTGCGCGGTACGCTCCGGTACGGCGCACTTGGTACGCTCCAATACACCGCGCACCCCGCATCTCCGGTACGCCGCACTCTGCGCGTGGATTGTGTCTTGTCGCGTACACTCTGTGGACCGCGCTTCCTCCTGTGCGCCTCTAAACCAGAACTCACACCAGGACTAAACCAGGTCTAAACCAGGTCTAAACCAGATCTAAAACCAGGACTAATCCAGGTCTAAAACCAAACAAGAATTTGCAGGAGTTGGTTGCTACATTTATGTAGCAACCTACATTTATGTAGTTTTAAAAATCATGACAATATCAAGTAATCCAAAGTATTCAGATTACATTACTCACTTTAAGTAATTTAATGGATTATGTCACAAACTACATTTTGGGGAATGTAATCTGTAATCTGTAGGGGATTATATTTTAACAGTCACCTTCTCAACACTGATGCTACAACATCTAAACAGAACCGTACATTACATCAAGTGGAAAAGAAACCGCGAGGTGAGTCAACCTTACAATTACTCGATTATTCGAACAAAATAATCGACAGAATAATCGATTACTGTAATAATCGATAGCTGCAGCCCTAGTGCAGGGGAACAGACTGCAGAGGAGTCAATGATACAGGAGCTCAGGTAAAGGTCCAAACTGAAGCCTGTTCTCAAGTTTCTGTGATGACGAGTGTCAAACACATCACTCCTGTCCTCAGAGATCTCCACTGGCTCCCCGTCCCTCAGCGCATCCAATTCAAGCTCCTCACCATTGTGTACAAGTCCCTCCATAACCTGGCCCCCACTTACCTCTCTGAGCTCCTCCACCATCACACCCCCACCCGTGCCCTCCGATCAGCTGACGCCAACCTCCTGTCTCCCCCCACCAGGACTAACAAGACCTGGGGGGACAGGGCCTTCTCCGCTGCTGCCCCCACCCTCTGGAACTCCCTGCCCAAACACATCTGAGTCTCATCCACACTCCCCATATTTAAAAAAGGCCTAAAAACCCATCTCCTTAAAACCATCCATCCATCCAAAAAAAAAAATCTCCTTAAAACCACCATTCATTAATTATCTTATTTCATTTGCCTTTGTGTCTCCATGTAAAGCGTATTTGAGTATCTTGAAAAGCGCTATACAAGTGTTATGTATTATTAAACTCAGGAAAAAAGGCAAGAAAAACAGCAGGAAAAACCCTGAGCCAGCCACAAATCACAAAAGGCAATGTGCCAACAGACTCCGTGATCAAACTCACACTAAACCTGCACCAACCCCAGTTCCTAACATCAGGGATCCAGAAGAGGAGGTAGAGAGCAAATATTCACTCCCAGACTGGGTAGAGCTGAACACGCTATTGGCCACCAGCCCCAAAACCTGAAGTGAGTGTTTGGGAGGTGAGAAGGAGGAGATATGAGCAGTAATCAAATTGTACAACTAAACACAAGCGGGTTCAGTTCCAGATGCCAGAGGATGATCACTTTCACTAAACTGCAGCTTTCTGGACAAGTCTCCATGTCAATGCTAATCCAGCTGTCTCAGTCATAGGCGCTAGAGACACCAGACACCAATGTCAAACTGCAAAATAAGTAAATAGGCAAGCAACGAAAATTGAGTACATGAAGCCATAGTTTAAACCAGAACATGTACTGTGTTTGTAATAGGGTTGTCAAAAGTATTGAAAATCTGTTAAACAATAC
Organism: Odontamblyopus lacepedii; assembly: GCA_034769755.1. Lineage (NCBI taxonomy): Eukaryota > Metazoa > Chordata > Actinopteri > Gobiiformes > Gobiidae > Odontamblyopus > Odontamblyopus lacepedii. The sequence goes on from CM068366.1 coordinate 14,543,008, forward strand.
TAAAACTAATATCAAACCTATGTAGATACTCATTTGAACAAGGAGTAATTCTGCAAAAAAACAAAAAGAAATCACATTAACAGTCATTTTGAGCTTTAGCGCTAGTATAAGATTGGTAACATAAAAGCACTATTATTTTTTGTATGAAAATTACATTGTAAAAAAAGGGGCATGTTTTATCTTCTTTGGAGCATTGTAATCGGTATCGCGCATTGAGTCAATTCCAAGTAACAAAATTGAATCTGAAATTTCAGCATCACATTTGCAATCACTGCCAGATCAATGCCTTAGCAGAGGTCTAATCTCTCCACAAGCTTTCACCTTAGCTTTTACATTTTTTTCTTCTTCGGATTGTATGGGGTCGAAGAATTGATGGAAAATACAGGCCGGGATGTTGGGCGAAACAAACATGTCCCTGAGGAGTTGTGAGAGAGTGTTTTGGCACCAAGGCACCAATCATACTTCAGTGTTTTCAATATCTGTCCAAAGCCCGTTTCCTCTGCCCGTCAACCACAAAGCACTCCTCCCGTTATTGCTCATTTCACATTTTCCTCCCTCTCTTTTACTTGACAGTCCTTTCCTTTTCATCCCTTTGCAGTCACATCATTTTGATTTTCAACCCGCACCAAATCAATAAAAAGAGATTCTAAAATAGTAGTCGCTTTCTGAACTAGGTAGAATATTTTCGTGTTGAAATTACTGGGTGAACACAGCGGCAGTCCTGTTAGCCAGACACCTGCAAGCCAACAAAGAAATAACCACTCATTACTTTATGTGAACCATTTTCTTGGGTACTTACTTTTAAACTACTTAGATGAGCTTTTTATCTTAACTTAACACTCACAATATTGCACTCTTTCTACCTACTTAGTTTTAATGTCACTTCCATTATCAGTTCTATTCATTGTTTAACCTTAGTTTTTCTGCAGTGGTTTGCTATTGAAAAGTGAAATAGTTAGTGCACTGAAGTACTAATTACATCTTTGGAGCGGGTCTGCACTTCGAGATAAGACGCACAAACAAAACGCAATTATCAGTATTGTCAGTCTAATAGTAATTGTTGAGATATACGCATAATTAAAAGGCAAAATAATGTTTACAAATCAGCTGTAATCAGCACTAGCAAGAAAGCAAGTTTATAACAGGGATACATTAAGACACTGCGTCTAAGTCCATTATTTAATCCTATTTCAAAGTTCTGCCCATTAACTTACACAATGAGCTGCGACACATGTTCCATTAAACTTAGTGCTCTTTGGTTAAAAAGCATTCAATAGCAAACTTTAGACACCCCATAGCTACACTTTGTTCTGATGTTGTTAATAGACTTCAGCACAGTACAGTTTGAGCGATGGCATTACTGGAGCTGCAATGCCCCCTGCTGGAGACAAGCGGCAAACCAAGACAAATAAGTGGCACCGAGTCGCTTGAAATGCAGCGTACTGTATATTTCCCACGGGTTTGGTGCAATCGCGTGTAAAGGCCCCAAGCACATAATCACACTCAATTACTTTTGACCATTTCCATCCATATTAAAGACAGGCAAACGCAATAAGACAAGGTACGATTTATTCGACTTAAGGCGTTTAACCTCTCTGGAGCTGTGTGCGCGTCTGGCATCAACAGCACAGTCTGCGGAATCTATACCAACTTACCTCAAGATCTTTTAGAAGTGTAATGCATTATAAAGGATTAAGGTGGCGTGGTTGTCAAGCCCAGAGCCGTCATTATTGGTTAAACCAGGTCTGACTTCACACATGAGTAATTAGTCTTCTTCACTGTCAGTGTTAATGAGATGTGAAAAGAGACGGAGAGCTTCCAGCGGTGACCAGCTGCCCGTGTCCACAACTGTTAGAGCATCAAAACCATTGGACTATGATGGATGAGAGACGAGATATCAAGCTCCATATCAGGGAATATTTAGCTGCATTTGTGTTTCTGTGTTCAAGCAGATGCCATAATTAAAAACCTCACAATACCATCTCGCACTCTGACTGAGAACGACTGTTTAAAAAAAATAAATAACAGAACTAAGTAACATTTTCACCTCATTAAACTTACTGATAGTTAAATGTGTTTTTCGAGCGTTTGAAGCATCTGTCAACACCTGCTGTCTCCGGGTAGAAAGACAATCTTGCAATACCCGGCACGACCCGAAGAAAGTTCTCCAGGGAAATCGTATCTCATGAGTCTGTTCCAGTGTGTGGCAGTGTATTGTCATTAAAAGGAGCTGAAACGGAGCTGAAAGTTACTTAGTTCTGCTTTAAAATGGCAAAAGTCAAATCAGTTGATTATTCAGTCCCAACCATTCAAAACCGCTAGTAAAATATTTCGAAGCGCTTTTACTTTTTTCTCATATTGTCCAGCCTTAGCCTTAATGTTTGAAACCTTTTCTTTTCCTTTCCTTCCTAACCCCTGACTTTATTCAGACAACGAATGCTCCCCGAACAACCATTAGCCTTTAAATAGGACAACTTGCACATAGTTAGTGCCTGTACTGTAATAGTCTGCTCTCTTTTAATAGTTAAAATATACAGGAAAGCTGTAAAGGCTTTAATTCAGCTCAGATTATAAAAAGACTTTGTACTGTGTCAGATATAATGTAAAAGTACAGCCATACAAAATACACCAACCTCAGCATCGTGAATAAGATAAGAGCTAATAAAGGTTTGACTTCAATTTCACCACATTGTTCACAAATGAAATTGAATGAAAGTACATGTATGTCGTCAGGGCTCTACAGTGCGCCCATTTCACTCGCATTTGCCAGCAAATATTTCGTCGTGCGAACGAGGAAAATAAAACAGTGGCACCTGTGCGAGTGCTTCTGCAGCACAATAAGGAGCTGCGCACAGACGCAACGTGACGAGTTAAACGTTCTAAATGTATCAAACATTAGGGGCGCACTCACACTAGGACTTCAGAATCGCGCCCAAGCCTGGATCTCCCCTAAACCGCGACACGCCCAGCGCGAGCGCAACCGAACCGTGCCCAGGCACGACACCTCCGACCGCTCGCGACCCCAGCATACGAGCTCCACGTGTGCGGCGATATCACTCATACGAACAAACTCCGCTTCAAAACACACCCGTGACACCTTAAACGAGGAGCGGCACCGCAGCAGGACCCACACCTGCCCCACCACTCAGTAGATTCCCCTGTGCCGCTGGACGTCCCTCTCTAAAGAGAGAGCTTTGTCTCGGTCTTGTCTCCGACTCGAGCACATTTGGACTCGGTCACGTCACGGACTCGATGTCTGAATACTGAGTGCATCATATTTCATTACGGCCGCTGCTGTCGCCAATAAACTTGTACCAGTGTGCGGGACCTGTGTGCTGGAGCCCGTGGACACTGCACCGCCAGCGCGCGGCTCGTCCACAGCGCCACCCTCAGCGTGCGTCACAGGGCAGGTTAAACATCTGCCCTGTGAAAAAAACTAATTTTATGTCAGTGTCCGCACAGAGCAGAGCTACGGCACAGAGCAGGCGATATGTGGGCTGAAGTTTGCCAAAGAAAATGCCTAATTAATCTGTTTGTCACAACTCCAGGAATTTGAAAATACAGGTTTAAATATTCTACCCACTTTATTCACATCGAAGCAGTTTTGTGTAAAGTGCCAGTGGAAGTTCTCTTAAAGAAGAGGTTCTCAAACTGTGGGTAGTGTTGTGTTTTAGTTTTAGTTTTTCCTCGAGTGATGCAGAAAAGAGGAGCCACTGTCTGTGTGAATGTTCTTGTATGTTCGCTTAGGTCCAAAAAGGGGCGCAGAGTGTTTCAGTGCAGTACAGTCGGTTTGGCTTATTTTAAGTCTAAATGAATATTAATCAGATAAAATGGAGATAGACTGATTAAAAGCACAGTGATTGTGCAGGAAAAGTACAGTCATAATTCTTTTGTGTTTTTTGTATACAATTCATTCAAATAAGTTGGTGTGCGCAAGTTCTGCACTGTAATAAACGTTCAAAACTAAAACCTATTTGTGCCCCCATTTGTTTTTCTGTGCTCCTAAAATTTTTGACTTAGGGGCACATGTGCTCCTGAAAAAAAAAGTTAGTGTAGAGCCCTGTATGTCGTTTATAAATAGTTCTTACCTGAAAACAGCAAAAGGATGGATAGGAGCAGATGGGAACAAGACACAAGAGGGATGAAACGGCATCTGGGGAAATTAGATACACGAGTTTGTTTGATAGTTCACTACTTATCTTCATCATTAGTTTAAGAGAAAATAGAAAATGTGAACACGAAACAACAGAACAACATTTTTTAACAAGTAACACTTCAGTTTGTGTGGGACGTGGGAAGATTCTGATGCTGTGCCAACCAGCCTGAGGAGGTAAAACAATAGTGAAATGTTTGCTCTAATCATAACACAGCTATTTTAACCACAGAAGCAGCTTTAAAGGAAGTGATGGCAGATCGATACAAACATGCTGCTACTGACTGAGGCATTGAAAAGTACTTATTTTCATGCAAAATTATTGATTAGTTGAAGTTTTTATTTGCAATATTTCCGAGTTCACAAGTCCACTGACCAAACTGACTGAAAGAATAAAAAGAAAAATGAACCAAAAGACGTATGAATTGACAAACCAATACAAAAAGTTTAAGTACAGATCTAGACTACAGGAGTAGCAGTTTTTATGCAGAATATGACAGAATATTTTGTTGTTTGTTAGGAAAGTTATGGTAATTGAAAAATTGCAGCCTTTGCAATTTGCTAATTGGGTTAATCTGAATTGTGATTTAGATTTAATTAAAATTCAGAAAACATGAGCCCTCAAGACAATGTGATAGTATTGTCCATTCCAGTTTGGTGTAGTCCAGTCTGGACTTGCTTCTGCTGTAGGGAGTATTATACCTCTGATGGCCAAGATAACCAGAGCTGAGCTGGCAGTGAGAGCCCTTGGTATAGCACAGCAGTGCAATTTCTCTATCATTATTGATATACCGATACATATTTTTGAGATGGGGTGGAGCAAAGATGATGGCTGCCAAGGGTCTAAGAGCACACTGGAATATACTGTGTAAGCGCTGGACATTTCAGACAATAGAATTGAGTAGAAATGCATTTGTGGTTTTACTGGGATTATTATTTTTGATTATTGCGGATGTAAACAACTCTTGACCGTAAAAGTTACATAGTGCACCTTTAATGTATATTGTTTTCACTGTGTGTGTCTTCCTGTCCCAGATGTCCTCAGCATACACTCTCAGGAAGCCAGAAGTCAATGGGCTGTGAAGTACCCAGTGAGCCAGTAACAGTATGAGCTCATGATATTCATAGTGTGGTGTGAATGAGAGGGAGGAAGCAGTGCTGGCTCTTACATGTGTCAACCGCAGTGCCCGGGCCAGAGCAGATGAATAGGCGACCCGCTGGCTTGTGCTCTCTCCCCCTGACCACAAAGACCTCCTCTCGGCCTCCGGTCCGGCTGCCAACTCATTCAGCCCTGCCGTGGTTCAACCTGCTCACCGCGACTCACAGTTTTCAACACATGACCACCTGCTGCACATGGGAAATACTGGGAGTTATTTGAAAGACCGTAAACCAAAAAGCAGTTAAGTTTTTGGATTTGATATTTATACCACTAGCTTCACAAAAAAATCTAGCTAACATAAAGTGTTCATTTAGAGTAATTAAAGGGCCTGTACCTGATTTGTTCCCATGTATTTGAGTCTTGCCCCAGTACAGATATATTGCATATGGTCAAACTCATCACGGTGAATAATTAGGATGCTTAACACATAACACATAAGACAAGTAAGGAATAACTTTGGGCCACTGCAAACCACTTAAAATAATCTAGATCTGTTTTTCACATTTTTAAAACAGGTACAGCAATCAGGTACCGTACAGCGCTTTTAAGACCCATTTTCTAGACCAGTGGCTCTCAAACTTTAAAAAAGTACCACTAAAGAAAAGAGTAGGCTTTCCTTAGAACCACTAAGTCAAGTACTGTATTTTCCAGACTATAATCTGCTACTTTTTTCCCAGGCTTTGAACCATGCGGCTTTTACAAAGGTGTTTTTGACCTCGTTTTATTCAGCACAGTTGCTGCAGTGTTAAAAGGCACTGTTCGGAAAGAATCTGTTCAGGTACATAAATGTATATTTACAGTACAAAATCGTTCTGTATATGCAGTAAATATCTAATTTTTCAACATAGATATCAGCATCTTATAGTCCGGTTGTGGCTTGTATATACTTTTAAAAAAATAAATTAAAAATAGAGTGGATGCGGCTTATATACCGGTGCCTCTATAGTCCGGAAAATACGGTATATACCAGGACTATTCCAGGTTTAATCTAGGGCCTCACCAGGTCAGTAAGTGGATTAGTCATTTCCACTGTAGTTCTAAACAGGAAATTATCTAAAGGAGGACAAAAAAATGGATAAAATTAAATCTAAATTGGGCAAACACTCAAACTGAAGAGCTACCCAAGGACAACCTGAAGGAGGTTATGTATCACAGTTTGAAATATCCTTTAGTAATTACATTGAATAATTGGACCAAGTCTTATTTAACTCATTATTTTATTAAGATTATATGGATTTACATGGAGCTGGAGTTTTTGGAGTGACTGGACTGGTTCTTCTCTATATATTCACATAGAATTTCTTTAGTTGACAACAGTCCTACAACTTTTAACCTCTTATTCAAACAGACAAACCTCACCCACTTATGGAACCTGGAACCTTCTTGCTGTGAGGCGAGTGATAGCAACTCAGATAATTTATCCTTGTTTAGGTCATATTTTCTTAGTTAAGCTATAAGTTTGACAAAAGTGAAATTTTTTGGCTACTGAATTTCAACAATGTCCGAAGTGTATTCAGCCTTTCCCAATGATCGAGCATACATTTGATTTTTCACATATTACGCAACTCAGTACAAAAATGAAATCAGCTTTGGAGTGGAATTTTGAACTATGAAACTCAAGGACATTTCAGAATTCATTTCCAAATGGTGTGGCGGAGACGGATGGTACAGACCCAGCAGCGAGCGTTCATAATGAGGGAGGAGGAGAGGAGGAAGAGAGGAGCGTCTGCCTCTCCAGCCCCTTCTGCTGGACATAGCCTCTCCATGGGACAGTCCGCACACCTGCTCAGGGGCATCACTCACCCAAATGAAACGTGTCCGCGCCGGATCCGTGGAGGGGCGCTAATGAGACGTCGGATTAGCCCAATGTTCGGTTAGCTCCTGACATGACCCGAGCCAGCTGTAAACACAATCCTGGTAACTATCTGACAGCTCAAGTATTTTTAGTATCTTCAACTTATCTGGCGTTATGAAAATATAGGACTAAACGGACTGCCTCCATAGGGTTTTAGTTTTGATAAAATCCATTTGACAGCTGTTTTCAGAGCTCCTTGGTCTATTTAAATAAAAAATGATGTGTCTGAGTTTTACATTCATCTTGTTTTGTACAGTGAATCACTTTTGGCACAGAGCAGTTGTCTTTATACCACTGACAGATCATTGCAATAGCCTACAATATATATATACATTACTTTTACATTTATTTGAACTCAAAACCTAACTTTTGAAAGCCCAATATAGCCATGCCAACATTTTATAATTTACACTAATTTGATTCAAGATCTTATCCACTGCACAGCCTATGCCAGCCCTGAATCATCCTCCTAACAGAAAACCTTCTTAGTAATTAAAATAGGACTTATTTTTTCCTGATTTATAAAATTTATGGGGGTACACAGATGCAGGTTAAGGCAAAGGGAAAAAGAGTAGCCCAAGAGCCCATGGCGGGAACCATTGGTGTGGATAATGACTAATGCTAATTAGCTAGGCGTATAAAAATGTCCAAACGAAGAAATGTGGACTTAAATTGGAAAAGATTTGATATAAAAGTAAATATATGCTTAAATTAAACTAACATATTACCTTTTAATACTTGCGTTTTCCATGAATAGTTCAATGTTCTTGTTAGTGGTCTGGGGTGTGTTTACACGCATCTTTACGCACAGCGACGTCATAACTTCATTTGTCAAGAGGCGTTCAGTGACAGTCCAACTTTACCCTTAACTTAATTTCTAAACAAAAAAATCTAATCTATATTTATGTATGGAAATATAAATAGAAAAGAGGTTATAATTCCTCCGAAAGTTTGCTGGACATTCCCACACGTGCCCACCTGAGCTATCTTAAATTGGGTAATCACGTTTGATTTTTGGCATGGGCGCCATCTTGAGGACTATAGATGATAAAAGTACTTTACTTATTGAATTGTTCATTTTAATCTTAACGTGTTAGATCAGTTGTAATTCTGTTTCTTTCCAGTCATGGAAGAAGTAATCAGTTTTGTTACTCAAGTAAAAGTACAGATACAGGAGCAAAAATACTTAAGTAAAAGTATCACATGAAATTATCTACTTAAGTAAATGTATTAAAGTATCAGTTTAAAAATGTATAAAGTAAAAGTTTTTCATGCAGATTTTGAGATCTAAAAAAACTTCAAATGTGGTGATTTGAATACAAATTTGTGCTGAATTTGTTCAGTGTAAAGAATTTAATCAATATTATTTTCCTAGCTGATTTTGTGTCTATTTTTATTTGCTCAAACTACAAATGTGTTAAAAATAAACCCTCCACCTTTTCAGCAGGTCTCAAAAAATAATAAAAATACTTATTTTTCAGTCCTGTTCAAACATAGAGTAGAAAATACCGATACATGCTCTAAAATGTAATGAAGTAAAAGTAAAAAGTATCCATTTTAAAATCTACTTATGTACAGATACCTAAATGTTTTAGTTAAGTACGGTACTTTTACTTGATTACCTTCCACCACTGTTTCTCACCACTTCAAAACCATATATAATAGAAAAATGAATGCCTACAGACATCAAGCAAATGACAGTAATGATTCAGTCTTTTTTATTGTGCCATTATAAAAGTCAAGCATATATAAAAATATTTCAAACATCTACATCTGTAACAATGTTCGGCTTTGCGACAATTCCAGTCAAGTTTCCTGAAGTTTGGTCCAAATTAGAAAAGTACTTCTGCCTCTCTCCTTGTTTCCGCACACTCCGTCCTCCTGAAAGTGGGAAAGTGGGACACGGAGCTGTTCCAAGATTGTATGTTTTTTTGGATATCCGACTATTTTCTGCTACTCTAATGGTGTGGGGCTGACTAGTCCAAAAACAGGGAATGCAAGAATCCCACAAGAGGTTGCAAGACTGCTATGGGAATTCAAGCCTCAAGAGAAATATCACTTTAAAAACAAAACAGTGTATACAGCAATGTAAAAATAGCCCTATGGACAAGTTTATATTTTACAAGATGCTGGTAGGACTTATACAGTAATGTGTAGTAGTGTACCAAGGATAAAAACGTCCCCAATTGTTGTTTTTCATCGGCTAAGTAATAAAAAAATAAAAAGCTTAACAAAAAATACAAGATTACGTAGTGTACCCCTTTTTATGTACAGCACAGTGAAGCAAATGACACCAATCTTACGCCAATCTTGCCTCCGAGAACAATTTCTCTAACCGTCGCTTGCAAGTGACTCAACTGTGACTCATCCTCATTTTGTACTATTAGCGTAAAAAGGCGTCTAAAAATTCTTACATTCCAAGCGCTCGGCTGCCAGAAAAAAACCTCTTGAGACGAGGACTACGGCTCTATCCACATGTGGCCCTGTTGCTGTTTTTTGCTAAATTACAGTTTTTGTGCAAAATGGGTAACAATTTTTATTTTCAGTAGTGTGTAAACAACCAGTAATGGATACGCGGCGGTACGATAAAAGGTATGCTTAAAAAGAAATGGCCAAGTGGTACCGACACCATCTAAACACTGATATATAACATTTCAGCACTGATATATAACATCTCAGTACTTTACAAACATGGCATTCGTGTGTCAGGCATAGACATAACGCAAGTTCGAATGAGTGTCTTTGCAACTTTTACAGTCTTGTTTAAGTTGTCCCTCCTCATCCACTGGCTTCTGTCCCAGACTTCAAAGTTTCTTGGTTACACTCCACTTGCTTGAAAAAGAAAGCAAAAAGGACAACCATGATTTTCAGAAAAAAAGAGGTTAAAAGTGCACTGCGTAACTTTACTGGTGGAGTGTCCGCTATCTGGTGTCACCATGGAGATATTATTGCTTTGAAAGGAATGTTCCACAGTATGGCAAATGAAAAATTCAATTCTGTCAATTGGACAAAGTGAAGAGTGAAGAGTTTAGAGTGAACACGTCTTTGTCGTCTTCTTCACTTCATTCAGATTCATGCAGCTAAAACCTGGAACAATCTTCCTGAACATGTCAAACAGGCCTCTACTTTGACCCTGTTTAAAACCAGGCACAAAGCAGTTCTGTCCAGCTGTGAACTGAAAGGTTTTCATTTTTCTTTCCGCACTCTTCTCTCTCATTTAATGTCTCTCTTTTTAATTTTCTGATCATTATTTATGTTTTTAATGTATTTCTTATTCTGTAAAGCACTTTGAATTACTTTGTGTATGAATTGTGCTATACAAATAAACTTGCCTTCAGTTCTGGTCAGATTGCTGATGGACACTGCCCTATATCTGTCTGACGGAAGGAGCTAATGACAATGAAACTAACACACCTATTTGTTTACAGTTTCAGTTTGTTAGCTAGGTCTGTTGAACTAAACTCAGTGAGCTTTGCCTGGATCATATTTTGCATAATTGTTCTGGCCCCTAATGGGTGCTCTGAGGGGACTGAACAATTATGCAAAATATGACCCGGGCACAGTTTGTCTCCACTCAAAAATCTTCACTCAGAAACTTTTGTTATGGATCACACCTGGATGGATCTGACCTGTAACTTGACCTTGTTAGCACCTGTTTATCTTCTTGGACATAGATCAGTTTATTGCCATACTGTGGGACATTACAGGCAAAGCAGCATAGACTGTAAAACTGGACAGAGCTAACCCGCTAGCACCGTGTTCGAAACAGGAAGCACTTCTGGCTTCTATTGATTTTACCTTGAAAAATAATCACCCCACTCTCTATAACTCCTGCAGTGAAAATCGTCATTTTGTTCTTAAAATGTTAATATTAACCCGCTCATGATCCTTGTGTTTTTATGTTTTGCCCATAAATAAATTCCGACTCCTAATATGAAACTGACTCCAAATTTGTAACTGAATTTATAACTGTTGCCCTCAATGAGCTTCATCTGACTGGTGCCGAAAGCGATGGGTGACGTCACACTCCCTTAGCCCTTTTCTTTATACAGTCTATGTAAAGCAGTGACATCTCCATGGAAACAAGTTGATAACGTAACCTCCGCCAGAAAAGTTACATAGTGCACCTTTAAAAAACAACATCATGAGAATCGCCGTTGGGCTGCGGGCCGGGCCGGTTGGCGACAGGTGGCAGTGGCTTCTTGAAGAAATCTGTAAAGGACAAAAGGATGGAGTGGCGTCAGTACAGCCCGTCTATGCACCACACAGCCTACAGAAGTACTGGGACAAAGACGTTGACTATGACACAGGGACGGACGACATATGGAAATGAGAGGGAGCACAGAGAGCCTTTCAGTTGATTAAGATGTCTGCCTCCGCGAAGGATCCACATGCATCTAAAGCATGCCTGGTGAAATGAAAGGAAGAAAATAAAAACATGTTATGAAGGTAATTAAAAGGGCAGAACCTGATTTTTCTGTTTTGAAGTTTTGTTCCAGTATAGCTCTACTGTAAAAGCAGCTCCTGGGGCTAAAATGAGATCACTGTGCATTGTTCGCATTTAATAATAAAGCGTTTATTGTCCGCGAACCGGGAAGTATTTCTAATGCACTGTTAACGTGCTAGTTGTTGTTAGTGTTACCAATTTAGCCTCTATTGGTGGAGAAAAATGCTTATAAACTTGCCACTGTAAATAATTAGGATGCTAGGAATGAGTAAGGAAAGAGAGGAGTAATTTTGGACCACTGCATTTAAAATGAACTAGTTGTTTTTCACAGTTTAAAAATCAGGTGCAGCACCTTTAGGGGTCGTCTCACGTCAGACAGCAATAATAGTTCAGTCAGTGTTTCCTCTACAACATCACAAAACACTATGAAATGTATATGTTAATGTTATTTCTCCCTAGATTCAAAAGCCAATGTATGTAGAAAAAAACCACTGAACTTGGTGGAGGTGGAGTCATGCATATGTTAGTAAGGAAAACATACGTCATGCGTGATGTTAAATGTGGCAGCACAGTGACAAGAACAGAGCCCCACATAACAAGCAGGTTTACCAGAATGCTTTGAGTCCCCCAATGGCTCTAGTTTAGGCAGTCTAGAAGCTTTGGGTGTGGCCCATCCCACTAAAACACAAGGCAATTCACTAATTAGGACCGAAAAACAAAGATATTTTTATCTGCAAACATACTTCGTCCTCTTTAGAATCTAGTTCATGGCCTTGTTGCGGCTGAATTGGGGAAAGTTATTACAAAATTCACACTTTGGAAAGATGGAGATAGCTTAGTATCTACTCATTGTATTCTACTATAATGACATTTAAATCTATCCATCTGTACACAGGTAATCCAGTTTTTAGCATAAACACATTAAGCAGAACAGTAGGGCTGCATGATTTTGGAAAAAAATGTAACCTATATATTGCGATTGTGATTAGATTTGCGGTTTATGTTTTAAAATCAATATTCAGTTCACATTCCACTTTCTAAACCCGCCGTGGAGCATTAAAGTTTGAGAAAAGATTGAAATATGAACTGCTAAACTGATGCAATACTCCTATAAATTTCAGAACATATTTGCCAAGGTCTAAACTACAGTGTTAATTTGCTGTTTCTTTCATAAAAGACATTATTATATTGTAGCTATTATATTTTGACGTTAGCTTTCATTTTTCAAAATAATTGCAGCTTTTTCAGTTTCTATGTAATTCTAATATATTGTGCGACGTCAAACGGTATCAAATATGTAAATAGCGTAACATAGGATTACCACTGTGCATATCTCACAATCTGCTAACGACTGCAGCTTCTTTTTTAAACACGCCTATTCTTTTCAACCAGCTCGTGTGCCTTGGACCCAGAAGTGACATCGCACTTAACAATCCTACACAACTCCAGAGTGTTCAAAACCTGCCATTTTTAGATCAAACCATAAAAAATTCTAGCCAGCTCGGAGTTAGGACGGTATGATCAAACGTACCCGGAGGAGGCGGCGGCGTGGGGCTTTCTGTGAGCCCTTCGTCCGTCTTCAGTGGGTCAACTCTGTGCTTCCTCTTCAGATGTAACTTCCTCGTCTTCTTCTTGCTCTGCTCGCCCACCGTCGCTGTGACACGTACAAAGCCTTTAGAGGAATCAAAGCAAACCCAATCCCGACTTCCTCCTTTCCTCTTAAGCCTTCATCATTCGACAGCAGACATTATAATTATTACCTACTGTTATCATTAATTGCCCGATTCATTAAGCGCATTCCCGGTGAGTAATTATCAGGCGACATGCGGAGTTTAGTAAAGAGAGTTGGCAGGAGGGACTTACTTAATTTAACTAGCAAACTCCTTCCACATTTTGATTCATGACGGACCAATCTTTATTGCCTGTCTCCGAGCATAAGGCTAATCAAAACAGATTTAATTTGTAGCTTTGGAGATGAGCTGGAGTCCCTTGCCATTTGAAATTACTTCTCATTTCATTATGCTCGCTTTATATTAAAGTAATGCATGCTAAGTGAGATATTTCATTCACATTCTAATTCTTCTTTTAAAAGCTTGGTTAAAACTTAAAGGTGCACTGTGTAACTTTTCAGCTTGTCTCCATGAAGATGTTATTTCTTCGCCTAGAATATTTCAGACATGAGTCGGTGTCACTATGAGGATAAATTACAGGTCAGATCCGTGCTCAAAGGAATTTGCATGCTTTTCCAGGTCTTTCTGAACGATAAAAACACCCCATGGAATTCAATCACATCTCCATGACGACAAGCAGGACCCTCCATCAGAAAAGGAAAAGCTACACAGTGCACCTTTAACTATGGATTATAATATACTCACATGAACTGCCGTTTTCAGAGTGTTGCCTTGTGTCATTGGACTCTTCGCCGTTGTCCTCCTCCTCTTCCTCATGACCGCTGTCTTTAAGCTTCTCCTGTAGCTCTATTTGCCTTTTTCTCTCTTTTTCCTTTTCGTCATTCTGTAAACCAACACAACTTGTATTAAACTCAATCTTGTTAATACGTTTCACTAGTTAAACTTAAGTACACACCTCTGTGATGACATATCCGATTGGCTGGAACGGATTGGGTAAGTTGTCTTCTTCGAGGTCGTCCTCTTGGATTGGCCGACCCTCCCTCTCCGCTTCTTCTCGCTCTTGTCTCTCTCTGTGTTCAAAACAATCTTTCAGCGCATATGACAGGTATTCATGTTTTTCTAACTCTGACATGGTTTGGTGGGATAGTACTCGTCGGAAATTTATCATAGTTTTACATCAAATTTTCAGTTAGTTTAAACATTCATTTAACAAAACCAAGATGTAGTCATTTATTGTGCTGTTTAATCCTTATTTTAGTTTAAAAATGTATACAATGTCAACTATGTCTTAGTGAAATTAGTCATCATAACTTATCCTGTGCAGTTTAAATGCACAACCACATCATTATCCAATAGACATTTTTCATCTTTCCTTCACCTCTCCTCTCTTATCCTCCGTACTCTCTCCACCCTCTCCTTTTTGTCCTGCTCCTCTTGGGCGAGCTGTTCGGCCGTGTCTTTCTGCACGCGCTCAGTGATGGCCTCATAGTCTTTGGAGATGTTGTTAAGGAGCCAGCTGAGTCCCTTCTTGATGGACTTGTCGACCTTCTTACCATAGCCCAAAACAGCGGAGCACGGTTCCTGATGGTTTAAGTTAACAATAATAAGTCTTGAAAAAACATAAGGGCTGTCTTACTTTAAGTGCGGAGAACAGGTGCAGGGACACTTACGATCTGACAGAGACACTTGTTCTCATTGACAAGTTTCTCTAGCGACAGGTTTTCAATGATGTCTGCTTCAGCGAGTGCCCCCTCTTTGTCCTGCTTGTTGGCAAGGCTACAGGTGGAGAGAGAGGGAGAGAGAGAGTTGAATAAAAGGACAATATGATCTCACACACTCTCATCAAACTCAATAAATCCTTTTTCATAACCTGCTGCTGCTAAGGATTTTTTTATTTCATAAACGTCTGTGTCCCTAGGTATTCAGTAAGTGTAATAAAATAGTAATTTAAATTCTAACAATAATAATGTTACTTTTTCCACAGTCAATGGAAAAGTTATTTGGGTTGCCAGATTGCATGGCCAAAATCAACTTGTGTCTTCAGTGTTTGGCAGCTAATTGAAATACGTCCCACTTTAAATTGTGATAGTTGAGTAAGAGTGCAAGTTCCAGCAACTAACTTCAACCAATACAGCTTGTATATTGGATCAGAAAATCCAGTCTTTGATGCCTACTAGGCATCCCCTACTGGCGCTCAAAGATGGGTTCAATATGAATTTTGGCCACTAAAGTTATTTGTTTGTTCATAATCTTTCCAAAAGAAATTAATATTAAAAGTTTGCTCAAGGCTAATCATCTACATGGTAACTAATGACCACATTTTAGACTTAAAACAACACAATGTCTTTGAACAGTCTATGGGAAAATGAATACAAAATTCACTTCTGGAACCTGTGGTCAGGTGGTCACTGTTGAGCTCCATAGGAATATTTTAAAAATCACTTTAACTTTTCCATATTGATTAAATATAAACCGCACAAATTAGCTGATAACATTAGCACAGAATTATTGTTCGGCTCCATCCGCACTTGTACCATGGCAATTCACCACCAACTGTAGGGCTGAAGTTTTAAAGCTGCACAGTTCTTGTGGGACTGGCACAATTCTATGCACTTGCCTGTTATCACTGAGTAGTTTGTTGCAGCCATATAATGATCATGGTCTAAACTTCAGTAGAAAATGTTGACCCCTTACACTAGCACTGGTTTCCCTGCTATCCGCGGGTGCTGCAGGACCTCTGCCATCGTCTCTCTTGTTTCCTGGATCCTCTGCACGTCTGTGGAGTCCACCACAAACACCACGCCATGGGACTCGGAGTAATAATTTTTCCATATTCCCCTGATCCTCTTCCCGCCGCCCAGGTCAAAAATAGTGACCTCGAATTTTCCCTGCTTCAGATCCACTTTGGAGAACCCCACAGTGGGTGCTACGTCTTGTGGGTTTTCTGAAAGAGAGAGGGCAAAAGGTTAGTAAAGTGTTTTTGAAATATCCTATGGTGAAAGGTGCGAAATGTTCTAACCTCCTTGAATTCCTCGGACAGTGGCGGTTTTCCCTGCATTGTCCAGTCCCACCATGACCAATGTTACTTTCCTGTGGTGAGGAGAAGGTCAAAAGTGAGATGATATAGCCACAGTAAACAATCCAAGCAGCTTAATACAACTTGTGCTCTATGTGTGTGCCTTTACCCAATATTAACTGAATAAGCCAATAGGTATTAGATGTTATGATGCATTCAGGCATAAGTAGGCCAACTAATATTATAAAGCCTGGTATAATCATTGATCTGCTGAGTCATTTCCTCAACAGTAGGTTAACTCAACACACAAATTCCTTGAGATCTGACATTTGATAAAATAATTAACCAAACAATATTGCTTAGTTAGTGCATATTCTAAAGAAGCCTCAGTATTTTGCTGTGTTGCGCTTTAACTTACATTATGATAAAAAAATAAATAAAAGAAGAATCAACCAGGGAACAGTTGAAGATACATTGGTTAAGCACGAAGCACATATGCAGACAGACCACAATTTATGACCAGTAGTTGTGAATAATGAAATAGCAAACTTTGACAGATCAAGACAGTAATACAAAATGCAACAAAAAAACAATTACACAACTCTGTACTTAACTTTTAAACTGCCTCCGAAAAGACATGAACCAAACTATCCATTTGACCGTCCTCTGAAGCCAGGTGGACTTCATAAAAGTGGACTATTTATGTAAATCTCCAAAAAGAGACAAATCTGAACTGTCGCTAACCCATGACCACCACATCTTATGAGCACACCGACAGTAAAACACGCACCGAGGAGAGCTGCTATGGATTAGGAAAGGATTTCAGAGTAATTCCAAAGGATCAAATGCCTCACAGGTACCACGTGGATTTAAAGCTTGCTCATATACATTTTCCTTTGCCAATTGATTTGTCTTATACCTCCTACATTGGTTTTACTGTCCAGCAGGTGGGTTGTGTGGGATGTGGTAGTAGTCATAGTATTAACCTGATAGTAAGAAGGGATATGATGAACAGATACACAATAATCCATAATCTATCAAATGGACAGGGAATTATTTGATACAATTTAGTGTATTGTAATGTTATGTTTCCTATTATGTCTTACTTAACATTGACTTCCTAATTGGCTTCTAGTTGGTTAAAGCATCTGCAAATAATGCTGATATTGTATTGGGTTAATTATAAGATAGAAATTGATACTACCAAAATGTAAGGATCTCACCTCGCCGGTTCTCTCCATCGTTTCAGCCAGTTGCAGCAGTTCGCCATCAGGCTAAACATTGCAGTCCAAGTATCTGGACTTGTCTGCGATCAAGTGGTCATCCAGGCGTCCCTCTCCTCTCCTCCACCTCCGTTTCGTGGTGACAACAACAAGGCGCCTAGCTACATAGCAATCTGACTTTAGCAACCATTTCAGAGGTTAAAGCGTGACGTTTTACCTCGATAGGACCAGTTTACGTTTTCCCCATGTGTAAGGTTTGGCGATCGGTAAGTTATTTGCAATGACACTGTCGTAAAATAGTAATTTCTCCCAAATCTGTTATTAGCAATCTCGGGCTAATCTATCCTCCTATCCATGATCCAAACGCGCTCGCTCCTGTCGTTTTGATTAATCCGCGACCGAAAAATCCACACATTTGTCTCTAGTGTCACAAAAGTAAGAGAAAAAAGATTTAAAACGCACTAGAATGTGGATTCGTGACCCACAAGCCTATTAGCCCGTATGTAACGGTCTGCTTTGTTTACGCCGTGTCCGCTGCTGCTAGGCTGCGTGCGTCATTACGTCATATGCGTAAAGGCAGCAGCTCTTCTTTTCTTTTTATACGCCCGTTGTGTAAGACGGGACGTATTATGGTATGGCGCTGTCCGTCCGTCCGTCCGTCTGTCCGTCTGTGGACACTTCAAAGCTTTGAAGTCTTTGAAGCTTTGTCTTCATGAAAGATCTGAACTCTCTCCTCAAATGTTCTGCTGCTGAAAGCGAGAACAACCCACATTCTCTGCTTCTTTGAGCTTTGACACATTAAAGCTTTGTAGTGTCTTTAAGTTCTGTTGCTGCAATCTGATTGGTGGAATTCCGATTCTAGAATTCTATATACAATAATTCAAAGTACGGGCGTATTTTGCCCCGCTGGCGGAGCTCTTGTTTTTTTTTTTACGTAAGTGAACCAGTTTGTGACACCATCTGGATTGGAGTGTTACCTACAACCAAATGTGCTCATTCTGTAAAAGAAAACGTAAATTCTCTTTACTGAGATTGTAAAAAGTCAGATATCTTATTTCAAGCATACATTAGACTAAGTAAAGGAGAACTACGTATACATTTTCAGTGTATACATTTTCAATGTATACGTTTGCATTTTGCACTGCAGTTGACCATGTGATCTATTCACTACTGCGCATGCACCAATCAGAAAAGCAGAAAAGCTCAGGGCAAGAGACAGGTGTTTGGCCGGTCCAAGGTTTCTCCACTGTGGTTATCAATCGTCTATCTGTAACCGATTGTAACTACTTTGAGACTTAAGTGTCCTTCTGATTTTGTTGCCTGTAAGTAATTGTTTTTCTCTAAGTATAAATATTGTATTTTTTGCTTTAGTTGAAAGCTAAATCCAAACGCCTCTAGCCGGGCATCTCTTACAGTACTTGGATCGTGAATAGTCTTTGATCCTATGAAATAATATGTAGTAAAACGCATTTAACCTCCAGGTATATTTTGACAGAGTGGCATCTCGTAAAGTACATGGAAGTAGGCTATGAGAAGTTTGGAGTTTAAAGCATTGGTGACTATAATTCTGTGCCTGGTGTGGTTGTCTTATATGACTGTGAGTGGTGTTCATTTACAAGAACAAGAAGTCATGTGTTAGATGCAGGATCGACCACCTGCTTATTTCAATGGAGAAGTTATTACTTTGCCTGGAATGTTAAAAACTATCTACCTTCATAGAGACAAACTTGTGACTCCAGGCTAACAAGTCAGGAATCATTTACAGCAAGTTTTTCCAGTTTGTTAGGAAAAGTTTTCATACTTCTATTTGCATGTGAATAAATATTTGCTTTTTCAGTTGTGCCCTGACAATACTAGTAGTGTTGTCGAACTTTATTTTGATATTCAGAAGTAGACTCGATACTCTGAGTACTGATTCTGATACCACAATGATCATTTTCTTTCTTTAGACAATAGTATGTGATTTACAGCGTTAAATAATAGCACTTTCTTTTTTGTGGTGTTATATTTGTGTCATCCCTCAGTCATCCAGGTAGATTCCATAGTGATCCATGGGTGTTTACTATCTTTATGTCCTCTTGTACTTCATTTCTGTCCTGGCTGTGAATGGATGGATACTTGTTTAAATGAGTATCCTAGTTTTAGTATCGATTAGTATCTGGTTTTTGATACTTTTGACAAGTCTTCCTGACAAAGATTTTTATAGTTCAAAATGTTTCACTTTTTTTTTCAGACTCACATCCTCGGAGCTTTCAGTATGGCCCGTGTGTTCGTATATGGAACGTTAAAGAAGGGCCAGCCCAACAACTACCGCATGTTTGACACCTCCAACGGCAAAACAGAATTCCTTGGCACCGCGAAGACTGTCGAAAAATTCCCGCTGGTCATCGCCGGCATCTACAACGTCCCGTACCTTCTCAACATTCCAGGCCAAGGCAATCAAATTCACGGAGAGATCTACAAGGTGGATGAGAAGATGTTGGAATTCTTGGATGCTTTTGAAGGCGTTCCTGCTCACTATCAGAGGACACTGAATAAGCTGGAAGTGAAGGAGTGGGTCGCGGGTGCGGATGGGGAGACGCTGGAGCCTGGGAGCATAACAGAAGCCTACCTCTATAGCACCAAGACATACAAGCCGGAGTGGACCAAGCTGCCTACTCACGAGAGCTACGATTCCTATGGGGACCACGGACTGAAGTATGTTATAAGAGAAGCACGAGATCAATGAAATAAAAATACTGAATCAATCATTTTTAATAGATGATTTCAAGAAAAGGTCAAAATACAGTTCTGGGTCAAATACTTGAAACTTTTTTCTTATGATTGTGAATTTTATTTTGGCTTCTCCTTTTCAGGGCTATCCCAGCAGATAGTCTTCCTGCTTACGTGGACTGAAAATCAATAGGCTTAAGGTTTATATCAGATGCCCTTCCTGACTCCATTTATCCGTGCTTTGAGCTGGTGCACACTGGACTATGGCTGGACTGTGGTGGTCCAGACTAAATTGCCATAATGGATTATTTTACACACATAATTTAATTTCACATGATTTAATTTCAATGGACAATACATAGAAATTCTAGTTAAGAAAATAAACTACAATACATTTCTAAATTAAAGATGCACTATGTGATTTTTTTTCTTTTTTTCCTCACTTGGTTATCTCCATGGCAACAGTATTACTTTGCCAACTTTATAGCTTTGGTACTGTCTTAACTCCTATATGTAGGATAAAATATCTTTACCTCACTTTGTCTAATCAATGACAATTCAAGTGCAAAAAAATGTACCGATCAAAACATAATTATAGTCTTTTATTTAACATTATAAAAATCCGACACGAGTGAATGTATTTGGCATTTGACGAAGAACGATCTCCATGGGAACGTTTTTTTTTTTTTTTTTAAGAATGAGTGTTACATTTGACATTTCACAGTGTATCAAGAACTGTACAAAAGCTGGTTAAACATAATGGCAGTTTTACGTTTATCAAATTTTAGAGATTGTTATACAAAAGTCTCCACAACAACGTGTCTAATTTCAATTCTGTACAAATATTACCAAAAAAGAAACTTGAAACATAATTATTTGGC
Source organism: Odontamblyopus lacepedii (assembly GCA_034769755.1). Taxonomy (NCBI): domain Eukaryota; kingdom Metazoa; phylum Chordata; class Actinopteri; order Gobiiformes; family Gobiidae; genus Odontamblyopus; species Odontamblyopus lacepedii. Next base: position 14,564,085 of record CM068366.1, read on the forward strand.
AGTGTAACCAGCGCTTACTGTAGATTTAATGTGACATGATTTAAAATTATAATACATGTGAAATCTTAGTTAGAATCAATTGTATTTACAGAATGTTGCCAGATAAGACTAAAATGATCAAATTACAGACCGGTGTGGATTGTGCAAAGTCGTGTTTTAGATAAGAAAGTGTTAAGTTCTTGTGATTCTTGGGGCACTGAATACTGGTTCAACGGCATTTGTGCTGGATCGATGTCGGGATCAATACAGGTCTTTTCTGGTGACGGAGCGGTTGGAGGAGCAGGTGGCACTACGAATCACCTCCATCCACCTATCGGAGAAATGAAAGGGAAATCATGTTATCAAGTTTTATCAAGTTATCAAGTTTTAGTGCCGTCATAAAGATGCAGGGAACAACAGTTGAATAGTTAATATTGAACTAAAGCAATAAACATAAGCTCCGGTTAATATCGACTACCAATGCCATTTCTTGAAGTTTGTGTGGGTAAAAATGATAATTCACAGCAGAATTAACTATTTTATGTAACAAAACTTTAAGAAAAAAACGACTTGGGCAACTATAGCCAAAAAGAAGTCTATGGTATGTGACCAGTGCTTTATTGATGCTTTCATATAGGGGTCAGTGCAGGTTCTGGGTAGTTGCAAGATATTTAGGTGTGATTTTTGACCACTCTAATATGAAATAAAAACTTCTATATATAAAAAAAAACATCTTGAATGTGTGAGGAGAAGGTATTCATGAATATATAGCTCAATTTAGAAAAAAATTCCTACTGCATTTTCTAAAGCAGAATTGACCATCTTAAAATGCTTGCTAAAAATGAAAGAACCGTACCTCTCGAAAGTGTACTCGCTCTCTGATCTGAAGTAGTACACGTGGGACTTGAAATGCAGTTTAAAAACATAATCTTTGTGAATATTTTCGGATTCAGACGGGACGGTGACGGAGTAGCCCAGCAGAGGGAGACTGGCCAGAGGGTAGTCGTCCTGCCCAAAACAAACCGTGTATTTTAATCCAAGTATTATGTCAGAAGAGCACGTTAGGCATTCAGTAAATAAAGTGTACCTGGTGTGACTTGTAAAAGAACAGGCTGAAGTTGGTGAAGACGACCCACAGTTTTTGCCAGCCGTTACTGTTCTTAAACTTACGCAACAAGTTTCCTGAGAGCTGGTTCTGCAAAAGAAAAGACACCAAATATTAGCAGTAGGACAATAAAAAGTTTTACAAAAAAAACCTAGCAGTTGTATAGGTCTAATAGGGCTGTGCAATCAAATTATTGATTATTATCATCTATTCCAAAAAATTGTGTAATATATAAGAAGGGGATGAGAGCTCCTACTAGTTACTGATTAATGATACAAACTATTTTCTCCTCTTCTACTTTTCCATGATAGGTCCTGCTATGTGAAATTTCAACACAGTGTTCAGTAAATTGTAAAAAACTAAAATTGAGCTGGAGGATAGGTCCAAAGTCTGTGGCAGAATTAGTTTTTTAACTGTCAGATTGCAGATTTGTTGACCTGGTTTATGGTTATTAATATCTCTGTCATTACTGGGCCTGTCCACATTAGCATAAATAAAACAAAAGTTAATTATTTTTTCACAATAGCTTCAGGGAGGTGCCAATTATTCAACACCAAAGTGATTGTTGTCAGTTGAAAGGACTTTAAACCATAAATGGCAAGTTTGTGGAGCCAGTCCCTCATAAGTAACAAGGGTCAACTTTTGTGGACCATAGGTTTGAATATTTCTTTCAAAAACAGTATCTCCCAAAGAGTTATATACACCCCGCCCTTCATTTTAAATTTTGAAATAATCACTTAATAAAACATGAATGCGACTCTACTATAACTGGTCAGCCCTATCATCAAACTATATTACATGTTATGGGAAAAATACTATTTGAGAATGGCTGCAATACTACACGTCTCCAGCAGAGGGCATTACAACTCCAGCAGCATTAACTTTCCCTTCCTGAAATTGACTCTCTGGTCTCTAGCAGGTCTCTGGGGCATTCTGCCATTGACTAAACATTTTCAGCCTCTGGCAATGTCAGTGTGGCCAGTCAGGGTTAAAACAGCAGACACAAAAGAAAGACTGGAGCAGAGGAGGAGAGGAGAGGGGGATGGAGGAGAGGAGGAAAGACAGGGGGTAAGGCAAAGGACATATGGACAATGGCACTGGATTAAATATTAATTCAGTTTTCCTCTGGCAAGAAGCCGGACAAAGGTGGTTGTTGTTTTGAGTGATTGAGTGAGTCATTCTTTAAAAGTGAGAGCAATTATGACTTTTAAAATGAATGTTTTTATTGGTTTGCCGATAATTACTGAAGAATTAAATGCATAATTTACTATAACTGCATAACCAACATAACACTAATCATTCATATACTGCTGGATAAGTAAATCAATTGTTCAGTTGTTTTGTTTATAGATTTATCTTATGATATTGTGAAAACGTAAAGGTAGAAGTTGCGTCTTGTGCTATAATAATTAATTGTAATTGTTTCTGCAGATTTATGACTAAATCATTAATGTAAACATTTACAGATTTTCATTTTGGTTATGTCCAGCTTTTGAAAATAACTTACAAATAATGACAAGTATTTTTCATGTGTACTTTTTACTTTTGACACCAGTAATTGCAATTATAAATGAGTATATGTTGTAACTGTATCCTTTCTTGAGTACAGATTAGCAGTACTCTCATGAAAACTGTCGAGCCCCCAGTTTGGGCCAATTCAGATTTACATACAGTCTATACAGTCATTAAAGCTGCTACGTGCTGGTACCTCCACAGCCACGCTGAAGTCCACCATGGAGACGCTGGTGTTGCGGTGCCAGCACACGTGCACGGTGGTGTTGCCGCGGTGACCCTGGCGCTCCAGAGACGTACGTGAGCCGCTGAGCTCCTCCTCAGACTCCTGCTCCGCGCCACCTTCTCCTGACAGCTCTGTGGGTGGAAAGAACAACATAATTAAGACAAGTTAGAAAGAATATCTCATAAATGTGTCGTAATTTAACTTGTGTTTTGTTTTGCATCTAAAATGTATGTAACATTTCTGCTAAAAGGTCTGCCATTTGCTTGTTTCCATGGAGATGCAATTACTTTGACTATAATGTTCCACAGTATGGCATTAATCCTATCCATCTTGCATTTAATCAGTTACAAATGTTTCTACTTCACATTCTTGCTGTGTCGCCTCTCCACAGACTTGTGACCGACATGCTCACCTCCACGCTTAAAGCTATACTGTGGAACATTCTAGTCAAAGCAACAAAATCTCCTTGGAGACAAGAAGACCTTTCACCAGAAAACATTCGTAGTGCAACTTTAATCATTTTACAAATCAAATCAAACGTCTTGGTTTATTGTGACAGCTGCACGTCACACACATGTTCACTGATTATATTTATCACGTTAACTGTAATTACGTTACAATGGAAAATTATAACGGAAAGTTCGAAGCACAGATATTAAAACCAGCTCGCCAGGCCAAAATAATGATAAAATTCCACTACAACAGAACCTAAATGACCCTTTTGTTGGTAGCTGTAAGCCAATACCTGCTAACTGTGAAACTATCAAATGGACGTTGAAAGCTGCGGCCCTGAGCAACAATAGACATGTCGACTCCAAAGGTGATCAGCTGGGGGCCACATTTAGCACTGTGACAGGCATTTAAAAAAGAAATGAAAAGATATCAGGTGATGTTTAAATGTGGTGAAAGATGAGCCAGAATAAAGCTGTCGGGTTAACCAAGGTGCGGACTTCAGCCGTCAGTTTGGATATAGAAAGGGAATGGGTGAATAAACTTGTCCAACAATGAAAAATAAAGACATAAATGAGACTTAACATCATGACCACCTACCCATTATCAGTCCCTCAGTTGGTCTATAAATGAATTATAAAACATAAAAATGCCAAAAGAAATGCCACGGTAGGACATTTGTCAAACCCTATTGTATTTTTTCTCCTTAAAACGACCTCATATCAACCGCTTTCTAACAGATGCCATGAAAATTACCCATTTTTCACTTAACCTGGCTGTCGTAAGTCATAATGTTACACCTATTTGACGTACATGAGGTTAAAGACCCTTAAGTATAGGGCCCGGCTGTGTAACGTTCTCTGTGTAAGAAGCACATTTGCTTTATGTGGTGAGCGGGTTAATGGGGTCTGGCAGCTCTGGCGGTGAGACATCTGCGGAGTGAGGATTAGAGTGAGTGAGTGGGTCAGGCTGGTTGGGAGGTATAGTATTGTTCAATAAATGATAGAACAGTTTTTTACGGGTACTTTTTCTTTGCACCAATGGAGAACTTTTGGTATTTTTCTGTACTACGGTAAGATTTGAGCTGTAGTAGGTCGAATAAATAATTTCTGGTGCATTAAAGATACAAATTACTCGTGTTTCATATTGCTATATTGTGTTTTTTATATATATATAATCCTGTTTCATGGTTTATCTAGATTTTCTTTGTAAAAATGCAAAATATCACACTTGAAAACTTGTTATTGTGACAGGCCTAGAGATGGTCTAGTTGGTTGGGTCTGGTTGCACGGGTGGGTGAGCTTACTGTTGTCCGTGGGGCTGACGGAGAGCAGGTCTGAAGGTGTAGCGCTGCTCTGTTCTGCCAAGTCTATAGCCATCCTGATGTCCTCCACCCATCGCTCCATCTCGGACGCACAGCTAAAGAGGATCAGAAAACAGAGATACAGGCAAGGTTTTCAAAAGATACTGACAGAGAGACAGCATTTCTACGTTTAATGGAAGCGTTTGTCAGAAAAACGTTATTGCTCCACAAGAGGAACGGCACAGAAGCTTAAAAATACCATCTTACAAAATGACAAAGAGGAAATTCAGTTGTGTTGATGCGCAATTTAAGATGAAACTTAAAATTAAAGGTAGTTTGTTGAAGAATGGACCCTACATGCTTGTTTCAGGCAATACTACATTAAAACATTGCGGTGACAACGCAAATCCCAACCAACGCAGAGATGAGCTACAACTTTAATGAATATGACCTATATCAATATTTCAAAGTGTTTTCCTAAGACACCCACTGCTCTCATTTATAATTCATACCATGCACTTCTTGGTGTTTTAGTCATTCACGGTGACAGTGAATATAATACAGCCACATTGTATTTTTGTAGAAGGGCTTTGATACTGTACCTCGCAGCTACAACCACTGACTGTCTCTGCCCAAACAACGTGAACGAATGAGGCACTCCCCATTCTTCTTCACTTTCACGGATCTGACAAACAAAATGAACAACAAAAGAATTAAACAACCAAATCTGTTATAAAACGGGTTCGTAATTGGGATTCGGAATGGGGTTACCGTCATTCCATAGAGGGGTAACTGTCCGTGGACTTTAAACTGATTGGCGGCAGTCATCCCACGACTGGTGTAGACTAAGCAATCACTGAACTGGATGCAAGACAAAAGGGAGGTTATAATCTTGTCAACACCGATATTTCATCAAGGGTTGCCGGGTAGAAAAAGAGAAGGAGAGAGAGAAAGGGGGATTTTGTACCAGGAAAAACATGCGCTGCTGTAGGCCCTTTCCTGATAGTTTGCTGAGGCAGCCCAGTCGGATGAACTCCTGCAAGTCAAGCAGAAATGTGAGCAGTGTTAGATCACTATTTACAAGGTTATAGGGGACACAGTGAGAGAAGACTGACACTTTTAACACCGTTTTAATGGAATTCAATCAATTCTGACACAAATACTGATTTAACCATGCCGCTGTTTACCCAATAATTGTATGTATGAAACAATGTGTAAGATGCAAAAGATGTTTTGGGTTTTTTTTGAGGGGGTTTTGGTGGTGGGTCCTAAAAACAAGTACTTTTGGCCTATTAATATGCTTGCAATTGAATACATAAAAGAACAGTACAGTGGATTTGGTTATTACACAAGCTTATAAAATTTTAAATATAGATGTACATGTACAAACCGGGTTCACATTTGTTTTGACGTGTCTTAGTCCTGGTTTAGTTTTGCTCTAGTCAAAGTTTAGTTCCGGGTTCAGTCCAAGTTTGGCCCCAGTTTTAATATGAGGTGCCTTGACATTTTGCCCTCACCCTTCCAGGTACAGCCAGGATGTCGATGCCCGTCAGATCTTTCCTCAGCTCAAGAAGCTTCTGGAAGTTCTCCATCTTCATCATGGTGCCCTGAAGTTGCAACACCATTTCGGAGATCTCTGCCAGGGCCGCTGTGTTGTGACAAAAACTAATTATAATGTTGCCCTCGTCTCCATGGAGAGAGACAGATTTAATGCCGTACCGTGCAACAGGCAAAGCAATAAAAACTCTATAGACAAAAGCAACGCCTGTCTCCATCAGAAAATTTCCATATTACATTTTTAAAGTCGGTGTGTTTCTCACCTCTGCAGTCCCTGAAGTCTTCATGTGTGGGCGGGTAGTGCTTACAGAGTCTTTCCAGGATGAGTTTGTAGTGAAGAAGACGATGGAGGGGCCGAAGGAGGAAGACGTTGAATGGAAGGTAGCATACGCGCTGCTGCTCAAACTCTCTACATAACGTCTCCACTTTACGCACGGATCTAAAATTTTAAAAAAATAAAAATGATTATCAAATTCGGTTCAAATTGTGCTTTCTTTAATGACACCTACCGACACAGCTTCTCCAGTTCAACCAGGCATTCGGAATGTTTTTGAAGATGGATGGTGAGCTGCTAAACACAAAAAAATACAATTTGTAAGTTCTGTATTTGTATTTGCGAATAACTTAAAGTCCAAGTGACAGGTTTTCATGTTTTTTTCTATTTATTACTCAGTTTAGTGGGATAGTACCTGTGGTAAATATTTATGATAGTTTTAGATGTGCAGTGTGTTCTGAACTGGAATACTTCTACTTGTCTGAAAGTCTATGCAAAATACAGAAATATTTTGCACAGAAGTAAGGCATTTTTCTGACAGTTTAAACCTTGATTTGACAAAATAAAAAAGTTCCAATTTATTTTGCTAATCTAATAATAACTACTGAGCAAATTAGACAAGTTTTAGCCCTTGTTTACATTATGGTTGCAGGGTAACCGTTATGAAATGAATGTATTGAAGCAACAAATACTTACCCGTAGGCCCTGGATATTTTTCAAAAGAATATCTCCTATCCTCTGGTAATCTCCTTTAATGTGGGCATTAGATCGACCCTCCCTGAAAAGACAATGGAGAAACATTGCAGTTGCGTTCAGTTGCCAGCAGATGTCAGGACAGAGCTAAAGTAACAACAAACCATTCATTTTACCAGAATGCATTTGGGCGACATCCAACAGTGATTTTATGGAGCCTTATAGTTCAGGTTCATGATGATAATTACAAAATTGTTTTCGTTTAGTATAATTGTTTTTGTGTGATATTGTTGCCATGGGTTCAAGGAAACACTGTTTACTATAACGAAAACTATAATGGAAAAAGTAGATGTGAACAATTTATCTACGCTAATATCAATATAGGCCGCACAATCATAAAAATACATATCATGTCACAAATAAATACATTTTAAAGATAGAGTATGTAACTTTCTGGAGGTGACACATCACCTGTGTGATTCCATGGAAATCTACAGTTAAAATACATACTTAAAATACCATACTTCGGAACATTCTGCATGACGATAGATACATGTTTTGTACCATACTGTGGAAGATTATAGCCAAAGGAACAACATTTCCATGGAAACAAGAAGGAAGAGTCAAGTTTGTGGAGATACAAGCCCATTTTTCAGAACTATAACAACTCTAACACAATCAAAATGGAAAAAAAAAAAACGGTTTTGTTTTAGTATTTTTCAGGCTAAAATGTTATGGCCATGTATGACCTATTGAACAAATTTTGGAATATAGTTATTTTCTTTGTATATTGTTTATAGAACAAGACAAATATCAGATATTGGCTGACTATTGGACCGTCCCTTAAGAATATTCACTCATTAGCCAACAGTGTATACGTAGCTCTATGCTCTGTCACTAAACATTAGACGCAAGCGCGCCGTTTGCTCTGACAATTCATTCATTGTTTAGTGCTGGCGTCAAAGTCATCACCTCCTCCTATTTGAGCAGCTGCTGGAACAATACAGCTGATACAACAAAAACAGTAACATGTAGGTCTATACGTCCCACTGGTAATAAAGACATAACGATTTCACAATTTTGCTAGTTTTAACCATGTAATATGCAAATTTCAAACAATTTTACAAACCACTGTGCGAGTCTTTGTTCCACTTCCTTCAGAAATCCCTCATGGAACTTGTAGACGGGTTCGTAATTGGCCAAGATAAGGTTCTTGACTGAATCTGAGAAGGCTTCATCATTTGCTACTGCGTTCTGGAAAGACTAAAGGAGACAAAAAAGCCAATTAAAACAAAACGAAAATTCTAGTGTTTTTTTTCTTTTTTTTTTTCTTTTTTTACCAATTAGATTCGACCAGCCACACCCTAAAAGCAACACATTAGCAAAGGTCTATTAAACAAATTGACGCTAGCTTGTCTTGATGGCTGCCCAGCTGTTCACATAAAGAGGGGATGGAGAGATAGAAGGAGAGAGGGAGAAAGAGGAGGTGGGTGTTGTTTTTTTGTGGTGCCAGCCAAAGAAAATATTTAAGAGGGTTTTTAACTGCATCGGACACGCCTTCCTCCCACATCAAAGACAGCCGTGGAAACTACTGTTGCAGAAAATAACCGCTGACTTGAAGAAAAGGAAAGAAAAATGCCATATAAGACGGTCTGTGTAGCAAGGTGTTCCTGTTTACAACGGCGTGCGGGGGTCAGAGGTCACGGTCAAAGTTCACTGTAAAGACGTAAGGCCCTAAAGGTGCTTCCCTGTTGGTGGTCTAAAAGTTAATCTCGTGCTGTTTAATGACAACAAGATAATAGTGGTAGTGGGAGAGTAAGGGAGCACAATAGCTAATAAAATATTCATTGAATTTTAGGCTTTTTCAGCTTTTTTAGGGCTGCATCAAATTATTTTCAAATTATTATTTTTTTTACATTTCTCTTGTCCCAGAACAGATATGTTGTAAAAGCACTGTTAGCATGCTAGTTATTGTTACCCGGATGGCAAACTCCTCTCTCTGAAAAGCGATTAAAATTGCAATAAATAATTAGGATGTTCGTGATGCATAAGGTAAGTGAGAAAAAACTTTGGATCATTACAAACTGTTGAAAATGAAATTAGTTTTCATGTTTTTTAAACAGTGCAAATCAGGTACAGCGCCTTGAGGTTTGGGGAGAAATGATTCATTAAAATGGCACCAGACTGCGAAGCTACAAACAGAGCGCCAAAGTTACATTATTTATAACTGCAAATTAATTGATATACCCATCATAATAACATTCAAGGTTAATGTGTTTTTTTACATGCGAAACCAGAATAATCATTAAGCAAGGGTGCTATTATCATGATGGATAATCCAAAATTTCGAAAATGGTTCCCTTGCTCTAACTAAAATGGGGTACACTGTGTAGATGGTGTTTTAATAGTATTCTGTACTGTTCCTAGTTCTTGTTCTTGGCAGTTTTAGTACAAACTAGCTATATTTGCAGCTTTGTGTTTGAAAACAGTCAAAAACCGCATGTGCGTGCTGCCTCTAGTGGCCACTGCAATTACAAATACTATGTAACATCACACAGGACTTCTCTGATTAGAGTCAGGCGATTACAAATATTTCACAATCACAAATTTTATGAATGAATTGTATGAAAAACTGACAATAAACTTTGAACTTTCTAAGTTTAAATTGCCCTCAAACAAATGACCTAAGAGAAGTACTGCTGCTTACCTCAAAATTGAAATAAAAATATTTGTCCATAAATGTACAAAAATAAAGACTTTGTTATTGTAAACTGTATAGTCTACTACTAGAATAAACTAAAAATTAAGGGCATTAAAGTCCAAGTTTAGTTTAGTCCACAAAAACCTTATAATCACACGTTTTGAAATGTTAAACCCCAAGTGCACATTCTTGGCTTTGTATCCTACATTAACTTCTGTGCACCGTTGTGGAGTTGCAGTCTTGGCTCCACAGAAAAGATTTGGGAATGTGTTAAAAACGGCATTGACATTGGACATTTTTCTTTTACCTCAGTGACGACTTGCAGGTCTTTGAGGTAGGTCCGCTCGGTGGTTAGCAGTTCTTTGGCGATGAAGTACGCCTTGTCTGTGGGAAACTTCTGGACAAAAATGAAGAAGTTAGTTACCGAAAAAGTTTTAAAAAGTGCATATGACAGGATTTCATCTATTTCTAATTATGACTTGGTTTGGTGGGATAGTAATTGTGGTGATATTTATCATAGTTTTAGTTTAAGTGGTAGTTTGTGGGGAAAAAAGTTGAGAAGAAAAGTAGTGCTGGGTCTAAAATTTTAAATTCCATCCAAAATCCAAGGATAATTTACACACAAGGAACACATTTTTAAGACAGTTTAAATATCATATAATAAAGTAAAAGTGTTGTCATTTATTTTTATTAGTCTAATCATAACTACTGGGCAATTTATGCAGTGTTGGCCCTTGATAACATTGTGGTTGCTAGGTAACAGTTACAAAATGACCTCTACTTTTTTGGTCAAATTAGTTGCCCGAGTCCACACAAGATTTGTAGTGAACTCTTAAATATAATGATGTTAGCTACGTTTTGGTGAAATTATTAGTCTAACCTAACCTGCCATATGCACTTTAGATCTTGTGTGACATTCCACACCGCCCACCTTTCTCCTGGCTTCCTCCTCATCCTCATTGCGGACATAGCCAGCGTCGGTAAGCAGTGGGCTGGTGAGGGGAGACAGTTGGCGGGCATCCGGGCTTTGTGGCACATAACCGTGGATATTGCCGTCTTGCCCGTTCACCGGAGCAGTACCGTTGACGGCCACGCGGGGGCTTCCCAGGGGAGAGTCCTCTGAACCTGGGCTGCCTGGGGGGAGGAGAGAGAAAGAAAATGAGGAAAACATAAATCAGATGTAGTGGAGAAGTAGAGAAGTACTACGAAGCTAAGTGACTGGTATGAGATCTACACAAGGGTTTAGAGTTGATTTATGGGCCCAAACTATGCAACCATAATGTTTCCTACAGGTTATGACAAGAGTGTAAGTCATTATGAAATGTGTAGCATAGGAATAAGCAGTAATAAAAAGCTGGTTATGTTGAGCAACAGGTTAAAGTAGTTGGAAGCAACAGAATGCAAGGATTTAATAAACACAAGCATAGCAATAAATTTGTCAGAAATCAGAAGGTGAAAAAGTAAAATATCAGTTTTGATTGATTAGGTTTATTTTTTGTTATGACATTAATACTATGTACTAACTATTATTTTTTTACTTACTGGGTGTACACCACCTAAGACCCAAAGGTGATAAGTTCCAGAAACTTGGAAAAGGTTGAATATAATGTCTTCATTACAGTAATTTTAGTTTGATCCGAACTAAGTAACTGGATATTCTACAGATTTTTACATTACTGTGGTATGGCGGATACAGTATACTGCATTATGAAGATTCCTTATAATGGACATTTTTAGGGAAATCACAGCTTTATATGATTTTAACAGTAAATTTAACATGGACAAATACACAAATGTGACAAAAGATTATATTGTTTAATAGAACCTACTTCTACCCAACTACCAGTACTACAAGATGGGCTACAATGTACTAGATTGGAACTTCATACTTGCCCTTCTTTCCACAGAGTCCACTGTTACACACCAAACGGGATCATGGGTATAACCATGGCAACCACTGAGTGCAGATCTGTGATGGGTGCTATAAAAAAAACTCACCACGGCACAAATACTACAATACCACCACTACTACTACTAATACTACTAGTACAAAACACGAACAGAGATGGAAATATGGCAAATGCACACACGATCTAGTCTATGACGCTACTCTACGACAGACAATGATGGATGGGATGAATATTCAATTTCGTCAACAATAAAATCTGAAATTCACATAGATTTTTATTGATACTAGTGCTCACAATCAGTTACAGGAAGGTGAGAAAAGTAGAGACAGAAAATAAAGTGTTTGAAAAGAAGAAAATTGCAGTGTTAATAGGGTGCCGCCATTTTAGTGGTATCACAATCTGTTACGCTCACTTTAAAAGTCTTATTAACGTTCAAATTTCATTAAAAAATTCACATTATAAGTTTGCACAGTGCGATAATGTTACACAATGGTAGTGGGTTGCAGCAAGTGCTTAAGTGACAGCCAATGGAAGCAAAACAAGGCATTTCCAACTCATGAATTTTACCAGAATGAAACAATTCTTTGACAATTCTTCCTTCAATTTTCCTTCAAATTCGCTCTTAACTTTCAAAATGCAGCATTTTCAACGATACATGAGCCAGTCGAAATTTGCCTTTTCAAGTTGGATTGGCCGAGTTTTGTCCTCATGCGAGTGTCAACCGTGCTCAAGTGGCTTCCCAATACAAAATTCAACCAGCGTGAAGAATTTGTTGTTACAGATATTTATGAAGCCATTTGAGTCAATACAAAGTGAGACAGAGAAAGAAAATAAGGGACAACAGTCAGTTTATAACATGCATTTAGTGAAACAATAATAGTGAAAGGTTAGCGGTTTTGCCCCACCAACATGCTTCAAAACAGTGCAGCAAGAAAGCAGTGCAGAAGTGACATAGACCTGTGATGACAAATAAAAGTTCATTTTTATATAAGAAATTTGCTAAATAAAGAGCGCTTAAAGATATAGAAAAATAACAGAACACATTCCTAGTCATTGTGTAGTGAATTCAAACAAGTTGCTATTTACAATCGTCACATTTTCAAATCCAGGCTATTCTAAACCCCATTGTATTGCTAAAAATAAATGAATAATACATATGATATAGATATGGTTCTGCTAATCTAGGTTGCGTAGGTGTGTAGCAGTCAGAGCCAAGCCAAGCAAAGCGGATGTTATGAATGGCCAAATGTATCAACAAAATGGCTGGCATGTCAGATTGTGTTGCGTTTAGTGTTTTGTGCAAAAAAAAAAAAAGAGCAAATACAACTAAACAAAAGAAAAAAGTAACATGCACATTTAGTACAAGTGGTAGTTACAAAAAACACAGCTAAATCCTGCCATTCAAATATAAGGGAAGCAATGTTTTGTTCTTGTCCTGGTAGTAAATGTAAAAATTCTATAAAATGTTGCTACCACAAGTTATAGTGCAACTTTGCCCAATAAAAACAGGGAAGTTTAAGAAAGTGCTATGAAATAAAGAACATGAAAATCAGACTAGCCCATAGTCCATCATCCATAAATCCAGAATAGCGTTTTAAATCTACAAGCACGAGCATTTCCTACTACGAGCAACTGACTAGAACAAGGGATGAAACCGCTAAACCCAAAACAGCATTCCAACTCCAGCTATATTAAAGCCATTCCTTTACACAGGACATCAAATACATATTAAATTATTACAAATGCTAGTCAAAAATCTTAGAAAACTGCACTAACGCTAAAAGTTATAAATATCTAAACTACATAATCAAGTTTATATCCATCCAAAATTGTATTAATTGCCAACATCTACACAATTTACACATTTCTGCTATGGCACAAGTGGGTGGATTATGATTTAAAATTTTATACAAAAAAATCGGGCTAAATAACACTATCCGAATATAATAGTGTTAGAATAAAATGCTGAGAATTGTATCTGAAAAAAATAATCTTGCTAGTATTTTTAAATTCGCAAACACATTCTAGTGGTTCACTGAAACCGCTACAACTGTACAAAGCAAATCCAGCTAGACTCTTTCAACAACTGAAAAGCTGACCTCCGATATCTTCCTCATTAAACCTGTAACACCCCTCCTCTTCCTCTCCTTCCTCTCCATCCTCTCCCTCGTCCAGCTGCATACTCGCAAAAGAAAACTTGCTATTTACCACCGGAGATGAATTGATGCCGTTAGAATTGACCGAATTCATAGAGCTTACTGCGCCTGGGTTACCGTACATAAGGGGTTGACTGTAGATGCTGCTCCCTGTGTCTGAATCGCCATCGCTAGTATCTGTACCGCTGCTCGTCGACCCATCTATCATTTGAACGGGCTGGTTGTTGTTTGACGGTTTCCCTTGGCGACCGAACATGCGCTGGACCGTATTGGATCGGACCTGACCTGGTACCCTGAGGTTGGCCTTGTGATTCCCATTTATCAGCGTTTTGCGTTCCAAGGGAGCCGAATTCGGAGTTTGGGTCAAGATATGTTGCGCGTGAACTGGTGTCGAAGTTATCTGGCTAAGAATGAACGGATCGGTGTCGGAGCGGTTGCGCATGTTGTTATTGTTAAGCGCCATATGCGGACGGTTGGACAGGATTGGCGAATAGCTGCCGTAATGGTTGAGTTGTGGCAGTGGGGGTGGGGTCAGAGGTTGCGGGATGTTTGGCGTTTCTGTGGGGACGACACCGGGGCGTTTGCTAAAATAATGCCCGCCGTCATCCCAGCGTGGAGGCGTGCGCGGCTGGTTGGTTGGCATTTCGTGGCTTAGCGAACTGGTGCGCGGGTGGAAGCTGCTGATGATGGGGCTAGAGCACTGGCTACGCGTTCCCGTGCCGAGAGGTCGACCTAACGCAACTCCCCTAATATCTCTTCCTTGGAAAATCTCATCCAACAACGTGCTGTGGAGAGGGATGCGACCGTGGAATGAGCTACCATTTGGGACAACCTCGTCATCATCGGGTAGCTCGTGGACAAACTTGCTCGGCGACTGACCATTGCTTCTCATCAAACCCTGGTGATTGGTGTGGTAGAACCCATTCACCGCGCCAAAAAGACCGCCAAATTGCCCCGCCGCGTTTTGCTGTGCGTTATAGTCCTCGTTGCAGTGCCCCCTAGTGGCCCGACTGCTTTTCTTCACGTCACATTCGCTGTCTATGTCGCTGCAGTCTATGTAAGGGATAGAGGAGCTGCTGCCTTTGTTAGCCCTGCAGGATGGACCTGGATTAAGGAGGTGCTGGTCCGGCGCCGACCCGTTGCCGTGGTGATTTGGCGGTTTGGACGGGGCCAGGAAGTCGTGGAATCCGTTGTTGTTGGTCACCGCGATCTGCTGGCTGCCGTTCAGTTCGGATATTCTGGTGGAGTCGGTCTGGTCCGCTAGCGGGATGGACATCGCACTCTGCAAAAGACGCAACATATAGAGTTTTACATTGCGACGCATTTCATTGTCACTACAGGATTAAGTGGGACATTAGCTATTCTGGCATGTCTTTCTAAAAACAATTGAACAGGAAGTTAACATTTATTCCTGTAATTATAAAAAGTATTTAAAATGTGAGAGAGTAAACTAATTTCATCAAGTTTCCCAATGGTTAGACTAGGGGGCATTTGTGAAATAGAAGTATGGAGAGAGTTCGGATCTGTGACTATTATCATCTAAGAGAAGTGCTACATATAAGTAGTCACACAATATTGTTACTGAAGTTCATATCTTAGGTAGAAATTTCACTTTCACAAAACAAGGACACAAAAACAAGAAAGAACATGAAGAAAAACCCCAGACACTTTCGATATCACCATCTGTTGCAGTTTAAATGTCATTACCTCTCTTGGCACTTGTGACCTGAATGAGGAGGACTGGGAGGGCACGGCGCTATTGGACAGGATCTTACTGTGCTTCCTGGGGCGAGACAAATACAACCGCTGTGGTCAGAGTGAGTTCAGCCAGTCAGAAAACAAACTTTATTACTGGTCTGGGTTCATCGCACTAATTGGAGCAGATTGGTTACGGCCCAGATTGCATTAGGGGAAATTGGGCAAATGGAAAATGTTACACAAGCTGCCCATTTTATGCTGTTTTACCTTTCAAATGGGATCTTCTTTACATCGGAGTCTTTAACGTAATCAATGATCTGCTTTTGGGTTCGACCACTGCAAAAATACAGGCAGCAGTTAACTCACAAAGTAGGAAAACACATGTATAAAAAAAATAAAATCAAGTAAAATACAATAAAATACATTTATTTGAATGAATTCATTTTACCTGAAGCGGAAAGAGGACCCTCTGGTAAATAGAATAGGTTTGGGTTTGGGTTTTGGCTCCTCAAAAAGTCTGAAGAAAGCGTGATATTCTACACAAATCTTCCAGAAAATTTTACAGCAGTCCCGGCTGGCCATGGCAAACTCCAGAGTGTCATGGTGGGCATTTTGCTACATAAAAATACATGAAAAATTTAAATATATGATAAATAAAAGGAAGGATTTTAAATAACTTTTGCTATTGGCTTACAGAGGGGTCTGCTCTCAGCTTGATAAGAAACCTCTTGCGTTTGAAGCTGAGTTTGCGAATCCTGGACCAATTGAACGCATTTATTTTCAGGTACCCCTAAAAAGTAGAAAGTTACATATTCACAAGAAGGATTCGCCGGTTTACAATGAATTTCCATCCACGTGTTCTTTTGATTAACAAACTGCTGATCGCAACGTTATGTAGTAGGAACTGGGAAGACTGTAAAACTTAATTATCCAAAATGTCTCATCAGCTATTTTATTTCCAGGGCAGAGAATATTGCTGAAAAATAGAAAATAAACGGCAAATCTATGCTGAAGGACATAATCAGGTCACTGTGGTCAAATCTCCCCAACATCAGTTCATTAAAATAGCCTTTACTCGACTCTAGTTGTTATGGTAGCAAGGAACACTTAAAAATAGCATTGCGTTAACACCTCGAAGTGCTAAAGCTACACTGTAAATGCTATGTAATAAATTCCAATGACAATTTTATCTTGAGACATGGCACAGAACTAACTAGAGTAAGTGTTACATTACATTTCTCAGTTAAATTTACACACAATGTTCCGTTTCAATAGTAATGAACAGTATTAGTATTAGCACAAGAAGGAGCAATAGGAGTAGTAGCAGATAACTACAATATTGATCTTATCTGGACTTGGAAATATTGGTGAAATCTTGGTAAAAAGGTGGTTGGTAGTTTTACCTGGAAAACTAGCACCCCGGTGTGTGCCACTGACAGGTTAAGCTTAGTCCCTTCTCTGTCTTTAGCCGGGTGTAAACGAATGCCATACATCTCCAAACGCCGGGCGATTTCCAGCAGTTGGTAGTCCGATTCCGCGGGTGTCTGCCCACTGTGGAAATAATCAACATACGGTACTTAGACCACGGGCATGAAAATGACATTTCTGTACACTCAAAATCTGATGAGATTTTAATTCAGAACACATATATTGCTTTGTGTAGTTTTATGGACATATATAGTCACGGTTTAGAATTGTTTTGACTTTCTGGTTTTCATTAATTATTTCACTCCATTCAGTTCAGGTTTTTTGAAGGAAATTTGAGAAAAATATACTGAAACTTGTCAAAATTTACCTTGGAAAAAAAGACCAAATATCTAGTACAAACAACAAAAAATGCATTGTCCAAAAGTCGAGAAATTCAGACCCAAATTAAGAATTTTAAGTCATGTAATGATTTTTGCAGTGTACAAAGAAGAACTGTCCATTTCAGGAAACCTTGAGCTAAATGAAGTGGTGCTAAAAACAACAAACCATCTAACAATAAAAATAACAGAATCAGATGGCAGGGGTGAAAAATTAGCCACAAAAGCAGCGTGTTTCCCCTCCAAATCTGAAAATGGCTTCCTGTTTCCTGTATAGGCAGCTGAATGAGCCACTTCCTTCCCGTGTCGGGCGAGATGGAGGTTTTTTTTGTGGTTCACAGTGGGGAAGTCATCAAAGCAGCCGCAACGTTACCGCTGTGTGATAGATTAACACAACACAAGCGGTTTGGGCTGTAAAGTTGGTGTCTGTGGTGTGGCGGCAATGACAATGCTGTTTTATAAAAAAGAAAGACAAATTATGTGGGCAAATGGGAAAACTGTAAATAAAAACGCAATGAAATCTAAATCTTATGGTGAAACAAATAAAATAGCTTTGTCATACTCCTTTTTTATGCTAAGTTGGCCTATACAAATACATTGGGGAAAGGGCACAAAAGCTACGGGGAAATGTATTGATGGAAAAATGGCCCCAACCGCATGAATACAGCTCATTGTTAATATTTTAATTGGGATTGATTATATTGTATTGTCACTGGTCTTATAGAAGTTGGGATGGAACATCAAAAATCGGCTTTTACAATAGAAATCCGTCATGTTTGTGGCAGTAGTGCAAAACTCTCAGATATATATTAGCCAACACAAAGTTAAAAAGTAGACTCGAGGGTCAGAAAACAAAGAAAAGCATTTTAAAATCTCCATTGGTTGTATTTTGACTGTATCTGCACTATATGGTCACCTTTTTCAGAAGTCTTTTTGCTGGATATTTATATAAATTTTTCTTCTAGATAAAGAAGTTAATATAGGCCTATAAATGGCTCCCGTCTGTAATAGGCCCAAAGCCCTAGACACCCAGGGCCAGCAGGAGTGCCGCCGGGCAGAGATTAAAAGTGTGGTTACTATGGCGATAACCATCTTGGCAGGAAATGAATTTTTTTTTTGGGCTGGGTGTGACGGGCGCGGACATATTTGTGTTTGTGTATGCGTTAACGTAAACAGATAAATATCTCTGGGAGCCGCTGCTGGACATGCGCTAATGCTAATGCTAAGGTGTTGACGTGTAGGCTAATCTCTTCTGACGCCTCGGGACGCCTGCCAGACCACCTTCCACATTAGCATCGTATTTGTAGCTCATGTGCAAGGCTTTAGCAAACACTGCTATTTCTTTAAGACGCTAAATACCCCTAATTTATTAGTTCTAGACTATTACAATTTAAGGTACAAAATCTAAAAATATTTGGGCTGCAGTGTTATCGGGTCTGTATCTGTATATTTTGGAAAGGAGAGCAAAAATTCAGGGCTGACTCTTGTGTGATCTCAGGAATCATTTGAGGTCAGGTTTATTTTTCATGGTGTAGGTGGTGAAACAAAGGTTTGTCATGGGGCTAAGCTCAAAAAATAAAGTCTGTTTTTAGTGGGCAAAAAAAGAACTCTCAGAAAAATACATCTGTAATATGCTTGGAAAAATAAATAATGTTAAGTTGGATGGCTTTGCTTTAGGGCTGCTTCTCACCCTCTACAGTACAAGCTTTGGATCAATATTGAGGCTACTTCAGTAATGAAGACACAGCTACAAATGGTATTAGGTGCCAAAAATATATATTTGCAAAGTCTTTTTTTCTACCAAATATGAATGTATTGTTTTGCAATGTTCTGTAAATGTGTCCAAAACATTTTTCAAGCACATACGCCAACCCAATATTGCCTCTGCGTGGTTGTGCTATCCTCCCCTGCACCAGATACTCACGCGTGCTTGCGGTGACAGTCCATAATCTTGTCCCTGATGGCGTCTTGGTCGGGCAGATATTTGTTGTGGAGGAGATGCTGCCAGCTTTGTGTCTCATCGAAGTCCCCTATCTCCGCTGAGGCATGGAGAGAGAGAAAAAGCGAAAAAGAAGGATAGAGAGAAAGGAGGGAGAGGGAGAAGGGATTGAAAGAGAGAGGGGGAGAAGAGAAAGACAGAGACAAAGAGAGAGAGGAGAGAGAAATAATAGACAGAGAGAAAGTTGAAAGGAAGAGGGAGAGTGAGAAAGAGAGAGAAAAGAAGAGAAAGAGCAAGAGAGCAGAGAGAGGGAGGGAGAAGGATGGACAGAAAGAGAAAAAAGAGGGAGAGAGATTCATTATTTCAAGGCAAGAAGTGTGGGGGAGTGGGTTACTGTCAAGGTTAGACTCAATATTCTTCATTCTGAGTGGATCCACTATCTCTGTACTGATGTGCGTGTCCCCATCTGCTCAATATAAGCAACAATAGGCCCTCTCGGAGTGGACCACCTGCAGCTGCACGTATAGCGCCGGCAGCACCGCGGTTGCCATGGTGACACGGACATATGGGATGTGAGCACGTGGCACAGCAACCCGCCACAGTCTGCAGGGCATGGATTGTGGATAGGCTACATCTGCAGTTCAATCGAATTTATCATAGTAACAAAACAAGGAGGGCAGAATGCAATTTCACTACTGTACCATGTGGCATTTCTATGTGTAAAGTGTAAATGTAATGTTCATGGAAAGGATGAGCTTTTTTGACATTTCTGAAGGTTGCCGAGTCCATGGAATAATTTTAAAGGACAAAACATGCCTGTTATAACCATTGCCATCTATTTTTTATTACAGAAGACTTTATTTTTTTTACTGAAATTCCCTTCAACTTATTTAAACTACCAATTAATTGAAATTACAAATCTGTTTTATTATCTTCCAGCTAAAAATCTTTCTTGCTCTTGCATCGAACTAATGAGATGTGAACTTGCTTAGAATTTGCTTAGAAAGTTCTATTGTGATGTTTTTAACACGCCAATACGGAAATGAGTTTGCAAAAAAGTTCGTATTATGTTTAATACTTACACTGAATAATATGGGAAACCATTAGGGCTGCACTTGTGTCGTTGCAAACAAGATGTCCACACGCCAGATCCCGTTTAACCTGGAGCGCAAACAAATACCTAAAACAAAGAGAATACATTAAATTATGACCTTACTCCACCATTTATTTATTTATAGCCGTACGTACATTACAAATTCCAAATCAGCTAATTTAAATATTCCCATTTGAGGACTATAAACACGGCGAAATTGCAAGGCGGTCATTTGCAAGTCTCAGCAGACAGGGTCAATTCTGTGTGAGTTGAATAAATGGGATAAAATTGTGTATTTGCTCTAAACTCCCTAATAAACTTAATGGGCCTTAGCTGCATTCTAATGGCTGATTTGTGTAGAAAATACACTGTTACCATTGCTGGAATACCACAGCTATTTACAAGAAGCTTAAAATATGCAGTGCAAAAGTAGAACATGGTATTTTTTAATCTGTGCGGGTTGTTTCCATGGTGATACAGTCAGTAAACTAAACAAAACAAATCATGTCAACTTCTTATTTGATGAATGAATAAACTGAAATGGACGGAGTTTAGCAGAATAGTGTCCCGCTGAGGCAGTCGGCCGTGATGAAGTGGTCACAGTGTTTACTTGTCTTTCTTTTTAAATAGACCCAAGTGGATACAAAGCGCCGCAGACGCGACTTCCTGTTTGGCTTGTGTTTCAAATATTATGAGAACTGAAGCATCATGGGAAACAGCAAAGAGTCAGATCAAACTTTTTACTTCAAAGTGTAATGTTAACTTCATTATTGGAGTTATAATGTTTATTCTGATGGTTAAGTACAACAAAAGTGTATGAATTCAAAACACTACATAAGCATAAATCTTCTACGTTCATAACTACAAATATTTTTACAAGTTTGCTTCCCACATAGAAGGAACTCTTTGCTTCTTGGTGTTTCTATACATGTTGCCAGCGTTAAGCAGCTAACCAAGGACATGAAAACTTATAAAAAGATCATTTAAATACATGTACTTGAACTGTAAACCATAAATTGCACCTTTTCCAAGCACAGTTGAAGGTTTCACACTAAACCATCATTAAAAAACTGTGTCTTCTAATTTACAAAGTGCCTAACAGTCACTGACCTTGTGAGTTCCTCCATGAGTTGCGTGTGGTCGGGAGGGAAGAACTTGACCACGAAGCGCAGGATGGTGTTTCGGGGCCCTGGAGGAGGAAGTAAAAGGGAAGAGGAGATGGTTAGATTTAAGAGGGCTGTACAAATAGTGCGGTAGGTGGAGAAAGGGAATCTGCCATTTGTCGGCGCAAAATAGGTCATTAAGTGTTTCCAAATGTGGAGGCACATTTGTTTTGTACAAGGCAAATCTACTGTAAAAGAAGGGCGTATTGTAAGTTGTTTAAATGGATAAAACAATTGTCCAATGTTATTACCTTTCAACAAACCAATGTTGACATGAGAGGATTGGAAAAAGAATTAATATAATATTTTTGTACATCTTTAAGTACATTTTTGTAACTAAAACTGGATCTGACCAGTATTGAATAAATGTGTCCATCTTACGATATCTGTTTTGAGGTCATCATTGGATTCATTCACATGACCTGAAAAAATTTGATTATTATCTGATTATATTATTTTTAAAAACACATAATCCAGTAATTAGTTCTGATTTATGCTTTGGGTTTACATGGACAAAAGAAATCTGATCATCAGAAACTCCCAGTCACATGTGCCAGATAATCAGTGGGTTTTATACAAACTGTTGTATTTGGAAGACAAAATTTGTGTCTTTGCCACATTAGATTTCCCTATTGGCTTAGCGTTCCTCGTCAAAACCTGCACTGGTGTGAATAACCAGAGAGAAATCAAGTTTACTCACATTTAAGTAATATGATAACTACAGAAATCAGATTTTCATTGCGCTAGTGACTTCTGGTGAACTGATCACGAGCTCATTGGACATTTTATCAAAAGCTTATTTCCAAATAGCTAATTTTCACTTTTAATGAGTTTTAAATGAAATAAACCTTTTTTTATTTGGTAAAGTTGGCAGCACTGAACCTTTTTACATTCTAAACCCTCCATATTGCATCCTCATGTTCTCCCAGTGCTCTGCTCCAGGATATTACTGACATACCCACATATGGTACATTTAAAAATTCCTTCCATGGGCATATTGAAGCTACTTACTTCTGATCTGTTTGAGAGTAGGCTTCAGCAAATCCAGCCAAACCTGCAGACGACAAAGCAACATATTTACCACTATAGATAGACATCATGCTGAGGATGTTCTACATATATATCTATGGTGTATTGCTCAGTAGGTACAAACATGACACAATGCGCACATTGGCAAACTGTCAAAAAAGTTTTAAGATCTCTCTTTAAAACTCAAGCCTCGTCATTTTGGTCTTAAAATGTATTAACCCGCTTTACATGATCCTGGGGTTTTTAATTTACCATTTTATCAGTTAAAAAAATCCTATTCCTAATATGGACCTGACTACAAATTTGCCCGTGTAACCACTAATACGCGATTCATTTGAGTGGAGCCAAACGCTGTGGGTGACGTCACCCTCGCTTAGTTCACTCATTTATACTGTAATGTTATTTGAGAGGCACTTGTTCAACAGTACAAATCAGCTCTCCTGTTGTAGTTCCAGTTAAGTCTGTTCTTTCTGGTCATACAGTATCAAAATAAAGCTCATATAACAGTAAAGTCTAACAAAGCCTTAGACAGAGCCATGCCTCAGATATCTGCAAAGTATTAATAATAATAATGATAGCAAACATGTTTATAGATTACAAATTCACTTCACTGCTTTTCTGTTGTAGTTAAATCTATTTTGTCATTTACAACCACTGTGGAGTTCATAATTCCCACCACATCTTAACAAATCACTGCGTTTGGATTGACCTCAGCCTTTTACTACTCCTATGTAGACAATGATGTCAGTCACTATATCATGGCGTTATATTATTTGTTCCACTGCTTTCCTACAATATTTGGTGATTCAGTCCATCTGCCTTCTGGATTCAAAGCCTTTTCCCCCAGTGACTGACAGATACAGCCCCTGCCATGGACAACCCAGTGCGCGAGTTATTACAACCAGCTGTCCCTATAGGAAAACAGGTCTATCCGAGGAATTCAGGTGGAAATTATGATGGAAGATGAAAGAGAGATAAGAGCGATTTGATTTTGATCTGGGGGTCAACTTGCATGGAGGAATTTGGGGTCACAATTCAAATTACAAACCTTGTTTTGATAATGATAAACTTTGACAGCAGGTCGGTTTTGAAGACAAATTATTGTCAATTGAGAATGAAAATAAATCCCCAAATATATTCCATTATACTGGTTCTATTGTTTTTGCACAATTTAAAGGTGCATTATGTCACTTTTCTAGTCTCCATAAAGATGTTATTGCTTTGCTTGGATTGTTCAGCAGTATGGCACTTAAGTTGTCCTTCTCTGTATTAGATTACTGCTGTTTTTATTGCTCAAAATGGAAAATCATGCATTATTACTGTGAGAGGAGTCGCCTCTGTGCAGATCTGACATGTAAGTTGGCCTATTGGCTTAAGGTGGGACGTTCCAAGCAAAGCAACAACGTTTCCATGGAGACAAGAAGGTTGAGGACCCTCCACAAAAGTTACATAGATCGAAAGTAGATCTTAAAATTGGATTATACCATCGGAAGTAACAGGTTTTGATAAAGGATAAAACCAGGGCTACGGTAATTCTTCAGTTTGATTGTTCTATTATATTACGGTACTTAAATTTTTTTCTCTCAAACTGAAAAGGAAATATGAGCAAACAACTCAATAAGTCGATAAGTTATTAGCAGTGTCTTTAATAATGTTGACGCACACATAATGGACAAATCATGTGTTTCTGAAGCTAGTACAAATAAACAAGAGGATATTGTCGAAGTCCCTGTGGGGCAAAAGGTAATAAAAATTTCATTGCAAGCTTTGTAACTTTTCTTGGTAGTTCAACTGTCTACAACATATAGAGCTTTTATCCGGAAATCATTCTGAGACTTACCATCATCTTGCGGTGATCTTGGTACTCCAACCCGAAATAGTCCCCTTCGGTGAGGTTGAGATGAACGCCTATCAGGTCAAGTAGGTATTTGCCGGTGGAGCGTTGCTGGAAGACACAAAAACAGCACTAGATTAGCGTCATTAGCGTAAAATTTTGCATAATCAACATGAAATTGCTAATGATAATATATGGTTATCTGGACACCTTGCTATGCCAATTTGCAAGCAAGACAAAACGCACCTGGATATAGCGGTTTCACGGTATCGCTAACAAGCTCTCCTTTCACTTTACAAGCGACTGACCTTTGACCTTTGGATGCGGTCTGAGCTTAGGGTGAGGGGACTAATGAATAGCTGCAGGGCGCAACTCCAAAACACCCACAATGCACTGGAAAAAGAGAGGCTCATGCACCGTCGATCATCGTCTCCTACGCTTTGTCGTGATTAAAATTCACACAAGGGCCAAATAAACATCGTAAATCCAAAAGTGAAATATAATTAGATGGAACAAAGCGCTAAATTACTATTGTAGCCCGTGCTAGCTTGAATACCTCCCTATCAATTTGCAAGGCTTTTGAAGACATGTAGCGTATTATTATAAGAAGGGAGAGAGTGCGATAAGGCTCCAACCAGCTCCAGTTTTAATGATAGGCATTCCTCCCGTTGACACGTATGCACAGGCACAAACAGATGACTATCATATATTGTATAGAGCGAGATTACATAGCTTCAGGCTTCACTATCAGGAAATCACAAATTATCCAGATTTGTGTTACTCAAATCTACCATATTTGCTTTTGCTGTGTTGATATATTACAGTT
Organism: Odontamblyopus lacepedii; assembly: GCA_034769755.1. NCBI lineage: Eukaryota > Metazoa > Chordata > Actinopteri > Gobiiformes > Gobiidae > Odontamblyopus > Odontamblyopus lacepedii. The sequence goes on from CM068366.1 coordinate 14,589,338, forward strand.
GGAAGCGCTATAATGTTGAGCATATTTCAATTAAAGGCGCGCGCTATGATGATTCTACTTCATTTGTTTGTCTCTACCGATTTTTTGTTTTGGTCCACACCATGGCATTAAAATATCTCCATGGAGACAGCAGACGAAGTCACAAAGCCAAATGCAAGATGGTGATGATACATTTAGCGCATTTCACTTTACAAAAACAACCAACGTTCTGAGATTTACCAAAGTAGAGTTGTCAAAAACTATTTAAAATCAGACACTAATCGATGCTAAAACTAGTATTGGAATTAGAGAAGAACACAAAGAAATATAGAACCTACCTGGATGAATGAGAGATTATATAGATATAAAACCACGTGGTACTTTTATTTAATGTTGAAATTTACATTCTTTTTTCTGAATAAATTGTGTTTTTTGTTAGCACTGTGGTATCGGAATCTGTATTATGCATCGAGTCTATTCCTCAGTATCAAAATTTCGAGAAATTTTAGTATCGTGGCAACACTATACCAAACACATGACATCAAGACCAAGCGATTCAAACTACCAAATCACTGCCTTAGATGGATTTGCTTTTGGAACAACCGCAAACCAAACGCATTTAATTTTCATTTACGTAATCCATATTGCCTTAAAGATCTTTCAAATGAATACACATCAAAATCACACAGTAAAACTTTCCTCCCAGACAAATTACTAAATTGTTTAAGCAAGATTGCTTTTAAGATAAGTCATAGGTCTGTTCTTGTCACTCAAACTCCTCCTTTCCCTCATTATGTATAATTTTGTGCTTCAAGTGAGTGTACGCAGATGTATTCTAAAGGCATGGCCCCTTGTACAGTTGTTAAGGCAATTTGTCCAAGCTTATGGTAACACTGGGGTCTATGGGATCACTTCTGCAAGTTTGACCTACAACCTGTGCCCTACCTATGTCAAAATGAAATACCCAAGCTAGCAAAACAGCCATATGGTCCAAAACTAACTATGTGCACCAACCTGGACGCCATATTGTTAAAGTTGGATGTTCTACCAAGATGTTTCCATGCAACATTTAACTCAAAGTAAAGTTAAAACTGGCGTAATCGAACGGAAACCTGAGTGGAGCTGGAATATTTTCATTCTTTCTGTGTTTTAATCCGCAAACTCTCCACCAGCTTCCTCATCGACATTACAAAGGATCACATGGGATTTCAGAACCTGCCAATCTATATTTAAATTCTTGCAGTGCTGTTGTTGCTGTGGAATAGGACGGGGTGAATGGGAGTTGACTGACGGGCTGACCATAGGAAAACAGTTGGTTGCGCACACACGGTAGCCAGATGGGACAGAATTGGCCAGCCTCACACTTGACTCATTGTTTTTCTTTTCTTCTCCGTCTTCCGTCCAAGCCTGTCCACAAAAGGCGAACTGCATAAACTACTGTGAAAATATGTCATGCTGGCCGTGTCAGTTGTGCTTTGAGAGAAAAATGGAACTTGTTTATGTACTAGTATTTTGGAGATTTAGACAACAACAGAGCTTGTAGTGACAATAATATTTGAATATTTCTATTTGAAAAAAGTACATGTAATGACGAAGTTTGGTTTGTTCCAGTGTTGAAATATATTCTGAGTCCAAACCACTTTCAACCAGTTTGAGCTTTTCTCTGTACCCGTCATCTAATTAAATAGAAATAAATTTTGCCCTAGTACAGAAATATTGTAGGGTTTAAATGAGACCAATGTCTGCGGCTTGCACCTAATTGTAGGGGGTTTCATTCTCTGCAAAACAGGAAGTGCACCGTTTGCATGATAATGTTTGTTATCTTTACTGTCAGCCTCTGAAAGTTGTGAAAAGTTCATAAACTCATTGCGGTGAATAACTGCGATACATTTGGACCACTGTAAACAGTTTAAAATGAACTACTTCTGTTGTTAAAATCTGGAACAGCACATTTAACTAATTACGCACAACAGACAATTGTGAAATAAATAATATTTGTTTGGCCTGTATTAACTTGCAGAGTGTATTTAGCAGTTGCGGTTTATTTGACCTCACAAAATGGTCTCAAAAAGTAGTAAATCCTAATGTGAATCGACAGCCAACACATAGGCTATAATGGACCCCCTAACCTTTAAGTTGCTCCCAGACTCCATTCAAGCATGGTTTAAATTCTGCCTCCGTCCCACTGCGAGTCCCATTGGACACGAGGCCTTAATGAAACAGGGGCAGAATCCCAAGTATGTTTGGACGCTGAAGCAATTTCCTCCAGTATCATTCAGCCTGCCCTCCTCAATAACTGCCCTAAGCCTGTACGCGTGCAGAGGAAAGATATCCGGTAACACATCGGAGTAATGGGAGAAAGTGGAACGTAAAGGAAATCCTATTGAGTGGCAGTGTTGAAAACTCCGTATCAATAGCAGTGGGAAATAACTTAGAGCCTGTGTGACTGGCTGGATACAGGCTCTTATAGAATGCATTACAAGAATTTTCTATTAAGTTAAATCTAAGCATGACAGTCCACCATAACAATAAATGTGATCTATAATTGAACTTCTATTTCATATGAACACTACTTTCATGAATATACTTGAGCTATTCCATTGCATCAGTAAACAATCATACTTTCAAATAAACTGATAGTATAACATATAGTCATAATTTTCCAATTCCACAAACAGATTTAGAAATTTTAGAATGAAACTTCGCAAAAACTACACAAACAACAAAATATCCTAACTTATATTCCATAAAAACTAACACTATGATTTAGATTTGTACAAGCATGTTCTGAAATGCAATTTGTGCATTAGTTAGGGTTAGAGTTAGGGTTAGTTTTTATGTCTTCTTCTGGACATGTTGCTTGTCAGAAAAATCACAATTACATACTTTTCCCAAATCATTCAGCCCTACCTTCAAATCTGTGTTTTAATAATAACATTTACTTCTCTTAATCTTTCTTAATTTGTCATAAAATTATATATTCTAGGTCTACTGAGAAATCAAAAACATAAATCAAAACTAAATCAATAAATCCAAGAACTGGAAAAACAAAAATCTAGTGTGAACACAAAGAAATCTGATATCAAAAGGCAAAGTTGAGACTTGCTTTTAGTTGAAAAACTGGCCATGTGACTTGGGTTAAACCTGAGATGCACCACAGTTGGCTTGTATAAAAACAAAATTAAGCTATGTCAGGAGCACAGTGCGGAGGTGCTAACTGTTTATTTTGAGACAAGTCAGATTTCACAAGTTTATTTGAATTCACATCTTTCAACAGCGTCTGCAAACACGAGAAGTCATGTGCAGCCAGACCTAGCCACAGATCATTGAAGATACAACGTCAAACTGAACAAGGCCGCCTTTCAGTCCGCCAGCGTTTCAGATAGGCTAATACCTGTTAGCTCTGAACTGATCTCTATACTTCCTAATCCCACTAGGTCACACTTTAGCACGCACAGGTGAGCAAAGGAGGCGCCAAAGGTGAGCTAATCTTGTGGTTTTTAAATCCCATCTAACCTGTGTAGTAACCTACCAGTTAACCTGTGTAAACAGTGCAGTGGCATTCAAAAAACATGGTGTCATGAGCAAGTGAACAACATTTTTATAGTTTTTTTTTTTCAATGAATGTATACATAAAAACAGTGTTGAATTTAAAAATGTAGGCCTACATTTTACTCATGGTAGCAAAAAGGAAAGTTACATATAGTTATGCACTGATCCGATACTGGTATCAAATATTGGTGCCGATACTGGGATGGATATCGGCTTACAAATATCGGTTCAGTCGATATCCAGTTTGGACGAATAAATTTAAAGTAATAAGATTATTTACTGGTCATAGTTGGCCTAGAAATTCTCATAATGTTCGAATTTTTGTTTATATAAATTTGTTCAGTAGTTAGCTGAGGAATAAATAACAGCTACACAACACGTTTGGATTAGAGCCCGACCGATATGGATTTTGTTGTGGCCGATATGATATAAATTCGAGTTGGAGCTGCCGATCGCAGATATAATTGCTGATATATTTATGATGTAAAAATTCACTGTAAATCTTCAATTGTTTATAAAATTTAGGTTTGGCTATATTGTATTTTCAATTGGGTTTATTTAGGCAACATTTATTGTTATTCTGCCACATCATTTAAAGACAGTAGGTTCGCTGTAATTAATGATATGCTAAATGTCAATAATTTACACTTCTATTCACAGCTCATTTACATATCAATGTGTGCCCAGTAACATATATACGGCCACTTTAGTCACTTTACAGTCGCTAATAGAAGAGAAAACAGCCTGTTTATGTGTGCGAGCTACAGAAGCTAATCGCTAACCAATGAGAAAGAACCAAAACAAGCTTCAAAACCGACACATTTCCAACACTTACCGCTCACACAGGCTCCTCTCAGATCACAAGTCTGCACTAATAACTGTCCTTTTAATCAGGGGCGGGATGGACACAAACAAATGCGCCACATATTAGGACATTTATCTGTCTGTAAATTGGATTAAATGGGCATAATATAGAGAGTTATAAACATGTCTCTGTGGACTATCGCCCATATCGGCAAGATTTAGGCTGATAGCCAATATGTTTCCAAGAGCCCATAATATCAGTCAGGCCCTATTTTGGATCACTTTATTTTTGTATAAATAAAATACATGCCGTTTTCAGTCCTTACACTGGTACCTGTTGATATCGGGTATCGACAGATAATTAAAGCCATAGTATCAGATTTGGTATTGGAATTGATAAAGCTGGATGAGTGCATCCCTAGTCATATAGTAGCTATGGCATTTAACTAAACAAAGATAAAAGATAGATGCGTTTCTAATTCCAGTGAAGCATTACTCACACTCCTTACAGATTGCTTTGCAAGCATTCCCGGTAAATAACAGCTCTAGAAAAACCAGCACATGCAGGGCACTGTACCAGAAAAGTTACATAGCACACCTTTAATCTCTTGCCGCTAATGTTTTTGTACTCCGTTTCCAAATAACCAGCTCAACTTACCTAACCTAATGAATCACGTAATGGAAAAAACATGCAGCTTAACACCACATTCCTATAATTCTATGTCAAAAAGTCAAGTGTTTAGAAGACCTGTGCTCATATATGGCCATTGAGTTAAAAACAGGAAGTTAGGACTGTTCTATTTTGTGCTTGAAACTTGGCAGCAGTTGCACAGGGAAGCAGCCACTAAGATGATAGGTCAAAATCAAAATATATATAGCATTTGTTTATTTATAGGCGTTGCAGTATCTGGACTATTTCCTGAGACCCTATGTTTGACTATAAATATCAGTTGAAACGTTGCAGCTGAGTTGGGTCCCAGCCAGGCAGAGACCAAAACTGAAGTCTTTTCACTTTGGTTCACAATCCCGTCTTTCAGCAGCCCCATCAATGAGCCTTTCTTACTCAGCCAAAAACACTCAAAGCACTTAGAGCTGGACCACGCTGGAGACACGCACATGTTTTATCTTATCTGAGCAACTGAGAGAACGACCAGGACAATGCAGACTTGGGGGAAATGAAGGAAAATAACTTAATTCACTAAACATTTGACTGAACCGTTGAGACAGACCAATGTTTATTTCAAGTCAGGTTTGTAGGATCCAGAACGATCGATGGCCAATAAGTTCTACCAGTATTTTGAGGCTTATATTAGAGGCCGTTTTTTGACATTTCCACAAATTGTATGATGTTTGAAATAACTATACATTTTTAGTACCTATAGCACTCAATGAAAGCTCAATTAATACATCTCAATGGCCCATTACTGGATTGACTAATAACCTTTTCAACTTGTGGTTTGTGGTAGTAATAAGTAGTCTAGCAGTAGGCTAATTACAGTAGGCCTAGTTCTAGTTAAGTACATAGTTCTACATTACTTTGAAGTATCATTTCATTTAATTATAGTTTAGGTAAGAATAGCATGATGTTAAGCTAGTGGGGATACAATACATGTAACCTATAAGAACACATCTGAACAAGCAGTGTCCAGTTGCACACAGCTGCCCTTGTGACTCTTCCCATTTAAGATAATTACAAGGCATCTCTTCCAAAGCAGTAGTTCTCAAAATAAGCCGGAACGACCAAGTGTCCATTAGTGAACTGAACTGAGCTTAGAGGTTGGCACGCAGGTTTCCTTTATCTTTGCCAAAACCTCTTAAATAAGTCTTCGGAACAGCCAAAGACATGGGAAATGATTATACATGGCAAATGCTTACATCTTAGTTTTTATACAAAGAAAAGTTGGGATTTTATTGAAAGTGGTTGTACTAGCTCATTTTGCTAACTTTATGCTCCCGAAAACAAGAAAACAATCAAAAAACAATGATGCCAAGTGTTCGTAGCTTTAGCCTATGGTGTTCTGTTTCTGTTTACAAAATGAGTCATAAGACTTTTTGTAGCAAACTCGGTCCCAAATTACAGCTGGGTGTATACTAGGGGCCCCTGTGTCACAACCAAGTATAAAAATATCCATCAGGCTCTGATGTTCAGTTGCTTGTGGAAGCTCGCACACAGTTAGCAGGTCTGGATTGTGTTACTAGTCATAAACAATGCTAGAGAAAGATGCTAATTGAGAAGCTAGCGTAGAATCAGAAACACGTTTTGCCAGTGATGTCATATGATTGACATGTTGGATTAAGTACAGACTAAAATGGGCGACTAGCCAGTATAGACATTTGCCAATAAACTGTCAGCAAGAGTCCGTGTGTAGATGGTTTTTCAGCTAGCAAAATGGTGTACTCCAAACAAAGATTATAGGACAAACTGTAGCCCATTACTTTCCAGCATTGTCAAGCCAAAAGTGTTTTACTACAGTTTCCATTTGTGGTTTATTTTTTCCATTGGTGAAGCTTCACAATACTACATCACTGATATCAGACGAAACTAAACCAGATTTATGTTGTTAGACTACACACTGCAGATGTCCAGTGGTTTGGGGGCCAGTCACAAGACAAAAATAAGCTGTTTTTCATTGGCTTCCACATATTATTTACAGCCAAAACCGCCATTATTGCATGAAATCAAATATCATTTCTCATTGCAGCCTATATTTTGATCTTTTATTCCTATAAATAATTCAAACTTTTAAACAAAAGTAAAATATAAATACCTAAATAATATTCTAGCCAACAGTCATCTTTATTCATACATTTTGTAGGTAGGTTAGGTAGGAGTCCAAAACTTTAATAAAATGTGAGTATGACCATAAACATTCCTGGTTTTACGCTATTTTTTTTTTAAACAGAGCAGCACTACATTCAAGAAGTTGGAGAAAATGGACTAAAAAAAAAAAAAGTAAAGCTTGAAAGTAGGCAATGAATGGCACTACCGCAAAGACTGCTATCGAGGTCACCGCAATCAACACAGATAACTAATTAGGTTATCATAGCTCAGTGTTATCACTATATATCAAGTGACGAAACTGCCTGAGGTGTTTGGAGAAGGTTCTTTTACTTGGTCCTGATCCCCAAGTGTGAGTAATGTCAACAGGGATGGAAACCAGATGGGAGAACATGGTGATAAGAACGCTCCACGGGGGAAAAACGGAGAAAAAAAGAAAAAAACACCTCAAATCGCTGCTCTTTTGGTCACCCGCTGTGTGTTCAAACCAAAACATTTTTCACCACATCTTCTCTCACACGTTCTTTATTCGAAATTGTATAACTCGATACAGATTTGGAAAAGGAAATGTGGTACATCCATCGTTTAGTACATTGTAGTCAAGTCAGTTATGGAAAAAATGGATATATCATTCTTTAGGGTTTTTTAATCTGGCATGTGAATTCCCATACGATCCACACTGACAATTATAAAACTGGGGGGTAACAAGACCGCTCCCCAAGGTTCAAACTAATGAGATCTTCAACATAAGCATAAAATCGTCATTATCCCCTCATATAATCGTTTTATGTCGAGATTAAAATGGCTCCCCTTTTTTACTGTTTTAGAATTAGCAACACTTATCAAATATGATGACAAATTGATTCACCGCTGGTGGTCCGTACACACCCCACAATGTGCAAAAGAGAAGCTAAACAGATGCTCGGCTCACAGGAAATAGTGTCAGCCATTTTTCCCATAAGGTGGAGCATGCACAATGCAAAACAGCACCTGGTATGATTTTGGCTTTGCATGTCATGTTGGGAATTAAAATGTGCCTAGGCTGGTGCTCTGGGGTACGCCTTTGGAATACAAATTACATTAACTAGATTTTTTTTAAACAACAGACACACGGGTTTTACTGTAATTTAAAATATCCTTGCAACATTGTGCAATTTTAAAACTTTTAATTTTCCTATTACTGCCAACTAGCTCATAAATCATCTCATACATTTTTATGCAATTTACCAGAATTTTATAATCGACATTGTACCTGATTCAATCCTTTTACTTGTGACCCTTTGCTGTCAAATTACCAACTATTCAAAACAATGAAGGCATTACAATTTCGGTGACAATAACAAATTTTGTAGCACAATATATTGCTACAGAGAAATATAACAATAAACGGCAATATTGAAAATACTTTATGCCTCTACTGGGATTATCCTGCTTTATTGTTATCATGTTAAAGATTTTTTTAAAATCTACATTATCATTTAAAGGCCTGGGCTGCAGCAAATAAATAGCAGGATGAAACTAAAATTGGCCGTAGAAGTTACTTACTCAACCCTCCACTGCTCAAATTATATAGTATCACAAGTAAAATGTCTAAAATCTAAATTGCAAATAATTGGTACACATGATAAATATTGTTACAGTTATTATATATTGAATGATAAGTCGATATAGTAATTATCGTGATCTAGTTGGCTAGGTCAACCTATCGGCCTAGTGCCACTGCATGACACATCAGCCATGTCACTAGCAAAACCCTGCACTTAATTCTAATGGTGTTGAAGAACCAAATTCCATGGAACAGCAGGGCAGCTGGGCGACACTTCCCTCTTCGACTGTCCACCAATTGCATCAGCCCGATTGGGATTAGACTAAACTGCTTAACCTTCTGGTGAGGCGTCAAAGCCGGTCTACCACCCCAGCAGAAGGGAAAGGCCTCCTCCACTCCCTGCAATCACACGTACGTCAACAAACGCAGTGATGAGCATATGCTACGAATAAATAGCATGTTGGCAAAATACCTGCTAGCTAGCACTGTCGGCACTGTGGGAAATTACACTGGCACCCAACATGATGGAGGGGAGGGGTAGACTTTGTACTGAAAATGCCTACAGGCTGCAAAAGTCTAGGGTTTGTCTGCACACGCCTTGGCTCACCGCACAATGGAAGCAAGCAATTAAATAAAGCTGTTCGAGGGGGATACAGGGCTAGTGCTGTACTATTAAAACGCAATTAGCGCCATGTGTAGGATGTGCGGTGGTGTTCTTAGAAAATCCTAGAGCTGGTTTGAAAAATAGTGGACAAAGCGCTACAGAATAAACATACAATTCGTCTCTGTATACGAGGTGTTTCCCTAACCGCTAATTTATGAGCGAACGGGGCGTAGATGCAAGCAATGAGCGAACTTGCGGTAAACAGATTTGTGGCTGTGGTGGGGGAGAATGCCTGGAATGATTTAAGGGATCACACGATAAAGAATTTTTACAGCTCTTGGAATTGCGTATAGAACCGATCCCGTAATGAGGCATATCAAATATAGATTGAGATTTAATTGCTGGTAATATAATGCAGCCATTCAGTTCAGAAGCCATAATGGAAATGGTGAACAGACCCATTAAGAGCAAGTAAACAATTCTGATGTTATGTGAAGGATTGCAGCATTAGATAGCAACAGATAGCATAACAGAACATGAATAATGACTATTTTGGTTGTTTACAATCTATAAACCTCATCTCATGTAATAGAGTTAGCGTAGCACATTAGTAGGGATAAACTGATATATCGGACCGATATTTGCACTTTTTTACCACATCAGATATCGGCCTTACATCTCCAACACAGGCTGATATATTGTTTTGGTCAATCTGCTGCATAAAAACACACACAAAGCTTTATATTAATACTTTAATACAAAGAGACAACTGCTCAAAACACGACTACACAGCTCTCAAAGATTTGTGCTAAAAAGGGCTGTGAATGAGTTTGTAGTAAATTTAAATGGGATAATTTGGGGAAAATAATCAAAATCAGCCAAAAATATTGACAGATCTTATCAGCCGTTAACTGCTTTGTATTCTAAACAATCAGTATCGGCATCAGCCATGAAATAACCCTTATTGGTCGACAGATGAATGTTTTATTTATTGTAGTATTTAGTGGTAAACTGAAGCCACAGTAATAGTCTCACTTATTAGAAGTGATCTTAGTTAGCGATCAAGCATCAACATAAGATAACAGTATAGAACATATTGATGGATAACTACGAATTTGACTCAATGAAGCCAAAAGAGGGCAAATCCAAAACCACTTTCCCCCAAACATCACATTCCAGTCTGATTTTTTTCTCTGCATCTCCACACAGGGACGCGGCAGGGGAGAGAGAGGTCACCATTGAAATTCCACCGGAGCTTCTGGAAAACATCCAACGGGACAGTTTAGATTAAGGAACACATCACCTATTGAGAGAGGAGCCAGGACAGCGTGCCCTCACACAACACAAGCAAGGGCTGAAGTTACTGCAAGGCCTGGGACAGCTCTGCAGATTTACAGGGCTTCATTTAAAGGGGAGTGCTCGAGTAACGATTGGGAAGAGGGTGAAATCTCATCAGGGATATTGAGGCCAGCGTTTGGGTTCTAAGCCTCTTGCTAAAACCCTGGGCATGCACACTTGGAAATGCGTTTCCCTTGTAATCTGTAGTCATTCTATCTAGACTATTTTCTGATTTAGCATTGGAGCTATAATTTACAATCCAATGCAGTGCCAGTCTATTTATTGGTTTCAGCTTCATGCTATATGGTGCCATTTTGAAGATAAAATATTTAGTTTTGAATTGTTTATAGCTATGGCAAAAGTTCAGACTTTTCACAGATACCATGGATAAGTGAATGGTAAATGAGCACTAAAACAAGAGCTATTTGACAGGAAGTTATAAATAATTCAAACCAATAATAAGTCAGATGATGTACTGCGGTGCTATGAAACAAAAAGAAAATATTTAATCGTATGTAGACGTATATGAATTTTAAATATGTCCAGTGATAACAGGGGAATTTCATGGTGTGTACTTCATGCATGGCAAATGAATCAAGTGCATAAAGCTATTCTTGCCAAGTAACCTATTAGCTTGACAAACTACTAGAAAGTATATCTTTAAAAACGCTTCCTCAACCTACTTTTCCGTCATTTTTTAACCTCAAGGAACGTTTTAATACTCAAGGAACAAATGCACTTTTGTTCTGCTGGGATGTCTAATGAAAGCAATATTGGCCTAAGGGTGGGTTTGTTTAGCTTTTCAAGAGAACACTTTATAAGAAAAATGAATCGCTTCCTTAATGATTTGCTACTTGTTTAGGGAAAGAGTACTGGAGTGCGGATATAAAATAAAAATAAAACTTATGTACTTTATTGAGCCTGTAAAAAAAATGACTGCAGCTTTGAAGCAAATCACGTGCAGCAGTAATAATATTGTAGCTATAACTGTCACTACTACCCAAACAGAGGCTGCAGGCTACCTCATAACAGCCCATTGAATCCACAACATGACACATGATGGTTCGGTGTACAGTGCAGTAAACCAGAGGCGAAGCAATTACCCGGAATGGGCCCCTGCTTCCACTGCTGCGCGCCCCTCCTGCTCCTCACTGGGGACCTCATTCACTACACTCAGAAGGGAAAAAACACAGTATTTTATTCAGTTAAGTCAAAGCAAAAGACGGATGTGGCCATGTTGCGATTTTCTCTATGGGGATGACTTTTGACCATGCTGGGGAGGCTTTCAGGACAGCAAATCCTTACCGAGCCATTTTTCAGATATGCGTCTTCAAATAGCAGTAGTCCACTTTGTAATAATCCCCGTCTCATCTGCTAGTTTATAGCTTGGGGCAGCTGTCTGACTGTAGCCCTGTCTTTGAACTCTGTGGGACAAAATACTTCCACGTGCCTTTGTAAATATTAAAATCATTACGCTGGAAAAATATGAAAAAATAAGACAATAAATCAATCAAAATAATCATTATAATATTAGAATGTCATTTCTAGGACCTTGTTTTATCTAGATGGCCTATGCTATTCTTTGTTCCATCCAAACGTTTGGCTGAATTTATTGGTGTGGAGACAGAGAGGGCATCTGATTTAAAGTTGCCCATATGCCAATTTAATAACGGAAATATCTGAAGATTTCATTGCTAGCACAAGTTACTTTTGAGAACACAAAAAAAGAGTTATCTGTAGTAGCTATTTGCCCGGTTTCTTTCATAATATACACATTATTGTATGGGCCCTACCACTCTGAATCATAAAAAAACTTGACAGAAAATATAAAACCTGACCTAGGCGTCACCACAATTTGAATTTTATTAATCCACGTGTGAAAATCATTCCCATGGGCAAGATGAAGAACTGGAGCAGCTTTAAAACTCAAGTAGCCCTCCTCTGTGGTCTCCAACCTCAAAAATGTACCAGGGATAGCATGCCAACCATTACATAATTTTACCATTAGAATAAAACTATTGAGGTGTCCACATGTTGAACTCAAATACAAGGTTAAAAATCCTATTTCGAAGCATTCGGAGAGCAAAGACCTCTGCCAAAGCACTGGCTTTATCGCACAATGGCGCAGAAAACAATAAAGAAAGTGGGAAATAGCTTCAAATTCAAGTAAGTAGAATGAGCTATAACCACACAGATTACAAAGCTCTTGTCTAGTCTCGACAGAAAATAGCTACTTCTCATTGTCTATAAACATTACCTTCTTCTAGCTCTACCCACGCACCCAGGCCTGTAGAAGACATAAAAGGTGCATGATCACAGCTCGCATGCTTCAAAGTACGTGTTTTCCCCATCTCTTCCCTCACCAGTCCAAGTGCATAAAAGCAGGTTTACGCAGAAAGAGAGAAGCTGCAATCTGAGCACTGTGCCTGAGGGGGATGCAGCAAGAAGTGGTTAGACAAGACAATACCGAATAAAGCAATTTTGAGCTGGAAGATGAGACAACAAAGAAAATTGCAATAGTATCCAGGCATAACCGTATAAGTGGAATAAATATTTTCATTAAACAAGATTAGCCACTAGAACTAGTTTGAATTTGAGGCAAAATGACTTCAAATTGTCCATCATATAGCAGCATAGTGGTCGGGCTCACCTCAAACCAAATATTTCGTTCTGTGCCATCTACTTAACTTTCACTTTCAAATCACTACACAACTTAAGCAAACAAGCATCCCTCTATCAGACAAAACACATCCTTTTCTCGCAGTGTAAGAAAGGATTGCATTTTTGTCGGAACATTTGGCAAATCATCCATTGTGAACCAGTCAGCTGTCCCAAATGACAAACTCTAATGTTATTGTTTACGCTTTTGGACAAATCTACAATGAAGAAACGCGACTGAAATCATCAGGTCCACTTGCGCCTTTGTTTCAACTGGCAAATCGGGTGAAGCGCTCAACTGTCCCGATATCTTTTCCTCATTCCATTCATATCTGTCCCTTCCATGTGTGCGTTTTCTCCCCGGGCTGACACCGGTAGCACAAAAGCTCCATCCATCTCCAATGTCAACTGTTCTACATCGCAGTTAAAGAGAAACTGTGTGTGTGCAAGCATAATGGGACGAGGGGCTAGTAGCTCATTTATCATAGGCCTTAAGGGAATACTCGTCCATCAACTGGCACTGTAAAGCTGTTCCATCTTCGTAATCCCAAATCCGCCCATGTATCTTGTTGGTTTAGTAAGCCTGGGTGTTATTGTAAACGACACAATGCCACAAACCTGTATAATCTTACATCATACAGGTCGTATATGGCAAGAGATTAGGGTCAAAAGTATAAAGACGAACGCAGACCAACCAGAAACAAGCGTTGGAAAGCTAGTCTGGTTTTCATTGTCAACACATGCGGGGTCCATATGGGGAGGTCGTGATACTGTACGGAGCACTTTTCATCTCGACCAATCAACTTCTGTAAAAGGGGGCAAGTCCACAGGGGGCGGGGTTTAATCAGGCACAACAGCACCCATGGGAGCCACCACTTGGCTTCCATCAGGGTCATAATAATCTAATGCACCCAGACGGCGTAGGAGATTAGTATGTGTAAGCCAGAAGAGCAATTATCGTCAATAGGGGACAAATAAGCAGAAAGATGCCATTGGACGAACAAAATCAAAAATTGAGTATTTGGTATCATCGTGTATAATACATTAGTTAGTATTTTGGAAGGAAAATGTTAAATGCCATTTTCTGGTTTAAATATGGGCCAGCTGTATAACATCTGGCCTTAAAAATGTGAAAAACAGAACTATTTTTCCTTTAAGTAGTTTCCAGTGGTCCAAAGATATTCCTCACTTACCTTAAACATTCACCACGATAAGTTTCTAAGCACTTTTCACAACTTTCAGACACCAAAGTCGAGGTTTTGTCGTCATGTTAAAGCTAACAACAAAGAGCATGCTAAATATCGAGTCCTGATTATCGGACAATAAAACACAGTAGACGGTTTCTGACTTCAAGAGCTGCTTTGGTAAAGGGCTTTTGATTGAAAACATCCACGATTTGTTATCCTATTTGTAGAATGAATAACAAAAAAGAAAATGCCATGAAAAAAAGACAGCAGGGCGTCCAAATATGAGGTAGCAATTTCGTTTCAACAAGCCTATTATTGAGGTCCATTTTATAATAACCTCAAATTGAGTTGGAGCTGTTTGTTTATTTGAAATGATTTCTTGAAACTTGTTCTGTGTAGTTTTTAGAATCCCCCCACAAAATAGTTTCCCTTCCACACAAAACATGTAAACCTCATCAATGGAAATGACCTCACGCTACACTGCGCAAATCTGGGGCAGTGAGTTTTACTCGAGTGGAAAAAATCCGCTACTATTTTATAACATGGTTCCAGCTACCCCTCAAGTAAACACAGTATTTGGAGGGCTAATACTGGAAGGATGTTTTTACAGTGGTTAAAGGAAATTTGAGGTATTACTCAAACTGGAAAACACACTAACGTACAGTCGAATCATGCATCCTCTCCAGCTTGAATAATTTAACAGGTGGAAGTGGACAACCTTGCCTAAGACCACATTAATAAATGAATATTTCCAGCATGTGGTCACTAATGCATGTATGTAGTATGCTGACAGTAACAAATATTAGTGTATACTGTCTTAGTTCAAAGGCTGAACAATATTAGAAAAGAAACTATAGGAAAAAATGGTAAACTCTTCACTCTACGGATTTTTATGGCAGTACAATTCCTTGATAAATGGTGGGTAGAATGAAAATGAGCACGTAAGTGTTAAATAATTATTTTCTTAATATTACCAATAAAACTCCTATTATAATTTGCAATCCCGTACAGGCAAAATTTTACCAGTAGGTACTAAAATACCGTACTTTTAACAAGAATCCATAAACCATAAAACTTGTCACTGAACTGTTATACCTTGAGGATTTTCTCTCAGAGCAAATATAAATTCCACCTTTAAAACCTCCTGGGAATTTGAAGGAGAAAATCCATTCATAGCACAGAGGGGGGTCTGCATTCTCAACTGTAAGCCTGAGGTTATAGTGGATTTTATAGGGACATAAATTTGACCAAGCATGGCAACGTTGTGGAGCGAAGAATCCAAGTGCAACCGTCTACTAGTATGGATTGTAATATAGTACATTGATAAAATATTGTGTTATAGTTCATTAAAAGGGCTACTTTAGCTAGTTTCTGATCTGTTATAATGTTGTTTCCTCATCACAATCTTACCTAGAGTTGTGTTTAATACATATAGTGCTCCACTGGGTAATATAGGACCTTCAAAGTTAAAATTACCTCATTATTAACAATCTTTAGGTCTAAAATTGATTACTCTCATTGTACAGGGGCCGAGCTGAATTTTCAAGATAACAATACTACTTAATGAGCTGGCCTCCTACTCTATCTCCCGCAGAAAATGGGTAATCAAGTTCCCAAGCTAGCTGCAGTCTTATCTTCCAGTTCACACCTACACAGGAGCCATTGTACCCAAGAGCACCCAGACAATGCTAAGACAACGCTTCTTTAACTCAATATTAAGTTAACTAGTTTGCTCCACATTTCTGCCACATGCATTTTGTTTTGTCAGGATTTCTTGCTTGGATTTGGCGGACCTTGACGAGAAAATTCTCAACCAGAGTGCATAGAAATGTCAGCACAGACTGTTCTCAGCTGATGCCATTTGCGGTTAAACCAATGACGTCTGGAAAAGGGGGAGCTTTGTGTGAAGAGGAGTGAAGACGTCGAGCTACATTTGCATTTGGATTCTGACATTTCTGCTCGTATAACATGTTTGCGCATTGTATCTCTGAAATGTACACAAAGTCGCAGACACAACCCCAGACGCTAACAACCACATACATTCTTAGCATTTTTTGTAAGAGGCAATTACAGCGACCCGCACTGGCAGCCCGGGATGTTCTACACTCCAGTGAAGACGAGCCCTCTCAACTCCTAATTATCATCACAAGAAGTCCCAATTCTGGAGCGATAATCCAGCAGCTGGGTTTTACTAAGAAAATGGCTGAGGCTGACAAGGGCACGGAAACATGAGAAGAAAAAGAAAAACCCCTGAGTTTAAAAGGCTACACCCAAATATGCCAATTTTCTACATGCCTTTATAGTAGGGGAGAGATTTTAACTAGGAAGCTGCTATCTAGGCAGTTACCGGGCAAGATAAGCATACGTGAACCTTTAATCTGAAAACTAGAACCCAGTTAAAATTAAAAATGCATTATGTAACTTTTCTAGTTTGGAGATCCGCCACCTGCTTGTCTCCATAGAGATGTTTTTGCTCGGTCTGGATGGTTACACAGAATGGTATTGCACTTGTACGTCTGGTATCTTATCCAATAACAGGTATTAACTATGTGCGGGCTCGCCTCTCCACAGATCTGTCTTGTAACTTAGCCTAGTAACATTTCTTTTTTATCTTAACTATGGAAACAAGCTACAGCAGACCATCCAGCATAAAAGTTACAGTATGCACATTATGAACCAGCATTAAAAAACACTTTTGTTCAGTAATTGAAACTGCAATCTTAGGACGGGGACAAAAATACTTTTAGTAGCTTCGCCAGTTTACTACTATGAATGACAACTATGTGTTCTCTTCCCATAATGCAACTATAGGCTGTAGGTGTGGCTTGTTTGTACAGGAAGTTAGCTGATCTCCCAGTTCCCCTCGTATCCAGGAAGTGAAGATAAGGTAATGTTCAAGTGCCCAAGTTTAGTTTGGATGGCCAACTTCAAAAGGTTTTACTTATTTGGGAACTTTTCATTTTCTTAATCAGTTACTACCGAAAACAAGAACAAAAGCAAAACAAATATTCAGTAATTCTAGGGGTAAAATTACTGGAGAGGCAATTATTGGAGTCATTCCCAGTGTGGATCAACACAGTTTGCCTAAGTAATGGTTTGAGAAAATTAAGTTAAACAAATTACTTTTCTGTTTTGACCGTCCAAGGCTGCTGCACTTGTAAATCTGGCCTATTGTATAATTTTACCAAAGCGATTCCATATCACAACTTGACCATTCCAAAACCAACTTTGAAATTGAATCAAAATTCTCTATAATTTCTCAAACTTTACACTTTTTATGATAATATTAACCTTGTGCACTGACCTAAATGTGAATAAACAAGACCAGACCAGATGCGTCTATAACCAACCCCAATGCCAAAGTGCAGGCAAAGTTTATATTTGAATAACAGCGCTCATTTCTCACACATTTGCATTCAACGGGAGGAGGGTTGGAGTGGTTTAAAGTCCTGCCAGATAAAACAAGCCTGAGGAAGCCCAGCCCATAAGGCATCTCTGTTACTTTTATACTGTTCCAAAGCCTGTGTGTGGTTTAAGATTGTAACTTCGCAGGCAAGTACGGACATGAGTCATATGAACTCTCAAATTGACATTTCCAAAGTTAGACAAATTATGCATATGTTTGGAACAATAGTTGTAATTTATGTTGTAGAATTTGATTTCAAAGATTTAGCCGAAAGGCAGGGATCAAAGTGGAAGAGATAATAAATTTGTAAGGACATTTTTGATTGATTTTATAAACATGGAAACAGGATCTAAATCATTTTATCTGGTTTCAGCAGTCTAAAGTTATTCCTCATTTTCTTAGCATCCCAGTTACTCACCACAGTGGGTTTCTAACTGCTATTCACAACTTATAGAAGCTGCTAATGCTAATTAATTGTACACTTCCTGGTTCACA
This sequence comes from Odontamblyopus lacepedii, assembly GCA_034769755.1. Taxonomy (NCBI): domain Eukaryota; kingdom Metazoa; phylum Chordata; class Actinopteri; order Gobiiformes; family Gobiidae; genus Odontamblyopus; species Odontamblyopus lacepedii. Next base: position 14,607,686 of record CM068366.1, read on the forward strand.
GAGGTTAAAACGTTCATAATGATTAGATGCAAGCAGCAGTTTCATTTGGAGCCTATAGCGGCTTATTTTATATCTAATGTGGCAAAACATTCTTACTTTACTTATACTTTAAAATGTACTTTATTACATGGGATTCTTAGCTTCTTAGCCCTGAAACCATACAATATTATAATGTCACATGAATGCATCTCCCATAATGTGTTTTAACATACCGATATTTGGAAGACTTCCTGTGTGTCGTCCAGCATCTGTACCCGGATGGACACTAGTCTTCCTGGGGGCTGTGCGGGAGGACGAAGGCCGGGCTCCAGAGTGGACACCCCAAAGCTCTCCGGGGCGCTCAGCCTCTGTCCCGCTGTGGAGGGGCGTTCTACCGGTTCAACCATGACGGAGGGACAACAGGGACTCTACGGCGTCAGGGACTTCTGGTCAGGTCTAGAAAAGAACGGGGGGAAAAAGTTAACGTTTGAAAATGGCATTGGTGATTATAATGTAGGGTTGCCGTTTTTATGTGCAGTTTTAGCATGCTAGTCTATGATTTGTGGCTTTTTAAGTTTTGGTTTTGGTGAATAAGCACATTTTACTTTTACTGTATTGCTTCACAGCTACTATATAGGTTTCAGTCTGTTGCACTTGCAGTCATGTAATGTCAACTTATGGAAACAAACAGGTGGGGGACCATGCCCCAGAAAAATATCAAAAATACTGAAAATCAAATACTAACTTATACTAAAACTAGTATTACTCATGTGAGCAAGTATCGATAAAAAGGTCACACTCAATGAATGGCTTTAGAATGATCTTGAGCTGTATAAGACAGACTATTATACACTCATGGACCACTACTAAACCTACCAGGATGACTGAGGGGTTACACAGATATAAGCTGTAAAATTAGCTTGAATGTGCCAGTCAGAGTTAACCAAAGGGCCATATGTGGCCAGGGAGTTGCATAACGTTTATATCATGACAACACTGATAGCTACACCTACGACTCTAACAAAGGATCATGTTGAAAATATTTCCTTTGTTACAAAAAAGGAAACATGAGGCTGTGATGGCAATTCAAAAACAATTGCACAGATGGTAGCGAGAACAAAAACAATGACACATTTGTAGACATACAAAGTGGTACAGTTCTTGCAGTTGTTCACTGAATTTTTGCACAGTGGTTAAGATTAGTCTTTTATAAACTTTTATACGGAAAGGGTGGGTCTGTGGCGATGCAGAAACTACCACGGGGACGTTTAATTGTCCAAATATGCTACAAACATTGCCACACTGGTTGGGTCTGAATTAACTTGGCATTGCGCAGACAAGGGTGTTTCCTGGGGGATTTTTAATATCTGGTTTTGCACCACATAAAGAGTACCGGACTTTATAGAATGACAAAACCAGCTAATTTGTGCCTGCTTCCAGCCTAGCCAGACATGTGTCACGTTTTCCCGAAGAGCAACCGTCAACACAGGTGGGATTATGGCTGTTTCCGTGGATCTTAACTCGTCCAGACTTGAAGAACGCAGATGAGATGAGAGAAGATACAGTCTCACAACACAATAGACCCCCCTCCTACCCCCCTCTCTTTCTCTCTTCCTTTCACAGACAAGACTTGTCAGCACTCTCCACCTGCACCCCCCACACTTGATAACCCTCCACCCCAAACAATAAATATCCGCAGATGACATCACGGCGTAGGAATGCTTCAGAAGACAGCCAGCGAAGGGGGAAGAGGAGATGACGCTGGCACGACTCATTCCTCATGTCTTGTGGGTCAATTAGTACATTTCTGCATCCTTTAATACAGACAGTACAGCTCTATTGGCACAAATCAATGAGACCATGAGACAATGAGACAATCCATAATAAGGACCATTTGCAGTTTGTAAATAATTAACAGGTTAGGTGAATTCTAGTGATTTGTCTTCTTTAAAGATGGGCAACTTCACTGGTGGAGAGTCTATCTCCATGGAGATGGTACTGCTTTGTCCATATGCCACAGAATAGCATTAAAATGTTCTAATGCCAAGTTACAGGTCAGATCTGTTGAAAAGCAATAAGTTGCAATAAAACTATGATAAAAGAAATTTTTATAGGATTGTTAAGAACATTTCAGTCAGAGCAGCAACATCTCCATGGAGACAATTAAGTAGTGGATCCTAAACTAGAAAAGCCTATAGACAAGTGATTTTATAGACCATCCAAAACATTAGCTATAATTATATAGGCTTGTCACAATAAATACTATACCAACTTATCATTCAATATATGAAAGATGGGACAATCATTTTGGGGATCAGTATTTACTTGGGTACTTTTTCCTTGTGCTAGTGAGTATTGGGTTATTTTTATGTACTATAATGAGATTTTTTTCCCCCACAGTTTTACACATTTAGAAAACCTTAATTCTGCTTTAGGGTTTGGTTTCAATATTACTGCTTGTCGCCTATACTTCATCATGACAGGACTATAATTATGATGTGTTTGTGGAAAATCAAAACACATAAATAAAATGTTGTCAGCAGAATCTTTAAGAAACCAAGATGCTGCTATTTACAGTTTCTTGTTTTTTACAGTAGCAAGACCAGCCCTTTGGCTGTGGTCTACGCTCTAATCTTTCATTTAAACTTTCTACGGTCATAGTATATCATCACTGTTCATTTCCAGTAAACATATTTTCCATAGCATGTTTGCGCGTTCAAGCTTAAAAATTATACTCCTTCAAATGTCAAGTTTTATTTAGATTCTAAGCGCAGAACGCATGGCTAAGTCCCAACAGCCCACACAGGTCTATAGGTTTTCGTATGTATAATTTGCAGCTCCCTATAGTACACAGTATATGTATGTTTATTTTCTGACACAACATTTAGATACTTTGCCATCCTTCTTTTCCTTCTCGACTTGACCTATGACCTTTTCAAACTTAACCTACCTATAGAAACGTACAAAACAACAGAATCCTTCACAGTTCCTGCATCCACACCCTGATATAGTTACCTTTCTCTCACGCTTCTTATTCCCAAAGTGAAACCACGCCGAACCTTTCCGCACCAGTGCATATGGCGAGTAAGACATAAACAAAAACAGACTTATCGTTTTACCTCCACCTGCTACACGACCACGGCCATAAAAGCTGAAACTGGAGTCTAGCCAATGAAGTGCATTAACAATACGGTGAGCAGACATTCAGGTTACTCATTACACCGGTGGGAATGTAAATTTGTTCTTTCTGCACAAAGAGAAAGAAAAAAGATACGGAAGTGGCTATTATGCATGTCGCTAGACTGGCTTTGTTTAGAAGAGATAATTCGAGGTAAGTGTAAAAGGTCAATGGTTAAGGCTGCGTGAGCATGAAGAGGCAGATGCCATTCTCACAAGTAAACACGGCTTTAATTATATGTTTTGAGATTAGAGGTATTTTGTGGGCTATAGAAATGTCAGGGACTGAAAAGTTACTCTTGCACGAAAAGTTCATCAAGCATATCCAAGTAGGAGATACATCATACATCAGGATATTGGGGATATGAACGATTAGAACATCAAGTATTGTAAAACTAAAAATTAAGAGGTTGCAGAAAGAAATAAAGAATAATCCTACAGGGCAATCTTCCATAAGAGAGTGATATTCCAGTAATTGTGTTTGCACCATTTTGTGCAATGTTACAGTCCATTAACTTACGTGATACATGTTGGATTTAAAATTGTGGTCAGACTTGGACTCTGGAAATAGTACCATTTAATTCAGATGATTACCACACTCAGTTTAAGCTTGATTTGTAGAATGATTACAGTTTTGTATTAAAAACATATACGGGGCTATTAAGGAAAATGCAAAATCTTGTTTTTTTTTAGCTTTCGCCTCAGTTATAATGTTGTTTCCTTATCAAAAATGTGCCTTCAGAGGTTTTAGGTGTCATCCAATTTCTTTTCAGTAATTTAGCAATCTCTCCCGGGCCCTATTCGAAGCCAACAAGCCTGCGTCATCCATGCTCTCACGCGACAATTCTGCATAAATATACAAAAACACAGCTTGAATCACGTGGTGTGCAGTAGTTTCATTAGTGGAATGCACACCGATTGTGTTGTGATAACGCTCTGAAGGGGGAGTGACTTAAGGCGGAGAGCAAAGTTAGGGAAAAGCAGATCAAAAATGAAAGTAAAACGTATTAAACATGTCAAAATGGTGGTCTAAATGTTGGGATACCTTTAAAAAATCTGAGCACCACGCATGCTTTCAATCGACAATTTAACCCGAAAAAGAAAAAAACAAGCACACAGTGAAAATAATACATGAACATTAAAAAATTCCACCAGTTTTGCCACCAAATTTTTTCCCACCTGCCTTCACCTTCCCTGGCGACACCTCATTACCAACCAAACTCTAATCTCCGAACCGCAAATTACAAATTCCTGCGTTAAATCCTCAAGTCTACTAAAAGCAGCCATTAAAGTGTAGAAAATAAAGATATTGCATCATCATCCAAATTAAAGGAGAGAAGGACAGAAGCTGAGAGGAATATTGAGTGAGCTTGGACCAAGAGCTAACAAAGGACTTCACTGTGGGAGCCAGCAGTCTTTGAACCAGTTTGAGTTGAAAAGTTCCCAAGAGCTGGTTTAGGAGGCCGGGGCATGGGAATGGGATACTTGTGCATGCGGACACACGCGCAAGGAGGAGTGTGAGGGGGAGGAAGAACAACAAAGGTTACCAATCCGGTTTCAACACCAGCAGCAATTGGATGCTTTTAAAAATAGAGAAGAGGATGTATAGAGGAAGTGGAGGGGAAATTATATGCAGACCTGCATATTACATAATTTGGGGAGGGATGGACATGGTTGGTTGGAAAGAACATTGATAAAAAGAGGTTACTTCGTCTATGGAAACTTGAAAATTTTGCCAATTATGGAATAGATCACAATTAGTGTTAGTCGGTGGATTGGACTGTACCCGGAAGGGCATCTGACTTCAAAACAAATACATTTACAAATCACCCTTGCCTTGCTGTAAGCCTGGTATGTTGTCATGTCATTATTAAGTGATTAATATCTTAATATGGCATAACACTACTTAATGTGTTTCGCAATATGGCATTACATCTGTCGATCTCCATGGACACAGGCAGGTAGTTTTTGAATAATAAAAACACCTGTATGGCATTAAACCGATCTTGTAAAGCAATATCTCCATGGAGACAAGCAAAAAAGTTACATAATGCACCTTAAATTCAACTAAATAAGACATCCACAATATTAATATTACGCTATTTTATGAGCGTTCAAATATTCACTGCGCCTAAGAGTTTATTCCAAGGTAGTAACGCAGTCCACATATTATTATTATGTCTACCACATGGTCCACCCCTATACAATATGGAGATAGCAGAACAAAGCAAGAGAAAGGCTGCCTGAGGAGCGGAGTGGTAGTACAGAAAAACATGTGGGAGATGGAAAACAGAATTTCTGCCAAGGTTTAAACGTTAAAAGTAGTCACAAATACTCCAAAAACGTGACAACCTTACAAGTGGAAGTACCAATCAATACTTGACCTATAACACGCTCTATCAAGTTGACACTTCCTAACCATTACGCTCGTATATGGCTCTCCAGAGAAGCAAGGAGGACAGTTGGACCACCACTATTGTTGTGTGTATGCGATATTGATTTAGAAAAGTGAATAGCCAACAGGGAAGTCATTACTACCCCCATTTGGGATCAAGGTAGCGAACAGTCACTGATAGCTGGGACGAGTGGGGGTCTGGTCTCTTCAGCTTGTCACCCAGGCTTGCGTTGACCTTATCAGACATGGGGGGGTGAACCAGCTCCCAACATTTGTTCCCCCTTGAGATCAATGAATTAATTGTAGTTGTCACCTGGTAGCTGCAATATAGGAGTGGACAGATGGTCAAGGCTTGCCGATTCTTTTACGAATGAATGAATTGGGGTTGGAAGATTTGAGGAAGATATCGAATTGCAAGTGTTGTGATTACATTTGTGATTCATGTTGTCGTAAAAGGAATCTCTTCACATTTCACATTAGGCAGATTCAGAAAAATGTATGAAAAAGCTGAGAAATTATGAGGATAACTGGTATTGGTGTATCATGATGATGATAACTGACACACTAATACGAGAATCATATTTCAGAACAAACTACAGATTTAAACTACAGGATACTAGCTGTTTTATGCAAAATAAGACAGGATATTTAGTTGTTTGTGGGGAAAATTAACATACTGCAGCTTTTGCGATTTGTGTCCATTGAAATTGTGATTTTGATTCAATTGGGACCACATTTGCAGCCCGAGAATGATTGATGAATCAGGTCTTGTACTGCTACAATAAACAAGCATAGCGTTGTGAGCATTTCAAGTACAGTAGGTAAAGTCAGGACTGAAAATGTAGGTTAGGAGAGTAATCCTTTAGGCACCAGAGTCAGTAGGCTAAAAGGCAAGCTGCCACACTCCAGAGACGTATGTTGTAAGTGCAAGGACTTGTCAAGATAAGCAAGAAATGGATGACAATATTTACAACTATGACAACAATGCAATCAATCATGAAGAGGCAGGTAGCGACAGATCAGGAATGGTGCATGAGTTAATTTATCAAAAAACAACAATAACAACAAAAAAACACTAGGCCTATGTCAAAATAAAATAGTGTTTTCTTTGCGGAGAATTGCACAGGTAAAATTGTATTGCACTAATTAAGCATAGAGGAAGGAGTAAGTAATAATACAGGGAGACCTCCTACTGCTCAGCCGATTAAGAAAATGAACCGACAGATTGAGTGAAGCAAGCTTATTCAACACCTATGCGAAGGGGTTGGTCATGCCACGCACATGTATTAAAAAAGGCAACATGGTTTAGTCAGTACAGAGCGAATAAAAGCATGCTGCATTTTCTCCCAGTGTAGTTTTGTTCAACACGAGTCACAGTTCCTTAAGAAAATAGCCAAGGAGCTACGTGTAACCTCGTTTAATAGTCCCGAAGAGCGTTATTTCCTTACCCGTGATTCTCCTCTGCTCCACAGTTTGTCCCCAAGTAAAGGTTTTATTTTCCACCACGTAACGTAAATCCCAAACCGCGCTTCCTGAGAGAAAAGTTGTCCGTAGAAGTCCCCTGCTCACAGCCGCAGCTCTCACTCTCGGCTGGGACGTGCTGTCGGAGCGGTGGCCATTGAGACAAATGCAGGGAAACGAGCATTGAGCTTTCTACTGGAACAATAAAGAGCAACACAGTGCCTCCAGCACTGGCACCCGGCACTACAGTGTGAGCCAGCCCAGGATCACAGAGAGCACCGGAGAGAGTGAAGCAACCGCGACACCCTGTGGTGGGACGGGAGAACTGCACCGGCTTTATGAGGGAGGAAGAGCTAATAAGATTAAGCATGTAGATCTGAGGTTTGACGAACAATACAACATACATTATACTATCGTAGTACACAAAGTTGAGCTGATAGTCATTTTCAAAAAACATAAAAAAAAAAAAGTGAAAAAGCTTGGCTGGCCCGTACGGGGATCGAACCCGCGACCTTGGCGTTATTAGCACCACGCTCTAACCAACTGAGCTAACCGGCCATGTTGCGCTATAATTTCTCTAACGTTTATCAACTTTTCTATGGAATAAACCCATAATAGATTTTAAACGGAATGTGGTCCATACATCTAGTTTTCCTAATATTCGGCCTATTATTCACCCCTTTATAAGGCTTTGACAATAGAGCACATTATTATAGAAACACTTATTTCATCCAAATTAGTTAAAAAATAAATATACATGAGTGCTTCAGGGAATGTAAAGATGCAGTGACCATGGTAAAATAGCAGACTAATAAATCATCATCATATACAGTTACCATAGTTACCCCAGAGAGGGCGAGACTGCTCACGTGACCTGGCAAGATGGCGACTACATTGTAGAATGGATGCGAATCGTGAATGTGAGTACTTTAGTATTATTAGCTCACCGTTATATGGGAATAATAACGTAGATATAAGCTTTTAAAACCACGTCTGGTGTATTTTGGTCTGTTTACGAAATAATCAGTTACCTTTCCACGCGGAAAAGCGATACAGCATCCTGTTTTGTTTATTCTTTGCCAACTCCAGCGCTGCCGAATCCGCTAGCGTTAACCTAGCCATCGTGTAACGTGAGCCAGGCATTATTTAGATTGCTTACACTGTTTTCACTTTCAGGATTAAATCTCACCATAAAGCTTCACTTTTTATTCTTAAATAAAATGTATGCTTTTGCTGTTTTGCAGGATAGATGGATGCGCGGTGTTGAGATTGTAGATCCTCTGATCCTTTCTTTATTGTCAGCAGTAATAGAGTCAACATGGCCCTAAATGTTTTTGGTAAGACAAATTAATCTTTAATTTCTATAACGTAAAATATCAGTTGTGTGTATGTTTTGATGTCTGCTTTACTTAACTGTTGTATTCTTATGGTTTAAAGTTATGATCCACCAAATTATGGAGAACATATGTTATGTGAATCTTCCTTGCATTTTCAATCATTTCATGATTCTAATAATTTGTCTGTTTCGAAAATTATATATTTTCTAAATGGTAATAGTATTTATGCGGTAAAATTGTTCCTACAGCAATAGTTTGAATGGCATTATTAGTGGTTTAATTTGCTTGTTTATCTGTCTGTGCATGTTGCCTTGAGAGAAGAAGTTAGCCTAATGATTGTGTTATTGTGAAGAGAGGATACAGGGACAAGAACTGTGTTAGATAAGACTTACAGAGTGTGCACAAAGTACACTGAGACAGGAAGCAGGCTGTTTCTCAGTCATAACATGAATACAGATGCCCAAATGTAGTAAATCAATTTTATTACTAGTGAAATGTCCTTTGTATGACCCAGGGTAGAGTCAGCCAGGGTTACTGAAGTTTTTGTTGTACACTAAAAAGATGGATATGGTTACAACAAGAGTCAAAAAGATTATATCTTTCATGGGTTTATTTTTGTCATACTATTCATTAGAGCTGCAACAATAAACAAAGTTGCCGGATTTTGTTATTCGTCATTGTTATCTGGATTATACAAAGGTGATCAGATGTTTCTGTTTACCCGGGACAGTCCCAATTTTCAGCCCTGTGTCCCATGTCCCAGCAGATTTATCCAAAACCATTGATTGTACATGTAATGTCCTAGGTGTCCCTATTTTTGACCAGTTTGATACTCACCAAGTTGCACTGACTGAAGTGTCTCTGATTATACAATATATTGACTTACGAGTGAGTCATAAAAGAGGTGTGACTATGTCCTGAATGGGCCGAGTGTAAAACATTGTTTTTAACTACACACACAATTTTATTATTACCAACACCTTGGTCACCCTAGACTATACAGACTCTAAAACACATGCACATAACAAGGACAGTGGCATTATTCAATCAAAATATCAAAAAGTAATTTAACATTTTCTTATTTTCATCAAAAATACACTGAGCTTGTTGTTGTTTGTAAATATTCTCTATTTAAAGCCTTCAGTCCCCATATTTCTACCACTGTTTGGTTGATAAAATGCATATAAAGGTCTCAGTGTATAATGGAAGAAAAAAAGTTTGACTTGTCAACTAATTGAAAAATGAATTGCTGACTAGTCAGCTACTAAAATAATTCTTATTAAGTACATCAAATAAAAAGAAACATCTGGCTTAACCACTTGAGGGCAGTGTTTTGTAACATTTTTGTCTTTTTGCACAGACCATGATGACTACAGGCCTGTATGGAAATCCTATTGTAAGTATATAAGTAGTTAGTAGTTTATTTAACCATATGTTGCAGATTTTGTTCATGTATTTAAAAGTACTTTTTCTCATTCTAGTGTACCAGCTCCAGCAGGAGGCGCCCCATCCCCGCAGAGTCACATGCACCTGTGAGGTAAACAAACTGGCACAACCCACTGGGATCCCTCCACCAGATGTTTGGAACCCAATGGGGATTTGTTGTTTGTCAGAAATCATTTGTTAAACTGTTGGTGTTGACCTAGATGCAGTAACACAACTGTGAAGGAATTAGGAATGCTTGATTGACTTTTGCAAGCATTTTAATTAGGGCAGGAAAAGAAGTGCACTTCTTATAGATGCGTTTTACTGATCTGAAACAAACCATGTGGAATAAGTACCATGATGATATTATTAAATATTCTTCATTTAAATATTCTTCATTAATATAATATGATTTTTAACATTATTAAATCATTGTACTTTCTTTTATGTGGTTTTATATGTGTGTAATCCTCATTCGTCCTGGTAGAATCCATAGTGGTCCATGGGGGCATACTAGTCTATGTGGTCTTATAGCCAAGGTCTTATAGGCCTTATAACCTCAATTTAATTAACTTTAAGAAACTTGATAAACGTAGCCTCTAACTTAATTGGCAATATAATTACATCAAAGAATATCTCTCTTTTCTATATTTTTTCCCTCTCTTACTCCACTAATAAGGATAATCTTATCTTTAGCCTCATAGCATAATTGCATTAAAAATAAATCCCAAGTTAATCTGGTTTTGTCAATAAAATTATTAGGAATTTTTTTTTGCTATAAATATCAGCCGAGGAGCTTCACCTGGAGAGTACAATGAGAGAGAAAACGAAATCTGACCAAAGTATTACTGAGATAGTTATGCTATGAGGACCATGCTATTTAAATAAACCTGCAAATGTCTATAAATTGGGTGAAGACTGAAAAAATACATTCAGCAAATTAGCCATGAATCAATATTGCAAAGCTTAGGCCAGCTTAGAGCTCTGATTATATGTCCTACAACCAATCCACATGGTCATATTGACAGATTTTTATATTTTAGACAATATACTTGACATTCTAATTTTGCATACCTTCAAAACAACCATTTTTAATTTATTTTATGGACAGTATTATGCCATACTGTATCTGATTTTAACATATTTTCTAACTTATTATTTAGTCCTCCACATATATACCAAATTAATATTCCTTGCCGTTTGTTGGTGCTGTGTTGATTTATTGGCTCGGCAGCAGTTCTCTTGACAACCGAATGTTCAAGACCTGGTTTTTTATCTGACTCATGCAATATTCTTCTCACCTCCACCTACAAGCCTCACACTTACTGGTCTACAGGCTGCCAAAGTCTGGGAAAACATTTATTAAAAGTAGGCCTGCTACGATAAATGCCATATCGATGTTCAGTATATGTTAGAAGAAATCATTTTTGGGGGTCCCTCTTTATCGTGTACTTTTTGTACGTTTGTATGTTTGTACTTTTTTTTTGTACTAGTGAGAAATATTTGGTTATTTTGTTGCACTACGATGAGTTTTGATCTGTAGAGGGATGAATTATGAACGTCTATGACTTATTATAGATACAAACTACCGGTAAGTACTAAAGTCTTTCATTGTGCCATTTATTTATTGCAGCTTTATTTTTAACAATATTATACATTTAGACACATTTTTGGGGATAATTGTGCTTTATGGTTTGGTTTCACTATTATCCTTTATCGTTTATATTTCCTTCAACTATAAATCACACTTCAAAATTTGTTATTGTGACGGGCCTTACCAAGAGCTTGTTAATTCCCAAAAAATAATAATTCCCTTTTTGTCCATTTAGGTAGAAAACCGTCCAAAATACTACGGAAGAGAGTAAGTAACAGTTATCATTTTGAATAATAAATCAGCTGCATTATGTTTTTTACAATATTGTTGTCTTTAAGGTACCATGGGATGATCTCCAGAGAAGAGGCGGACCAGTTACTGAGCCAAGCAGAAGGCAGCTACCTCATCAGGGAGAGTCAGAGGCAACCAGGCACATACACACTAGCTCTGAGGTACAGAAAGTACAAATACTATGTAGTACTGTCTGTGTAATCCCAAAGTAATTAAAATTTTACTTGGAGAGCAACAATAGCTACCAAATTTTCTCTCTTACATGTGGTAATGCTACTTCTTATTGATCTCTATCACTAAGTAGTTTTAGGAACACATTAGGGCTGCTCAGTTATGAAAAAAAGCAGATCGTAATTATGATTATTTGGTTCATAATGGCATAATAATGGATTTGCTTCTAGTTTTGTGAGGGGGAATTAGAGCCAAAATCATTTAGAATAGAATTTATTTAATTAATTAATTATTTTTTTATTCATTTTTTTTATTTCACAATTTTGAAAACTAAGTCATTTCACAGTCTTGTATCAGGTTGAGTGGCTGTCGAGGTCAAGCAAGTCAATATAGAAAGAGTGTGGTTTTTAAGGGTAGTTTTTTAACTGTTTATTTGGTGTAGTACATTTCTGAAGGTTAGGTACATTTCGGGCATTAGCTTGTCATGCCATCCAGTCATAGAAAATAATATTTTAACTAGTTTTCAAGTAAATTTCTTAAAGAACTTTTTCAAAAACTCTTGATCTACTTTATTCTCACTTGGGCTGACGCAGTGCTAGCGTGATTCACTGGAGTAGGAGCTGTCACATCACAAAGTCTCGCTGATTTCCATTGGCACATGACTCCATTTTGAATGTGGCACACGGTGAGATTTTGGGTCAGCTTAATCTATTCATAGGCCCCTCTCATTCTCCCACCCGCGCTCATCCCTTTGGTTATTATCACCTTCCATAAATACAAGTCCACTGTGAATTGGTGAAGAAGAACAAGGTTGGCTTTTGGGTTAATGATGTAACAGGCTGTTTTAACCCTTGCTGGTTTTGTTGCAGTCTGTTAAGGCAATATGGTTTATAATTAATAAACACTTAGTATTTTAAAACAAGGCCTAAACAGTGAGTTAATTTGGTGGTCCTTTATAATAACTAAATATTTAATCGCCTTAAGTCTTGCTTTATTAATTCAAAATGAACAAATTGTTTGTTAAGAATGATTCAGGCTTAGTAGTTATTAATATTCTAACTAACTTTTAAATTAAAAACATACCAACCCTGAATCATTCCTATTAAACTAGTTGCTCAGTATGAATTAGGCTTCATTAAAGGTCCTTTATTACACGAAATTGACTTGAGTTTTTATCCATGTCGTAATGTTTTGTTTCATTCACTCACATTTCTACATTGTGATGTCATGAAGCTGTAGTTTTCAAGTCAACAACAACCTTTTACCCTTTGTTTAGTAGAGACTGGCAATTAGAGCTGAAATTATGTATTATCAATTATCTAAATGATTCTAGTGAAGGTGTATGGAGTTTAAAAACACAGTGGAGCACTTCCTATATTACCACTTGACATCACAAGGTGGAACAAAGTGTTTTCTGTTTGAGAGAAGAACTCAGCCTAAACATGCAGGTTTGTGCGTTAAACATGTGTGAATGAAACAAAACAAAACTCCAGGTGTGTTTGTGATGAGGAAGCAGCATTAGAACATGGATCAAAACATAGTTATAGTTACGTTTAACATTACATCTTCGTGAATTTGTTTTAGGTTTGGGAACCAGACTAGAAACTTCCGTCTCTACCACGATGGGAAGCACTTTGTCGGAGAGAAGAGGTTTGAGTCCATCCACGACTTGGTCACAGATGGCCTTATCACGCTATATATTGAGACTAAGGTTTGTTGTCATCTATTTTATTTACTTCTTCTATTCCTGAGTTGTTGATTAATTAGGCTATTCATTTTGTTTCCATTAGGCTGCAGAGTATATTGCTAAGATGACCATAAACCCCATCTACGAGCATGTCGGCTACACTACTCTGAACCAGGAGCCCACGTTGAAGAAACATCTGCCCATCAGCCCGGATGTTCCAGACGGTCCAGTACCCGCTAAAGATGACGCTGAAGAGAGGGTGAGCTTAAATAAGTCGTGACTCATTGTAAAAGGGCTTTGAGTATCTGGAGAAGTGATATATAAGACAAATTCATTATTATTCACCACTAAACTGTGTGCATTGTGTTTTAAAAGCATTCTCTACTTTTCCTAGTAATTATTGGCAACTTTAGTACAACTACGGTAGATATATTTGCTGCATTATGGTCAAAAAAGTCTGCTGCCTTCAGTGGCCTCTGCAATTTCCAGTAGCTGGTGACATCTCGGCGGAGTTTCGAGTGTGGATACCTGTTCGACCAATCACAGTGTTCCTCTTATGTCCAGATCCCGCCGCTCCCTCCCGCCTCACTCTTTTCTTTAGTCCTCCAGGTACTCAGCTCTATTTGAAATGTGGTTGTTGGAGGAGTTTAGATGTTTAGTCCCACTTTAATGAAGGACAATTCTTCTTGGCCGGATAAATGTGTAAGCATGTGATATGGACAATGGTTCAGTGAATAGTTTGATTGAATGATATTGTGGATAATAATTGAGTTTGAAGCATTGGAACTCTTAATTACCGGTACTATGTTAGTATGTGTGTGCTGCCACAACAACAACAATAGGCATCAAAAAAGTCAGGATTGGGTATAGTAAACTAGGTATTGGCCCTATAAATTACTACAGTTATGGTTAAGATTGAGGAGAAATTTAAACATATAATTATTTTAATACAGTTCTTCCTTTTCATTTCTTAGAAAGCTGCTACTGAAATAGAAACAAACTGCAGAGAGTTTACGTAAGGGTTTGAGTGAAGTTAGAATCTATACAGTACAGAGAGGATGGAGGGATGAGGGTTGCGAGGTGCTGAGGAGAGAGGAAGAAGACGAGGAGGAGGAAAGATGCAGAGCAGAAGTGGAGAGAGGGAGAAAACGAGGAGGAGGAGGAAAGATGCAGAGCAGAAGTGGAGAGAGGAAGAAGACGACGAGGAGGAGGAGGAAAGATGCAGAGCAGAAGTGGCCTCCAGCCAAGGGCTCTGCAGCAGAGTTACATAAGAGTGGGATGCCTGCAGAAGGCACTCCGCCGTTGTGTCCTAGAGCTGTCTGCACACTGTTAAGGAGGCAGGAGTGGTGATAATGACTCATTCAGCAGGGACATGATTAGCCATTAAGACACTGTGGAAAACAACAATGTAATGATATCAAAATACTTAGGACTCTAACGCCTTTTCTCATGTCTAAAAAGCAGAGAGGACAACATACCACTACTTTGTGTTGCTTGACATCAGAAAGTAATAGAAAGTAGTAGTATTAGATTTGTAATATAAAGGTGCACTATGCAACTTTTTTACCATCTGCTTGTCCATATCTTAAAATGTTATAGTTTTGCCTGGGTAGCTCGACTGTATGGCCTTAAACTCATCGATCTCCTCCATGATAATGCTACCAGGCCAAGTAGCGAGTCATATCTGTGGAGCGGCGACCCTACTCAAAGGAACAATGCATGATCAAGGTGTTTTTGAGCAATAAACACGTCTGTAATTTGCTTTATCCATCTTACCTGATTCATACAGTGGGATATTCCAGGCAAAGCAATAGCATCTCCATGGAGACAAGCGGGTGACACATCTCCCACCAGGAAAGTTACACCGTGCATCTTTTAAATCATGAGTCAGATCAAATATATATTATATATTGTCCAGGGGCATTGACATTGGAGAGAAGACAGGTTTGTAGAGGTTAAAAGTAGAATATATTTTCAAAAAAACTACAATTAATATAACATGGTGAGATTTGGATATAGTTTCATTCATCCCATTTTTTTATTCTATCCTTATCGTCAAAAACCTACTAGAAATGTCCACGCTGCAGCTTTGTCTTGCTAATCAGTTTGGACCACTACTCCTCTAACCTCACTCGGCCTTTATACCTATACAATACAGCAGACATACACAGTGCATGAAAAGATACCCTTCCCATTCATTTATACGTGTCCTCCGGTTACGTAGACCTCCAACAAGGCCCCGATGTGACCCGCAATGCATGACCAACTCCACTGCACCATATACATCAATGTCCCGGCACATACGAGTGCTGCTATGTGTTGTGTAATTGGCTGGAATTGCAGACAAAGCAGGAAGAAGGTTGTGACATTGAAACCAGTACCAGTAGCTGTGGGAGAGCAGAAGTACTGCGTGTAGTCATCGGTACTTATTGAGGAGGCGTCTTAGCTTGTAAATTAAATGAGGTTTCCGTAGTGCCGGAGGGAGTGATAAAGATAATGGGGTTTTAAGGGCTCTTGTTAAAAGTCAGTGGAGAGTGGCGGACATGATGGAAGAAGAGGAGTAGAAGTTAAATTTAATATAAAATGTATTAAAGCGAACTTAGGCGAGCAACAAAATCTGTTTTATGATTTTAAATAGTGTGCGCTTTATGTATTGTGTTTTCTTCTTAGCTGTTAGTTTAATTAATGACGTAAAATTGCTTTTGCTAATTATCAGAAATGGGAAGCACTCCCAAGATTTACTCAAACACCTTTACTTGAGTTACTTTTTAATGAAATTGTACTTCGCAGAGCAGTTTTCAGACACTGTACTTCTGCTACTACTCAATAAATATTTTTTAAGTAACAGTACAGCTCTATTACTTGAGTAAATATATAGGTTTTGTCCTTACAATTACTCTTACTTGAGTAGTAGCAGCTTTACCAAATTCTTTTTTACTCTTGAGTTACTTGAGGATTTTTTTGGGCTCCTAGTTTCATAATAATACTTCATAATAATACACAACTTCTGTAAATAAAGGATGGAAAGACGGGAGGAAGGGCATCTGGCATTAGACTCAATATGTAAATCACTACTCCAAAGAAAGGAAATTGTTTTGTTTGCGTTGCCCGGTATGAAAACGCCCAAAGGAAATAAGAAATCATCATTCAATACCAATTTCCATATTTATGTTGTAATTATACAGAAATGTACTTTTATTATGTGCGTTATTTAACACACTGCTACTGGCTATTGATTCCTGTACCCACAAAGTCTCCTGCATTATTCTAGCTCCTCTGTTGTTCTCCTCTCCTGGGACAATCGAGGCAACCAACAACATGCGAGCGCTGGAACGTCATTGGCTGGTTCCCTCCTCAATGTGACCTGTTAAATTCATCCATTACTGCCGCACGCAGGCGCCGGGTTTCCGTGCTTTTGGGGGACATTACATAGACTCGCGTTCATTTCCTGGAGACCAACCCTGACCTTAACCACAGCAACCGCTCGCGTAACCTTAACCTTGTCTAACCTTCACATATTTTAAGCCATATTTGAAAAAACGCTGTGTCAGATTTTGATCTTAAAAATGTGAAAAACCAAACAAATTCATTTTTAGTGATTCGATGCATTCTGAACATCCCAATTATTCACCCAATTTTTTCATTTTCTCACAAATCCCAGAGAGCAGTGTGGAGTTTTAACGTGACGGCAAACCTAACATCAACTAGAATGCTAACACGCACTTCCTGATACTCAATATAATGCTTTATATGTAGATACAGACAGCACACAGCTCACTTATTATTTCTGCTTATACAATATATTTGTACTTGAACTCAAATACATGGAAAAAGTCTGGGACATGTTGTGTAGATCTAAAAATGAAGTATTTTACGTAACTGGGACCAAACGTTTGTCCTCATGAAAGGAAGCAGGTCCGTGTATCGAGTGTGTACACCAATTTTAATCCCCGCAATGTGATGAATACCCGCCCACACGCGCACGCACCACCTTCAATTTATTCCTCCTCCTCTCCCACTCCCTCCCTCTTTCCTTACGTCTTTCTCTCTCTCTCCCTCCCTTCGGTGTAGTGGTGCCCGGTGACGTTTAGAGCAATGGCAAAGAGGATTACAACGGACACACAGCGAGCCATGTGGGCTGCGGAGCTCACCTTAACAACAACGAACGGACGCAATTCACTTTTCACTTTTATTCACGGATTTGGAAGAATTTGAGATTTTTTTACTTTCAAAATTACGCTATTAATTTTGGAAAGTGAAGAATTGATCTGTTTTGGGTCCTTGACTTGCATTGTAGTAGAGGTGGATTTTTATGAATGGGGAGCCTAGTTTAGTTGAAACAAAGCACTAATCCAGAAGAATTGGACTGTTTTTATTCATTGTTTTGTGTTGTTGTTGTGTTTTTTTATGAATGAAATCCATAGTTTAGTTTAAAGCTAGCGTTTGGTTATCGTAGTGTATTATAAGTGCCACCATGCCAAGTAGAGAAGCTTACATCGCTAAAAAGGTTAAAAAGCGATCCAGAGGTAGACGAAGCAAGAAGGATGCAAGCCAGAAAGGGACGCTGTTTACATCAGCGGTTAGTGGTTCGATTCCCTCTTTACCTGTGACGTCCAATGGCATCCCAGATACGAGCACGAGGAGCGGGTTTTTCCATCGGATGCCCTCCCCCCCTAAGCCGAAATCTCCTGCCTCTGCTTTCTGGCAACCAATCCGATCTTTTGCCCTTTCGCAGCTGACATCGCTGGTGCGCCGGGCCACGCTGAGGGAGAGTGACCTGATGCCCAAGTACGAGAAAGTCCATAATTTCAAGGTGAGACGTGTTCTGTGATTGTGTGCGTGTGCGATTGCGCGTGTGTTGTGCGTGGAAAGTGCTGATTTTGCATTGGGGGACTTATTCAGATTCACCCAGGACCCCGCAGAGAACATGCAACCTACACATAATAGGTGCATACTTGGCATTTGTTTCTCGAGCATGCAGCTATTGTGTAAATGTGCAATGATACGGCTGTATAGCTGTTATGTATTGTTATTGACATCAAAATAGTATTTACACACAAAAAAGACCCTAAATAACTATTATATCAGGTTTTCCCATCTAAATTCCATTGTTTTAATCCAGTATAAATAATTTACATTTTAAGGTGATGACATTTTTGGAGTGCAGGATTAATATGATTTGTTAATTCACATTTCATCATATAAACTGTAAATAAACGTCATAATATTACAGAATTATCAATGTGGACTCTTTTAAGGCGGTCCCAAGCCTGGATAAAAGGAGAATAGAATGTCAGGTTTATCCCAAATTGGCTTTTTATCCCACTCCCATGTATGTATATAGGTGACATGCAACTAATTAACATTGCATAATTATTACCACATTAATTATTACAATACATTTTTGCATACAACTTTCTATTCAATTTTCCTAGCACTGACTTGACCTTATAGCGTTTTCTCTCCATTTTTAATGTATAATCTGTCCATTTCTTATCTTCCTCCAGGTTCACACATTCAGGGGTCCACACTGGTGCGAATACTGCGCCAACTTCATGTGGGGTCTCATCGCTCAGGGAGTCAAATGTGCAGGTAAAAAAATCCAAAATTGTCCATCTAAAATATTGATTTGTTCTTTGTACTAGTGTTTGTGTAGCTGTATCCCAGAATTTAAATTAGGACAGCACGCGTAGGTTCCCTGACTCATTCAAAAATGAATCACTCTGAATTTGGTTGCCAGGAAACATTCCTCTCAAATCGATGTTTCCCTTGTTACGCAATATCTTTCATTCATTGTTAAAATAGGACGTATTATGCAATATATATATTTTAGCTTTCTACCATGTTATAACGCTGTTGCCTCATTAAAAATGTGTCTGAAGAGGTTTTAGTTGTCAATCATGCATGTTTGAGTCATTTGGTGATCTCTCCCGGGCCCTTTTTGAACCCTCTTTACGGTTAGCTGTAAGTTTCTGTCCAACGCTCAGCCCACGAGCCTACGCCATCCAAGCTCCCACACGACAAACCTGATTCTAGTTTCGTTGTAGTTCATTCTAGTTTGATTGTGTTGCGATAGCGCTCTGAAGGGGGAGTGACTTTGCGCAGAGAGGAAAGGGAAGGGACACTTAATCCGTTGTTTTCGGCGAATATAGCCTTTTTACAACAGTAAACGGAAACATTGTGATCTAAATATGTTGTAGCAGTTAGTACCCCATAGAAGTAAAATACCCGTGCTTTAAAATACCTTGCATCCCTTTTGTTTCGCAGATTGCGGGTTGAACGTCCATAAGCAGTGCTCCAAGGTGGTTCCCAATGACTGCCAACCAGACCTGCGGCACGTCAAGAAAGTCTACAGCTGTGATCTCACGACGCTGGTCAAAGCACACAACACGAAACGGCCAATGGTGGTGGACATGTGCATACAGGAAATAGAAGCTAGAGGTAAGGCAGAGACTCAGCTGTAAGAAATATATTGTGTTTTCTTTGTGTTCCTCTCTCCCCTCATTGAATATCTAACGTCTCCGGGGATGTTTGGATTTATCGAGTGACTGAAATGCCCTAATATGTCAAATCAATAAACCTTCATTTGGTGTAATTGAACTTGATTGGAGAGAAAATTGACTTAAAGCCCTCTATTTTCCATTTTCATCCAATCAATCTTTATTGTCTGTCGCTCTGGTGGTATTTTTTATTTATTTACTTTTTCATTTATTTTTCTGATATGAGCGAGTAATTGATGTGTCCGTAGGTCTTCAGTCTGAGGGGTTGTACAGAATATCAGGATTCAGCGAGCTGATTGAAGATGTCAAGTTGACGTTTGACAGAGGTAAGGCCCCATATACAATACGCTTTTCGTATATTCTTACTTTGGCCAGTGTTTGTCACAGTCAAATTTTACATGTTTTGAAATGACCAGCTCAGTTAGTTAAATACAAATACGCAGCGACAGTAAAAAAGAGTAGCGCCCAGTTGAGCTCTGCCTTATATAAGTGAGAAGACTTATATACGCACTGGCAGGAGGTATAACCAACAATAATAGCCCCACACACACAAAAAAAAAACAGGAAAATGTGTGGTTAGGTATGATATAGATATAACTTGCTAGGGTCAGGGAAGTAACAAAAACTAAGGTGAAAATGGTATAAATTAAGTAGTAATTTAATGAACAGGGATGTAAAAGGCAAATCAACAAAGGTGGTCTAAAATATATACGCAAAATAACCTAAACTAAGAAACAAAATAGCAAGATTTGTGGCAAAAAACGCGTCACGTAGGTGTATAAAAGAACAAACGAGTGACACAACACACAACTAAATCACAAGAAACAAAGTCACATAACCCACAAACAGAATCGAGCAACTAAAAAGACACAAAACGGAACTAAACTGAACTAAACCAGTGCCTCACACAAAGTCAGACACGTACTAGCGCAAATCAAAGCGACTGACACAAAAGAGACACGGACGCAAACGGCAGCCGACCAAGCACGAAAGCAGTTCACCAATCAGCTGCAAGGGCTCCCACAGCAGAAATGAGTAGGGACAGGAGAAGAAGTTAATCACACCAAACAAGGTAGGGAACTGGAGGCCTGTAAAAGCCACCTTCTTGCCCCCATAGACATACCTGTAATCTTCCATCACAACGTATAATAAGTAGCATATTCTTCAGGGTCTAATCACAAGTACAAATCATCAGGTTAAACATTTGTGAATTTACCTTTTAGATATTTCATGGGAAAATACTGTGTAATTTATAGGGAATTTTGACTCTTGCTCCCATTTAGGATATGACATCTAAAACAAGTACAAGTGAAAACCACAAGTCGCATTTAAATGATCTACACATGGAGACAAATTGTTGAGACCACCAGAGAGATCAGATTCGTGGGGAGAATGTATTTTTCTCAAGGTTGTTTTTTGCCTGCTAAAACACCCGTAACTAATTAAACGCAACATATGTGTAATGAAATCTAATTGTACAGTGAAAAACACAGATCATACGTACTGCATATCTACTAATACTCTCATTGTTTGTAACTGAATTTCTTGCAGATGGAGAGAAGGCAGATATATCTTCCAACGTTTATGAAGACATCAACATCATCACCGGAGCCTTGAAACTGTACTTCCGAGAGCTCCCCATCCCCCTCATCACCTACGACGCCTATCCACGCTTCATAGAAAGTGCAAGTAAGTCGTCTCTGCAGGAGCGCTCAACCAACCTGCAATCTTATTTAATGTAACCGGAGGATACCAAACTGTATCATGTATTCTTTTGGTGCGTAGAAATTACAGATCCGGAAAAACGTCTGGAGTCTCTGCATGAAGCTCTGAAGCTCCTCCCCCCTGCCCACTGTGAGACTCTGCGATACCTCATGGCTCACCTCAAGAGGTTGGGACATTTCACAGCCTTCAGCATTATTAAGACAGAACATTATTATAACTAATGTGTCATGTTTGGAATTCAATTATGTCCAAGGAAAAAGTGGGAATGTGCTGTTTTAGAACCTGGGGGCTACATAAAAGAAATCGGATTCCCTTTTTGACAATGAAGAAATACTAATGCATAGGATACCATTTATGCTACGATGGTCTTTGGAAGTACAAGTGATCAAATTTGAATAGTAATTACAGTTTCAAATTCAAGGTATGTAGGTAGGTATATAATGGTATTAAAGCAACGCTGTGTAACTCGAGATGGCATGCTGTCACCTGCAAGATTTAATGGAACTAGAAATTGAAAACCATTCTCCATGGGGATGGGGATGTTTTAAGCCATATTGTGGAATGTTATAACCAAAAGAGCAGCATTTCTGTGACCGCTTGGGTTAAATAATATTGATTTTGGCCCACGGATTGCAAAAACTTTCAAAATTCCTGTCTAAACATCTGCAGCCATAGCCTGTATAAAATGACTCACTGTTTCACTTCCTGACTTGACTTGCAACCTGTTGACTATTTTTGGTCTGTACTATTATTATGTTTTCCAGGGTAACAGATTATGAAAAGGACAACCTGATGTCCAGTGAAAACCTGGGGATCGTCTTCGGCCCCACACTGATGCGGGCCGCCGACCTGGACGCCATGACGGCTCTCAACGACATCCGGTATCAGAGACTGGTGGTGGAGACGCTCATCACGAACGAAGACGTCCTATTCTGAGAGGACGAAGACACGGGGGACAGATGTGTGTTGTTCGTTTGTGAATACATGAAGGACACTAAGGGAAGGAATGAAGGAGAAATGAGATGCCTTTGGAAAAATATGTGAGGAAGTGAATACTTTTATGTTAAAGGTCGATTAAATAAGTGTTTCTCCACATAAATATTCTTTAAGGCCCTGTACCTGATTTGTCCCAAGTATAAGAGCAAAGTCCAGATATATTGCATAAGCACCTTTTGAGAATGAAATAAATCTGCTGCATACTGTCTGCATCTGATTATAACGGTGTCAGATAATTAGGAAGTGCGTGTTAGCATGATAGTTGTTGTTAGCTTTACCGTTATGGCATAACTTCGCTCTGGTCTCAGAGTTGTGAAAAGTGCGTATGAACTTATCGCCATGAATAAATACAATGCTTAGAATGCTTAAGGTAAGTGAAGAAAATAAAAACTAAAACTAGTTCTGTTTTTCACGTTTTAAGACTGAAAAAATCAGGTGCAGCGCCTTTAAAGTTACATTGTGTAACTTTTTGTCTTCTTGTCTCCATGGAGATGCTATTGCTTTGCCTGGAATGTATCACAATATGACTTTAAGCTTATCTATCAGCCAGCGTCACCCGCTTGCCTTGTTGGTGAAAGATGTTAAGTTTAATGCCATATGTTGTAACATTTCAGGCATAGCGATGAAGCATATCCACGCAAACAAGCAGAAACAGAAATGTTACATAGCGCGGGGTAATTTAAGCTAACAGAATCTTATTTCTGTCGTTAATAAAACTTGCATTTGCTCAAACCTTACAATGGGGGAACACTGTTCAATCGATCTTCATACCGTTTATTTTAATTGATGCCTTGAACTTTTATATTGCTAATGTTTGATCTTAAAGATTCATCTTAGGGTAAAAATGCACTGCTTTCTTAATTGGCGTTTTCATATTGGCTTTCGTATACTATGAAGTTACATTTTCCTAAATTGCATGACTATACGAAAATTGACTGTTGAAAGCAATAGTCACTGAACAGAATTAGTTTGTAATTCATGACTTTAAATTCAAATTCCAAATTGTATTCATGAACTTGCTTCATTGCCAATAATTGCAACATTTTACTATTTAAAATTTGCTTACAGCCATAATGATAATGCCTCGCCCAATGTAACGTCTCAGAACATTAGCAGAAACTTTTACCCTCGACTCGGCTTCAAAATCATGCGAGTTGAATTATCCATTATATTCCAGCAGTGTTATAAAGCTAATTTTGCACTCCAATGCTGACTTAGAATACTTGCCAATTTTATTATTACACATTAAGTAGCCTTCTACGTGCAACCTCGTATCTAATTTGACTAAACACTGTATTTCGTTTTGTTGTAAATTTTTGACCTCTTCATGAACCTCATTATGTGAAGAAAAACAATGGAGAAAATGAGTTGTTTGAATGATGTTTTTGTACCAATCTTTGTACATTTGTTGGTCTATTTTGTACATGTTTTAGTTCATTTCTTATTAATTCTTACTGGTATGAATCATGTCAGCAAGTTGATCTCGCCATGTACTTCGACTAACCAACATCAGCCTAACCTAACTTGTGAGCCTTCAGTGATCTGTGACAATTGTTTGTTTTTTTAGCATCATGAAATGTCACGTTTAAGTATTGTCATTGCTGTAAAGTATTTTCTACATGGTTTATGCATGGTAAAATTAAATTATTAAACATGGCCTTATTTTGGTTCTGAACTAGTTGCATTATTTTCACAGGATCTAGGATACATTATGATCATTTATGTGTTGACCTTCACAAATAGCCAAATGTCCAGCTGTACGTGTTTGTGAACCAATTGGCTCTTTTGAATGGTTCCTTAACGTGAGCTGTTGGAACACAATCTCATATTTTAAAAAGAATCAAATCTTTTTCCTTCAAATTTCTAAGCATTTTGACACTGATTACCCCTGAATGAACACATGAATCAGCACAGAAGCAGAGCGGGCAGCACAAGTGAAAGTTTTGTGCACGAAAAACACATTTGACATAATAATAACAGTTATTTTCTAAATTATTACTATTGTACTTAGGGTGACCAGACTATCAAAATTTAAAACTGGGAAACACCAGGGTTGGAGTGAATGGTATAAATAACATTTTTTGTAAAGTTTCTTTATTTGGGTTATTAGTCCACAGGAGGGACATCCTACTCCTACGTGTTTAGTTCAAATCGTTCATGAGTCGTTCACGTGACTTGCTCCGTTTCACTGCATCCAACAAAACGAAACTTATACGGGAAAAACTGGAGAACGACAATGTAACAAAGATCCAGCACGGAGGATGTCGTTTTGAGCGTGTTTTACTTAAAAATTTTTTTGGAAAAGTTCACGAAGAATTGTAGGCCTTGTCGAGCGCTTTATCTTAGAAGTGAAATGTTCGCGACGAAATGTGCAGGTCTCATCCCGCGGCTTTAGCCTAGCCTTAGCGTTAACATGGTGGCACATGTTTTTGGAGAAGTTTGTTGTCGCCATCATCCTCTGGGTAAGTGGCAAAACTTGGCTGTGTATGAGACGAGTGCTTGCATTTTATTTAATACATGTATAGTTTTCTTGCTATTTTACAGTTTGATTGTAGCTGTGGCGCAAGTTGAAGGTCATTTGACTGTTGCCATGTGCTAACAGTTGATAAAGTTGTAAAGGGTAAAGAAGCAATATGGGTTAAGGGTCTATGCAGTGATTATGTGATTGTCTTTATATGACACACTGGTTACCGTGTTGTATCCCCTTTTGTGATTTGTAAGCGAAAAGGTGAACATAATTGTCATAGGGCCCAACTTGTGTGAATTGCCAGGCGCGCAGGTCATGTGCTCTCGTTGAATCCTGGCCCTATTGATTAGTTCATGCTCAGATGTTGTTCAAATGTTTTTTTTCCTATTTAGTGTTGAATTCTCACTTGTATCTGTATATTTTCGTACCATGCATGTACGGATGGTGACCGGGCGCCGCGGAAACATGGACAAACGAAGAGCAATTGTGATTCAGCGGCGACCGGAATCTGACCCGTGCCGATTAGCAGCGCTCTTCTGCCACCCAGCGGATGACATTTAGTATTGCACCTCTACTTCACAATGAAGAGACGCCACATCAACTGCACACGAAATTACATTAGAAACAAGAGTAGTACACTAATTTTAGTTGCTGTCTACACATTTAATGATTTCAATCGTTTTAGCATGCAACTTGCAGGTGAAAAAAAACAACTCAATTGAACCGCGATCAAATAGTGAACAGGTACTTAAAATGACACTGAACGCGCATGGTAGGATTTTCTGACAAGGTAGCAACGCTAGGCGGACATATCTACCATTTCTTCCTACCCATAGAACGCGGGTAGGAAGTTAAATAGCTATTGCTGTTTGAGAATTTTGTCTTTTTGGCATTTTATCATATGTTTCATTAAAAAGAGAACACAGTTGTGCTGATATACAGGCCTCGTTGGCGCAGTAGGCAGCGCGTCAGTCTCATAATCTGAAGGTCGTGAGTTCGAGCCTCACACGGGGCAGATGTTTTGTATTTTGATAGCAATAATGATCTGTCTTTTTTTTCTCCCTTATTATTTAAGTATGCCTAAAGTGCATGTGATAGGTTAGGCTGTTTACTTCATTAATTCATAGTCAGTATATTTAATGTTTCACGAAATATCTTGCTTAGTTTTTTCTAGTTGTTTAATTTTGGTTAAGTTTATAACTTTACTAACTGGTTGGACAAAGGCTGTAGAGGTAATTCCATAACCATTCCTTCAAATCAATTCAAGTTTATTTATATAGCACATTTAAAACAACTTCAGTTGACCAAAGTGCTTCACATAAAAGTTAACAAAGACAGAAAAAACATATACATATATATGCATAAATAACACGAGGTGAGAACTATGGTAAAAACCAAGATAAACTGACTAGCTAGTAGTAGTAATAGCTTGGAGTATTAGCCTGAACATGCGAAAGCCCAAAAGACTTGATTGTCGATGTTGTTTCTAATCCCATTTATTAACAAGTGAATTATATGTTTTGAAAAATGCTAAAAAATGCATTCCCAAACCATTTTCTTCAACAACTTTAACTTTCTGTTCTTGTTCACAGTCAGTAGTTGATCCTCACTTGTTGCTTCTGGCGGATACTAGCTGCTTGCCGCCGCCCAAGGTGCTTATAATGTTGTTTTATAATGTTTCCAGACCACTAATGAGTGAGCCAGGCAGAGCGTTTTGTTTGTTAGACTCGTGGCTATGTTGTAAGATGGGTTAGAAAGTAGTGTTATGCTTCTTCAGTATGCTAATAATTTTACGCTAGCTTGTTGCACTCACTGCCACAGCGAGACCTCCGCCTTGGCAACACCGTTTTTTGGCTTCTTACAGTATTCAACCACCTCTAGCAATGGACTTTAGCTTCAAATGTGCCGGAGTTCCCCTTTAAATGATGTAAAACTGATAAATATTTACTTCAAGTACTATGTCACCAGACCAAGTCACAATTACAAAAGTATGAAACATGTTTCAATGTGTTAATAATGACATTTTGTTTTGCTATAAAAAAACAAGATTTGGGTTTGTGCTGTATGCCCGGCTAGCTCAGTCGGTAGAGCATGAGACTCTTAATCTCAGGGTCGTGGGTTCGAGCCCCACGTTGGGCGCAAGATTTTTAACTCTAGCCCCAGTGTTCAAAATGTTTGTACATTGTGTGTGATTGAGACAAGTTGTGCATTTCTTTTTTTAAACTGCCATAAAATAATCAAACAATATTCAAATATATATATTTTTTATATTTTTTGTGAAGGCGTTCTCTTCAAAATGACATGTTTGGGGCTGTAAATGACCACAATTTGTTAACCCCTTAGGTGCCAGTTTTTGCAACATACCACCTACTGCCAATTTGAAGAAAAAACGTGATAATTCCATTATAGACATTTTTGATTTTACTCTGTAACTAGTGTGACTGGCCTATGAGTGTAGATGTTGAAAAGCCCCACCCCTAAATGTTCTTTTACTGGTGCATTGGTGGTTCAGTGGTAGAATTCTCGCCTGCCACGCGGGAGGCCCGGGTTCGATTCCCGGCCAATGCAGCACTCTTTTTTTCCTTTTATACTTATTAAATATTAAAGATTGACTGTACAATTCTTTGCCAAGCTGCTACAGCCTAGCTTGTTGTCTTTGGTGACGAGCACTCTATAGGCAAACCTCTATACTCTATTATCCCATCTTACTAAGTGTTTAGCCTGGATTCCCTCTATGTAATTGGTATATTAGATCTTTCAACATTGCAAGCTGGAATTCTTTCATTTTTTTGTACAACAAATTACTGTAGTCCTAATATGTGTTTTGCTCTAGGTGCCTCATATTTTACTTAAATTCATTCGTTTACTTTTTTGAATCAACTAATGATATATTTTAAACGCCAAAAATGTTTTGCTTTTAGTTTGAGAATGACTCTATTCATCTATCCTGTGCAAAAATAGCCTTTTCCCTAAGTAGGTGAGAAAAAAAAAAAAAAAAGTTGTGCACTCCCCGTCGGGGAATCGAACCCCGGTCTCCCGCGTGACAGGCGGGGATACTCACCACTATACTAACGAGGAGATATTTGTGTATTTTCAGAGGGCTTCTTTTGTAGGTCATATCTGACTATATCTTCAAAAAAGGCTAGCGCAGGGATCCAATCATCAATTGCAATCTACGAGTCGATCGTCTTGGTCTCTAGACCGTTTATTGACGGTCTTGGTCTTGTCTCGGTCTTGAAGGCGCATGGACTCAAGGTGTGGTACTCAACGTGTGCAATCATATTTCATTATGGCCGATGCTGTCAGCAATTAACTGCAAATGCGAAGCAAAAACAAAAAATTTATATCAGTGTTGCCACAGAGCAGGGCTACAGCACAAAGCAGACCTACAGCGACATATGCACTGAAGTTTGCCTAATAAATGTCTACAAATGCATCTGTACTTACTATGTAAATGTGCAAAGGCTGGTATACCACTTATTATTATTATTATTATAAATAAATACGCTGTCAGTAGTATTGTGCTTCACGGAGACAGAGACCAAAAATAAATAGGTGAATATTCAACTAAAAAAATTGCCTAATTGACTAATTTGCATATTCGATTACATCGACTATGTTGAATAATTGTGGTAGCACTAAAGTGGAGCACCATGTCCGTGTCTGAAGTTGCAGCATCCGATTTCGAACCAAGGAAGATGGCAAGCATAACGACAGTCTTTTCGTGAACTAACAACGAGGTTCAGTTTCTAGTTATGCGGTTTCCCGTTTGTCTATGCTGTTTTCCGCAATAGCGTCACATGAGCTATGTCACGAATCAGCGAATCAGCAAGGCAAGTCACAGTGACGTGGTCCAGTAAGAACGGCAACTAGAGCTCCTACGTACTAGTGTGGATGGGGCCCACTCTTCTGGATCATTGTGAAATATATGAGAAATGAATGCTGGCCTACGGGAGTCTGGCCTAAGTCTTCGATCAGAAAGACTGCAGCGAGATCCAGAGATTCATAGAAGAAAGTTTATTGACGATTGGGTTTCGGTATGATGGGAAGGTGTGTGATGTGATGTGGTTATTCTATAACAAACAAAAACAAATATATACAAATGATTAGAACTGTACTTAAACAAACCAAATATACAACAAATAAGGTAAATCAACATGTTTAAATACAGTATGTAGAACGAGATGTTTAAAGCGCACAATATGGTGACAGTCGCGGTATAAATCCAACAGGGGGCGTCAGAGACTACGTCATAACGATATGAATAAAGATGCAGAATGTATTAATGGCGGATCGAATGGGGAATTGACAAATTTACAAGAATACTAAGTTAGATCGGGACGAAAATACTAACAATGGTAAGCAGCACAGCAAACAATACTGAACAAGGTCCATAATAAGTGAGATACTTACTACTCATTTACGCACGAATAAGTATACATAGAGTGGAGAAAGATAGACACGTGTCTTTCTCCGTGGCACTCCCCCTGCGTACTGCTACCTGCGCTACAGTGCGCATGTCAAAGAGGGGCAGTAATGATGTCCTCTTAAAGGCACGGCAGCGTCAAGGCAGGGAGATTTGCACAGCCGCCCCCAAATTCAGTTAATGAATTTGTAATATACAAATGTCCCTGCAGTACTTAGTCCTCAGGCATCTCTGGCAGTGAGATGAGCTTGGTTACTGGCCGAGTGTAAATAGTCCCTTGAATGTCTACCTCAGTGGCTCGGATCCTGCCGTTGTCACTGGGCATTACCTTGGTGACTCGTCCTATGGGCCATCGTGCCCGTGGCAACTGTGGATCAACGACCATGACCACTTGATCTGTACTCAAGTCCGGAGTGTGGGTATGCCATTTCCTTCTCTGGTGAAGGTTAGGCAGGTAATTTTTGGTGAACTGTACCCAGAAGTGGTCTGCCAGGACTTGGCTGTGTTTCCAGCGGCGACGTCCAATTAGGTCGCTGCTGCCATAGACTGCTTGTGGTAATGATGCATCTCGCCGCCCCATCAGCAGGAGGTTAGGAGTAATGGGGTCAGGGTCAGCAATGTCTGAGGTGGCATAGCCCAGAGGTTTTGAGTTGAGGATACCTTCCACCTCTATAAGTACAGTGAGCAGTACTTCTTCGGGGAGTACTCTGTCTCTAAGTACAACTCGGAGGGCTGTTTTAACTGATTTTATCTCCCTCTCCCAAATACCACCAAAATGAGGAGCATAAGGTGGGTTGTACTTGAAGGTGATGCTCTGTTCAGCTAGCTGCTCCTTCAGTGCTGGCTCTAACGCGTCAAAAGCTCTCTGCAGTTCCCCATCTCCACCCCTGAAGTTAGTGGCTCTGTCACAGAGGATTTCAAAGGGCTTACCTCGTTTAGCAACAAAACGTCGCAGAGCGAGTAAGAATGAGTCTGTGTCCATACTGCAGAGAAGGTCGAGATGCACGCACCTTGTTGTTAAGCATTTGAAGATAATGCCCCACCTCTTCTCCTGTCTGCAGCCTATCTTGACAACATAGGGCCCAAAACAGTCGATTCCTGTGGACCAATAGGGAGGCTTCTGGAGGCGGAGCCGTGCATCAGGTAGGTCTGCCATACGTGGGACAGTGGGTTTATTGCGCCACCTCTGGCATTCTGTGCAGGTATGTTGGTGCTTCTTTACAGCTTGGCGGCCACGGATGATCCAGTATGCCCGTCTCATCTCAGCAAACACACGGTCAGGACCTGGGTGGAGCAGTTGGTTGTCATAGTGCTGGATCAGCAGTTTAGTGGCAGGGTGGTCAGGTGCCAGGACGATAGGGTGGATGGTGTCCTGTAACCCCTCTGCCTTTCTCAGCCGACCACCAACCCACACCAGTACAATGGCACTATCGTACTCTGGACAGAGAGAAAGCAAACGGCTGTTAGTGTTTAGTGGTTTACCTGTCTGCAGAGCAGCAAGCTCTGCAGGGAAGCTCTCCTCCTGCGCTCGCTTGAGAACGGTGACTTCTGTCTCAAGCCGGTCAGAGGCAGTCATTGGAGGCGCGGCCGCCCCGTGTTGGGACAGGTACGTGGCTTGTAGCAAGTCAGACCAGGACTTGCACTGAGCTGGGTCTGGAGTTGTAGGCATGGCAGTCACAATGCTACCACAGAAGGTTGCATCACGGACCTCCTCTGGCTGAGTGGATGAGGCAGTAGGTTTGACTGGCCATTCACTCTGTGGCTGATAGAAGAACCCAGGTTCAGAGGTCCAGCGGCTAGACAAGTCACTGAGAGGTTTGCCACGAGTAATGTCATCTGCAGCATTCTCACTGGATGGGACGTAGCGCCAGTTATCTGCTCCCACCAGCTCTTGAATCTCTGCGATGCGAGTCCCCACAAATACTTTATACTGCTGTGACTCTGACTGGATCCAATGGAGGACAGTGGTTGAATCAGTCCACAGTGTCGTAGCTCTCAAAGGCAGGGTTAGCTCTGTTTGGAGAACCTTTGCTAACTGTGCACCGGACAGAGCAGCGCAAAGCTCTAGGCGGGGGATAGAGAGCTGTTTCTTCGGTGCCACACGGGACCTGGCCAAGACAAAGGATACCTGCACTGCTCCTGTGACACTGTGCTCTGCCCTGAGGTAAGCAACTGCACCATAAGCTCTTTCTGAGGCGTCTGTGAATACGTGGAGGTCCACAGGAGTGCTGGCTGTGATGTCAGAGGTGTAGCATCTGGGTATGGAGACCTGCTGCAGTTGTGATAGTTCACTCTCCCATGCCTTCCATAGAGGGAGGAGCTCATCTGTTATCAGCTCATCCCAGTCCCGGCCTTTCTTCCACAGGGCTTGGACCAGTACCTTAGCACGTGTTGTGTGTGGGATGAGGAAACCGAGTGGGTCATATTGACTTGCAAGCACCCTGTACACATGTCTCAGTGTGGGTTGAGCAGGTGGGATGTCTCGGTGTCGGTAGCTCAGTGTGTCAGTGCTGCAGTTCCACAGCAGTCCCAGAGTGGTCTCTAGGGGGTCTTCCTTGTGCACAGACAGCCATAACTCACAGCTTGCTGACTTTGCTTCAGCAGGCAGGTGACAGATGACATCGGGTATATTGCTGGACCACTGTCGCATGTCAAAACCTCCACTAGCGAGGAGCGCTCGGAGTCGGTCAATGAGCTGTTTTGCCTGCTCTGCGGTGGGTAGTGACTGGAGACAATTATCAACATAAAATGAGTGCAGCACAGAGTTGACTACATCCTCATTGCCTTCACTATAGTCCTGGACATGACGCTGCACTGCATATATTGCACAACATGGACTGCAGGTCGTGCCAAATGGCAACACACGCCATTCATGGACATCTGGGCTGCGCTCTCTTTCGCCATCCCTCCACAGGAAACGGAGCAGTGGCTGGTCTTCTGGGAGGAGACGCACCTGATGAAACATGCCTCGGATGTCACCACTGATGGCTACAGCATGTTCTCTGAACCTTAGGAGCACGGCAAGAAGTGAGGACCCAAGAGTAGGGCCAGGCAGGAGATTAGTGTTGAGGCAGGCCCTTTGGTGAACAAACGAGCAGTTGAACACAACTCGAGGTTTGTTGTTGTGAAAGACAAGATGGTGTGGCAGGAACCATGATTCCTCTGAGCTGCTCATTTGTTCTGTATTGATTCTAACAGCATAACCTGCTTTGACTAGTTTGTTAATTTCCTCATTGTAGAGTAGTAGTTGCTCAGGATTGTGGGAAAGGCAGCGCTCGGTGGCTCTGAGGAGTGACATTACAGCATTAGGTGAGGCGAGTAGGGGAGGTGCATTTTTCCTACGCAGGAGGGGGACAGCGTACCGGCTCACACCATCTACCGTGACCCTAATGCTTCTTTGCTCTAGTTGTTCTAGGGCAGCTGTGTCTTCTCTAGAGCGAATGGCCTCTTTCGTGGAGCGAAATGGCAGCACATCTAGTTGCCATAGTTTCTCTACATGTTGATGTAGCTCTTCTGCAGGGGTTAGAACTGACAAATGAAGACAGTTGCTGCAGCTCAAAGACTGTTGGAGGAAGTTGGCTGGTCCCTGCACTGCCCATCCCAAGGTGGTGCATACTGCGACAGGACCACCAATGGGGCCCATTCTCACTGGCAACTTTGGCGTGATTAAATGTGGATTGTCAGACCCAATGAGGATCATTGGCTTGATCTTCTCAAAGGTGGGCAATGGAATGCCCCTCAGGTGTTTGAAGCTTCTCTGAAGACTTTCAGCAGAACAGGACTGCTCAGCCAGGTTTAACTCTGCTGCTGTGAATGCATGATTTATCTTATGTTTCAGCCCTTTCTTCGTGGGGGGTGACACCTGAAACGAAACTGTAGCTCCCTTGATCTGTATTACCTCCTGTCTAATGGTTCGCAGAGACAGGACCTCCTGTTGTTCTGGAAGGCCTAGCTGACGAACTGCAGAGGGCAGGATGATAGTACGCTCAGAGCCGTCGTCCAGTACTGCATACGTGTCCATGTATTTCCTCCCATTGTGTAGATGGACTGGGACAACTTGTAACATCACCCTGCCTGAATGGCTTGCCTGGTATTGACTGTCAGTATGTTCTCTGTTTGGGCCACCTCATGAAGCACAGGGAGATGCTGTTCTCCACAGGTGGAGCAGGGCTTCTTCAGTGTGCAGTTGGTAGGCGAGTGTCCTCTGCCACATCTCCAGCACTTCCTCTTCTCCTTGATCCAGTCTGCTCTGGCCTGGTGTGTGAGTTTAGAGAACTCTGTGCATGCATTCAAATAATGTTCTTGATTATTGCAATACGGACAGTATGGTTTGAATTTGTCTCGTTTCTTTATTTGTAGTGGAGCAGTGGAGACTGGATGTGCAGCAGGAGGCTCAGCAGACTGGTTGCTGCCAAGTAAAACTGCGATGGACTTAGGTTTCTGCGGTTTAGGTGCTCTTCTCTCCCTATTGTCTGCGCTGCTAGCGTCTGTGGTAATGGTAGTGATTCTATGGGAGACCTGCAGTGTCTGCACCTTCTTCTCAAGCCACTCTGCTAAGTCCGGTAGGGTGTATGTTCTATCACTGCCACTCTGTATAATACCCCTGTTAAAACAGTGTTCAGCAAAGGAGTCTCTGAAAGGTGGAGGCAGCTTGGTGAGCAGAGTGTCAACGTGAGACCCGCAGTGCAGTTCTGAGGATGAGGGCCCCTGCATGGAGCTAAGCATTCCCACCAGTGTGCCGACTGCAGCTGCAAAGTCTTCAGTGCCCTGGTAGTCACCTGCTCTGATTGGTGGAGCATTCAGGATGGCCTTGAGTTCTCCTTGCACCAGCTGTCGGGGCTGCCCATATCTCTGCTGAAGAGCTACCATGGCACTGGTGTATGGAGTGGTGCTATTTATGTACCGTTTGACTATTTGTATGGCTGCAGGAAATCTCACGTGATCAAGTAGAACTTGATATTTGTAATCCTCAGTGAGATGGCTATGGGGGGCAAGCACACTGTCCAGTCCCTTCTTTAGCAGGAGAAAGTCACTCTCCTTGCCGGAGCTGAAGATGGAAAGCTTTGGTTTGGGAATACCAAATGAAGATGCAATGGCCATCTCAACCATACTGGGCACACTGGCAGGTGGCTGAACTGTATATGGCTGGCTTACAGATGCTGCAGGAGGCTGTGCCTGGTAGGGGCTGTATGCTGCAGGGAATACACTCTGTGGCACAGGCTGTGAATAGTAGACAGGTTCAGTGTATGACCGAGTGTACCTAGGGGCACTGTATGCAGTTCCAGGCTGTGTAAGTGCACCTGTAGGTGTGGAGTCATACAGAGGAGGCAATAGAGCAGCTGTGGCCGGAGCCACTGGAGGAGGAGGCGGTGGCCAGAACTCATCAGGCTCTGTGTGGGCTGTGGCCACTGTAGGACGTGGAGCTGGGAGCACTGCTGCAGGAACAGGAGCTGTCCCTGGTGCTGAAGCTGAATCCTCTGTGGGGGGACGGTACAGCTGCTGCGGAGGTTGGAACAGAGGGTTCTGTCCTGGAGGGTACAATGGAGCTACTTCAGTAGTCGGGCTTGGACACTGTGAAGGACAGATTCTCTCCAGCAGTGGTAGGCTGCTGTACTGAGGCTAATCATACCTGCGAAGATAAGGGGGGCGAGCAAAGGCACTGTGTGGCTGTGAGCTCAGTCTGACCTCTCTCATCTCTGCCTGCAGTTCTCCCATCTGCTGACTGATAGCCTGCCAGCGCACTTCTAATTGCTGCATCTTGTCCTCAGTGTTCTCTACAATCCGGGGAGTACATACAGAGGAAGCCGACCATCCATCAGGACTTTGTGGCACGTCGTATCTTGGCTGAGGTGGTGACACTGGCCTTATTGTAGGTGGCTGGTGGTGTGGTAATGGGTAGCTGAGCTCAAAGTCCTCCAGATGTCCAGGAATGCGGCGCACTCTGTGGGGACGGGGACTAATGGGTGGCTGCCCATCAAAGATATCTCTGGATGTGGCCATGACGCAGCTCCAGTAGATCCACCTCGAAGGACCACTTGTGAAATATATGAGAAATGAATGCTGGCCTACGGGAGTCTGGCCTAAGTCTTCGATCAGAAAGACTGCAGCGAGATCCAGAGATTCATAGAAGAAAGTTTATTGACGATTGGGTTTCGGTATGATGGGAAGGTGTGTGATGTGATGTGGTTATTCTATAACAAACAAAAACAAATATATACAAATGATTAGAACTGTACTTAAACAAACCAAATATACAACAAATAAGGTAAATCAACATGTTTAAATACAGTATGTAGAACGAGATGTTTAAAGCGCACAATATGGTGACAGTCGCGGTATAAATCCAACAGGGGGCGTCAGAGACTACGTCATAACGATATGAATAAAGATGCAGAACGTATTAATGGCGGATCGGATGGGGAATTGACAAATTTACAAGAATACTAAGTTAGATCGGGACGAAAATACTAACAATGGTAAGCAGCACAGCAAACAATACTGAACAAGGTCCATAATAAGTGAGATACTTACTACTCATTTACGCACGAATAAGTATACATAGAGTGGAGAAAGATAGACACGTGTCTTTCTCCGTGGCACTCCCCCTGCGTACTGCTACCTGCGCTACAGTGCGCATGTCAAAGAGGGGCAGTAATGACGTCCTCTTAAAGGCACGGCAGCGTCAAGGCAGGGAAATTTGCACAATCATTATTATCCACCTATCAGCTCTATTCACACTTACGTCACAAACCGGGAAGACGTTTGGAAACATGCAATGAGAACTTCCGGCAGTCTATCATTCTGATACATGTACTCATCCACAATAGTTTTGTGACATTTCAATTACAAAATCAACACTATTCATTATCTTCTACCTTCTGCACATACGTATGCAGTCTTCATTTTACTGCTGATGACATTTACTTCAATTGGTTTTTATCACAGTCGGTAGAGCCCATTGTCAGTAACTACGCCAGAAGCTGTCATTGCATGTTTTGCCTTCCTGGTTTGCGGCATAAGCGTGAATAGACCCTATTCGGTCAGATTTTTTGCAACCACACCATCTGGCTGCATTTTATTTCATGTGGATGAAAA
This sequence comes from Odontamblyopus lacepedii, assembly GCA_034769755.1. Lineage (NCBI taxonomy): Eukaryota > Metazoa > Chordata > Actinopteri > Gobiiformes > Gobiidae > Odontamblyopus > Odontamblyopus lacepedii. The sequence continues at coordinate 14,644,412 of CM068366.1, forward strand.
CAGGATTGGGACACAGATATTCTATTAAAAACTTGCCCCATGTGAGGCTTGAATTCACAACTTTCACAATGCCCACTGTTCCACTAAGGCCTACGTTGCCAAAGCCTTAACATTTTTCTCTTCTCTGGGGTGCCCCAAGGATCTCTCTTCGGTCCACTCCTCTTCATCATTTACATCCTTGTGTTAAGTCATTTTTTTTACAAGCACATCCCCTTGCATTTCATTCCATGTGGATGAAACCATGACTGGGACACAGACTTTCCATTTAAAAGCTTGCCCCGTGTGAGGCTCGAACTCACAACCTTCAGATTATGAGATTGACGCGCTGCCTACTGCGCCAAAGCTGGGGAAGAATCGTCCGTATAAGATGGGGAAGAATTGAGGGGGAGGGGGGGAGAGGGGGAGGAAAAGACAGGGAGATCGAAGTTCGATTCCCAACCTCTACTACATAAGTCTATGACTGCTTTCAACACAGTGGTCTACAACTTTATTGTATATCACCAACAGGTTTATTCATTTGAATTAGTCAACCGTTTTATGCAATATTAGTGGTAATAATAAATATTTACTGTACAACAATGGATTTAACTATGGTAAACACTATACCATAGTTATTATATTACATAGTTACTATATATAATACTATATTGTATTCATTCATATGCAATGTTAGTATCTAAACATAATATGTTGCTATTATATGAACAGTTGTTGACACAAACAAGCTCATTAAGCAGCTGTTAGGGAGAGCTGCAAATCTGGGGTCAAGCTTGGGTCAAGTTGTCACTCAAAGTTGTTTGTACACTTAGTCACAGTAGGTGCACCCTAGATGAACTCTTTGTCTTTGGTTTTACGACCTGTCCAGTCAATCCACTAAAGTTCATGACCCCCATTTTACCTCATTAATATTAAATCACATAATGTAGTAAATGTATATCTAAAATAATTTAATGTATCATTTGTTTGTTTGAGTTTATTTACTATATGTATCACCCATCAACCAATCAAAAGAAAAAGCAAAAACACAATATTGAAAGTTGAGAAATTTGGGAATTTTTATTCCTCAAAAACAGAAAATATGTATTCTAAAAGTATTTACACAACAATATATTATATACATATTTACATCATATAACTAATATGTACATGCACAACAAATGACATTATAGATTACAGTGTTTATCCACAAAACTATCCTATTTATAACAAATTCCAAATATATTTACAAAAGACTTGAGTACCTCTATATACAGTAATCCCTTACCCAGAAAAAAGAATATAAAATAACTATGTTTGATATTTTATTTTTCTCATCATTCTAAGCCACTGCTCCTTGGTGAGTGTTTCCCGGTTGGGGCAGTAAATTTTGCCTTTAAACTGGCTATGGCCGGTGTCTGTGGTGCGGGGTTCTCCACACTTGGTGCATCTGTTGGAGGTGACTGTCCTTGTGTACTTGCGTTTTTGTTTTTCTTGTGTTTGGGCAGTTTCAGTAAGAGGGCTTTCAGATTGTGGTGTGGAGATTGTCTGGTGCAGTGGCAGTGGCATCATGTTGCCTGGTGCTGTGGTCAGAGGTGACATTACCAGTGGCATATAAAAAAATGGCTGATATGTTGGTGGTTTTGGCTGAATGGGTCTCAGCTCTGCTCTGTCCTTCACACGCAGCTTGGTGTTGGCCTGCCCAGTTGTGTCAGGTGGCATGTTGTAAACATGTTCATGTTTATGTGGAATGACTTCAGTGGGCTTTGGGATGATGGGGAGCAATGGTCCACTGGCAAGCGGCCGTTCATCAGGCAGTGTCAACCCTTGCAGCAAAATGGCAACATCTTGTGCCTTAAACCGTTTATTATGCCACTGTATTAAGGTGGTTTGATTTACAGTAACTAGCTGTAGAGTGGTATCTTTCATTATAATGCCGTTGCTCAATATGAGCTGCCAAATCTTTTTGTAATCATTTAGAATTAGTGACCATCTTGATACGGTTTGGTGTCCAATTTTTTGGGGGCTTTTATGAATGTTACACAGTCGAATAAATATAGTTTCAATTAGGCGGCTGCAGTTTGGCCACTGAGCTGCAGACCCAGTCGAACCAAGTACACACCTTTTTGTGCTGTCAACTCCTGCACAAACAGCCTTCTTTTTGGGGGACCTAAAGCGCCCAGTGAGCAGCCTGTCCTGATGTCGTGCAGCGTACAAAATTCTGTCCTTATCGTGTTGTTCCAGGTTCTGCCACAGGCCCACAATGGTGCTAACTTGCTGGTTGGTAAGAGTTAGGCCTTTTTCATTTCTTAGCTCCACCAAGTACTCTGCAAGCTGGTCAACACGATCCATTCCAGGCTTACTGTGCTCATCCACAGCCTAAGAAGAAATATAAACATTAGCCCTCAACAATTACTGACAGCAGTCATTATTGAGTATTTAACTTACAGCTTGCTGTGAAGACTGGCCAGATAATCCAGACTGGACAGCAGACAGGTGAGTGGAGTGAGGAGCAGGCTGGACAGCAGAAAGGTGAGTGGAGTGAGGAGCAGGCTGGACCATGGACAGGTGAGTGGACTGTGGAGCAGGCTGGACAGCAGACAGGTGAGTGGACTGTGGAGCAGGCTGGACCATGGACAGGTGAGTGGACTGTGGAGCAGGCTGGACCATGGACAGGTGAGTGGACTGTGGAGCAGGCTGGACAGCAGACAGGTGAGTGGACTGTGGAGCAGGCTGGACCATGGACAGGTGAGTGGACTGTGGAGCAGGCTGGACAGCAGACAGGTGAGTGGACTGTGGAGCAGGCTGGACCATGGACAGGTGAGTGGACTGTGGAGCAGGCTGGACAGCAGACAGGTGAGTGGAGTGAGGAGCAGATGCAGATGATTCACCTGCTGGCTCAGGAGGAGAGGGAGCGAATGGAGGTGGAATGTGCTCCATAATATCAGCTGTATCTATTAGTAAATCTGTAAGAGTGGCATCACTGCTGTCAATGTCCTCAAAGCCCTCATCTGTCTCTGATGGCTGCTGCTCCTCTAACTGTGTCAGCAGCTTTTTTGCCTCCTCAGAATCTGGCGACATATCCTGAAGTGGCTCGTTATTCTGCCTCAACAGGTACTGCAATCCAATGAGTTCACCTGACAATATAAATACAAAACTATTACAGAAAAAAAATTTACAGGAAAATTACAATTATTAAGACAACATTTATGCATTACCTGTATATTTTGCAGGGGGAGTAAATGAAGGAACCAGTTTCTTTCCAAAAACTTCCTCATAATCAGTGTTCACACTATGAAGCACCTCTCCAGAGTATGTGCGAAGGCCAAATGTGTCCACTTCAGTAGCAGCAGTTGCCCTGTCTTGGTTCCAGCGATGTAGCCCATCCAGCAGGTACAGCTGGAAGTTAAGGAGTTTGGCGCTGTTTCCTGAAATAAATGCCACAAATGTTTAAATACAGCAATGTTTTCACTTTTAAACATAAGCAGCATTATCTGACTGCACATACCTGGAATGAACCGGTTTAAGTGACAGTGGAATGACTCCAAAGATGTGGAACCTCTGGCACAGCGCAGTGTCTGCAGCTGGACTCCTCCTTTGGTGATGGTGCCAGTCTGAGTGTATAATGCCACACCAGGCGGGTCCTGAATACACCTGACATGCCTCTTCTGAACACGCCAGATGTGCTGCATTCTTACTGGGTCCAGAAGAGGAACACCAAGTGCATCTTTTCCTTTGTCACTCATGAGCTCAGTGATGAGCTGATCCAGCAGCTGGATGGTCTGCTCTTCTCCACGTGTCCTCCTCCTGCAGTGCAGCTCCAGCTCAGCCTTTGTGATGTGCCGGTCCAGTTGCTTTTCAGTGAGAGCAGTCCAGCCTTCCTTTGTTAATTGTGCTCTCTTGGCCTCTCTCAGCTTACTCACATCGGCTGCATCCCACTCAAAGATGCATGCTGACATGCGAGCCATGAAAGTGGGGTAAAGCTGGTGGGCATCAGTGGTACATCCCACAGCCAGATGCCGCATAAAGTGCCAGATGTCAAGGCGAACAAGTAAGTCAGGCCATCCACTGAATCTGGCCTTCAGTTTGGTCTCACCCACTTGTTTGCAGCAGTCACAGTCCACATAGAGAGCAACAGGAGGATCTACACCAGCTGCTCGATACCTGGAGACATAATTTAAAGTTATAGCATGTATATGCAAATGTAAAGCAGGTCTGGATATGTACTGTTGACTTGTAACTTGTTTCTATTAATAATTGTTTACAAAGCTGCTTTTCAGTGTAGTCACTGTAAATTTGTATCTATAGTAACTGACAATACAAAACAAGCCTTTGTGCAAACTCTAGCATATTATACATGTACTGTAGGTTAATATGCACTGTGAAGTGAAAAAGATTGAAATGAATGAATGAAAAAAAAAGGTGAATTACCGGTCTACCAAGCCAGCAGCCATGAGATCCAAACCTGGGCCTTCTCCAGCGGTCAGGACACTGATGAGCACTTGACCCATTTCATTCCCAACTGAAGAGAGCCACTGTGCAGTGCCCTTTGCTGGCCCAGTTAGCTTCTTTGTGATCTATAACAAACATATGCTTTCTTAGTGTTTTAACATTTAATCACATGGACAGCCAGCAGTGTTTACTCCTTGACAAGCTATTCTATGTTTATACTAATACCATGGAAAGACAAACCTTTCTAGTTGAGTCCAGTTTTAAGATGGATCCATATGTTGACGTGATACTGGCCTTGATATCCTCCAGCCTGTTAAGAATATCTTGGCCATACACCACAAGAAGCCACTTGTAATTTGGCAATGCCACAGGCTTGGGGGGCTCTTCGAAATGCATTGGCAACAAGCCAGTTTTGTTTTTAAAAGCTTTGCACTCTTTGGTATATCGTGCAACCCTTTTCAGCCACTCTTCACTGTGGTTTTCTTTCAGCTGGCCAATGAGTCTGACAGGGCCATTCCCAAGACCTCGCTCCCGTAAGAGGCGAATAACCCTTATGTCACAGGCATATCTGCAATATAAAAATATATTAACTTACACAGGGATAAACTACTGACAAAATCACACAAGAAAATACTTCATACTGTTGTGTCAGGATGACCCTAAACTCAGAGCGGTGGGCCCAATCCAGCTGCTCCAGAATCCCCCTGTTGTAGGATAAGTAGCTGGTGCGACACTTGGAGCAAATCAGAGTCTCTGTGACCAGGTTGTAATAGCGGTCAATGTCCAGGACCTGACGCACCCGCCTGTGAAGGCCTCCACTGCTCAGTGGTTGCTTACACTCTTTTAGTGCAAAGCAGCCGAACCTTCCATAGCCTGTAGGGCATCCACAGCAGTAACGGATGTGCGAAGAACCTGGCTGATGTTGGTGGCTGGTGGTAGATGAGAGATGGCTGAGGGGGCGTAAACCACAACTGGAGATGGTCCTGGAGCTCCAGCTTGCCACTGGCGCCTACTCTAAATAATGCAGAGGACACCCATTGTTGGTCCTCCTGTGGCATAGTCTTAGGCCACAGGAGTGGGAGTGCAGAAGCCTGCTCTGGCTGAAAAGGGTTCTGTGAATATAGAGAAGGAATAGTCAAAAAATATTAAAATGACAAACCAAACATTTACTTAGTAAAATGTTTTTTTACCACATTCCCTTCAGTATAACGCTCCTCCACTGGCGTATGCCGTTCTTTTGGAAGTGGAGGAGCAAGAAAAAATGGCTCCTCAAGTGCAGGCTGTGAGATGGTACTTGGTGGAGGTGTTGATATAGTCTAGAAATACAATGTCAAATGAGTATTTTTATATGAATGAAATAGAATTATTTATATAAAATCTATTATCTGAACATGTGTATTTTTTTTTTTTTTACCTGAGGTTTTCTCAGTAGATTTAAATTGGGCTTTGCACTCTCCACATGCTTTCCCCCGAATCTGGATCTTTCAAACTAAAAAACAGATAAGCATTAATACAACCATTATAAAGTATCTATCATTCATGCATATTTACCGAAGACAGGGTCAATTTTGGCCTTTTTGCAAGACTTGGTGTGGCATCACCTCTGGATTGCTCCAGTGGAGCAGCAGTTGGGACCTGAAATATTACATGAATGTGCTGATTGCCATTAAGGACTTTCATACAACATACAATAAGTTTCCTACCATTAAGGGAAAGCTTTGGCCACTTGTTGATTGATCTGCACTGCTTGTTGACCTGGGTGATGTAGTAGGCACCTGTTATTACAGAACAAATATTAACAGAGTGTACAGAAGCAAATTCTGACTTACACAGATATAGAGCCAAAATCACCAATGATTTACAGAAAGCGAATTATTACTATTCTATTCTATGTCTATACAGTACACATGAGAACCAATTAGTGCCCATTTCATGCAAATGAAGTGATATGTATTATTTGTTATTAGTTATAGTTAGTGTTATTATTATGACCATATTTTACCTGCTATGCCATTTCCTCTCCTGTGAAACAGACCTGTTGCCATAACAATTCAAATAGAAACAACACACATTGTCCAAGAACACATTAAGGCATTCATATATATTTGTGTTACTTATATACCTTGCAACAGGTTGCCTAAAGGAAATAGGCTAAATTACCTTTTGAGGATGAAATCCACAGGTGCACTTCTGTGGCTGGGAGAAAAGTGTCCGCTGGCCTTTGAGCTGCAGAGGACACTTCTCTATCTGCAAAGAAAAAAACAAGTTACCATCTTACAATCTCCATATATTGTGTATGTTGGGTGCTGTATGAACGCCATGACTTTGTTCAGCATAAACTTGACTATAAACAAATATGTAAAATAAATCAACAATAATAATACAGTCATAAAGTCATGTATGTGTGCCACTTGATATGCTTTCAACATACCTTCTGATACATATTGTACCATTTCTGCTGCCTTGGTGCAGGTCGGTTACCTGCATCTGTTGGCCAGGCACCAGTGGAGGCAAAAGACCTGAGCCGCGAGACCCACTCACTGTCATCCATGGCCTTGTGGCTTTTGGAATGTTTAGACATGTTTCTAGAATGAAAGATTGGTATAAATTCCTTATGATTATATTAGGACATCTGAATAATTAGAAGTTTCCCCATTGCTAAAATAAACAATGGTGGTTCCTCACAGTTTAGAATTCTCCAGCATCTTAACTTGGACTATACACTGACATATCAAGGCATTGTTACTCATCACAAAGCTATAAAATGACTCTACTGATTAGAAACAACTGCATAAAGATTCTATAAAGCCAACAATTGATACTCCACTAACTGTATAAAATTGAATTGTCCAAAAAAGCCTATTTGTGCCACAAACTTAACGCCAAAACTAGACTGGCACTTGACTGCTATTGCTAAAGTTGACGTCATCTATGTGTGCTCTTTGTATTCTGTCAACATTAGCGGCAATAGAGTAGAGAAGTTAATTTTATTCTTCGGCTAAAGTGTGATATAGGCACAGTGAAAGTCCTTACCTCGATAGAAAACGACGAGACCGCACCGCACAGCAGAAGACCCGCACTCGGACAGAGCATCCACCTGTCAACATGACTTTAAATGCCCGCGCCGTGGAGGTGGGACATAGACGGAAGGACGGAAGCTCGGGCTGTAATTGGCCAGTCAAATAATTGAATGGATTATTTTGATTGACTCTAGAAATAATGATGCCGTCTCGGCGATTGGCTGGCAAATAATAAACGCGACCGCTTGAGTGGTCAGGGAAAGACCAACCCGCCCGCCTGATTGGCGAGGGAAAGATCAACCCGCGGACACCATTGGTCCTCATATACAGTCGAGTGACCGTCGGGTGCCGCCAACGAGGCCTACATTGACTTAACCGACCCATACGTGGGTGTGGGTCAACTATTTCACGTGTTCTCTCTGTACACCGCCCAAAAAAACATGAAAAGAATATAAAAGAAGTGGGCTAACTGAGCGTGACGTTACCCATAGCGTTTAGCGCCGTTCAAATGAGGCTCGTGATGCTAACGGTTACTGGGGTAAATCTGGAGCCAGGCTCTATGTTATGAATAGGTTTTTTTTGACGGACAAAATTCAGGCTCATGTAGAGCGGGTTCATACGAACATTTTAATACCAAATGACGAGGCTCACAGCAACAGGTACAGAGAGAGGAGTGATCAGATCCCAATGTAAGTCAATGGGACAAAGGGAGAGAAGGAGCCGGAAGAGCCTCCTGGCGCACTTCCTATTTGGCACGCGGCGGCTAATGGGATAGCTTAGTCCACTCATATATAAGGTCTATGATTGGGACACAGACCTTCCATTAAAAAGCTTGCCCCGTGTGAGGCTCGAACTCACGACCTTCAGATTATGAGACTGACGCGCTGCCTACTGCGCCAACGAGGCCTATGCCACCTATACCCACCCATATGCGGGTGTGGGTCAACTGTTTGACTTTGTTCATGTCCTCACTCCCCTTCAAAAAAAATATGAGTCAGACTCCATCAATCTCAATAACTTTTGTCTCCTCTGGAGCACCCCAAGGGTCTCTCTTGGCCCACATTTTATTTTATTTTTTATAGCATTATCTTTTCAGACCTTTACCATTTAAGTTCCTGTGTCCCTGTTTTACTTACTTAAATTGAAATGATGAAGGCAGTCTATCATTCTGATACATGTACTCATCCACAATAGTTTTGTGACATTTCAATTACAAAATCAACACTATTCATTATCTTCTACCTTCTGCACATACGTATGCAGTCTTCATTTTACTGCTGATGACATTTACTTCAATGGGTTTTTATCACAGTCGGTAGAGCCCATTGTCAGTAACTACGCCAGAAGCTGTCATTGCATGTTTTGCCTTCCTGGTTTGCGGCATAAGCGTGAATAGACCCTATTCGGTCAGATTTTTTGCAACCACACCATCTGGCTGCATTTTATTTCATGTGGATGAAAACAGGATTGGGACACAGATATTCTATTAAAAACTTGCCCCATGTGAGGCTTGAATTCACAACTTTCACAATGCCCATTGTTCCACTAAGGCCTACGTTGCCAAAGCCTTAACATTTTTCTCTCCTCTGGGGTGCCCCAAGGATCTCTCTTCGGTCCACTCCTCTTTATCATTTACATCCTTCTGTTAAGTCATTTTTTTTACAAGCACATCCCCTTGCATTTCATTCCATGTGGATGAAACCATGACTGGGACACAGACTTTCCATTTAAAAGCTTGCCCCGTGTGAGGCTCGAACTCACGACCTTCAGATTATGAGACTGACGCGCTGCCTACTGCGCCAACGAGGCCCACATTGACTTAACCGACCCATACGTGGGTGTGGGTCAACTATTTTTCTCGTGTTCTCTCTGTACACCGCCCAAAAAAACATGATTGGGACCATAGACTGTATAAAAGAAGTGGGCTACCTGAGCGTGACGTTACCCATAGCGTTTAGCGCCGTTCAAATGAGGCTCGTGATGCTAACGGTTACTGGGGTAAATCTGGAGCCAGGCTCTATGTTATGAATAGGTTTTTTTTGACGGACAAAATTCAGGCTCATGTAGAGCGGGTTCATACGAACATTTTAATACCAAATGACGATATATAAGGTCTATGATTGGGACACAGACTTTCCATTAAAAAGCTTGCCCCGTGTGAGGCTCGAACTCACGACCTTCAGATTATGAGACTGACGCGCTGCCTACTGCGCCAACGAGGCCTATGCCACCTATACCCACCCATATGCGGGTGTGGGTCAACTGTTTGACTTTGTTCATGTCCTCACTCCCCTTCAAAAAAAATATGAGTCAGACTCCATCAATCTCAATAACTTTTGTCTCCTCTGGAGCACCCCAAGGGTCTCTCTTGGCCCACATTTTATTTTATTTTTTATAGCATTATCTTTTCAGACCTTTACCATTTAAGTTCCTGTGTCCCTGTTTTACTTACTTAAATTGAAATGATGAAGGCAGTCTATCATTCTGATACATGTACTCATCCACAATAGTTTTGTGACATTTCAATTACAAAATCAACACTATTCATTATCTTCTACCTTCTGCACATACGTATGCAGTCTTCATTTTACTGCTGATGACATTTACTTCAATGGGTTTTTATCACAGTCGGTAGAGCCCATTGTCAGTAACTACGCCAGAAGCTGTCATTGCATGTTTTGCCTTCCTGGTTTGCGGCATAAGCGTGAATAGACCCTATTCGGTCAGATTTTTTGCAACCACACCATCTGGCTGCATTTTATTTCATGTGGATGAAAACAGGATTGGGACACAGATATTCTATTAAAAACTTGCCCCATGTGAGGCTTGAATTCACAACTTTCACAATGCCCACTGTTCCACTAAGGCCTACGTTGCCAAAGCCTTAACATTTTTCTCTCCTCTGGGGTGCCCCAAGGATCCCCTTGCATTTCATTCCATGTGGATGAAACCATGACTGGGACACAGACTTCCCATTTAAAAGCTTGCCCCGTGTGAGGCTCGAACTCACGACCTTCAGATTATGAGACTGACGCGCTGCCTACTGCGCCAACGAGGCCCACATTGACTTAACCGACCCATACGTGGGTGTGGGTCAACTATTTCACGTGTTCTCTCTGTACACCGCCCAAAAAAACATGATTGGGACCATAGACTGTATAAAAGAAGTGGGCTAACTGAGCGTGACGTTACCCATAGCGTTTAGCGCCGTTCAAATGAGGCTCGTGATGCTAACGGTTACTGGGGTAAATCTGGAGCCAGGCTCTATGTTATGAATAGGTTTTTTTGGACGGACAAAATTCAGGCTCATGTAGAGCGGGTTCATACGAACATTTTAATACCAAATGACGAGGCTCACAGCAACAGGTACAGAGAGAGGAGTGATCAGATCCCAATGTAAGTCAATGGGACAAAGGGAGAGAAGGAGCCGGAAGAGCCTCCTGGCGCACTTCCTATTTGGCACGCGGCGGCTAATGGGATAGCTTAGTCCACTCATATATAAGGTCTATGATTGGGACACAGACTTTCCATTAAAAAGCTTGCCCCGTGTGAGGCTCGAACTCACGACCTTCAGATTATGAGACTGACGCGCTGCCTACTGCGCCAACGAGGCCTATGCCACCTATACCCACCCATATGCGGGTGTGGGTCAACTGTTTGACTTTGTTCATGTCCTCACTCCCCTTCAAAAAAAATATGAGTCAGACTCCATCAATCTCAATAACTTTTGTCTCCTCTGGAGCACCCCAAGGGTCTATCTTGGCCCACATTTTATTTTATTTTTTATAGCATTATCTTTTCAGACCTTTACCATTTAAGTTCCTGTGTCCCTGTTTTACTTACTTAAATTGAAATGATGAAGGCAGTCTATCATTCTGATACATGTACTCATCCACAATAGTTTTGTGACAATTCAATTACAAAATCAACACTATTCATTATCTTCTACCTTCTGCACATACGTATGCAGTCTTCATTTTACTGCTGATGACATTTACTTCAATGGGTTTTTATCACAGTCGGTAGAGCCTAGGGCTGGGCGATATGGACCAAAAAATATATCTCGATATATTTTGCTATATCTCGATATACGATATATATCTCGATATCTTTATAGGAAAAATAACCCCCTCCCACACTACTGCAAAACAACAGACAAATTTTATCTGATTAATATTCATTTAGTACTGCACTTAAACACTCTGCACCCCTTTTTGGACCCTCACCCACAGTTTAAAAACCTCTTCTTTAAGAGAACTTCCACTGGCACTTTAAAGAAAACTGCTTCAAAGTGAAAAAAGTGGCTAGGATTTTTAAACCTGTATTTTGACATTCCTAACTGGAGTTACATTCTCTTGTTTTAAAGTGATGTTTAGTCTCTGCACATTTACCAAATCAAACGCACATTGTGACAAAAATGACCGCACTCAGTATTCAGACCTTGAGTCCGTGACAAGACCGAGTCCAAATGCGCTCGAGTCCGAGACAAGACCAAGACAAAGCGCGGTCCTGCTGCGGGGCGCTCCTCGTTTAAGGGGGCGTGGGTGTGTTTTGAAGCGAAGTTTGTTCGTATCAGTGATATCGGCGCACACGCAGAGCTCGTGTGCTGGGGTCGTGCGCAGTTGGAGGTGTCATGTGGTTGCGCTCGCGCTGGGCAGGTGCATTTAGAAAGTTTAACTCGTCACGTTACGTCTGTGCGCAGCTCCTTATTGTGGCTGCAGAAGCACTCGCACAGAGGTGCCTGTTTTGATTTCCACGTTCGCACAATGAAATATTTGCTCTCAAATGCGAGTGAAATGGGCGCACTGTAGAGCCCTGGTCCTAGTCCTGGTTTAGTCCGCGGCCGAGCCCCGGGCTCTGTGGCCGCGTTTAGTCCTGGTTTAGTCCTAGTCCTGGTTTAGTCCGAGGCCAGCTCCGGGCTCCGGGGATGAGCACAGGGGACATAAGCGAGGAGGCGGAGGCGACCGCGGCACAGAGAAGGCAAAACAAGCGAAGCGGCGAAACCAGAAGTAAACGTAAGCATTATAGCGATATATCGATATGCCAGAATTCATATCGAGTTTAAAAAATATCTCGATATATTTTAAATATTGAGATATCGCCCACCCCTAGTAGAGCCCATTGTCAGTAACTACGCCAGAAGCTGTCATTGCATGTTTTGCCTTCCTGGTTTGCGGCATAAGCGTGAATAGACCCTATTCGGTCAGATTTTTTTATTTCATGTGGATGAAAACAGGATTGGGACACAGATATTCTATTAAAAACTTGCCCCATGTGAGGCTTGAATTCACAACTTTCACAATGCCCACTGTTCCACTAAGGCCTACGTTGCCAAAGCCTTAACATTTTTCTCTCCTCTGGGGTGCCCCAAGGATCTCTCTTCGGTCCACTCCTCTTCATCATTTACATCCTTGTGTTAAGTCATTTTTTTTACAAGCACATCCCCTTGCATTTCATTCCATGTGGATGAAACCATGACTGGGACACAGACTTCCCATTTAAAAGCTTGCCCGTGTGAGGCTCGAACTCACGACCTTCAGATTATGAGACTGACGCGCTGCCTACTGCGCCAACGAGGCCCACATTGACTTAACCGACTCCATACGTGGGTGTGGGTCAACTATTTCACGTGTTCTCTCTGTACACCGCCCAAAAAAACATGATTGGGACCATAGACTGTATAAAAGAAGTGGGCTAACTGAGCGTGACGTTACCCATAGCGTTTAGCGCCGTTCAAATGAGGCTCGTGATGCTAACGGTTACTGGGGTAAATCTGGAGCCAGGCTCTATGTTATGAATAGGTTTTTTTTGACGGACAAAATTCAGGCTCATGTAGAGCGGGTTTATACGAACATTTTAATACCAAATGACGAGGCTCACAGCAACAGGTACAGAGAGAGGAGTGATCAGATCCCAATGTAAGTCAATGGGACAAAGGGAGAGAAGGAGCCGGAAGAGCCTCCTGGCACACTTCCTATTTGGCACGCGGGCGGCTAATGGGATAGCTTAGTCCACTCATATATAAGGTCTATGATTGGGACACAGACTTTCCATTAAAAGCTTGCCCCGTGTGAGGCTCGAACTCACGACCTTCAGATTATGAGACTGACGCGCTGCCTACTGCGCCAACGAGGCCTATGCCACCTATACCCACCCATATGCGGGTGTGGGTCAACTGTTTGACTTTGTTCATGTCCTCACTCCCCTTCAAAAAAAATATGAGTCAGACTCCATCAATCTCAATAACTTTTGTCTCCTCTGGAGCACCCCAAGGGTCTATCTTGGCCCACATTTTATTTTATATTTTATAGCATTATCTTTTCAGACCTTTACCATTTAAGTTCCTGTGTCCCTGTTTTACTTACTTAAATTGAAATGATGAAGGCAGTCTATCATTCTGATACATGTACTCATCCACAATAGTTTTGTGACAATTCAATTACAAAATCAACACTATTCATTATCTTCTACCTTCTGCACATACGTATGCAGTCTTCATTTTACTGCTGATGACATTTACTTCAATGGGTTTTTATCACAGTCGGTAGAGCCCATTGTCAGTAACTACGCCAGAAGCTGTCATTGCATGTTTTGCCTTCCTGGTTTGCGGCATAAGCGTGAATAGACCCTATTCGGTCAGATTTTTTGCAACCACACCATCTGGCTGCATTTTATTTCATGTGGATGAAAACAGGATTGGGACACAGATATTCTATTAAAAACTTGCCCCATGTGAGGCTTGAATTCACAACTTTCACAATGCCCACTGTTCCACTAAGGCCTACGTTGCCAAAGCCTTAACATTTTTCTCTCCTCTGGGGTGCCCCAAGGATCTCTCTTCGGTCCACTCCTCTTCATCATTTACATCCTTGTGTTAAGTCATTTTTTTTACAAGCACATCCCCTTGCATTTCATTCCATGTGGATGAAACCATGACTGGGACACAGACTTCCCATTTAAAAGCTTGCCCCGTGTGAGGCTCGAACTCACGACCTTCAGATTATGAGACTGACGCGCTGCCTACTGCGCCAACGAGGCCCACATTGACTTAACCGACCCATACGTGGGTGTGGGTCAACTATTTCACGTGTTCTCTCTGTACACCGCCCAAAAAAACATGATTGGGACCATAGACTGTATAAAAGAAGTGGGCTAACTGAGCGTGACGTTACCCATAGCGTTTAGCGCCGTTCAAATGAGGCTCGTGATGCTAACGGTTACTGGGGTAAATCTGGAGCCAGGCTCTATGTTATGAATAGGTTTTTTTTGACGGACAAAATTCAGGCTCATGTAGAGCGGGTTTATACGAACATTTTAATACCAAATGACGAGGCTCACAGCAACAGGTACAGAGAGAGGAGTGATCAGATCCCAATGTAAGTCAATGGGACAAAGGGAGAGAAGGAGCCGGAAGAGCCTCCTGGCGCACTTCCTATTTGGCACGCGGCGGCTAATGGGATAGCTTAGTCCACTCATATATAAGGTCTATGATTGGGACACAGACTTTCCATTTAAAAGCTTGCCCCGTGTGAGGCTCGAACTCACGACCTTCAGATTATGAGACTGACGCGCTGCCTACTGCGCCAACGAGGCCTATGCCACCTATACCCACCCATATGCGGGTGTGGGTCAACTGTTTGACTTTGTTCATGTCCTCACTCCCCTTCAAAAAAAATATGAGTCAGACTCCATCAATCTCAATAACTTTTGTCTCCTCTGGAGCACCCCAAGGGTCTATCTTGGCCCACATTTTATTTTATTTTTTATAGCATTATCTTTTCAGACCTTTACCATTTAAGTTCCTGTGTCCCTGTTTTACTTACTTAAATTGAAATGATGAAGGCAGTCTATCATTCTGATACATGTACTCATCCACAATAGTTTTGTGACAATTCAATTACAAAATCAACACTATTCATTATCTTCTACCTTCTGCACATACGTATGCAGTCTTCATTTTACTGCTGATGACATTTACTTCAATGGGTTTTTATCACAGTCGGTAGAGCCCATTGTCAGTAACTACGCCAGAAGCTGTCATTGCATGTTTTGCCTTCCTGGTTTGCGGCATAAGCGTGAATAGACCCTATTCGGTCAGATTTTTTGCAACCACACCATCTGGCTGCATTTTATTTCATGTGGATGAAAACAGGATTGGGACACAGATATTCTATTAAAAACTTGCCCCATGTGAGGCTTGAATTCACAACTTTCACAATGCCCACTGTTCCACTAAGGCCTACGTTGCCAAAGCCTTAACATTTTTCTCTCCTCTGGGGTGCCCCAAGGATCTCTCTTCGGTCCACTCCTCTTCATCATTTACATCCTTGTGTTAAGTCATTTTTTTTACAAGCACATCCCCTTGCATTTCATTCCATGTGGATGAAACCATGACTGGGACACAGACTTCCCATTTAAAAGCTTGCCCCGTGTGAGGCTCGAACTCACGACCTTCAGATTATGAGACTGACGCGCTGCCTACTGCGCCAACGAGGCCCACATTGACTTAACCGACCCATACGTGGGTGTGGGTCAACTATTTCACGTGTTCTCTCTGTACACCGCCCAAAAAAACATGATTGGGACCATAGACTGTATAAAAGAAGTGGGCTAACTGAGCGTGACGTTACCCATAGCGTTTAGCGCCGTTCAAATGAGGCTCGTGATGCTAACGGTTACTGGGGTAAATCTGGAGCCAGGCTCTATGTTATGAATAGGTTTTTTTTGACGGACAAAATTCAGGCTCATGTAGAGCGGGTTTATACGAACATTTTAATACCAAATGACGAGGCTCACAGCAACAGGTACAGAGAGAGGAGTGATCAGATCCCAATGTAAGTCAATGGGACAAAGGGAGAGAAGGAGCCGGAAGAGCCTCCTGGCGCACTTCCTATTTGGCACGCGGCGGCTAATGGGATAGCTTAGTCCACTCATATATAAGGTCTATGATTGGGACACAGACTTTCCATTAAAAAGCTTGCCCCGTGTGAGGCTCGAACTCACGACCTTCAGATTATGAGACTGACGCGCTGCCTACTGCGCCAACGAGGCCTATGCCACCTATACCCACCCATATGCGGGTGTGGGTCAACTGTTTGACTTTGTTCATGTCCTCACTCCCCTTCAAAAAAAATATGAGTCAGACTCCATCAATCTCAATAACTTTTGTCTCCTCTGGAGCACCCCAAGGGTCTATCTTGGCCCACATTTTATTTTATTTTTTATAGCATTATCTTTTCAGACCTTTACCATTTAAGTTCCTGTGTCCCTGTTTTACTTACTTAAATTGAAATGATGAAGGCAGTCTATCATTCTGATACATGTACTCATCCACAATAGTTTTGTGACAATTCAATTACAAAATCAACACTATTCATTATCTTCTACCTTCTGCACATACGTATGCAGTCTTCATTTTACTGCTGATGACATTTACTTCAATGGGTTTTTATCACAGTCGGTAGAGCCCATTGTCAGTAACTATGCCAGAAGCTGTCATTGCATGTTTTGCCTTCCTGGTTTGCGGCATAAGCGTGAATAGACCCTATTCGGTCAGATTTTTTTATTTCATGTGGATGAAAACAGGATTGGGACACAGATATTCTATTAAAAACTTGCCCCATGTGAGGCTTGAATTCACAACTTTCACAATGCCCACTGTTCCACTAAGGCCTACGTTGCCAAAGCCTTAACATTTTTCTCTCCTCTGGGGTGCCCCAAGGATCTCTCTTCGGTCCACTCCTCTTCATCATTTACATCCTTGTGTTAAGTCATTTTTTTTACAAGCACATCCCCTTGCATTTCATTCCATGTGGAT
The DNA here is from genome assembly GCA_034769755.1 of Odontamblyopus lacepedii. Classification (NCBI taxonomy): domain Eukaryota; kingdom Metazoa; phylum Chordata; class Actinopteri; order Gobiiformes; family Gobiidae; genus Odontamblyopus; species Odontamblyopus lacepedii. Next base: position 14,661,677 of record CM068366.1, read on the forward strand.
GAAACCATGACTGGGACACAGACTTCCCATTTAAAAGCTTGCCCCGTGTGAGGCTCGAACTCACGACCTTCAGATTATGAGACTGACGCGCTGCCTACTGCGCCAACGAGGCCCACATTGACTTAACCGACCCATACGTGGGTGTGGGTCAACTATTTCACGTGTTCTCTCTGTACACCGCCCAAAAAAACATGATTGGGACCATAGACTGTATAAAAGAAGTGGGCTAACTGAGCGTGACGTTACCCATAGCGTTTAGCGCCGTTCAAATGAGGCTCGTGATGCTAACGGTTACTGGGGTAAATCTGGAGCCAGGCTCTATGTTATGAATAGGTTTTTTTTGACGGACAAAATTCAGGCTCATGTAGAGCGGGTTTATCTGAACATTTTAATACCAAATGACGAGGCTCACAGCAACAGGTACAGAGAGAGGAGTGATCAGATCCCAATGTAAGTCAATGGGACAAAGGGAGAGAAGGAGCCGGAAGAGCCTCCTGGCACACTTCCTATTTGGCACGCGGCGGCTAATGGGATAGCTTAGTCCACTCATATATAAGGTCTATGATTGGGACACAGACTTTCCATTAAAAAGCTTGCCCCGTGTGAGGCTCGAACTCACGACCTTCAGATTATGAGACTGACGCGCTGCCTACTGCGCCAACGAGGCCTATGCCACCTATACCCACCCATATGCGGGTGTGGGTCAACTGTTTGACTTTGTTCATGTCCTCACTCCCTTCAAAAAAATATGAGTCAGACTCCATCAATCTCAATAACTTTTGTCTCCTCTGGAGCACCCCAAGGGTCTATCTTGGCCCACATTTTATTTTATTTTTTATAGCATTATCTTTTCAGACCTTTACCATTTAAGTTCCTGTGTCCCTGTTTTACTTACTTAAATTGAAATGATGAAGGCAGTCTATCATTCTGATACATGTACTCATCCACAATAGTTTTGTGACAATTCAATTACAAAATCAACACTATTCATTATCTTCTACCTTCTGCACATACGTATGCAGTCTTCATTTTACTGCTGATGACATTTACTTCAATGGGTTTTTATCACAGTCGGTAGAGCCCATTGTCAGTAACTACGCCAGAAGCTGTCATTGCATGTTTTGCCTTCCTGGTTTGCGGCATAAGCGTGAATAGACCCTATTCGGTCAGATTTTTTGCAACCACACCATCTGGCTGCATTTTATTTCATGTGGATGAAAACAGGATTGGGACACAGATATTCTATTAAAAACTTGCCCCATGTGAGGCTTGAATTCACAACTTTCACAATGCCCACTGTTCCACTAAGGCCTACGTTGCCAAAGCCTTAACATTTTTCTCTCCTCTGGGGTGCCCCAAGGATCTCTCTTCGGTCCACTCCTCTTCATCATTTACATCCTTGTGTTAAGTCATTTTTTTTACAAGCACATCCCCTTGCATTTCATTCCATGTGGATGAAACCATGACTGGGACACAGACTTCCCATTTAAAAGCTTGCCCGTGTGAGGCTCGAACTCACGACCTTCAGATTATGAGACTGACGCGCTGCCTACTGCGCCAACGAGGCCCACATTGACTTAACCGACCCATACGTGGGTGTGGGTCAACTATTTCACGTGTTCTCTCTGTACACCGCCCAAAAAAACATGATTGGGACCATAGACTGTATAAAAGAAGTGGGCTAACTGAGCGTGACGTTACCCATAGCGTTTAGCGCTGCTCAAATGAGGCTCGTGATGCTAACGGTTACTGGGGTAAATCTGGAGCCAGGCTCTATGTTATGAATAGGTTTTTTTGACGGACAAAATTCAGGCTCATGTAGAGCGGGTTTATACGAACATTTTAATACCAAATGACGAGGCTCACAGCAACAGGTACAGAGAGAGGAGTGATCAGATCCCAATGTAAGTCAATGGGACAAAGGGAGAGAAGGAGCCGGAAGAGCCTCCTGGCACACTTCCTATTTGGCACGCGGGCTAATGGGATAGCTTAGTCCACTCATATATAAGGTCTATGATTGGGACACAGACTTTCCATTAAAAAGCTTGCCCCGTGTGAGGCTCGAACTCACGACCTTCAGATTATGAGACTGACGCGCTGCCTACTGCGCCAACGAGGCCTATGCCACCTATACCCACCCATATGCGGGTGTGGGTCAACTGTTTGACTTTGTTCATGTCCTCACTCCCCTTCAAAAAAAATATGAGTCAGACTCCATCAATCTCAATAACTTTTGTCTCCTCTGGAGCACCCCAAGGGTCTATCTTGGCCCACATTTTATTTTATTTTTTATAGCATTATCTTTTCAGACCTTTACCATTTAAGTTCCTGTGTCCCTGTTTTACTTACTTAAATTGAAATGATGAAGGCAGTCTATCATTCTGATACATGTACTCATCCACAATAGTTTTGTGACAATTCAATTACAAAATCAACACTATTCATTATCTTCTACCTTCTGCACATACGTATGCAGTCTTCATTTTACTGCTGATGACATTTACTTCAATGGGTTTTTATCACAGTCGGTAGAGCCCATTGTCAGTAACTATGCCAGAAGCTGTCATTGCATGTTTTGCCTTCCTGGTTTGCGGCATAAGCGTGAATAGACCCTATTCGGTCAGATTTTTTTATTTCATGTGGATGAAAACAGGATTGGGACACAGATATTCTATTAAAAACTTGCCCCATGTGAGGCTTGAATTCACAACTTTCACAATGCCCACTGTTCCACTAAGGCCTACGTTGCCAAAGCCTTAACATTTTTCTCTCCTCTGGGGTGCCCCAAGGATCTCTCTTCGGTCCACTCCTCTTCATCATTTACATCCTTGTGTTAAGTCTTTTTTTTTTACAAGCACATCCCCTTGCATTTCATTCCATGTGGATGAAACCATGACTGGGACACAGACTTTCCATTTAAAAGCTTGCCCCGTGTGAGGCTCGAACTCACGACCTTCAGATTATGAGACTGACGCGCTGCCTACTGCGCCAACGAGGCCCACATTGACTTAACCGACCCATACGTGGGTGTGGGTCAACTGTTTCACGTGTTCTCTCTGTACACCGCCCAAAAAAACATGATTGGGACCATAGACTGTATAAAAGAAGTGGGCTAACTGAGCGTGACGTTACCCATAGCGTTTAGCGCCGTTCAAATGAGGCTCGTGATGCTAACGGTTACTGGGGTAAATCTGGAGCCAGGCTCTATGTTATGAATAGGTTTTTTTGGACGGACAAAATTCAGGCTCATGTAGAGCGGGTTCATACGAACATTTTAATACCAAATGACGAGGCTCACAGCAACAGGTACAGAGAGAGGAGTGATCAGATCCCAATGTAAGTCAATGGGACAAAGGGAGAGAAGGAGCCGGAAGAGCCTCCTGGCGCACTTCCTATTTGGCACGCGCGGCTAATGGGATAGCTTAGTCCACTCATATATAAGGTCTATGATTGGGACACAGACTTTCCATTAAAAAGCTTGCCCCGTGTGAGGCTCGAACTCACGACCTTCAGATTATGAGACTGACGCGCTGCCTACTGCGCCAACGAGGCCTATGCCACCTATACCCACCCATATGCGGGTGTGGGTCAACTGTTTGACTTTGTTCATGTCCTCACTCCCCTTCAAAAAAAATATGAGTCAGACTCCATCAATCTCAATAACTTTTGTCTCCTCTGGAGCACCCCAAGGGTCTATCTTGGCCCACATTTTATTTTATTTTTATAGCATTATCTTTTCAGACCTTTACCATTTAAGTTCCTGTGTCCCTGTTTTACTTACTTAAATTGAAATGATGAAGGCAGTCTATCATTCTGATACATGTACTCATCCACAATAGTTTTGTGACAATTCAATTACAAAATCAACACTATTCATTATCTTCTACCTTCTGCACATACGTATGCAGTCTTCATTTTACTGCTGATGACATTTACTTCAATGGGTTTTTATCACAGTCGGTAGAGCCTAGGGCTGGGCGATATGGACCAAAAAATATATCTCGATATATTTTGCTATATCTCGATATACGATATATATCTCGATATCTTTATAGGAAAAATAACCCCCTCCCACACTACTGCAAAACAACAGACAAATTTTATCTGATTAATATTCATTTAGTACTGCACTTAAACACTCTGCACCCCTTTTTGGACCCTCACCCACAGTTTAAAAACCTCTTCTTTAAGAGAACTTCCACTGGCACTTTAAAGAAAACTGCTTCAAAGTGAAAAAAGTGGCTAGGATTTTTAAACCTGTATTTTGACATTCCTAACTGGAGTTACATTCTCTTGTTTTAAAGTGATGTTTAGTCTCTGCACATTTACCAAATCAAACGCACATTGTGACAAAAATGACCGCACTCAGTATTCAGACCTTGAGTCCGTGACAAGACCGAGTCCAAATGCGCTCGAGTCCGAGACAAGACCAAGACAAAGCGCGGTCCTGCTGCGGGGCGCTCCTCGTTTAAGGGGGCGTGGGTGTGTTTTGAAGCGAAGTTTGTTCGTATCAGTGATATCGGCGCACACGCAGAGCTCGTGTGCTGGGGTCAGGCGCAGTTGGAGGTGTCATGTGGTTGCTTCGCGCTGGGCAGGTGCATTTAGAAAGTTTAACTTTCGTCACGTTACGTCTGTGCGCAGCTCCTTATTGTGGCTGCAGAAGCACTCGCACAGAGGTGCCTGTTTTGATTTCCACGTTCGCACAATGAAATATTTGCTCTCAAATGCGAGTGAAATGGGCGCACTGTAGAGCCCTGGTCCTAGTCCTGGTTTAGTCCGCGGCCGAGCCCCGGGCTCTGTGGCCGCGTTTAGTCCTGGTTTAGTCCTAGTCCTGGTTTAGTCCGAGGCCAGCTCCGGGCTCCGGGGATGAGCACAGGGGACATAAGCGAGGAGGCGGAGGCGAGCGCGGCACAGAGAAGGCAAAACAAGCGAAGCGGCGAAACCAGAAGTAAACGTAAGCATTATAGCGATATATCGATATGCCAGAATTCATATCGAGTTTAAAAAATATCTCGATATATTTTAAATATTGAGATATCGCCCACCCCTAGTAGAGCCCATTGTCAGTAACTACGCCAGAAGCTGTCATTGCATGTTTTGCCTTCCTGGTTTGCGGCATAAGCGTGAATAGACCCTATTCGGTCAGATTTTTTTATTTCATGTGGATGAAAACAGGATTGGGACACAGATATTCTATTAAAAACTTGCCCCATGTGAGGCTTGAATTCACAACTTTCACAATGCCCACTGTTCCACTAAGGCCTACGTTGCCAAAGCCTTAACATTTTTCTCTCCTCTGGGGTGCCCCAAGGATCTCTCTTCGGTCCACTCCTCTTCATCATTTACATCCTTGTGTTAAGTCATTTTTTTTACAAGCACATCCCCTTGCATTTCATTCCATGTGGATGAAACCATGACTGGGACACAGACTTTCCATTTAAAAGCTTGCCCCGTGTGAGGCTCGAACTCACGACCTTCAGATTATGAGACTGACGCACTGCCTACTGCGCCAACGAGGCCCACATTGACTTAACCGACCCATACGTGGGTGTGGGTCAACTATTTCACGTGTTCTCTCTGTACACCGCCCAAAAAAACATGATTGGGACCATAGACTGTATAAAAGAAGTGGGCTAACTGAGCGTGACGTTACCCATAGCGTTTAGCGCCGTTCAAATGAGGCTCGTGATGCTAATGGTTACTGGGGTAAATCTGGAGCCAGGCTCTATGTTATGAATAGGTTTTTTTGGACGGACAAAATTCAGGCTCATGTAGAGCGGGTTCATACGAACATTTTAATACCAAATGACGAGGCTCACAGCAACAGGTACAGAGAGAGGAGTGATCAGATCCCAATGTAAGTCAATGGGACAAAGGGAGAGAAGGAGCCGGAAGAGCCTCCTGGCGCACTTCCTATTTGGCACGCGGCGGCTAATGGGATAGCTTAGTCCACTCATATATAAGGTCTATGATTGGGACACAGACTTTCCATTAAAAAGCTTGCCCCGTGTGAGGCTCGAACTCACGACCTTCAGATTATGAGACTGACGCGCTGCCTACTGCGCCAACGAGGCCTATGCCACCTATACCCACCCATATGCGGGTGTGGGTCAACTGTTTGACTTTGTTCATGTCCTCACTCCTTCAAAAAAATATGAGTCAGATTCCATCAATCTCAATAACTTTTGTCTCCTCTGGAGCACCCCAAGGGTCTATCTTGGCCCACATTTTATTTTATTTTTTATAGCATTATCTTTTCAGACCTTTACCATTTAAGTTCCTGTGTCCCTGTTTTACTTACTTAAATTGAAATGATGAAGGCAGTCTATCATTCTGATACATGTACTCATCCACAATAGTTTTGTGACAATTCAATTACAAAATCAACACTATTCATTATCTTCTACCTTCTGCACATACGTATGCAGTCTTCATTTTACTGCTGATGACATTTACTTCAATGGGTTTTTATCACAGTCGGTAGAGCCCATTGTCAGTAACTATGCCAGAAGCTGTCATTGCATGTTTTGCCTTCCTGGTTTGCGGCATAAGCGTGAATAGACCCTATTCGGTCAGATTTTTTTTTATTTCATGTGGATGAAAACAGGATTGGGACACAGATATTCTATTAAAAACTTGCCCCATGTGAGGCTTGAATTCACAACTTTCACAATGCCCACTGTTCCACTAAGGCCTACGTTGCCAAAGCCTTAACATTTTTCTCTCCTCTGGGGTGCCCCAAGGATCTCTCTCGGTCCACTCCTCTTCATCATTTACATCCTTGTGTTAAGTCTTTTTTTTTTACAAGCACATCCCCTTGCATTTCATTCCATGTGGATGAAACCATGACTGGGACACAGACTTTCCATTTAAAAGCTTGCCCCGTGTGAGGCTCGAACTCACGACCTTCAGATTATGAGACTGACGCGCTGCCTACTGCGCCAACGAGGCCCACATTGACTTAACCGACCCATACGTGGGTGTGGGTCAACTATTTCACGTGTTCTCTCTGTACACCGCCCAAAAAAACATGATTGGGACCATAGACTGTATAAAAGAAGTGGGCTAACTGAGCGTGACGTTACCCATAGCGTTTAGCGCCGTTCAAATGAGGCTCGTGATGCTAACGGTTACTGGGGTAAATCTGGAGCCAGGCTCTATGTTATGAATAGGTTTTTTTTGACGGACAAAATTCAGGCTCATGTAGAGCGGGTTCATACGAACATTTTAATACCAAATGACGAGGCTCACAGCAACAGGTACAGAGAGAGGAGTGATCAGATCCCAATGTAAGTCAATGGGACAAAGGGAGAGAAGGAGCCGGAAGAGCCTCCTGGCGCACTTCCTATTTGGCACGCGGCGGCTAATGGGATAGCTTAGTCCACTCATATATAAGGTCTATGATTGGGACACAGACTTTCCATTAAAAAGCTTGCCCCGTGTGAGGCTCGAACTCACGACCTTCAGATTATGAGACTGACGCGCTGCCTACTGCGCCAACGAGGCCTATGCCACCTATACCCACCCATATGCGGGTGTGGGTCAACTGTTTGACTTTGTTCATGTCCTCACTCCCCTTCAAAAAAAATATGAGTCAGACTCCATCAATCTCAATAACTTTTGTCTCCTCTGGAGCACCCCAAGGGTCTCTCTTGGCCCACATTTTATTTTATTTTTTATAGCATTATCTTTTCAGACCTTTACCATTTAAGTTCCTGTGTCCCTGTTTTACTTACTTAAATTGAAATGATGAAGGCAGTCTATCATTCTGATACATGTACTCATCCACAATAGTTTTGTGACATTTCAATTACAAAATCAACACTATTCATTATCTTCTACCTTCTGCACATACGTATGCAGTCTTCATTTTACTGCTGATGACATTTACTTCAATGGGTTTTTATCACAGTCGGTAGAGCCCATTGTCAGTAACTACGCCAGAAGCTGTCATTGCATGTTTTGCCTTCCTGGTTTGCGGCATAAGCGTGAATAGACCCTATTCGGTCAGATTTTTTGCAACCACACCATCTGGCTGCATTTTATTTCATGTGGATGAAAACAGGATTGGGACACAGATATTCTATTAAAAACTTGCCCCATGTGAGGCTTGAATTCACAACTTTCACAATGCCCACTGTTCCACTAAGGCCTACGTTGCCAAAGCCTTAACATTTTTCTCTCCTCTGGGGTGCCCCAAGGATCTCTCTTCGGTCCACTCCTCTTCATCATTTACATCCTTGTGTTAAGTCATTTTTTTTACAAGCACATCCCCTTGCATTTCATTCCATGTGGATGAAACCATGACTGGGACACAGACTTTCCATTTAAAAGCTTGCCCCGTGTGAGGCTCGAACTCACGACCTTCAGATTATGAGACTGACGCGCTGCCTACTGCGCCAACGAGGCCCACATTGACTTAACCGACCCATACGTGGGTGTGGGTCAACTATTTCACGTGTTCTCTCTGTACACCGCCCAAAAAAACATGATTGGGACCATAGACTGTATAAAAGAAGTGGGCTAACTGAGCGTGACGTTACCCATAGCGTTTAGCGCCGTTCAAATGAGGCTCGTGATGCTAACGGTTACTGGGGTAAATCTGGAGCCAGGCTCTATGTTATGAATAGGTTTTTTTTGACGGACAAAATTCAGGCTCATGTAGAGCGGGTTCATACGAACATTTTAATACCAAATGACGAGGCTCACAGCAACAGGTACAGAGAGAGGAGTGATCAGATCCCAATGTAAGTCAATGGGACAAAGGGAGAGAAGGAGCCGGAAGAGCCTCCTGGCGCACTTCCTATTTGGCACGCGGCGGCTAATGGGATAGCTTAGTCCACTCATATATAAGGTCTATGATTGGGACACAGACTTTCCATTAAAAAGCTTGCCCCATGTGAGGCTCGAACTCACGACCTTCAGATTATGAGACTGACGCGCTGCCTACTGCGCCAACGAGGCCTATGCCACCTATACCCACCCATATGCGGGTGTGGGTCAACTGTTTGACTTTGTTCATGTCCTCACTCCCCTTCAAAAAAAATATGAGTCAGACTCCATCAATCTCAATAACTTTTGTCTCCTCTGGAGCACCCCAAGGGTCTCTCTTGGCCCACATTTTATTTTATTTTTTATAGCATTATCTTTTTCAGACCTTTACCATTTAAGTTCCTGTGTCCCTGTTTTACTTACTTAAATTGAAATGATGAAGGCAGTCTATCATTCTGATACATGTACTCATCCACAATAGTTTTGTGACAATTCAATTACAAAATCAACACTATTCATTATCTTCTACCTTTTGCACATACGTATGCAGTCTTCATTTTACTGCTGATGACATTTACTTCAATGGGTTTTTATCACAGTCGGTAGAGCCCATTGTCAGTAACTACGCCAGAAGCTGTCATTGCATGTTTTGCCTTCCTGGTTTGCGGCATAAGCGTGAATAGACCCTATTCGGTCAGATTTTTTTATTTCATGTGGATGAAAACAGGATTGGGACACAGATATTCTATTAAAAACTTGCCCCATGTGAGGCTTGAATTCACAACTTTCACAATGCCCACTGAAGAAATATTGTCCTCTTTCTCCAATCTTAAACTCAAACAAATACAATCAGAAGGTGTCGCTGTTCAAAACTGAAATAGGGGACTCCAATTACTCGATGTCGTAACAAGATCTCCCTAAACGCATTTTAGCACATACCAGATTGAAGACCAGGATTCGTGAAGTTCAATTCAAGCCAATTTATTCACCTCACAATATTTCTAATACAGCATGCTGGGTTACGGGGTTCCCTGGGAAACAATCTAAGCGTGGATTCCCCGCAGAGCAAACCGAGCAACCACGAACATAACTCGAACCCAACTATTTAAAACATTTCATCATGAATATGCAAATATTGTAAACGCCTCTTGGTCCGCCTCCTCTTCAATACTAGTACATTTCCATTTAATAACTTCTGTTTTGAAGCTCTCTTATCGACATCCAGTTTCGGGGAGTACGTTTCCCATCAGTCTTATCTGTAAGGGAGCACATAACTTCGCCAGGTGGACGAAGGTCAGCCATATGTGTGTATGCTGTCTGCTTTTTAATGAGACAGGATGAACGAAATAGAAAAATGTGTGCGAGAAGAGACAGGAGTAACTTCATAAGCCATTGTGAGACATTTGTTAAAAACAACTTCATAATTTCAATATTGCAACAGCATATATGGCACACTGAAACAAAGTTATAACTCTTCAAACCCCCTTCTGAGAACTCAACCGAGTTCTCATAAAAACCCTTCATCTAAACCGCTGATTACCCCCCTGCATAAGTAATAAAATATTTTTCTAGTATGATTTTGCTACTTTATATCTTTTTATGGTTACAAGGAAAAAAACAAACACCCCCTTCTGATGGTGTGAAGACATACATTACCAGAATCACACAACACAGTCAGCAAGACGCTGTGTCAGGTCCTTAGATTCGTCATCATCATTATCATCATTATCAACATCGTTTTGGGGCAAAAGCTTTTCACACTCAGGCTGATACATGGTCACATTGCCTTGGACATACATTCCTGCAGTGACACGTCGAATGGATCTGGAAATAAACTTAGAAAGACAAGACAAACAACATCCAAAAACAACAAACACAAACAAAAAACCAAGCAACATTATAATACAAACCCTTCGAAGGACGGCCTGCCAGGAGCCGGAGACAAGCCAATCAAACAAACCTCCGCTATTTCGGAAATCGCCCTCTGTGATCGCAACTATTTGTTTCAAATTTTTTATGGCACTAGTGATATTACCCTCATTTCCTGTGTTGTCTGGGACATACGTACAGCAATGGTCCCCGACCATGGCACAAGCCCCTAGACTGGGCAGACAGCAAAATGTCCGGAAAACAAGAGCTTGCGTTCTGAAATGGCACTGGCCTAACAGTAGGGTGTCTAGTAGATAATGGAATTCTGGAACATACATAGCAGTTTGTTTTGTACCAAATATTAACATGAAACTTCGTTCGTGGGGTCTCGTTTTCCCACCCCAAATACCAATCGTGGATCTTGTGTCCGCTCCTTTCCGGCCGACCTTTAACAGAGAGAAAAGCAGAAGGGTCATCATTCATATTTACATCATCATTTATCCGAGTTTCATTCTTATTTTTTAGCTCAACAAGTAATACTACCAGAAGTATAAAAATCAGTGCAAGGAGCCAAATCACTTTAGGGAGGCCGCCTTTTTCATCAAACTAGTGCAATATATCATGTTTCAGGTGATGTAGTCTGTTCCCCCCCCTTCAGTGGGGGCGTAGCTCCCACTCCTCTTGGGTTCATAATAGGGCTTAACTGCTGACCAATGGTACCAGTGCTTGGATCCGTAAACTTTGATAGCATGGGTGGTTCGTTGGGTTACCCTGTAAGGTCCAGAGTAACGAGGTTCAGACCATTTTGAACGCACGGGGCGCTTGAGAAAGACAAATTCAAGGTGTTCAACAGTAGCCTTAAGCGCATAGAAATAAGGTCTATACTGCATCACTGTTTTGACCAAGGTGGTGGGATCAATAGCTGCGCTAGTAAAGGTGCCAGGCATGGCACGGCCAAATAAGAGCTCATAAGGGGAGAAACCGGTGCGTTGCGAAATGGTGTGTCTGTGATGAAACTGAGCAACCGGGAGGAGATCGAGCCAATTAGATTTAGGGTAGTCATGTAACAATTTAGAGCACATGTGTCAAACATGCGACCCGGGGGCCAGATCCGGCCCTCCAAGACCTTTAATCTGGTCCTCGGCTGATTTTTCTATTAAAATTTTCAGATTTTTCTGTTAATTTTCTGCACCGTTTAGCATAGCAGCGTCTCCGGCGTTTCTGTGCATTGCGACTCCCATCAGAGCAGCACAAATGAAGATTTTCCTCTTTCCAAACGCTCTTAAAGGACGATCGTTTTGACTGTCGACCGTGACCCTCATCAGCAAAATGTCAAAAAATGAGAAAAGCAGATGCTGAGTTCAGGATTTCCCAAGAAAAATAGTCTAATTCTTATTTGTTGACAGAGGTGAATGGGAAATCTGTGCTCAGTGTGTTTGGAACAAGTGGCGTTGCTCGAGGAATATAATCTTAAACACCACTACGAGACACGGAGAAAAATACAATAACTTGAAGAGAGAACTGAGTTTTCTGATCCGGCCCTTTTGGGATCAAAGTTGGTTGCATACGGCCCCAGACCAAAATGAGTTTGACACCCCTGATTTAGAGAGTATCGACTTCAGTGTGCGATTCATACGCTCGACAAGACCATTAGACTGTGGATGATAAACTGAAACGAATGTGTGATTGATGCGAAGCATTTTACAAACAATGGCAACATGTGAACCAGTGAAATGTGGACCAGAATCAGATTGAATTTGAGTAGGGACGCCATAAATGGGTATCCAATGAGTGACCAAGCAAAGATCGATTACTGTAAAGAATTTCATGTCTGGTGTAAGTGTGGTAAGACATTTATGTGGGTCAGGAACTGGCAAAAGTGGAGTGATTGTTATGTCATTGATTTTCCTCAGATCATGTGCCATGCGATACGAACCGTTAGGTTTGGGTACCGGTTTGAGTGGTGTTTTCCAATCAGAGTTTGAGAGTTCCAAAACCCCCGCCTCCCAAAGTGCGTCTAGAGCTTCCTCTACTCCCTGTCGTTGTGGGATCCAAACTGGCTGGGCATCTGGGCCCACCTCAAGCATCACTGGCGGGACAGAAAGGCACTCACCAATATCAGAGGCACCGAAGGACCAAAGAGAAATGGAAGCGTTTGTAACAAGCTTTCCGTATCTTCATGGTCGGTTAATTCCCGACCATGGTCCCTACTAATTTGGGTATGTTCGAGCAGAACTTGATCAGGAACATTTGGTACAGCAATGCGGTAAGCATCTTCGGATTGGCTATAGAAAACATTGGGAATGGGTGTAATCTCCCAGTCGTCTAATTGTTGAAGGTGATTAGTCAACGGTCCTAGCTCCCTGGCTTCGTATCCAGGGCCTAGGAAGAGAGAAAGATGTGGGACGCTAACCGTCGCTGACCTAAACAAATCATTCAAAGGTTCGGGGAGAATCACAGAGGCCACTACCCCCTTCTTATGAATAAAAATTGAGTCTGTGTGTATAGTGTGTTCAGTGCCACGGTATGGGTCAAACAACATGTCATAGATTGGATCATAGGTGCGATCATAGTGCAAGGTAACGTGGTAGGGGTCCGCTGGGGGAGTATAGGGGTGTAGCGAGCAGAACCAAGGTTTCCAGAGAAGCATATGTGACAGTATGCCCTCATCCATTGTCTAAGCAGGTTCCAAAAGTCCCCAGAAAACATCTGCGTAGGGTTCCTTGGGTGCAGAATCAGATGCCAGCCAACACCCAGATGATTGTCCGTGATAACACGAAACCGATTGTCCATTGGGCCAAACGACCCGAAGTAAATCTGGTTAGCATTCAATTGTAGCTCATCCGAGCCTCCATAGTACTGTCCTCCAGAGGCAGAGCCCCCGCGATACCATGGAGTGGGACCTGCGGCCCCTCTACCTCGAGGAGGGCCAGGTGGCCCCTGGAAACCACCGCGTTGTTGTGGATATTGCTCATAGGCACCCATCCCAGTGCTATGTGGGCAGTCTCGTGCCCAATGTCCCTCTTGATGGCAAATGTAACAAGCTGTCTGGGACTGATAGGACAGTCCACCCTGGTTCGACTGCCAACCCCGTCCTCTCCCGCGGAATCCGCCACGACCTCTAAAATTCCATCCCCTTGGTTGTGTGAATGTCCTTCCCGTACCCCTAGAATTTTGGGGAGGTGTCGCATAATAAATGCTTGCTGGTGAGGTGGGAGCACCGATCATGTGAATGGGTGGTGGTGTACCTGTATCTAAAGTAGGATCTGTTTGACCCAGGTATTGTCCGGGGGAGGTGGTTCCTGCTTTGTCCCCTTTTGACTTACCCTCTTGTTTCACCTTTGTGGCTTTTTCATGGCTTCGCCCAATTGGAGTCTTTGAAGCTCCAGTGTCATATCCTGGTGTGTTTTGTGTACATCTGCAGATTTTCTGTTGTAAATCTCAAGATGGTGCCTCAAGTGCGTCTGAAACATGCCATGGTCCGCCATGATACCAGGTGTCCCCTCTATCAGAGCCCTGACAGGTTTGGGAAGCTGGGGCAGGATGGACTGTAAGAATAGGGTGCTAGTGGCGGGCTCTCTGAATGGGTGCACCTGCATGTTTTTAATGTAAGCCTCTGTACACAGGTCTATATATTCAGTAGCAGATTGGCCTTCTTTGTACGCGGGGAGTGTAGGTGGAGCGGGGTTAGGACTCACCTAGGAATTTGAGCAATTGTATGGTGTCTTTTTTACACTTATTTTGATCTTCGTTAGCCAGGAGGATGTCATCTACATAGACTAGAATTTGGCTACCATGTTTGGGTGTGAAACTTGATAGACATCTCGTAATTGCTTGTGTAAAAATTGTTGGGCTTTCAGCGTAATCTTGTGGCAGTCTGGTGAATGTGTACCTTACACCGCAAAATGTAAAGCCGAACCATCCACGCGACTCTGGATGAATTGGAACGCTGAAAAACGTATTACTGAGGTCGATAACACCAAAATATCGGGCATTAGAATTTAGAGTATTCAATAATGTATGTGGATTTGGCACATTTGGTGCTCTCTGTTTTACTGCTTCATTTACTGCACGTAGATCTTGGATCATTCTCCATGCCCACAAGGGTGATGCTTTTCTTACTGGGAATATAGGTGTATAAGTATAGTATAACCTAGTATAAAAACACACTGTGTCCTAGACTCAAACCAGCAACCAACAAAAGTACTTACTCTCTTTCCTTTCACCAAGTTTTCCAATTAATGAACCAACTTTAAGAACAAAGTTTACATCCTTAGCTTCGACCCACTAACCACAATGAAATATTGTTCTATTATAAACCTCAGGTTCACTACTTTACTTTGGGATCTGTACTTTTAACAAATCTACGTGGCTTTGAACATCTTTTACTTGGTGTACAAAAATTATTCCTACATAAAATGAGCGCTGACACAGACAACATGTAGTACAGAACACACTGAAGCACTTTGCATATCACATTGAGGCATGGGGAATACATGCATATGGACTTGAACAATGGCTGCTACTATCACTGCGATAAAAGCAAGTTCCCTAAAAATATTATAAAATAAGTAAACATAGGACTAGACAAGGCGAATTGTTATTGCTATATTGCTATATTCTGCTTAAGATTATCCTTGTCCACATAAAAAGTACCTATAAATATTAGTAAAAATTAGTGCACGACTTCAGAAACACAGAGAGGGATGAGAGGAGGGAGGGGCTGAGGGATTTCTCACATGCACGGGCTTAGGAGAGAGGAAATTTGAGATGGGAGGGGGAACACGGGAACGCTAGAAACACACTCAGAGAGGAATGAAGGGAGGGAGGGGCTGAGGGACACTCACATGCACGGGCTTAGGAGAGAGGAAATTTGAGATGGGAGGAGGAACACGGGAACGCGCACTACTCCGTTTCACGGCCCTCCACTAATTTGTACACACAAAAACAACTTTTAACAAACTAGAAATTGTGACAAGACAAACCTACAAGTTGTGACAAGACAAAACTACAAGTTGTGACAAGACAAAACTACAAGTTGTGACAGGACTCAAAGGAAATATCTCAAGGATCACAGTAATTCCTTATGCAACAAGCTTCTACAACTAAAAGTTGCGGTTACATACGAGGGGTGTATCTCCCAGGAATTAGAGTGTTTTAGGTCCCAGAGTCTCGGTCACCTAGATTCCTTAATGACGAGTTGAATATTCTACTTCAACAGGAAGTAACTTTGTGACTCTGCTGCTTCAAATACTTCTCGTCAATCATACAACACAGAACTTTCACACCATACGCCAAATTAAGTTTCCGGCTGACGTCAGGCCGAAAACCCAATTTGGTTGTGGTCTGGTCATGATGTTTCCAAAATGCTGACTCGGATTCTGTTCTCCTTTGCCTTTTTCTGACCTTCCTCTCTTTCTCCATCTACTCTTAACCAAAACTCTGTCTCTTTCATGCCATATTTTTCCATCTTTCTGGATCATTCTTTGCCTTTTCTTTTATCTGACCTCTGAACTCGACGAGGTCCCTAATATTAAGTTTGCCCTTAAATCTGTGTCTTCCTTTCTATGGACAAAACACTTCCTCTCTTTTACTTCTGTCCTCTCTACTTTCCTGTTTTCCTTTTTTGTCGCTCTCAGCTTTGCCGTCTCTAACCAACATCCTAACTCTGTTATGCCCTACTTACACATTTTCTTCTCATTATTTTTTGTCTTTTCCCTTATCTGGTCACGTAATGCCTTCAAGGTCACTACACTCAGGTTGCCTTTAAAATTATATTTTTCTACCCATAAGTCTAGGTATTTATTATATCCTGCATTTTTCGCCTCCATTATTTTATAATCCTTACATTTCAATCTATCTCTAGGTTTACTGGTTGTTATTAGGTTTCCCATTTTGTCACAATTTGGATCAGTCTGTCGCTCGTAGGGAGGTCTCTAAGACTGATTTCAAGGATTGATTGGGATAGTGATTAATCTATTTTGTGGTATTTCTCACTTCTACCCGTTAAGGTGGAGAAATCTTGTCTTTACATCCACAAAAACTCACTATTTACAATCCCAATCTTTTGGTATGAAATTAATAACCTAGTGGTTATTAAGCTTCCACTCACACACTCATTCACACTCATTCACAGAATTTAACTCAAGGGGACTCCGCCGTCCCTTATTTTACGGAATTTAACTCGAAGAGGACACAGGCCTGTACAATTCCTTGAAGCGGAACCAACTGTTCTGTGCCTATGCCTCTTTCTGCCATTACTTTTACAAATTCCTGCTTTGATTTCTCCAATCGTGTCCTTTCTTTTTTGTCCATTGTGCTGGCAAGCATGTCTTGCCACCATTTTGTCACTTCCGCAAACCAACTACGCACTTAACTCTCAACTGTCTTTTAGTCGTGCAAAAGCACACAAATTGTAACAAAATACGGTAAAATGGGTTCTCCCAACTCTGTTTTAATTCCCTACCGCGCTAATCGCAATTATTTCGTCGCCATGGATCACGTTAACGAGTTCCAGAGATCGACGGGGCCTCTAACCCAAGTGTTCGTACTTTTCACAGGCTCATTACACTCATAGCCTCTTAACCGGTGGACTCTAACCACCGGCGAGGGGACTCTAACCACCTCTTTTTCTCTTTATATTAACCGGGGACTTTAACCTCCAAGTAGGGGACTCCAACCACCTCTTTATATTAACCGGGACTTTAACCGCCAAGTAGGGACTCCAACCACCTCTTTATATTAACCGGGGACTTTAACCGCCGGCGAGGGGACTCCAACCACCTCTTTCAACCATATGAATCCTGGATTTCTAAAATTTGGTTACTATGACACAGTCATTAAATGTACTTAAGGTACCTATTCTTCAGACATTGGGAGAACTTTTGACGTCGTTCTAACCGTTCAATCCACACATCAATTTTCAGATAACAACCACGATGCAATGTCTCCCTTTTAATTTAGTCTGTCCAATGGAACATAATTCGTCTCAATATAGAGAAACAGGCAATGTTCCTTACCTTTTAGTTGTTTTACGGGCCCGTCAGGGAGAGACAGCAAAGCGGTGTGGAAAGAACACTGGTATGTTTTCCCGAGCGGGTTAGGAACGGAGTCCGGACGCCCCCTAGACTCAACGTTCCGTTGTTACGACTCGACTTCCCCCTTCAGCACGGCCGGGGTCACCATTTGAAGAAATATTGTCCTCTTTCTCCAATCTTAAACTCAAACAAATACAATCAGAAGGTGTCGCTGTTCAAAACTGAAATAGGGGACTCCAATTACTCGATGTCGTAACAAGATCTCCCTAAACGCATTTTAGCACATACCAGATTGAAGACCAGGATTCGTGAAGTTCAATTCAAGCCAATTTATTCACCTCACAATATTTCTAATACAGCATGCTGGGTTACGGGGTTCCCTGGGAAACAATCTAAGCGTGGATTCCCCGCAGAGCAAACCGAGCAACCACGAACATAACTCGAACCCAACTATTTAAAACATTTCATCATGAATATGCAAATATTGTAAACGCCTCTTGGTCCGCCTCCTCTTCAATACTAGTACATTTCCATTTAATAACTTCTGTTTTGAAGCTCTCTTATCGACATCCAGTTTCGGGGAGTACGTTTCCCATCAGTCTTATCTGTAAGGGAGCACATAACTTCGCCAGGTGGACGAAGGTCAGCCATATGTGTGTATGCTGTCTGCTTTTTAATGAGACAGGATGAACGAAATAGAAAAATGTGTGCGAGAAGAGACAGGAGTAACTTCATAAGCCATTGTGAGACATTTGTTAAAAACAACTTCATAATTTCAATATTGCAACAGCATATATGGCACACTGAAACAAAGTTATAACTCTTCACCACTGTTCCACTAAGGCCTACGTTGCCAAAGCCTTAACATTTTTCTCTCCTCTGGGGTGCCCCAAGGATCTCTCTTCGGTCCACTCCTCTTCATCATTTACATCCTTGTGTTAAGTCATTTTTTTTACAAGCACATCCCCTTGCATTTCATTCCATGTGGATGAAACCATGACTGGGACACAGACTTCCCATTTAAAAGCTTGCCCCGTGTGAGGCTCGAACTCACGACCTTCAGATTATGAGACTGACGCGCTGCCTACTGCGCCAACGAGGCCCACATTGACTTAACCGACCCATACGTGGGTGTGGGTCAACTATTTCACGTGTTCTCTCTGTACACCGCCCAAAAAAACATGATTGGGACCATAGACTGTATAAAAGAAGTGGGCTAACTGAGCGTGACGTTACCCATAGCGTTTAGCGCCGTTCAAATGAGGCTCGTGATGCTAACGGTTACTGGGGTAAATCTGGAGCCAGGCTCTATGTTATGAATAGGTTTTTTTTGACGGACAAAATTCAGGCTCATGTAGAGCGGGTTCATACGAACATTTTAATACCAAATGACGAGGCTCACAGCAACAGGTACAGAGAGAGGAGTGATCAGATCCCAATGTAAGTCAATGGGACAAAGGGAGAGAAGGAGCCGGAAGAGCCTCCTGGCGCACTTCCTATTTGGCACGCGGCGGCTAATGGGATAGCTTAGTCCACTCATATATAAGGTCTATGATTGGGACACAGACTTTCCATTAAAAAGCTTGCCCCGTGTGAGGCTCGAACTCACGACCTTCAGATTATGAGACTGACGCGCTGCCTACTGCGCCAACGAGGCCTATGCCACCTATACCCACCCATATGCGGGTGTGGGTCAACTGTTTGACTTTGTTCATGTCCTCACTCCCCTTCAAAAAAAATATGAGTCAGACTCCATCAATCTCAATAACTTTTGTCTCCTCTGGAGCACCCCAAGGGTCTATCTTGGCCCACATTTTATTTTATTTTTTATAGCATTATCTTTTCAGACCTTTACCATTTAAGTTCCTGTGTCCCTGTTTTACTTACTTAAATTGAAATGATGAAGGCAGTCTATCATTCTGATACATGTACTCATCCACAATAGTTTTGTGACATTTCAATTACAAAATCAACACTATTCATTATCTTCTACCTTCTGCACATACGTATGCAGTCTTCATTTTACTGCTGATGACATTTACTTCAATGGGTTTTTATCACAGTCGGTAGAGCCTAGGGCTGGGCGATATGGACCAAAAAATATATCTCAATATATTTTGCTATATCTCGATATACGATATATATCTCGATATCTTTATAGGAAAAATAACCCCCTCCCACACTACTGCAAAACAACAGACAAATTTTATCTGATTAATATTCATTTAGTACTGCACTTAAACACTCTGCACCCCTTTTTGGACCCTCACCCACAGTTTAAAAACCTCTTCTTTAAGAGAACTTCCACTGGCACTTTAAAGAAAACTGCTTCAAAGTGAAAAAAGTGGCTAGGATTTTTAAACCTGTATTTTGACATTCCTAACTGGAGTTACATTCTCTTGTTTTAAAGTGATGTTTAGTCTCTGCACATTTACCAAATCAAACGCACATTGTGACAAAAATGACCGCACTCAGTATTCAGACCTTGAGTCCGTGACAAGACCGAGTCCAAATGCGCTTGAGTCCGAGACAAGACCAAGACAAAGCGCGGTCCTGCTGCGGGGCGCTCCTCGTTTAAGGGGGCGTGGGTGTGTTTTGAAGCGAAGTTTGTTCGTATCAGTGATATCGGCGCACACGCAGAGCTCGTGTGCTGGGGTCGTGCGCAGTTGGAGGTGTCATGTGGTTGCGCTCGCGCTGGGCAGGTGCATTTAGAAAGTTTAACTCGTCACGTTACGTCTGTGCGCAGCTCCTTATTGTGGCTGCAGAAGCACTCGCACAGAGGTGCCTGTTTTGATTTCCACGTTCGCACAATGAAATATTTGCTCTCAAATGCGAGTGAAATGGGCGCACTGTAGAGCCCTGGTCCTAGTCCTGGTTTAGTCCGCGGCCGAGCCCCGGGCTCTGTGGCCGCGTTTAGTCCTGGTTTAGTCCTAGTCCTGGTTTAGTCCGAGGCCAGCTCCGGGCTCCGGGGATGAGCACAGGGGACATAAGCGAGGAGGCGGAGGCGACCGCGGCACAGAGAAGGCAAAACAAGCGAAGCGGCGAAACCAGAAGTAAACGTAAGCATTATAGCGATATATCGATATGCCAGAATTCATATCGAGTTTAAAAAATATCTCGATATATTTTAAATATTGAGATATCGCCCACCCCTAGTAGAGCCCATTGTCAGTAACTACGCCAGAAGCTGTCATTGCATGTTTTGCCTTCCTGGTTTGCGGCATAAGCGTGAATAGACCCTATTCGGTCAGATTTTTTTATTTCATGTGGATGAAAACAGGATTGGGACACAGATATTCTATTAAAAACTTGCCCCATGTGAGGCTTGAATTCACAACTTTCACAATGCCCACTGTTCCACTAAGGCCTACGTTGCCAAAGCCTTAACATTTTTCTCTCCTCTGGGGTGCCCCAAGGATCTCTCTTCGGTCCACTCCTCTTCATCATTTACATCCTTGTGTTAAGTCATTTTTTTTACAAGCACATCCCCTTGCATTTCATTCCATGTGGATGAAACCATGACTGGGACACAGACTTTCCATTTAAAAGCTTGCCCCGTGTGAGGCTCGAACTCACGACCTTCAGATTATGAGACTGACGCGCTGCCTACTGCGCCAACGAGGCCTATGCCACCTATACCCACCCATATGCGGGTGTGGGTCAACTGTTTGACTTTGTTCATGTCCTCACTCCCCTTCAAAAAAAATATGAGTCAGACTCCATCAATCTCAATAACTTTTGTCTCCTCTGGAGCACCCCAAGGGTCTCTCTTGGCCCACATTTTATTTTATTTTTTATAGCATTATCTTTTCAGACCTTTACCATTTAAGTTCCTGTGTCCCTGTTTTACTTACTTAAATTGAAATGATGAAGGCAGTCTATCATTCTGATACATGTACTCATCCACAATAGTTTTGTGACATTTCAATTACAAAATCAACACTATTCATTATCTTCTACCTTCTGCACATACGTATGCAGTCTTCATTTTACTGCTGATGACATTTACTTCAATGGGTTTTTATCACTGTCGGTAGAGCCCATTGTCAGTAACTACGCCAGAAGCTGTCATTGCATGTTTTGCCTTCCTGGTTTGCGGCATAAGCGTGAATAGACCCTATTCGGTCAGATTTTTTGCAACCACACCATCTGGCTGCATTTTATTTCATGTGGATGAAAACAGGATTGGGACACAGATATTCTATTAAAAACTTGCCCCATGTGAGGCTTGAATTCACAACTTTCACAATGCCCACTGTTCCACTAAGGCCTACGTTGCCAAAGCCTTAACATTTTTCTCTCCTCTGGGGTGCCCCAAGGATCTCTCTTCGGTCCACTCCTCTTCATCATTTACATCCTTGTGTTAAGTCATTTTTTTTACAAGCACATCCCCTTGCATTTCATTCCATGTGGATGAAACCATGACTGGGACACAGACTTTCCATTAAAAAGCTTGCCCCGTGTGAGGCCTTCAGATTATGAGACTGACGCGCTGCCTACTGCGCCAACGAGGCCTATGCCACCTATACCCACCCATATGCGGGTGTGGGTCAACTGTTTGACTTTGTTCATGTCCTCACTCCCCTTCAAAAAAAATATGAGTCAGAGTCCATCAATCTCAATAACTTTTGTCTCCTCTGGAGCACCCCTAGACACCCCCGCAGAGACACTGAACATTTTCAAAAAAAGACTAGATAAATTTTGGGAGAACCAGGATATTTTATATGATGATTTTAAAGCTGCCATGTCAACCTCCGGAAGTCATACGAGATACGCTCTAGAAAAATACATCTCGGAGTCCGGCGAAGAGGTGCCCGTATAGGGACCTGTGCTGGAATATAACCATAAGTAACCATAAGTAGTCTGCGGCCAGCTCCAGGCTTCGCGGAGGAACTCGGCGGACAAAAGCGCGGAGGCAAGCACGGCACAGAGAAGGCAAAACAAGCGAAGCAGCGAAACCAGAAGTAAACGTAAGCATTATAGCGATATATCGATATGTCAGAATTCATATCGAGTTTCAAAAATATCTCGATATATTTTAAATATCGAGATATCGCCCACCCCTAGGACATTGTTTCATAGGAAGGCAAGTACAGCTCTACATTAGTTAATTTTATGATAAAAACATACCTTGCATACCTTGCAGGGCCTCTCAAGATGAGGTGGTTCTTCAATTGCTCCTTCAACTTCAAGAGATGACAACCAGCTGTCATAGCTTAGAGATGACAGAACAGAAACCTCTTTTATACTGGACATATTTGCTTGACATGAAAATCAATCATAGAACATTTATAAATGTATAAAAATGTTTTAAAAACTAAGAGGACTTTAGTTATTACTACAAATAATTTTAGATAGAATAAAATAAAAATAATGCAGAAATGTTTTTACCTGTCAGGGTGCATACTCCAATGTACTAAAACATGCGTATCTCTCTGCATCACAGGACGTATCCATTCATCTAAGGAAATATATTGTAAAAAAAAAAAAAAAAAAAAATTGGAATCTGAGATACATTTTAAATGCAAAGTACAAACAAACTGACCTTCTTCTTGGGATGCAAGTGAGGGATATATATGATGGCTGGCAAGTATTCTATCCTGGGTGAGAGAACCCTGTGAATGGAAAGATTTACAGCTGAAGTCTAAACGTTAACACTTATGGGCACTTTCGTCTTCCATTTTATTAACCTGGTGTTTTGTGATAATGCCACTCAGTCTTTCAGCTAGCTCCTGACCTACCATAGGGTCCATGTATACAGCAGGAAATGACAGGCAGTTGTTCTGAGGACACAGAATATATGCAGACTTTTAAATATGTCCCATTGGGAATCATTATGTAGCTTGTTACCTGGACCAGTGCCCTCTCTATACTGTGAAACATCTCAATATTTCTTTCAGTTCTTGATGGATTTTGCAAGTCAAACCTCCGCCTGAAAAGCAATCCAAGACAAACTTTTATGTAACAAAAACACTAAGCAATTTAAATAGTAAATTATTTCTAAAACGTACCATCCTTGCTCCGCCTTAAATTTATATGCAATCCCAAGAATATGGCACAGTCCTCCTCCTGGACGTAGGTCCATAAAGCACTGGGCCTACAAGTAAAACAGATTACATATTTATGCTGTCTTAGAACAGTCACCGAAGGTAAAACACAATCATATGAAGAGGGGCTTGTTTTATTTTTCAAATTAGGTATGTTTCTCTTCATTTTTGAGGATAGAAGATTTAAATATGTTTTAGAGAATCCAGCACTAAAATAACAAATAACAGAAATTACAGAGGAGGTTGTACAGGGAGCACTTTGGGGGTGTCTAGTGTCTCTGGTGTAAACTGGTATTTTAGAAGCTACCCAAAAGGATTGCCAAATTCACCATTTATTTGTTATTTGTAGGGTAAAAAAAGACTCACTGGGAGTTTGGTGAGGGCTGGATTGGCGGATTGTCTGCCAAAAACATCCTCTTGAAACTGCAGAAGCTGAAGGGTTACCATGGAGAGAGTCTGACATGAAGGCGCATCCACCAGCACATACTGAAAGTTAACAGACATTTATTTATTTATTTAAGGGACAGTGCACATTAATCAACATTTACATGTAAATATGCCAGAATTAGCCAGACGGCTATTTTTCATCTGTAGTCCCAGGACAGATGTTGGGTGTCCAACAACAAAATACTATATACAACATTGCAACAATAAAATAAAACATTCACACCAAAATCCAACCCCATCACAAACAATGCACTACTCACTCACTCAACTCACTCACAATTCACAAATTATAAACAAATGGTCCAGCAGGGGGCAGCGAGAGGAAGGAATGGTTAATGCTGACAACTCTGATTATCGATGAGCCATTGCTTTAACTGTATCTTGAACGAGGTGTATGTGGAGAGATTTCTGATGGTTATGGGGGTGGCATTCCAGTCATGGGCAGCTTGAACCGAGAAGGTAGATTGACCAAACAGGCTTTTTCGGAGGGGGATGATACAATCCCCTCTCGCTGCCCTTCTGGTTCTGCTGTGCTCTGAGGTCCGGGTGTGAATGAACTGACTGAGAGGAGGAGATGACAAATCATGAATTATTTTGTATAGCAGACACAAGTCAGCGAATTTAATGATGTTTTCCCAAGAAAGTAGATTGTGCTTTTGTAATATTGGACAGAAGTGATATGAATTTGGCTTGCGATCAAGAATTTTAACAGTGCGTTTGTATAGAGTATGAATGGGTTTTAGGGTTGATTTGTTGGTGTGAGACCAGACAGTTAAACAGTAGGTGATGTGTGAAAGTATCATGGAATGCATAAACATTTTGGCAGTCAGATATGTCTGAAGTTGCTGATATTGAATTTAATACGATTGATAATCATTTTTATGTGGGATTTAAATGAAAGTGAAGAATCAATGATAACTCCGAGATATTTGTATTCTTGCACCACCTGAAGCCGTTCGCCTGAGACAAAGACATCAGGGTCAATGTTGGAATTGCTGCGGGACTTTGTGAAAAACATGGCGACTGTTTTGGTTGTGTTTAACTGTAAGCATGAATGTTGCAACCAATGAGTGATATGAACCAAAGCCTGTGTGAGCTTATCAGATACCTGAGTGCTGTTTTTGCCGTGAGTGTAAAGTACAGTGTCGTCTGCATACATTTGGACTGAGACATTTGGACAAGCTGTTGGTAAATCATTAATGTACATAGAAAAGAGCAAGGGACCCAGTATAGAACCTTGTGGCACACCGGTAGAAAGACTGAGGGCGGAGGACGCCCTATCATGTGTAATATCATGTATAAAATTTTATTGACTTATTTATATATTTTTTTGTTTTAGGCATGGACCCTAGTGACAAGAAGTTAAACACTCTGCGCCAGCGTCTGGAGTCCAAGATAAAGATGGCAGACAGTATCTCTCAAAGTCGTTATGGCTCTGTCCTGCCACTCCTCACTTGCGAAGTTTTCATTCAAGTGCTCATTCAAAGTGGAGTACCCCTGGTTCAGTGCCCATCTGAGGCTGATAGGGAGATTGCATGTTTGGCTTGGCAGTGGAACTGTCCTATTCTCAGCAGGGACAGTGACTTGTATATATTTGACCTCCCAGGTATGACCCAGGTATGATCACACGTTTAACCACATTGATGGCTTGTTTATAAACTATTTTGTTCATTAGGTGGTTACATTCCATTGAATTACTTTCAATGGATGAACCTCAGTGGAAAAACAAATCAACGCTACATTTCAGATCGACTGTACACCACACGCCCCTCCTGTGGGCTCACCACCTAGCAGGCTACCTGCTCTCCCCTCCATCCTGCTCGGGAACGCGCAGTCCCTCCGGAACAAGCTCGATGAGCTGGAAGCTTGGGCCACGGTCAGGCAGGAGATCAAGAATGCCTGCTTACTTTTCTTCACCGAATCCTGGCTCAACGACGCGGACCAGGATGAGGATCTGTCACTGAGTGGTTTCGGGACTCCGCTCAGACTGGATCGCAACCGGGAAATAACCAACAAGACGCGCGGGGGCGGCGTGTGCTGCTACATTAATAAAAGGTACTGTAAAACTGTTGTTGTTCGGGAGAGGATCTGTACTCCTGACATTGAACTTTTGTCTATCTCCCTTCGGCCTTTTTACTTGCCACGTGAGTTCCAACAGCTGTTTTTTACTGTTGTCTACGTGCACCCCCGGGCTGACGCTGCAGCCGCCGCACAGCTGATCGGCGACGTCACTCACCGGCTCGATACAATCTGCCCCGACGCCCCAAAATTCATTCTAGGGGACTTCAATCACTGTCGCCTTGATGACACTTTTAAGACCTACGAGCAGTACGTTACCTGTACCACAACACAGAGGAATACGACCATAGACTTGTGTTATGGTACAGTGAGTGGGGCGTACAAGTCTCTGCCGCTCCCTCCTCTCGGATCCTCCTACCACAACTGCGTCTATCTGATGCCACGGTACATCCCTGCGTTCAGACGCCTGCCGCGTGAGGAAAAAACTGTGAAGTGTTGGACAGAGGACAGTATTTCCACACTTCAAGCCTCGTTTGAATGTACTGATTGGGACTGCTTCTTTGAAGGATGCGAGGATATAAATGACTTATGTGAATCCATCTCTGCATATGTCACTTTCTGTGTTGACTCCATCATTCCAACTAAAAATTGTGTTATTTATCCAAATAATAAACCGTGGATAACAAAAGATCTTAAATCAGTCATAAATAAAAAGAAAGTGATTTACTGCACTGGGAATGAATTGGAGAAAAAGGCCATTTCTAGGGAAGTGAAAGGAGAGATAAGAAAGGCCAAACTTAAATACAAAGATAAAGTTGAAGCCCAGTACAGCAGTGGAGACCTTAGAGCAGCTTGGCGGGGTATTAAGAACATGGCCTCTAGTAGCCACCAAAATGAGGACAGGAAACATGTAACTGTGAAGGGTGTGTTGGACGCGGAGTTGCCAATTGCTTTTAATAATTTTTTCTCTCGGTTTGAAAGAGATGATGTTTTGAAAAATGTGTCAGACTGTAGGAACTCTCTTAAACCTTCAAATGTAATTGAGGTTTCACAGGATCAGGTCACTGCTTTACTAAGGAAAGTAAAGACGGGGAAGGCCAGGGGTCCTGATGCCATCTGTGGGCGCACATTGCACCACTGTGCCACCCAGCTCAGTGCTGTTTTCACTAGACTGTTTCAGATGTGTGCCGATCTTGGTCAAATTCCTTCTCTGTGGAAGACATCGACAGTGGTACCTCTCCCTAAATCGAACAAATCAAAGGAGTTGTTTGAGTTCAGGCCAGTGGCACTCACATCTTTAGTCATGAAGACTTTTGAACAGATTTTAAAGACTCATATCTTGTTTTTAACTGAAGGAAATTGGATCCACTACAGTTTGCGTATCAGCCCAATAAGGGAGTGGAGGATGCTAAACTTTTTTTATTGAACAGTGTCTATAAGCACCTTGAAAATGCCAAGGCACATGTGAGACTTTTATTTGCGGACTTTTCCTCTGCTTTTAACAAAATGCAGCCCCATGTCCTGATTCAAAGACTGGCTTCAGATTTTAATCTTCCGGACCAGCTCCTTTTATTGATTTTAAACTTTCTCACCGACCGGGTCCAGCGTGTTTTTGTCAATGGACGATTGTCTCCTCCCTCTATCTCTAACACTGGATCACCTCAAGGTTGTGTGCTTTCACCTCTCCTTTTATTTTGTACACAGACAGCTGCAGATCCTCAGAGGAAAACAGATTTCTCATCAAATTTTCGGATGACACGGTCCTGGTGTCACTACTTTCAGGATCTGAGGAGAATCATGGCCCTGCGCTGGGGCAGTTTGTCAAATGGTGTGAGGACAACTATCTGGATTTAAATGTTGCTAAAACCAAGGAGATGGTGATTGATTTTAGACGTACACCTTCTCACAGTGTTAGTGTCATCCACAGTGATGTTGTCGAAATTGTCGACAGTTACAAATATCTGGGCACTGTGATGGACAATAAACTGAAATTTGACATAAACACTGAAACCATTGTTAAACGAGGGCAGCAGAGAATGTACCTGTTGAGGAAACTGAACTCTTTTAACGTAAACAAAACTATTCTCAACAACT
The DNA here is from genome assembly GCA_034769755.1 of Odontamblyopus lacepedii. NCBI lineage: Eukaryota > Metazoa > Chordata > Actinopteri > Gobiiformes > Gobiidae > Odontamblyopus > Odontamblyopus lacepedii. The sequence continues at coordinate 14,689,962 of CM068366.1, forward strand.
TTTATTGTTCTTTTATTGAAAGTCTGCTCACTTTCTCCTTCATTTGCTGGTTCCAGTCCCTGTCCTTGAAGGATAAAAACAAACTGCAGAACATTGTTAAAACTTGCTCAAAAATCATAGGGGTCAAACTGAGGGAGCTGCATTCTCTGTGGGAGGAGCGAGTGCTGAGCAAAGCCAAGTGTCTCCTGGCTCAGCCCCTCCATCCTCTGACTCCTGACTTTATCCTGATGCCTTCAGGACGCTGCTTTTTATGCTCCGGTACGGAAGACTAACCGCTTCTCCAATTCTTTTGTGCCTTCAGCTATTAAACTGCTGAATTCTGAGGGTTGTGTTTTTTGAGGTTTTTGCACTGTCATATGTATATTGTTCTTATATTGTTCTTAAGTTCCACTTATGTCTGAAATGGTCTGACACACTGTGTGTTTGTGCATGTGAGAACTGCTCTGTGAAAGCTGCAAACGAATTGCCCTCTGGGATCAATAAAGTTTTCTGATTCTGATTCTGATTCCACCTGCAGAGGGGTTCATGGGGGGGTCAGGTGCTATGAGTATTGGGCAGCAAGCTGCCCCCGCGACCCAGCCGGATTAAGCGGGAGAAGATGGATGGATGGATGTACACCACGAGTGCCCTGTGCCGCTGGTTTGGGGGCCTGAACAAGGATCTGCTTCCACTGGGTGCAGTCCTTGCCGGTAATGATTATGGCACTCCAAAAGAAGTTGAACTCCTCTCTTTAGTAGATGCAATTAGTGCTACTTGAGTTAGTAAGGGAGGAAGAGGTAGACCTCCAGTATCCTGCATTGAAGGACTGCTGGCCTGGCTTTCTTCCTTCTCTGCCCCTGCTGAGGCACTGGCAGAAATTGGTCAGCTTGTTGAAGAGGATGCCAGATCTAGTGCCCAGAGTAGAGTCAAAAAGGGAGTTGTAAGCTCAAAATTATGGGCATGTATGCAAGAATATAACATCACCAGTCACAGTTCTTTAGCTCCCTGGTTTTCAGGAAGAAAGGAAGTGCCTGGAGGCTGGACAAGTCTTGGACTACCAGCATGCCTTGCTAAAAGTGCAGCACAGGGACTACTGGCTGCTTCTGCTGTAGATGCTTTGGTGATGCAGAGGGTCCTGCTCATGCCACAAGTGGAAAATTCCAGACTGCCCAGTAGCCACTGTAGTGCTATATCTATATGCCAGTATATGTATGGAATTTTGTTACACAGATTTCAGACAAGATTGACACAAGGAAAGAATGGTAATAGGGTCAAAGTGGGTCAAAGTGCAGGTAGACACCGTGTGGACGGCCATGTGAGTCTGGACCAAACATTTCCTCTGCGGCAAAAAGCAACTGGTTTTCAGGTTCAGGGTTCAGCCATATTTGTAGAGGAATACGACTGCATGGACCTGAACTTGAATAAAAAAATGGTGGAGGCACAGCAGCTCAAAATGCCCTTCTCGCTTGATGCCATTGGCCAGGTAAACCGCTAAAAAAAACTTGTAGTATTCCTAGCACTTAACTTAACACGCTTGTATTTTCTAGGCCTCACCCACAGATCGACTTGCCGTTCTTTTGGAGGTCCTTGGAGTGACTCAGTCAGCTCTAAGTCAGGTTACCCCACATCTGAGGCTCGCTATAGCAGTAACAATTTTTTGGCAGTGAGACGCTAAACCGACACCCACACAGGCTCAACACCAGGCTCTGCTAATGGGGTTTGTGTATGGAGAGCTGAACCAGCATGCTGGTTTGTAAAATACTTCAAATGGTCATTTCTTGTAGCTTCCAAAATGTATTTAACTCCTGTTGCATACCTTATATAGGTTGGACTCATGAGCGTGGTTTGAGTGTGGCAATGGTTCGACAGCGCTTAAGACCAGGGGAGAGAAGAGGCTTAGACCTAGGAGATTCTCATGCTTACAGTCAATGGCAAGCCTGCCTTTGGGCTGCCCTGTGGCTCAATCAAGTACTCCTGCATCCAATGCCTGAACCATGCTTATCATGGTACGTAAAAGTAAATTGAAATACAGTAACATGGTAACAGGTTTTGATGAGAAATACCTCAAGTACATGAAGTATAATACTATGCTATGAATGTAAATTAACTGACTATCCAAAAATCTTTTAGGTTGTTCAGCGGTACTTTGGTACATGGGCTTCCTAAATATTTAAAAGGTGGCCGGCTCCTGAATCTTTGTTGCTTAAAACCACCTTATCTGAGCAACTTTACTCATCTCTTCTGGACACTGTGAACAAGAGCACCTTAAAAAGTCACCCAGCTTCTTCAGCATCAAGAGGAAGGAAAAGAAGCGGCCGTGGAAGGAAAAGAGGCAGTGCATGTGGTGGAGGAGGTGGACGAGGGAACAGAGAGACTGAAGAGATAAACAACCGCTTTGCTCTGCTCATGAGTGGAGAGGAGGACGACGCGTAAAGTAAAAAAATTAACAGGTCTGTTTATTGCACTCAAAAAATGACCAAAGATGTTATTTCTTAAATGTACACAGTTTAATTATTGCACTAAATGGCATACATGGTGCCGTATCTGCTTTTGAAGGATGTAATACCAATACATGCATTTTCACAATATTTTAATTAGAATTTCATAAAAATACTAACATTTACTTGTAATTATTTTTAGCAGTCAATCATTACTTCACATATTCAGAGCTGTAAATATTAAAATGAATAGTAAAATAAATACAATAAAACACCTAACTTATAACCCAATAAAAAATATCAAAACTTAAATGGCACCTTTCTTCAAGGAATGGAACAATTTTTGCTTCACTATGATCTTTTAGAGCATTGAAATGTTTGCAAAAATGTACTAAAACTTAACTCTTAATTTAGCATAACTAAAATTCAATTCAAATGGCTTCCCTTGGTCTTTCAGAGATCTATGATGATGTTGATGCTATCGAAGGAGATGCTGCAGAGGTGGTGTGTGTTTGAGGGTCTATTATGTTCATGTCCTCATCCTCATTCACTCCACATGTGTCCACCACACGGATTAAACAGCTTGTGACGGAGAATGCTCGCACCTTGCTGCATGTTACCCATCTGAAATAGAAAAAAATATTCGCAGGTGCTCCCAGAAAATGTAAAAGGCTAAGCACAAACTAAGACTAAGCACAAACCTGTCAGTATCAGTGTGATGCTCTAGAACATGTCCCAAACGGCCAACTCCCTGAAAGCCTGCCAGCACGTAGATGACCTCGCCCACAGCTGCACACTCAACAGTGATTCCTCTCCATAGCATAGGTGTAGCAGGGCGCCATTCATTACTTGTGATATCATAGTACTCTACTGAGACAACGAATATCAGTCCAGCTCGACTCCTTGAGGAGATAAAAATCATCAATGTCATACACCTGGCCATGTCAAAAAGAGTTCTCCAGTTGTGTTCAGCAGTGCCATTTTGATGTGGAGAGTATGGGGCTGATGTCTCATGTCTGATACCATTCTGGTTCATTAATGCTTGGTACTCTTTCCTAGTGTATTCAGTCCCATTATCAGACCTCATGCACTTTACTTTCCCATAAGGGGCTGTGTCAGCTAGAAACTTCTCAGTGGCTTGAACTGTGTCACTCTTATTTTTCAGAAAATACACAAACACTTTACTGAATAATCATCAGTAAAGGAGAGTGCATATCTGTGACCTTCTCTGGACATAGGGTCTACAGGACCTGCTAAATCTGTGTGCACCATTTCCAGAGGTGCTTTAGCCCTGATATCTGGCCCTCTGTTCCTAGTTTGGGTCATCTTCCCTTGAGCGCAGACTTTACAGTGTGGTGGAGTTTCATTTCTCTCATTTTTAATTTCCATACCACTCACAACATGCTTTAATTTTACTATATCTACATAATTGCAATGTCCTAGAATTTCATGCCAAGTCTGCAAATCATGACATTTGTTAAACTTTTCATCACAGTCTCTTTCTGATGTGTGCAGATAGTACAGTTTGTTGTGTATGTGTATGGGGAATTTGGTACCGTCTTTATGTCGCAGAACGTACTTCCTCTCACTGAAGATCACTGTGGCTCCACACGAGGTAGCAGCTTTTACAGAGAAGATATCCTGAGGATATGTTGGGATATACAGGGTGTTCCTCAGCGTTGTTTTGAAACGGTGCCCCCTGCTGTTCACCAACCACATCTCTGCGTCACCTCTGCTTGGCGACTCCGTTGCTCCTGGTGCCATCCGCTAGTTCCACGCAATGTGCCCCGGCCTGGAAACTGTCATCGAACTTCTTGAACTTGGCAATGTCTGTGATAATATGTGACGTTGCACCCGCATCCACCATCAGACCTTTGCTTTTAACATCTGGCACCTGCATCTCTGAGTCGCTTATTCGTAAAGCATATTCCTTGTTCTCCGTGTCGGACACTCCCCGTGCGTTATCCTGCTGCTTCCTCCGTCTACACGTCGCATTGTTGTGCGTATTACTTTTGCAGTGCCTGCACCACTGTTTGCGTGGACAGGCTTTTGCTATGTGACCTCTGCTGCCGCACTTATAACACACACACTGTCCGTATGACCACTGTCCTTTGCGCTCTATGGTTTTGGTTTTGGTCAAGTTTATTTCGAACATCAAAAATATATAAAAACATACATGTACGTGTACATGTGTACAATAGATATCAGAACAATTGTTCGAAAAGGAGTGGGTAGAAGTGCAACCTTATGTACACCCACCCCATTTCACTTTGCATAGTATAGGCCTACATATAACAATTTACAACATGGTCATATCAGTCCTTCACAAATTTAGAGAAAATCAAAATCACAATTTAAGAAAAACACAACACTATTTCCAAAATGAAAGAAAAAAATCAAATCCCCTCCTCAGCCTTATACACTGTAAAAACTGTGTGCTTATAAGCCCTCTTGAATTGGTAAACTGTGGTATAGCTTTTGAGGTCATCTTTTAAATTATTCCATAGTTTTACTCCACAGATAGACAAACAAAAACTTCTCCTGGTGGTTCTTGCAACCTGGATTTTGAAATTCATTAGAGCTCTCAATTTATAGGCCTAACCCTCCTCCTGCTGATAGAAAAATCTTTGGACACAGGTGGGTAAAAGATTATTTTTAGCCTTGAACATTATTATTGCAGTATGATAATCTATCAGATCCTTTAATTTAAGTAGATTGGATTTGATGAAGAGTGGGTTTGTATGATCTCTATACCTGGCATTATGGATTATTCGTATTGCTCGTTTTTGAAGAGTGACAAGTGGATTTATTGCACTGCTGTAATTATTACCCCAGATCTCAATACCATAAAGTAAGTGCGGCTGCACTAGAGCACAATATAGAGTGTGAAGTGATTTGTTATCAAGGATATGTTTGACTTTATTTATTATTGAAATGCTCTTAGAAATTTTTTGATTGAGCAAAAGGCGCGCTCTCTGGTGCGCGCCTTTTGCCAAACTGCGCTCTTGCCTTCATTACGTTATCTTCAGACACAGTTGCACGCATATTTTCAATGTCCTCATAACTCCGGAGCTTTGTTTTAAACTCTCCAAAAGTCATTCTATCGTCGCTCTGAGAAATGTCTCTGGAAGTCCCTTTAAAACCATTGCTATCAAAAGTCCGTCACTGAGAGCCTCACCTGCGCTTCTCAACGCAGTCTCTGCTCTGATGACATACTCGATGACATTCTCCATCGGTGACTTTTGTAGTGATGTCAACTCTGTGTACAAGTTTATCACTCTGGGCTTCCCTTTGCCAGCATAATATTCCCGGAGTATCCTCAGTGCCGCGCGCCCGTCATCCGCCGCCTCGCGCATTACCAGCGACAGACTTTTATCATCCAGGAACTGGATAAGCTCCGCATAGGCCTCAGCATTCTTCTCATCATCTTGATCATCAGGACCAGGTGGGTGTAAAATAGTGTCCTTCAACCCTTGGAGACGGCCCAAAAACTTAGTCTCCCACAGCTCGTATCCTTTTTCATCGCCATCAAATACGAGTCTGCCCCAGCGGCTTGGTACAGTGTCCCTTTTCTCGACTTTTACTCATACTTGCGGTCTGTGACTAAACTCAGGTGCACGCATTTTGAAAGCAACTGTAAAGCACTTAGTAAAGCACCCAGCTATTCACAGCACATACTTGCTTCCTCAGATTGTTCATGACAGCCTTGATCCCGGACAGTTGTCTATACTCCTCCTTTGAAATACATTTTCTCTCACTTTACTTCTTTGAGCCTGATGCCTTCTCTGGAGAAGCCATTCCGGTCATGACACGATCCCAGCTAAACGCTTAATTTGAGAAGAAATACTTTAAGATACACGTTGAGACCTCTAAACCAAACCCATTGACCAAAACACTACAGACAATGGTGGCTCTTCTAGTGCCGGTGCAAACTCTGCCCATTTAGCGCCATCTAGTGATCTAATGACTGAACAACGGGTGAAAAAACTACTAGGAGTTCAGTAGATGAGATTTTGAGGTCCAATGTATAAAGTGTGAGAATGACTTTTCTTACTTAAATTATTTTTATTTATTTATTTATTTATTTATTTATTTATTTATTTAGCTTGAATCTTACTTTGTACAAAGCTCACAATAGTTAGATACACTGTTGGTTCACTTCACAACTATCCACTAAGCAGAAAGTCAAAGGCTGCGGCGCACCTTTGCCCTGAGCACCTGCGCACCTGTGCAGCAGCACGAGCCAGGAAGAGTTTGAGTCGCGTGATGCTGACGTCATGAGGTGTGTGTGTGTGAGAGAGAGAGAGACACAGAGATGATCAGATTTCCTTGTTGTTGTTGCTTCTATTGTGAAAACACTGAAAACGAGGTAGGCTATGTTTATTTGATATGACTTGGTGGGTGATAATGAATCCTTATAGATTGGTATTGCGCAGTTACAGGCTACATTCCTGTGCGCCAATTAGCAACAGACCTAGATCCAGGACAGCGCCAGTGGATGAAAAAAAGTTGAAGCAGTTACATCCAAGTTTGTAAAACGAACCTAGATTCAAATTTATAGAGATTAGGTTACGGGTTATGTATCGGCATTTTCTTTTCTTCGTATTTTCATAATAACACCATTATTGTATCCCCAAGACACAGCCTCTTCTAGGGTCCAGGCGATCTGAACAGGATGGAGCCGTCTCAGCCAGACAGACTCTCGCAGTACATAGTGGTGAAGAATTTTATTTTTAACAGTTAATTTACATGTGTGTCTTTAAGATGCCATGGCTCATGGCATTCTTTGTTAAAACATTTGTAGATGGCCACATGAAAAGTGGTAAACTGGTGATGAGGCGAGTGGGTGTACCTGACTTGGACCAGAGGTTTTCAGATGTCGCTGAAGCTTTTAATGAGCAACAGCATCGGTTTGAGACTACAGTGCGCCTCCTACTCAGCCTGCAAAAGAGATATGGCTGTTCACCAGATGGACCATTGGCTTTAATGGAAATTTTGAGAAAAATTAGAGATGAGCATGGTAAGTTAAAATATAAAACCATGGAAAAATAACACATTAGGTTAAATTCTTTACCTTTTTTTAAACAGAGGCCAACTACAGGATTTCCATGAAGCTCAAAGGTTATGACTTCTCTCTGTGTGTGGTTCATGCCAATTCAGAGGAAAATGATGTAGGACCACTGCCCTATGATCTGCAGATGGCTATAGATGAATTTAAGGACATTTCAGAGTCTGCAAAAGCTACTATAGCAAAGGGAACAACACTTCAGGAGCTGATAGGCTGGCTCCTGCGTAGCAAGGATCACATGGCCGACCAAGTAAAAGGGGCTGCAGCAACCTTTCAAGAGCAAGGAAGACTATCAGAGAACCTGAAGGAGAATGTGAATGAAGTGATGAGAGCCAAACAGTTATCAATGGAGTACAGACAAAAAGCCGGAGAGCTTTTCGTTGAAGCTGCAGACATAGCAGGGCCTCATCTGTAGTACACAGACAGGAAATGTATTTTAGTGACATATCACAAAGGCATGTGCTGTAGTCCTATACCGATATGGGAAAATGCATTGGTAAAGTACCTTTATTTTGACAATGCAGCCTTTTAAATAACACTCAACTTAATGTTTTTCAGTTTCTTCAAACATGCTTAAGTGACATGGGATTGACTGTAGACCTGTTGCTTAAAATGATACCATGTCAATAAATAATTTTATCTTTTCAATCACAATTCAACAAAAATTTAATTGCAATGCTCCAGTTCCAGATCTGCTTTTTGTATAGCATAATGATACGACTCAGTTAAACTCGGTTTAAAAATGTTTATTATTCAAAAATCCACTGTACATTATAATAAAGTTTTTTTTTTTATCGATTTGTCCGCTTCTTTGAAGAGGTTTTGGTGTGACACTGGTCCTCACTGAGGGCCACAGTGATTACACATGTCAAACAGGTAGGTTGTGAAAAAGCTTCAGTCTTGTAGCAAGTTATCCATCTAATTAAAGAAAATTATATTATATTATTATTATTTATGTTATAATTATTTATCTATTTAAAACAAATTGCCTAATGAATTATGTACGCCCTTACCAAGGCAATTTGTAGCATGAAGCTGTCCTTTAAGAAACTCCACACACATTTTCTTCACTGGCTCAATCTGGTATAGGTTAGCAGCCTCCAACAATGACTGGACATTACTTCTGTCCAGCAAGATCCTTTAACCACAGACAAGAGGTTTCCACTTAATGCTCTAGGTGTAGTGTATTTGTTACTGATGAGGTCAAGTTGCTCATTTACTTACTTGGCTGTGTAGAAGAATTCAATCAGTAGCTCGAAGATGGTGGGGTCGACACCCCTCAGTCTCACCTTTTGTGATTTATACTCCTTCATTTTAGCTGCAACCAAACATTAAGATTCAGTAAGAGACAAGTAGGTTTTGTGTTTAAAAGACTTTGTCCTGGCACACCATAGATCAGCCCCATAACGACATTGTCACGTTGTAACGGCATTTTTTTCATGTGTGCATATACGTATAGCGATAAAGCCTTTATGTGTAACCTATAGCCTATTCAGCAACGTGTCATATGAACGGACTCACTGCTGAACATTAGGCTGAAGAAATGGCTCCCAGCGGCAAGCACAGCTCGGTGGGCAACGAAGAACTTCCCTCGGACCACCAGAGTCACATCACAAAGAATCCCCTGTTGAAATGCCACAACTCATTGCAGGTCCCATGTCCACATGTATGAAGTTTGCACGAAGTAAAAAAAGACTGTATTACCCGTTTCCTCATGTTGTTCAAGTTATCCATCATAGTGGCTTGGTGTTGATTGAGGCATTGTGTCTTTAAGGAGGCAGTATTTGGGGGAATTGCAGAGGCCATAATATGCACAATTCACTTGCAACACTGAGATAACTTCAAGGCAAACCACAGCACGTTATTCAGGTGAAAATCATTCAACCAATCTCCTCTGACCTTTATTGGCATGTTCACGTGACATAGGTCACATGGTGCTGCTTTTGTGTTCTAAAATCTAACCTATATCAAACAGTAGAGATTATTTTAATTTGTAACTGGGCCTTCAATATTCAAAAAAGCCTTTGTGAGTCCCAATTGCAAAATTACATTTTAATTGTAATAATTGCTATATTTTGATTGGTGTATAATCCCCGGATGTTTTGGCTGCCGCTTCTCACTTCAGGAAAATCTGTTTTAAACTATTTCTACTGCATCTTCAACTCTGCATTCCATCGGAACTTCTCCCTCGCACGCCTCTCCTCTGCCGGACCCGACTGTCATTCCTTCGGTCGTGGCTCTTAGATCCCGGACCCGGTCTGCGCCGCCAGCATACCTGCCTCACCGGGCGCGTCGACGCCATCTCCACCTGGCCTCTACTCGGCCAAGTCGCCCTCGTCGGCAATGTATTATCTGTTTTTTCATTCATCCTGGCTCTCACTTCTCTCCGTTTGCGGGAAATCCCGACCACCACATCCATGGCTCTCCGATACAGTGCCCGGCAGCTTCTCAATCTACACCATCGCACGCCACCATCTCCGGAACTCACGGCCAAAGTAAAAAAATTCGGACTCATCGCCCCCGCTACATCCACAGAGGCTCGCGCCGCAATTTAATTCATATTTCCACCGTAAATGACAGCGTCCCCACAACTCGGACTGTACTCCATTACATTTCCGCGTCCCGTCGCCACGACAACCGGTTACGTCATCAGAGCACCCGGCACGTGAACGCTTTCAGCCTTCGCTCCATACCCACTCCCTCCCTCAGCCCTTCTCAACTAAAGTCTCTGAAAATTGGACTATTCAACACAAGATCCCTCAGCAATAAAAGCCTTATCATCAATGAATTCATCCTGGACTCTCAACTGGATTTTCACTCTGCAGGACAGGACTTTGAACCAACAGGACTTTGAACCAACAGGACTTTGAACCAACAGAACCAACCAGATGTAAGGTTCATTCTGCTTGTGATGTATTAAACTTTTGAGTTTAAGTATTTTGGTAACTTGGTTGTGCCGTAGACCAAACATCTCAGCCTAGTTAGGGAATGCTGGGATATCTGTATTCAGTTACGTTTGAGCAGAGTAAAGAGTGTTCATTTCAGCAAGAGTGCTGACTGTCTTCTGTGAGTTATTTAGTGAAATACACCACAGAAAAATTGGCGACGAGGATAAAAGTTAGACAACATGTCTTTAATAGGGTCAATAGGGGAATTTGTCCCGAAGCTAGAGTCGTGGTCGGCTTATGTGGAACGATTGGAACAGTTCTTTTTGGCTAACGACATTGACGAGGATCACCAAGTAGCTACATTGCTAAGCGTAATGGGAGCAACAACTTATGGACTATTAAGAAATTTAGTTCAACCAAATAAGCCGAAGGATAAGTCCTTCAAAGACATTGTGGACGCATTGACTGCTCATTTCGAGCCGAAGCCGTTACTAATAGCGGAAAGATTCCGTTTTAACCACTGCAACCAAAAGCCTGACGAAAGTGTGACCACCTACGTAGCTGAGCTAAAGCAGTGTGCAGTTCACTGTCAGTTCGGAGCAACGTTGGACGAGGCACTACGGGATCGTTTTGTGAGTGGAATACGGAATGAGGCATGCCAGCGACGATTGCTGTCGGAAGCGAACTTGACTTTTGCTCGAGCCTTCGAGATCGCGTTGAACATGGAGACTGCTGAGAGGGACTCGCAGCAACTCCGTGGACAGGATGCATACGCGGAGGCAGTACACAAAGTTGAGGCGCGTTCCTCCAACTCAACGGGGAGGAAGTGCTACCGATGCAACGGTAAAAACCACACTCCAGAGGTTTGCCACTTCAAAGAGATAAAATGCCACAATTGTGGAAAAACGGGACATATTAAGAAAGCTTGTAAAGGAAAAGTAGCTGCTAATAAATCAAATAAAAGACGTAATGAACAATCTGAAAGAAACACAAAATATGTGGGGGTAGAAGAGGAAGATGAATTGCCAATGTTTACTCTAGCAAGTGAAGAGTGTAACCAATCCTTCAAAACGAACTTTCTAGTGGATGGAAAAGATATTGAAATGGAAATTGACACTGGGGCTGCTGTCAGTATAGTTTCTGAACAAGTGTTCCAGACGATGTTCCCAGAACAGCCACTAGATGTTGCTAGTGTCAAGCTAAAGACTTACACGGGAGAAACCATGCCTGTGTTAGGGCAGTTTGAAGCCACAGTTAGCTACAAACAGCAAAGAGAACAGCTACCTTTAATTGTAGTGAAAGGTGCTGGCCCCGCACTGTGCGGCAGGAACTGGCTGCAAAAGTTAAATTTGGACTGGAAAGAAATAAAACATGTAAGTGATATGCATGAACCGAAATCAATAGAGGAAGTGCTGAAGTTACACACAGAGGTGTTTAAGGACGAACTAGGCACTCTACGTGGCATCAAAGCCAGAATTCTCGTAAACCCAGAAGTCAACCCAAGGTTTTGCAAGAGCCGCCCACTGCCTTTTGCAATGAAGGCCAGAGTGGATGCTGAACTAGACCGATTGGAGAATGCAGGCATAGTCACACCGGTTAAACACAGTGAGTGGGCTGCACCGGTGGTACCTGTAGTGAAACGAGACAATACAATTCGCTTGTGTGGAGATTACAAATTAACTGTCAATCAAGCTGCCACTACCGAGACCTACCCTCTGCCTCGAATTGAGGAGCTGATGGCCACGCTAAGTGGAGGGAAAATATTCTCAAAGATTGACCTTGCCTCAGCGTATCAGCAAGTCCTTTTGGAGGATGAGTCAAAGAAGCTACTGACCATCAACACACATCGAGGTCTATTCATGTACAATAGGCTAGCTTTTGGGGTTAGCTCAGCCCCCTCCATTTTCCAACGCATTATGGAGAACCTCATGAAAGATCTGGATGTAGTTGTTTATTTGGATGATCTGTTGATAACTGGAAAAACTGAACTTGACCATGCGCAAAAAGCTACAAAAGGTGTTACAGAGACTCCAAGAATGTGGCTTGAGGGTGAAGAAATCCAAATGTGAGTTTGGAAAAAAGCAGATTGAATATCTGGGACATGTGTTGAACAGCCAAGGCATTCATCCATCTCCAGATAAGGTGAAGGCAATCAAGGATGCACCAGCGCCCTCATCTGTGAAGGAGCTGAGAGCGTTTTTGGGGCTAGTGAATTACTATGGACGATTCATGCCAAACCAAAGCACGGTGCTAGCTCCTCTCTATAGACTGTTAAAAGATCAGGTAGAGTGGGAGTGGAAGGGACCTGAGCAAAAGGCTTTTGAACAGTGTAAGGAGTTGTTAACGAGTGACAAGGTTCTGGTACACTACGATCCAGACCTACCTCTTACACTGGCTTGTGATTCATCAGCCTATGGCATAGGGGCTGTCATTCAACATGAAATGCCATCAGGAGAAAAGAGGCCCATTGCATATGCGTCACGGACGCTGGCCCCTGCTGAGAAAAACTATTCTCAAATTGAAAAAGAGGGACTGTCATTGATATTTGGTGTTAAAAAGTTCCACCAGTATTTATGGGGAAGGAAATTTAAGCTAGTGACTGATCATAAGCCCCTGCTGACTCTTTTTGGAGAGCACAAATGTCTACCCACTATGGCTGCAGCTCGAATTCAAAGATGGGCAATTATATTGTCTGCTTATGACTATACCATTGAGTACTGTGCATCGGAAAAACACAGCAATGCGGACGGACTTTCGAGAGTTCCCTTGCCGGAAACAAGTGATGCAGGGACAGCGGCCATATCCGAATGCATTCACGCACTGCTAACGGAACATCTAGCGCAGTCGCTGTTGAATGCTGACTCTGTAGCACGTGCTACACGAACAGACAACACACTGTCCAAGGTTCTGAAGTTCATCATGAATGGTTGGCCAAATGATGTGGAGACAAGCCTGAAAGCCTTCCACACGCGCAGATGTGAACTGTCTGTTGAGCGCGGATGTGTCCTTTGGGGCACCCGGGTAGTGATACCGGAGAAACAAAGGAAAATTGTGTTAGAGGAGTTGCATTCTGGTCACCAGGGTGTTGTAAAGATGAAAGCCCTCGCACGCAAGTATGTGTGGTGGCCTAAGATTGATGGAGATCTAGAACAGGTCTGCAGAGCTTGTGAGTCTTGCCAGATGGAACAGCGGATGCCTCGACAGGTGCCATTACACCCATGGGAGTTTCCGGGCCAGAGCTGGAAAAGGCTACACATAGACTTTGCCGGTCCATTCCTAGGTCACTCTTTCATGATCGTGGTGGATGCGCATCTAAGTGGCTGGAGGTGTTCCGAATGCCCAACATCACCTCACAAGCCACCATCTCAAGACTTCGGAGACTGTTTGCAGCATACGGTCTTCCTGAGCACATTGTCACGGACAACGGAACGCAATTCACGTCTGATGAGTTCAAAACCTTCATGCGGCAGAATGGAATTCTGCACTCAACCAGCGCCCCTGGTCACCCTGCCAGTAATGGCCTCGCCGAAAGGTACGTGTACTCCAAATTGCACTACAGGCCAGTCACCCGCAGACTTGTTTCTAAACAGACATATGCGCACTCGCCTGGACCTGATCCATCCTGACACGACAGTCACCGTTCGCAAGAAACAGTACATGCAGAAGTTCTACCATGACCAGCGAGCAGTGGACAGATCGTTTTGCCAGGATGACCCTGTGTATTTGCAAAATACAGCGGGGGGAAGAGAGAAATGGATTCCTGGAGTGATCGTGGAGCAAACAGGACCAGTGTCCTACAGAGTCCAAGGGACAGACACAGATATCACATACAGGAGACATGGTGATCAGTTGAGATCTCGTGTCACAGCCGATGGACTGGATCTGAATACTGACTGTGCAAACACTCACACATCAGCCCAGCCCAGTGTGATCCAGGACACGTCAGCAGATGCTGATCCTGTGCACGGGGACAGTGATGAGGTGCCAACCGCATCTCAAAGCTTACGTCGCTCAGCCCGAGAAAAGAAGCCTCCTGAGCGCTATGACCCTTAACATGCAGATTAGTTATTTTTGCAAATTTGGTTCATCGTTGGACTAAGGGTCAAATGGACTGTTTTGAATTAACACTGTTCTAGCAATGTAAAAAAGTTAGATAATGATATCTGTTACACCTTCTGGTTTAAGTAATAAGGCACTGATTTATGTGGTTAAAATATTAGGTAGCAGAAGAGTACCTTCATTTAAAAAGGGGGGTGATGTGATGTATTAAACTTTTGAGTTTAAGTATTTTGGTAACTTGGTTGTGCCGTAGACCAAACATCTCAGCCTAGTTAGGGAATGCTGGGATATCTGTATTCAGTTACGTTTGAGCAGAGTAAAGAGTGTTCATTTCAGCAAGAGTGCTGACTGTCTTCTGTGAGTTATTTAGTGAAATACACCACACTGCTCTTCCTCCTTCAGAAGATACAAGATGTCTCCACTGTCCATGTCCAGAGTCACTGAGGACTTCTGCAGAGTCACAACCTCTGAGTCACAACCTGCAGAAGACCTGTGGGGCCTCTGCTGTCTGCTGCTGTCCTGAATGTGTCCTAATAGTGATGTCTCCATGCAGTTTAGGTTCAGAATAAGTTTATCTGAACGTTTTTCACTGTGACATTTGATTCACGGTGAGATGTCCCAGTTATCTGATGTGTCTTTTAATAGTAACTATAATTACATGTACTATGAGAATGTACTATTCTACTGCAGTGAAGCAGTATTCAATCTGATCATATTTGGCAAAGATAATTTGTTCATTTTGGATTGGCAGCTGCTTCTGTAAAAAAAAAAAAAAGTTACACAATGGGAGTACACTGACATGTTTTATTTATTTATTTATTTATTTATTTATTTATTTATTTATTTATTTATTTATTTATTTATTTATTTATTTATTTATTTATTTATTATTAACATATTAATGCATTGTGTGCGTGTTTGATGGGTTTAATGTTTGACTATTCATATTATAACAAAGTATTTCCAGAAGTTTATTTGATTGTTTAATAAACCATCTTTTCTCAAAGGAGTCTTTATAAAATGACTTAAATGCATTCCCTGTATACATGTAATCCCTTATCAATTTAAAAATACTTCATGCATATCTCATCACTGTTTTTGAAACTTTAAGGTAATTTAGCCTATTTTAGATGTATTGGAGAAACAGCAATATTTTAGCCATAAAATGTGGATTAGAATTATTAGAATAACTTGTTCTCAAAATGTGACAGTTTGATTACCTGTGCGTAATCTGCAGGTGCGTGTTGTTAGCATTAGCATTAGCAGCGGCTCCGTGGGCTGGACCTGTCCCATTTCGACACGGCCATGCGGTCCACGGAGGTGTGTTCGAAGGCTACAGCCTATGCGGCTTCAGGAGGCTGCAGCCTTGTGAATTGGGACACGATGACTGGGACACAGATTTAAAAGCTTGCCCCGTGTGAGGCTCGAACTCACGACCTTCAGATTATGAGACTGACGCGCTGCCTACTGCGCCAACGAGGCTTCCGTTGACTTAACCGACCCATACGTGGGTGTGGGTCAACTGTTTCACGTGTTCTCTGTACACCGCCCAAAAAAACATGATTGGGACCATAGACTGTATAAAAGAAGTGGGCTAACTGAGCGTGACGTTACCCATAGCGTTTAGCGCTGTTCAAATGAGGCTCATGATGCTAACGTTACTGGGGTAAATCTGGAGCCAGGCTCTATGTTATGAATAATGACATAGAGCCTGGCTCTATGTCAACTATGTTGCCTTAACCCAGAGGTCGGCAACTCGCGGCTCTTTTATCCTTCTGTTGTGGCTCCTTGTGACTTTGGACAATAAATAATGAGTATTTTATTACATAGTATTTTTATTTCGTTAGTTCCTTTTTAAATGTAATTCTAAATGTGTAGATAATGGTAATCTTGTAACATTCAAATAAAACGTCTTTAGACAGACTCGATCCAGACTCTGACATTATGTTCCGATCAGGTATTGGTGGATTACCGTGCTCTGCGGTGGGGAGGCTCACGGTGCATATACCGCGAGCCTCCCGTACGCCCCACAGACTGAGACTCCTCCCACTCCCGTACGCCTTGTCGCCTCCCCTATGCTTTCCTTTAGAGTTTGACATTTAGTTATGTACTCTAGCACCACCCACTGTATTCTGTAACCAGTGCAGCATGTGGGTGGGGCATGAATGATTAACTTGGTCCACAGGCAAATAGACAGAGGCCAAAGAGCATAGAGTATTGAATCAGAGCAGAGCCGACCATTAGATCCACCGCTCCACAAGGTCAGGTATACTTCAATACTATACTACTATAGAGGAAATACAGCATTTACACTCCCTAGTAAATAATGTGTAAATGAAGTTAAGGAGCTGATGTAAGATGTTACTTTTAAATTCCAAATCATGACCTATCTCTGTATTCAGCTGCAAGGTAAACGTGCAGAAATGGCTCTTATTGATAACACTTGCTGATTTATTCTTTATGAACATTAGATATGATGGACAAGTTGTTTATGTTATAATTTGTTGTTATATATCTAATCAGAAAGCGAAATGAGCCTCACATGAGTCTTTCGTTTGGGTTGCCAGATTCAATGCTGAAATCCAGTTGGTATAAGCAGAAAATTCCTCTGATTTGAATGGTCACTACCTAAACCAAGCCCCTGCAGCCAATCATGAATCAGTGCTAGTGCAGCTTCTGCAACTCAGTGAGGGAATTCTGGAGGTTCTGAGGTTTCACATGAAACCTGTCTTATCCGTATACTGAAAATGAGAAAAAACATATTTTATGTGCAGGTTAACGCACTGGTAACCTGTGAAAGAGCACAGGCTAAATGCAGTCTTTAAGAATCCACTTGAGTTTTAAACCCTCTGCAGCTCCCCCTCCTGGCCAGCATGGAGCAGTTTGAAGGCCTGACCCCAGCCCAGACAGTGGAGAGGGTCAGTAGACTGTTGAGCTGTCTTCCCACCTCCGCACAGGTGGCTGAGTACCTGGACAAACAGGACCCTCTGAAACCACTTCGAGGAGAGTTCTTCTTGCCCAAGGTGTCTGAGCTGCCCACCAGTAAGCCATGCAGTGAAAGTAATCCCTTTGCTTGTATCCTGTATACATTGAACTATCTTGTGTATGTTGACAGCTGACTTGTCTGTTGCTGATGGCTCTGCGGACTGTATTTACCTTGTGGGCAACTCCTTGGGACTACAGCCCAGACTGGCCCCACAGTACCTGCAGGAGGAGCTGGACAAATGGGCCAAAATGTAAGGACTTTGAAGATGCACTTTAACTTTTCTGGAAGAGGTTATGCCAACAGTTCATTTTAGTGGAGGTGTTATTGCTTTGCCTGCAGATATCTATAGCATGGCGAGTAACTTCTCAGTCTCCAAGTTACAGGTCAGATCTGTGGACAGATGACCCCACTCATTGGAAGAACACTTGTAATAAGATAAATATATAAAAATAGACCAGTTTAATACCATACAGTGAATTCAAAGCAAAGCAGCAGCATCTCCATAGAGGAAAGAAAATGGCAGACCCTCCTCTCGAAAAGTTACATAGTGCAGCTTTAAATCTGTTTTCACATACAAATATATATTATAGGTACAGTTTAACTTAAATGTGTTATCAAATTATTTCATCTTTGACCCTAAATTGTGTTCTGTGTGAGTAGTTTTCAATAGAGAAGTGTGTCAAAGCAAACAAACTAAAACAAAACTGTTTTGCCTTATTTGGTGCCAGGGGTGTGCACGGTCACACAGACGGCCCTCGACCCTGGGCCTGGGCAGAGAACAACATAGAGCAGATGATGGCTGATATAGTGGGTAAGAAAGTGTGCTCTCATTTTACCTATTTCTGTCCATATAAAATAATAATTGCTCCATCCAACTACACATTTGTAACTTTTGTAATGATTGACTTTGCTGTACAGGTGCTAAAAGGGAGGAGGTGGCTTTAATGAATGGATTAACAGTAAACCTGCACTTACTTCTGGTGAGCGAGTGCATTCATTTGACAGAATTACAAGCGCCTATAGTTAGGTCTCCTCACACGTAATGTCTTCATCATTGCAGCTTTCTTTCTACAAACCCACTGCATCTCGACACAAAATCCTCCTGGAGGCCAAAGCCTTTCCATCTGATCATGTAAGTTATAAAAGAAGTTAATAAATAATAGAAATATCAAACAAACACAATAAAAACAGCTAGTGTTCCTTGTAATATGTACCCAAACAATCATGACATAACAACACAGGTTCAGTGACATTTTCCTTTACTTGTTACCACTTGTTCAAGCCTGGGTAAATATTTCACATGTAAGTATAACACATTTGAAATATTACAACCAATTACAACCAGGATATTGGCTGAACCAATATCATGTAACTGATACCCGATCCAGCGAATTTTCCAGTATTGTCTCTGATATCAGTGCATCCCTAGTAAAAATGTTCTACTAACTTTTCTTGAACATTAAGTCTGTAGAGTAAATATGGTGACAGGCTTGTGTACTATAACAATAATAATGTTTCTTGGTGCTTTCAGTATGCTGTGGAGTCTCAGATCCGACTGCGAGGGTTTAACCCTGAGGAGAGCATGCTCCTGGTGTCACCCAGGCCTGTATGTACTGTCAACATCATCTTTCATCATTTCTATAAAAGTAATTGTCTCCCAGAGAATGGAGTAAAAAAAATTAATTCACAATATGGGGTTCAGATTCCCGTTAGACAATATGCAACATTTTGAGTACTTTTTCCATTTCTAATGATATGATTTGTTTTAAAATCAATATGGCAACGGTCATTTATCATCATTCTGATGAGGTATTTCTACTGCTTTCTATGACGTGAATAATGTAGGGCAGTGGTTCTTAACCTTGTTGGAGGTACTGAACCCCACTAGTTTCATATGTGCATTCACCGACCCTTCTTAATTGGAAAAATAAAATATGATTTTTTTCAAATTTTTTTCAAAACATAGGTGTATATATTTTATTGGTGCACACATGTGAATCCACATTGCACATATTTGTCCGACCACTTTCTTTTTTTGCTCGACATAGTTAGTATGAAGGGAAAATATTAAGAAAGAAATTACACGACACCATCACGACAGTCATAAAACTATTGCACGCACAAAATTTCCTGCAGCCAATAACGGCCAAACGGGGCGAGTCATCATGAATCATATGAGGTGGATGTGAGTCTTGACCCCTGAACCCCTGAGATTGACTCACCGAACCCCTGGGGTTCGATCAAACCCAGGTTAAGAACCACTGATGTAGGGTATTTAGTATAAATATAAACCAATCATGAGTCAATTTCACATTAGAAGTTTTTTTTCTCCTTTACTGTTGTAACGTCCAGTGCTTGTGTCCTCAGGGAGAGGAGACGCTGCGGACAGAGGACATTCTGGACGTGATAGAGAAGGAGGGACAGTCCATTGCTGTGGTGATGTTCAGTGGAGTCCAGTACTACACAGGACAGCTCTTTGACATGGCCGCCATCACTGAGGCTGGACACAAGAAGGTACAGGACCACCACAAATCCTCTAATCTTAAACAGCTAACCTAATGAACAGAGATGGAGAGTGTAGCCAAAAATTGTACAAAAGTAAGAGTAAAGTTACTTCAAAATAGCATTACTCAAGTAGTGCAAACTACAAAGTACAAAGTAGAAGTCCAAGACGTAACATAAGTTTGTCACTTGGGGCCTTACTCACAGGGGAAAGAGTAACCCAAAAGGAGTACTGTTACACTGTAAAAAATATTAGAAAGAAAAGTACTGTGTCTGGAAACCACTTGAGAAGTAAAAGTTACTTACATAAATATAACGGATTACTGCCTACCTCTATTCATGTCTTGTTTCACTACATCCTGTTTGGCCCTCCTCCTTAGAAATACATGGGCCAGTTTGAACCTTTCTGTGATGGTATTTCAGGGCTGTTACGTGGGCTTTGACTGCGCTCATGCTGCGGGGAACGCTCTGCTGAAGCTCCATGACTGGGGAGTGGACTTCGCCTGCTGGTGCTCCTACAAGGTCTGAACTCTGCACATTTGCCCAAACTACAAGTGACAAACCACAGGAAGAACTCTATTTGAAACTTTTTTAGTCATTGGAGAACTGGAGGGTAGGTGGAGACCAAAATGACAAGTCTCACAGCAGCAGTTAAAATAATAATGACCATGTAAAAGAAATTGCTAAATGAAATATGTTAACTGCATATATGTTACTTTTCATTCATATTTTAAATTCTATAGCACAAATACTATGCTGAACAGTTATATTGGGCTTGTTTTGACAGTATTTGAACTCTGGAGCTGGAGGTTTGGCAGCAGCTTTTATCCACGAGAAGCACAAAGACACCATCAGACCAGCGTGAGTCCTACACTCCCCCTGATCCCCTCCGTCTGTAGGAACATGCGTCATTATTATTCCTGTGTGTTTTGTGTATCACCCCTCTGCAGGCTGACAGGCTGGTGGGGTCATGACCTCAAAACACGCTTCAGCATGAACAACGGTCTGTGGTTTCATAACTCGATGGCTACAGTGTCCATAAAGTTGCAGGTGATTTGAATTGAATTTACATTTTCAGTGATGGAGCTGCAGCCGGGAGTGAGTGGATTCAGACTGTCAAACCAACCCATTCTGCTGGTGTGCCCCCTGCAGGCCAGCTTGGAGGTACTGCACTCCCTTGTGCTGTCATTATGTAACAAAAACTGCAAATCCCTTAAGATATTATAAAGCAAAAAACATTTGTCACTCAGACTGGATGTGGAGTGACTGCAGTGCAGAGGCTTAAAAGTGTTGAGGAGGGCTCAGATGCAGTTTTTTTCTTATATAAATTATTAGTAATCACTTGAACATATGGTCTTGCGAGTGCCAGTTTCAAAGCCTGTGACCACAACAGCACAGCAGTACTCCACTCGTTATGTACTCCACAATAACACCACTCCAACACTAAAGCTGCATTTGCTCCATGTGCAGTCTGAGTGAGCCATTACATTTAGTGATAGAGATTTGCAGCAGTACAATTCTAACATGTTTTTTTCCCTGAGTGCAGGTGTTCCACAAAGCAGGCATGGCGGCTCTTAGAAGGAAGTCCTTGTTACTGACGGGGTATCTAGAGTACTTGATCCTGCACTACTACAGCCAGGACGCCTCTCAGCCCCACAAGCCTTATGTGCACATCATCACCCCCTCGGACCCCCAGCAGAGGGGCTGTCAGCTGTCCCTCTGCTTCTCCCTGCCCATACGCCAAGTGTTCCAGGAACTGGAGAAGAGGGGCGTGGCTGTAAGTACCATACAGTCAAAAAGTATATATATATACAGTGATTTGATAATGATGTCAGTTTAGTTCGGTTGTGTAAAGTGAGCTGGAAGGCAGGACAAAATTATTAGATTGAATTTACTATTTGACTGTCAGATTGCACATTTGGTGATCTGGTTATTATATACACATAAAACATCAACTGGTGCAAAGTTTAACATCTCCTTCATTGTCTCTCCTAAATAAACAAAGTTAAATTACTTTTTTACTTTTCACAATAGCTTCAGAAAGTGTCATTATCCAGTTGAAAAAAATGTGATTGTTGTCATCTGAAAGTACTTTTTTAAAAAAAATATTTACTCTTTTGACTCCTGTCCCTGTTTTGTTCAGTGTGACATGCGTGAACCCAGTGTTCTGCGGGTGGCTCCTGTTCCTCTGTACAACTCCTTCAGTGACGTGCACCGCTTCATCCAGACACTGGGGGCCGCTCTGAAGGCCAGCTGCTCCTGAGGGGTCACAGAGGAACACACCTTACTCCAGTATTCTTTAAGAAACAAGGTCAAAATCTATTTGAGATTAAGAATATGGTATATACTTATATAATTTATCATGTATTCAAAGGTATCATGTTTGCATAGGGGCGTGGATTTAAGGGCCCTCACTGTTTACACTTTTATACCATATCTATATCATGGGGCTTTATCCAGTGTTAAAATGTCTGTCTCTCATCATAAACACCTGAAGAGGTTATATGTCATCCAAGGATGTTTGAGTAATTTTGCAATCTCTGATCAGTCTGTGAGCTGTAAGGAGCCCACAAGCCTAGTCATGTTACTTTAGCTATTAATACCTCTTAGAAGTGTAACACCTCCTGTTTAATAAATGAGATAGATGCTTGAATCAAATAAATTAACCAATAAACAGTTCTTCCTCTGCAGACTTGTCACTTGTTGTGTATGTTGAGTGACACCGTCTAATTACTGTAAGTACGACGACAAGGTGACAGGAAGTAGATTGAATTGTGCGGTTTAGGGTGAGAGCTTGTCACTTAAGTGTGAGCCTGTTTGACAGCTGTGTTGAGGTGCGTCTCCGTGGAGTCTGGTGCAGTGTTTAAGCCTGTCAGTGTGGGCCCCGGGGCCAGTGTACTGCTCCACAGGTATTGGCCCTCAGAGCGTGGGACTGTGTGAAGACTAATTACCTTTTATAGTCCTGCTCCTGGCTGGTGTGTGTATGTGTGTGTGATGTGACAGCAGCTCAGGTACACTGCCTCCAGCTCATGTCAGTGTGAATGAAGACACACAGTGACTGGACACATACTGTACACAGGTACTGAAGGGACTCTGTAATAGACATATTGTACATAGACTGAAATAACTTGACTTCTAAATGTTTACATGCAAAATTACCAAGATTATTAAAACAATCTTAAAATGTGAACATGTATGGGTACTATAAAAACTACAAAAAACTGAAGGCAAAATAAAACTAGAATAAAAATGTCACATTATTATGGAGCACAGAGAGGGTTCACCAATGAATTGAATTGTTAACAAGATTGCATCATTTCTAACAGCTTAGATATTTTTCTTCAAGTCTGCAGCCAAATTTGAGTTTGTTTATGCTCAGGGGTAACAAAATAAAATATTTAATAATAAGACATTTTTTGTGTTTTTAATAAGAGAAAAAAAAAGAAAAATATTTTGACATATTGACTACCCCTAATTACACAACGATTTTTTTTATTTAAAAAAAAAAAAATATTTCAATCATTTGTGTAGTAGCTTTTCATAAACCCGTCAATCCAGACCAGCATGTTGTAGTGACAATGTGACCAGCAGATGGCGCCAAACACCACAGGTTGAAACAAGTAAAACCAGGTGTAGAGCAGTGACATACTGAGGACTGAAAAGCACTGAATATTATATGAACATGGAACCAGTCTAACTAAAGTGTTTTATTTGACCAGTTTCTTTGTTTTGTATTTTTACATTATTTATGTCACTGGTTAAACAGCCAGTGGTAGTTGGTATTGTATTAAGTGATTCGATGTTTATTCCAAAAATGCTGGTGCCTTTTTTTAATTCATACAGACTTTTACTTCTACTTTTACTTTTTGCATCTCTAATTTAAAGTCATTTTTATTTCCCTGCGAAAGTGGCCCAAAATCTCCAGGAGATTTTTAAATTACTTTTCAGGCATAACACCTTGTCAGTCCCCAATCTCATTTGATCTCAGAAGCTAAGCAGTTGGATCTGGTTAATATTTGGATGGGAGAATACCAGGTGCCACAGCAGTGGATCTACTACAAACTGTTATGTTCTTGAGCAAGACATTTCACCCACCTAGTATGAATGTGGTGTGAGTGTTGGTGGTGATCGAATGCACGAAATTATGAGGCAACTTGGAGCATCGGCAAAAATGCTTTATAACAATAATCATTTAATTTAAAAGCCACCCAAAACAACACATAATTTCTTACATTACCACTGCATTTGCCCAGGATTAGCCATTTTAAAGTAGACCCCTTAAGTTCCCTCACCAAATCATGCCCAACCTCCTCAGCCTGATTTTAGCTTTGGGCGACAGCTAAAACAATACAACCTTTGCATATTTGAAAGTCCATCTATTTACATGACGGATACATAACCAGCCTGACAGTGAGAACGCTGGACTTCAACAGAACCCGCACCTTGGCACAGACTAACCCAAACTGACAGAGGTTGCGGGGTCAAATCTGTCAGACACCACACGCCGCTATATTTGGCTTATGTTTATCCGTATGACTGTCAAAGGAGGGAGGGGAGGGGTCAGGCAGGAGTATCCCGAAGACACAGGGATAGGGTTGCTTGTTCCGGTAACACAGCTGACCCCCCTGGATGCGCTTACCTTGTCATCTCACAGCACGGATCAAAGCCCAGACGAGACCGAAATAGTCCCTCGACCTTGGACTGCGAGATGGGGGCGTGACGGGGGGCTGACACGTGCATATAGGAGACAGGTTTGTGCAAAAGAGCTCCAGGAAAAGGAATGAAAAAATGAAAAAGTTAGAGTTCGGTGTCAGTGGAGTCAGTTGTTGGTGGGCTCTTCTTCAGTCAGGGTATTTGGAGTCTATTATTTCAAGGCATTTTAGCAGGCATGTGACCCATATTTCAGTAATACAAAAATATGCAATTCCTTTTGCCAACAAAAGCAATTCACTTCAAATCTGAAACCATTCCAACCATTCCAGGTCCGCATACCTCTGATTGGGAACGTCTGATACAGCTTTCTAAGTGTTATTTATGGGTGGTGCAAAAAGAAGTTTATGTCATGTTTACTGTCCACTTAAAACCTTTTTATAATGTGTACGTGTGCAAAGAGCAAACATAAGAATCCTGATATGTTTTGTCTATTTGAAGCAAAATTATGCTGTTCGAAAATGACCAAAATTCCTGAATTAATGCAGCTAAATGTGGCTCAAATTTTTCCAACTCCACAATACTTCTCTTGTATAGGAAGATATAAGTAAAGTATATTTTTAAAGTCTATCTGTGGATAATTCTGTACAAAATTATAAACTGTGCAAATCTGAACCGAGCATGTGGCGTACCTCCATACAGCCAGCAGAGGGCAGTGAAGCACCATGTAATAGAGCCCACTGCTGCACGCGCTCCTCGCTGTGACCTCTGACCCCATCTCTGCGCAGTCTGTTCTGAACAACCCTTCAAATACATGAGACAACACTCACTGGTGTCGACTCACGTATCGTCCAGATGAATACACTGACTCTTCTGTATTGCCACAAAAAATAAAATAGTATAAGAAAAATGAGTGACTTTCATTTTTTCATTTACCAGCAAAAATATAAATAAAATTATCTTCTGTTCAATTACAAAAATAATTAAAGCACTTCAAATATCAATGATAAAATATAGCTGCATTTTCGTTTTTTTTCCCAAGCACTTGAAATCAGACGAATACCACAAAAATATACTCACTGGGATTGTCGTCAGGTCAGTTGTAAGAAAAATAAACCCAAATAAAAAAACATATTAAGTTTGTGCCATGACTTCTTCACACATTCCCAAGACACTGAAGTAGTAGTAGCAGTAAACAACATTTTTGGCCAGTATAAAAGTAGCAGTATTTTACCAGTTCAGGATTCAGTCACCTTCTGATCCAAAACAGATTTTTTCGTTTTGTTTAGTTAAAAAATAATGCATCAGATACTACTTTTAACCCATTAAAATCACATGAAAATACACAAGTCCAATATATTAAACATACTACCAGTGCAGAGATAATACATTACAATTTATAATGCCATACAGTAAACACACAAAATACACTTTCCCAAAATTTAGCCAAATCAAAAACTGTGCAAAAGTGTATTTCAAATTCATGTATTCATTTATTTACATTTGTTTACATGAGCAGATGTTAGCACGGACTACTTATAAAACCATATTTTTAGAGTGATGGTATCTCTTCTGGAACGTTTCAAAGATGGCTGACATGTTTTCTCAGCACAACAATAAAAGTGCAACTGTGCAGCTGCAAATTGCACTAAAATTCTCCGGTCTCAATCCGTGAATTATTAATGAGCTCCCAGCCAAAACTCAAGCAGGGTGAGAAGTCCAAAAGAACGATAATTATTCCACAGAATGAGGGATGAATAAAGTAGTGTGAGTGGGAAAGGGCAGAATGTATACCTCGGAGGGACAGAGCCAGATCAGTATATATATATATTTTTTAGTTTGCAGTGCTATGAGTTTACATAATCAGGACAGAAATGCCTGCACCCAAAGGGAAATGATGTACAATTTTAACAAATCTACTGCAAACATATACAGGGTGTCCCAAAAAATTTGGCATGAATTTAAAAAGCAAGTATCTTGAAAACTACTAAGTCTAGTTCAGTGAAATTTAGGTGAAACTTAGGTGTTGAAGGCTGCACAGTCTTGACTGCAAAACACAAAATGACTCTCTGTAGGAGTGAACGGCTCAACCTGAAAACAAAACAAACATGAATAAATATAAAATCTTGATCTGTTCCTATACATTCTGTGAAAATTTGAGGTTATTTCAACAATTGCCAAAATTATTGGCCTGCGAAATGTCACATTTTTTGGGACAGCCTGTATATAAATACTGAAATGTACTGTCATGAAATATTTTCTTAGAGAGGTCGTTTTCAGATTCTTTCTTTCTCAGATGGAGGGAGGAGCATCGCAGTATTCACTGTAATTATCAGCAGAAATATAAACAAAGGATCTGGTCATTACTACAGTGAAAAAGTCTCTATATGCAGATGATGTTTGTTATTTATGCTACAGATCCTCCAACATCCTTAATCCTGCACTTGCACTGTCACATAATGTTCAAGTTTATGTTTTCATTTTTCAAAACAAAGCCTCACGAGTCTCTCATTGCGTTAGCAGGATCAATGCTGAAATCCCGTTGGTTCAAACCTAAAAGGACTCTGATCTGAATGGTCACTACTTAACCCCACACAACACCTACAGCCCGTCATGAGTCAGTGCCTCTGCTGCTGCAGTATACACTGTCCATATTCGGAGAATGAGAAAAACTTGTTTGTGTCCTCTAAATGCGAAGGCACTGGAAACCACGGTTCAGCTGTGATTATTTGACCTTTTCTAAAACTGTATTCAGGTTTTACATAGTTCCTTTAACTTGCCGATAGAGGAAACATACAAGTTTTTGTCATTCTCAGTATATGGATGCCTTATGTGAAAGCTCAGAACCCCAGAATTCCCTCACTGAGCCGCAGAGGCTGCACTAGCACTAATTCATTCAAAACATCTCGGCTATCATGTCTAATGTTTCTGTAATTAAGAATAAATCATTACGATTTTTTTCAGTAAAAGTTGTATTTGAGTTGAACTTGCTTACCTCATATCTGGGGAAACATGTTTATTAAATTTCAAATAAAAATCAGTTTGTTTAATTATAAATCATTCAGGTTTTAGAACTACATTATAACATTTTTATATACTTTACAGCTTAAAATGTCAAAAGATTATATCCTCCTCGTGGCATGGGATCAAATCTGTATTTTCAATCACCGTGAGCAGTGATGACTTTAAAAGGTCTAATTGTTGATTTAAATTGTTGATATTTTAGCCTGAAATACTTGTGTAAAAACCAAATGAAAAGTGAAACCAAATCCAACCAAACTCATTTCAGACGCCTGTGAATAGATCTCCTCTGACCAGACCAGACATGCCAAAAGCCGGTCAGGCAGCCGTGCACCAAACAATTTTGACAACTCATATTAGATTTCACTTTTAAAGGAACCTCCAGGAACAGAGCATCTCATCTCCTTCTGGTGTTTGTGTCCAGTTTGTGCAGAAGATCAGGACCACGCGTTTGGTCTTCTTAACGCCGGGCGACAGAGCAGGAGCCCGCGGTCTTCTTCTCCTTAATCCTTGGCATCTTGGGTAAAAGATCCAGCGAGGGAGAGGAGCAGTTTGTGGCGTGGCTGCCCCGGGGAAGAGCTCTGTGTCAGGCTGCATCTCCTTTGAGTTCAACCTCTGTCCTCTAGAGGTCTGCACACACACACACACACACACACACACATGCTACTGCGCCCCCTGCTGGGCAACTGCAGTAACTGAGGTGAATTATTAAAGGGAGGGTATGTAGAATTTGTATTTTGAACTTTATAAACATGTCTCTGTCTGTGTCTCCATAGAAACAAAGCATCAATCAATTCAATATTTATTTTATTAATAACTGTGTTAATGTTTTATTCCCAAAAAACAATCAACATTATGGCCTAGTTGTTTTATGTTTCAATTTTATGTTTTGATTCTTTAGCTGATTATCCAGTCAGAAAGCAGAATGAGCCTCACATGGCCGATCCATATAATGAGGATAAGAAAAACTCCTCATGCAGGTTAAGGCACTGGCAACACAAGTGAGTCTGATTGTTTTTATCAGATGGAGAAATTTCAATATATGTGTAAAATATATTCACAAAAAGTAGATTGTGTATAACGGGACCATAACGTCCTTTTAAAATTTTGTAAAGTAGCTTTTCTTCTTCAGTATGGCCACAAACACACAGGAGTTAGAGCAGTGAAGTGTCTGCTCCAGAAGACTGAAGGAGGCAGAGGACACAGAAAGCACAGGGGCCTGTTTGGACCCTGGCCTGGTGAAGTCCATGATCCAGTCCAGTCATCCTGACACTCACCTAATCCCCCAGTGCTCCTGGTTTAGGCCTGGGCCCATACCTCCAGCAGCTCCCTTCACTCCAGCACACAAAGAAGAAGGTGCCTCTGTGCAGGGAGATAATAGTAGCCAATATAAAACTTGTGTTTTAAAGTTTTAAATGAAGCTCATGTTTGTGCTGTAGAAAATGGGCCTGTGGTTTGTGGCAGGTTGATACATAGACATTCATTATTTGCTAAATCTAACAATTTTAAGGAATGCTCTTCTTACTGGAAGCTTTAACGGGATATAAATATGACTTAACAAGGTAGAAATGTTCAAATCAAATATAGCTTTTACTGATAATATAATGGCTAAATTATTATATGTTATAATTTTGTATTTTGGTTCTCAAGACATATCCAATCAGAATGATCTGAAGATCCAATTATTTGAACTCTTAATGGTCTCTGTGATCTGAATAGTCACTGCCTAAACCCCAGCCCCTGCAGTCAGTCATTTACCAGTGCTAGTGCAGCCTCTGCAACTCAGATGAGCACTTGAAGGAACAGTATAGGTGTATGTTTTTGAAGAAGGGAGTTGAAGAAAAAAGTTAACAATTGGAATATAACGTAGAAAGGCAATTTACAATCTGTCAGTGTGTCTGTGTAATCTCTCAGTTGTCCTGGTAGGATCCATACCAAAAGAAAATTAAATTCTGTCAACTGGAGAAAGTTAAAAAAAACAAAAACATTTATTTCAAACTGTTGTCCAGTTGAAATAATTAAATTTTCTTGAATTTCTTGAATTTTCTTTTGCTAGCAATCTGTCACTGTGTGAATGAAGCTCTGAACAAGTGATCAAATGATTCACAGTTCTAAGCCATCTGCAAGGTAATGAGAAGTTAAGTGAAGACAAGTAGAGAAAAAAGTGAAACAGAAAGTTATAAATAAAAGCAAACACCAGAAATGAGGCTATGTTAGGTCAAGAGTAGGAAAAATGTAAAAATAATAATAATTTAAAAAAAGCATTTCTAATGCAATTCTAAAACAAATATTTAAAACCACTTGAAATAAAATGATATTCCTGTCAAAAGAGTGGGGCTCGAGTCTGTTGCCTTGTTGTCCTGGTAACACTGTGAAAAGACCTTAAAACAGACGATGTCCAGTGTGCCGCCGCAGATAAGCACGGACCCTTCCCTAAACAACACTTTACCCCAATCCCAACTTCCATTAACCTGCAGGACTCCAGTTAATTGAGAGCATAGCGGACTAAGATCTATCACTGCGCAGCGTGGCCAATTTCTCTCTTTCTCACCTCTTCACATCTGCTCTTGTCATGTCGGACATCCCAGAAACCGGTAATTATTGGCGAGATAATAAAAAATAGGGATGGTATATCGCAACACTGGTAAGACAAGACAATACCAAGGATGACTTGTCCAATCTTTGATAAGCTAGATCACGTTTAAGAGTTAAAATAGCGAAAAATTTGCATAACTGTTAAGAATTAAGAATGTCCATGCTTTCTGGGATCATATGTTCATTATGTTGAGATGGTCCCTCTTATCTTCACGAAGGTTTGAGAGATATTTTAATCTTCACACCAATAGCCTTAAGCCGTGGTGCGAGCAAGGGGCTAACTTTTGTACCCGCTAATCCCTCGCTAAGGGGAGGTCACGTTTGTCAAAAAACGCGGCAACGGCAACGTGGAATTTCTCGGGCTTAATTTGGAATTAAAAATGCATGCGATTTGTGAACTTTAGATCTCCGGAGAGCGCGGTAAACAAGTGCGGAGTAGAGGGTCTTTTGAAGGCGGAGGGGGGACGTGGTTGGAATGGAGGTGCAGATATTACGGAGGTTGGAGGAAACGGCTTGTTGACCTGAGTGGCCTCTTCAGTCAGATCAGTCGCGGTGGATTCATTTGCACTGGAACAACACGCGCTAGCCCCAGGGGAAAGCACAATGCTGTTAGCTAGCCAAAACACCATTTTTACATTTATGTATTTGATTAATTTTGAGGCCGTGTTATCCGGGTGTTTGGGACTCCAGTCAGGAAATGTGTATTTGAGAAAGTGGTGCAACTCGATATCACTTTTTATCACTTTTATCACTTCGTAAGCTTCTGGAAAGTTCAACAGTATGGCATTAAAAGCTCAAAAATACCTTGGGAAAATCTGAATTCTTACTGTGTGCAGGGTTGACTCTCTACAGATCTGACCTGTAATTTAGTATTTGAAGTTTTAAGTTTAATTCGATGTAGTGGAATATTTTACAATTAGATTAGATTATCATAAATTGTTTTTTGGTACCAGTTGTACTTCTGAGTGGGTTTACTTCAGGCACTTTTTGGACCACGTTTTACTTTTATTTGAGTTATATATTTTGAAGTAACAGTATTCTTACTACTAGTACTCTACACACTTCTGTTCATCGTCCAGCTACTCCTAACCAAGAAAAAAATTTGGACTTGTCATGACATCTTTCGCTCTCAAACTACTTCTTTACTCGAGTCTGAAGCGAAGTTTAAGCACTGCAGCGTTCACTGTGTATCGGTCCCTGCCCCCGCCCACACAGAGGTGATGGTCATGATGGGACCAGCAGACAGTTTGACCACAGGACCCCCTCCCCGTGTCGGACCCCCCCATGACGGATGGTGTGTGGCCGGAAAGCAGCGCGTTTATCAGTTCGCAGCCCCCCTCCTCACTCAGACTGATTTTATCCAGCTCTATTGGATTTACTCATTTCCTTCTTGAAGACGAATGGGCTGAGATACTACGACTCTGCTTTATTGTCCACAACCTCTGGCCGATTATTACGGATGAGACTTTCATGACTTTTAGACCAGACAATAACTTTACTGTTTTCAGGTTCAGTTTAAACCATGAGGATAAAGACATTTCACTAAAGGGAACTAAAACCCTAATATGTAAACACGCGAATAGAATGTTTCATGGTGTGGCATTAACTGTATCAATCTCCGTGGAGACAAGCAGGTGACCAAACAATGCAAAGTTACAAGTACGATCTAATTAAGGTAATTTTAAGTGAAAAGATACAACATAGATGAGTTTAATTTCATACTGTGGCACATTCCAGGCAAAACAATAAAATCTCCATGAAGACTGAACGTCTCTCTTTTCTTGTGTCATTCCCTTGTCATGTTTTTTTCCGAGGTTTGTCCTAAAGTAGACTGTAGGTTTGGTCCTGTTCTAGTCTCGGTTTATTCACAAGCTCACAAGTTTCCGTTGATCACATTATGGGGTCTAAAATCTAAAAAAAAAAGATTAAAATTGGACTAAAAAGACTAAAATCAGCTTACACACTCTGGGGGACTTGGACAAAACCCAGGTCTCCCCATGACATAAATCCTTTTTTATCATCCTCAGACATGGGATAAAATAAGTTAAGGTTAGGGTTTAGGTTAAGGTAGTGACTATGGTTAATATTAGGATCTGTCTCCCAAAAATCTATGCGTCAGTGTAATACAAACCAACATTTATAGTATGTGTGTACAAGTGTGAGCACAGCCAACCTATTCCTTCTTTGATTTCTATACAAGATTGTGTCATTTGGTAAATACAGCATTGTAAATTAGCATTACAATGACACAAAGTGAAAAGTCAAATCTGGTACTTTTAAAAAAAAATTATTTTGCAAATATAAGCGCTACACACAGCATTCTTTTCATGTACTTAACCGGAACAGACCTGAGCTGCCGAGGTGTTGTGTGCTGTGAATTAAAGCGTGCGCACTGGCATATGTTTCACCCCCCCTCCCCCCTCTCCCCTTCCCCTCTCCTCCCTCACCCACTCCCCCTGCACCCCCCTCCCTGTGAGGACAGACGGAGCACCTGTGTGTGTCAGGTAATTTCACACTCTCACAGGCAGTGCAGTCACACAGACACTCAGCCCGCCCCCAGCCACTACTCATTACCTGTCCCATGCACCTCGAACGCGCCGCAGACACACGGGGAGTCCTTGAATGCACCTCGGAGCCCTCCCGGAGCTCGTGCAGGTGGAGGTGTACATGGAGGTGCGTGGAAAGTGTTAGGCACATAGTTGTTTGGAGTGGTACCTGGAGGGGGCTTTTTGAAATGATGAGCTCTGAGTGCACACATGCTTTCGCTCAGCTCCGACTGAAGAATTTAACGCTTCAGTGGGTTTGTGAAGTGGGGAAACACACACGACACCTGTGAATGATCTGATGTAAGAATTTTTTTTTTTTTTTTTTAGCTTAATCCATTTGTGCTTTTTCTAGTTCTACATATTACACTGTTGTTGGTTTATTTACAGTGATGAAAAGTGAAAAATGATAAAGTGTCAGAAGGGCCACATTATTGATCAATAGTTCTCAGTATACCATAGGTTTTTAGGCTGCCCTTTTTTTTAATGAATTAAATGTACACATACACATTTTTTTTTATTATGCATTATGTATTATCTTATACTTATTTATACTTAGAAATGTGTCTATAAGTTGTAATGAATGTAATGATTATGTAAATTTTCCCCTACCTTTTCTTCAAATGTTGTATTTATTTATGTATGTAGGTATTTATTATTTGGTATCCATTTTAGCTATCCAGTTTATCTATTTATATTGTGTTGAATGTAAGGGTGGTGGATTTTTCCCCCATGATTTTTCCCACCTCTGTTTACTTATTTTGTATTATTATTATTTCAATGTGATGGGGTTCTATTCTTGCATAATTATGATCACATAGTCAAAGGCTGTTTTTGGTGATTTAATGAGTAATGTTCCCAAAAAGTTTGAATGGTGTTTGTACATGCCCTGGCCCAGTCTGACTGAGGGAAGGAGAGGTGTTCTTTTATCCACACCCAACTTAACAATAATAACAAAAATATGGAAAAATGCACAAAAAATACATTTTATAACATAGCCATGTTCTTACGCCTCACAATCAGGAAAAAGAATACAATTATTTTTGTGGGAAAACGGCATTTTGTGGTGAAAATGCCGGTGAACCTGCTATGACGTCATACGCCAATGTCTCGCGCATGACGGCATGGATCGGGAGCTGCATACTGTTTTAAAGTTTGTTGGAGGACAAAACTGTGGACACGGATGGTTTAACAGCGGCCTCATGTGCCCCCAAGACCCCCGCGGAAGTGAACATGCAGTGGAGAACGGAGGGGCTGGACGGGGAGCGGATGAAGCACCGAACAGGTAAGTGGCTAGCGCGTTTTTGAGCGTACTTAGGCTAGCGACGGTGCTGCGGTCTTTGACGGGGCCGCCACATTAATTTTTTTAGTTTTTATTTATTTATTTATTTTTAGTATATCTTTTTAAAAATCACAGCTTGTCTTTATTTTTCCAAGTTGCCCTATATTTACAGTAGGTTGTGATGTATGCAGTGCGTACAGCCTACGTCACTTTACGCTCTACTGCGCATGTCGCCTACCGAAAGAGCCGCTGTCCTGTCCATGGATCTATAATAAGAGCTTTTTACTACAGTTCTATGGTCCTGTCTGATATCATGTCAGTGGGTGTTTCCCAGGGTGCAGGATGTGCAGGATGTGCAGGTGTGCTCGGCTTCTTTTTCTGTAAAGGAACAATGTTATTTATTCATGTTATTTTTTTTACATTAATCTCAAAAAATCATAGGACTCCTATCAATACAAATGTTACAAAGGAAAACATATTATTGCAGAAACAGTTAAAAATCCCATATATAAAAAAACAGAATATAGCTGGTGGAATGGCTTGCTCTGTCACGATCGATCTTGCAAAACCTCAACTTAACATAACCAGACTTATGTAAACAAATGACTCACGTCTAACAGGCTCCATAACCACACCAGATTTTACCCGCCCTGCCCCTCTGTCCTGAGGAGAGCTGAGGCTATGACACCACCCTGATGCCCTCCCCTCTCCTCTTACCCCCCTATCCTCCAAACACATCCCCCAGAACAGAGCTGTGACAGGGAAGCACCGCCCGACCCTGCCAGGCTGCATCTGGGTGACAGGGACTGGGGAAGGTGCGCAGGGAGAGGGGCCCTGTCACAGCTGATCACAGGGGCTCTGAGGGACAGGGGGTATGGGGGTGTGTTTTTGGACATGGTGAGGGGTAGGCCAGGGCAGGGCCCGGCTACACAGTTGAGTGCTCTTATGCATTTATCTATTTTTAACATTGGCCAGTAACAAGTTGCACGCTAATTTAGCAAAATTTTGTGGTAGATGTACTTCCTTTTGTATTACAGCTGTCTAATGTTTGTGTAATCGTTCAGTTGTCCAGACAGGCTCTATAGCAAAGGAGAAATTCAATTCTGCCAGCTGGACAAAAGTTTTTTGGTCAAATACATTTCACAGCTCATCCAAGCTCCTTCTTCAGTTCTGGTCAGACGCTGGTGGACACTGCCTTATATCTGCCTGAAGGGAGGAGCTAACTACACTGAAACTACACTGAGACTAACACACTTACTTGTTTACAGTTTCTGTTTGTTAGCTCAGTCTATTGAACTGCACTAAGTGTGAACTGTGCCTGAGTCATATTAGCAGAACCATTCAGGCCCCTGATGGGTGCTTTCACACCTCTGAGCATACAGGCTATCACCCATTGTTTTCTTTGTTTTAACTCTTGACAGAATAGAATTTCTCCTTTCCTCCTTATACAACTGTCTAATTGCTCCCTTTGCTTCTTTCTATATAAACATACATAACAGCAGTGCTCTGATCAGTCAGAGCTTAAATACATAGACTGTGGTTTAAAACAACTTAATTCAATGTAAATTGTTACATGTGCAATATACTGATCTAAAATCCTACCATAATTGCATAAAACTTACTAGTAATTTCAATAGTATTTTTTCTTGTGTACTTTGACTAATAGTACAGATTTGACAGTAGTACTTTTTATTTTAAGCCGTGTAACTTTTATTTTAGTACATTTCGGTGCATTTTACAACTCTGGTATTGTATTTTTAACCTTGCTATAAATGCAGAATCAGTCATTGACATATGACATGGCACATCAAAAACAAACAGTACACGACACCTGATCTTTGACTTCTGGTCAGGTCCTGTATCACATGTCTGTACTGAATCTGCACATCTCAACACTTAAAGGTGCACTGT
The DNA here is from genome assembly GCA_034769755.1 of Odontamblyopus lacepedii. Lineage (NCBI taxonomy): Eukaryota > Metazoa > Chordata > Actinopteri > Gobiiformes > Gobiidae > Odontamblyopus > Odontamblyopus lacepedii. The sequence goes on from CM068366.1 coordinate 14,725,884, forward strand.
GTAACTTTCCATGTGGATGGTCGAAAATCTTGTCTTCATAGATACTTTACTGCCTGAAATGTTTCACAGTGTTAAATTTATTGAATTATTAGTGAACATGGGGTTGCTTCTCCACATATATCCACTAAAAACTTTACAGAAAACATACAGCGCACTTTTAAAGGTACAATTAATAAATAATTATGTGTATATGTGTTTTTTACAATTGTAAAAAATGCAGACAAATTTAGCATAGTGCTGGTCCCCGCAGGTAGCAAGAAATGTAAACATGTCTACACATTACAAGAATTTATAGATTAAGTATGTATGCATGGTGAAAGTGTCAATAGTACTTTCAGATAATACAAAGAAAAAGTAGAATAATTGTAGTTTAAATCTATATTGGTCTTATCCGATCGATGTAAACAAGAAAACAGACCAACTGTGCAGACCCAAAACCTGTACCCAAACACAAAATAAATCAATACTTAAAAATCCAAAAATGAATTGTCTGGTCTGTGCCTGGTGTCATATTTAGTTGTCCACAGATCTTTAGTTTTCTTGTGGGCTGGCATAGATCAGGTCTCCGTGTAAACTCCCCCTTGGGACCAGAGCGGCACAGTGAGGTGGAGGTGAGGCGGTCGATTCTCTTGGCACTTACAGTTAGCGTAGCGCGGTTGGGATGCTAACGCGCTCACACATTTGTTACGACCGCTTCCCAGAACAGTGCTTGGGTGTGCGGGCGGGACGGGGGGGAGTTCCTGGCACAGTCGGATACAACAAGTCCCCCTCTCCGTAAGACGAGAGATTGTCAATGCTCCTGACACTGAACCGCCGCCCGCCGATCAATCGATACTGACACCACACCTCCACACGTCAAGAACTCCCCCCTTTCCCCCCATACTGCTGCCTGTAAAAGTTTAGCATTACCAACAGGGCCCTCCTCCAACCCTCTACCTCACCTCCTCGACCGTAACGTTGCACCATGACTTTTGTGCACTGTGCATGTTTCAGTCCTCCAATACATGAATCTCATCTTTTTGTGTAAAATAATAATAATGCATTAGTCTTATATAGAGTGTTTTCCAAGTTTCTGATACTATTTCATGCATTCATCAGTGGTGGAATGTTATGAAGTAAAGTTCTATACAAATAAGTACAAATTTTAGGTATGTGTACATATATTTTATGCTTTTCTTCACTACATTTGAAAGAAGGTATCTGTACTTTCTACTTTACTATCTATGGACTGAAAAGTAAAAGTATTTTTTTCTTGTTTGAGTGTTACTGAAAAGGCTGAGGGTTTATTTTCTTCAAGTTTGTAGTTCAAGCAAACAAAAATATACAAAAAACAACTTGAGAAAAAGAACAATGGATTCAATTGTTTCTGCTGAACATTCAACACAAATTTGTATCAAAACTGGTACATTTGAAGCCTTATAAGACGTACCTTTAAGCCATGTTAGAATGCTGTTACCTCTTCTCTGTCTGTCTACATCTCTAAAGCTCAAAATGCTCTGTTCCACCTTGTGATGTCATGTTAGTTTTCACATTCACACTTTGTTTAGTAGAGATTGACAATTCTAGGGCTGAGATTGTCCAAATGATTCTAGTGAAGGAGTATGGAATTTAAAAACGGTGACACCTATGACATCCCCAGGGACTGAACCAGCAACCTTCTGGTTTCTGGGCGAACTATCACCATTGAGCCACTCCTGTGTGTTTTCCAGCAGCTCCAATTTCAGCATCCTTGACTTGATAACCAATACGTAGCCACATTTCATGTTATTTACAAACCATCTGACATATGTCTGTCCTTCTTATGTACAATCAGTAGCTGATATTGCGCCCCGAACCCCCCAGAGCTGGTTATGAAAGTTTAGCATTACAGATGAGCCCCCTGCCCACCCCTACCCCCTCTACCCAATCCCCTGGTATCACAGCATGTTTACCATCACTGCTAACATTTTGATGGGTGATTATCTGTTCACATCAAAGCCTTAACGAAGCCCTTTCCAATCCACTGGCGTTCTATAGGCGAAGTGATACACATTCGCCTTTTTACACTTTTTAAATGGAATTTGAAATCAAGCCAAGATGATTAAAGTATTTTTTTTTTTCGCTGCATGGGAGTCACAAAAGGGACGAGATTCTCCAGCTAGCCCCCTTTGGTTCAGAGAGGTGGAGAAGTTAGCTTTGGGGGGCGCGTCATTTAGCGTTTAAGTCTGCGCTGTCCTCCCCCCCGAGCGCTTCCAGTGGTTGACAGATTTCGCCCGCCTGAGCATACTGGCGTCTGGCTTTGATAACGTAGCTCATCTCATCGGATCAGAACGTGTTTACTATCGCCGCGGCAACAGAAGTCACAGAGATGGGTTGAAAACTGTGTTCTCTTAATGAAGGCCCCGGTAATCATGCGACGTGCACCCCCACCGCTACCCCGAGGTCACGTGACTTGCCTGGATTTTTAAGGCGTTTGGTACAGTTTGGTTCATTATGAGGAGCAGGCACCGTGACGCCCTGTCAACACGGCCGAGCTCATTTGCCATGCATCTGGTTTGTGAGGAACATGGAAACATAGAGGGTTGGCCATGTTGGAAAAAACACAACGAGAACACGGGGGTGAATGACCAACTGCTCTGACTCTGGAAAATGAGTAAACTTACCTTTTTTGTCTAATTTAAACATGAATAAAATGGTTTGTAATCCCTCATTTGTCGAAGACTGGTCCATGGTAGAAAACATTTGAAAGGGAATCATCTGGACACTATTTTTAAAGCCAAGACAGTTCTAGACAGATCCAAAATGATGCCATGGCAGCTGAAACATCATAATTTCAAAAACATTGTCCAGATGACCTACGAAACCTCATGTACCATCCATCCATCCATCCATCTTCTCCCGCTTAATCCAGCTGGGTCGCGGGGGCAGCTTGCTGCCCAATACTCATAGCACCTGACCCCCCCTATGAACCCCTCTGCAGGTGGTGAGCCCACAGGAGGGCCTCATGTACCATTCACTTAGAAATATATTTTACACATTGGAGATTTTGTTAAGGTTGAATTGCAATGAATATGCAATGATCCATCACATTTGTGTCATTAAGTACACCAGAAATAATGGTCATTGTCGATTTTTCAAATTTAATCTTAATTTAACGGGAATGTCTCACTGATATAGTGATTCTTTTATAGGAGAGTCCAGGCCCAGAGGCGACCTTTTTCTATACATTATGAAGAAATTGGAAAGCACCTGGAAGAACAATCCATGCACAGGTAGAATATGCAAACTCAACACATTTCAGTCTGTCCACTCCAGAAATCAAGCCTGGAATCTTCTCACTGGGAGGCAGAATCGGTCATCAATATGCAACCATGTCTCCTCCAATATTATACTATACTATAAATCTATAGTAAACGTAATAATAATTCAGTTCATGGCGTACAAAACACATTATAGTTTCAAAGTCTAAAACCATTCCATCATAAAGCTGAAATATCCAGCTCTGTTCTTCACTGAACCCTGAAAAAAAAAAGTTTACAGCTCTTTCTTGTGCCAAAAATATCTGTTGAAAAGAGTTAGTGGAAGCAGTTTCTTGCGTGACCTCACCTCTCCTTTCCTCGTATGCCTTGGCCTGTTGAGGTGATTGGCAGTTGTCCATCTCCCATTCCTTGTTTCTATTACAGTTTGTGTGTTGAAACATCGAAACCTGTGAAAAAGAATGGAAAAACACGACCGAAATCCATCTTCGCTACGTGACGCGAGGCTCTTAACATTCTGAAAGACGCAATAAAGCTCCGTTGCGAATGTTTGGTGCAGTTCGCATTGTTCTAGTGCCTTGTTTACCTTCAGTGTGCCTCGCTCTTCATTCCTGCATCTCCACCTGTCACCCCGCGATCATTTATAACCCACGCCGGTGCCTTGGCCCCGCAAACAACGCCAGGACTGTACGACTTTCTGTTATATTTATACCAAAAAGAAATGTAAATATTTGATTTTAATGGCCGTACGTTGGATTGTTACCTTGGATGGATGGTCTGGCTGTGTTTACGCGGTTTTCGTGAGAATTGTGCTGTTTGCAGTATTAGTGAAAACCTGAGGCAGACCAGCTGAACCGTGCTCAGATCAAACTGCTGTTTAGATTGGAGAGGAGAGGTGTATTGTGTAAGCCACTTGTGATGTGTAAGCATAAATGAAATGTCTTTTGTGTGCTCTCAAAATCCCCACGTATTTGAGCAAAAAGTGTCTTACTCCAGGACAGATATCTTGTATAAGCAGCTCTTGAGGTCAAAATAAGTCCACTCTGCAGCTAATTAGAAAGCATTTTATTGTCTGATAATAAAGAAGTGCTCATACGCATGCTAGTTGTCACTGGCTTTACCATCACGATGTAAGGTGAGTGAGGAATAACTTCATCACAGCAAACAGTTTAAAATGAACTAATTCTGTCTGTTTTGCACATTTGTAACCCAGTAAAAATCAGGGACAGCACCTTGAACAAGTCTATGAAAGTGGTGTTAGGGCGATGCAGTGGGTAAAGTTGTCACCCATGGACCAGAGAGTACCCAGTTTGTGTACAAGCTAAGTGCATACAGTTATGGTTGAATCTTTCCACTTTACTAACAGAAAACTAGTTGAGGCAGGAAGGGCATCTGGCTTTATACATTAATGCATATGAACCACTGGTGCTTGCTCGATGGATTTAGCATTTATCCCCGAACTCGAAGCTTTTTTTCTTGATAAGATTGTATTGTATTGTATGGCGAAAGTGTCCACTTTATTGTTTGGCCTTTCAGACATTCAGTTAAAGGTGTACTATGTAACTTTTCTGATGGATCCATTATTGTCTCTATGATAATGTTGCTTAATCCATGGAGAGAAGCAGTTGATGCCACAAAGTTACAGATCAGCTTTGTGGAGAGGTGATCGCAATCGCAAAAATGCAACTTTCTGTATCATTAAGACGAGTGAAAAACAGACTTTAAAACTTTCATGCTCTGGTTGAACAACATAAAACAGTCAAAGTTTAAAAGAAAGTTAACCATGTATGTTTTATATATATGTAATGGCCAAAAATAATGTAATCATTATTGGTAAAATTATTCAGAAAACTTGTAAATTTAGGTCACTATATGGCATTCATTACATTCACTTATAATGGGGGCATTGGTGTAGCTACATCTACAATGATCATTAACCAAATGTAAACTTTTCAAACTGATAAGAGCCTTAACTTAAAAATAATTACAAATCTCACTTCAAAAAAGCTCTGTAAATTGGAATGTATCTTGCATTACTTAAGCTTGATGTAGGATAAATATAGATAAATTGGATGAGGATTAAAGATTGTAGTGATCATTAAAGAATCCAATGTGTTTCCAAAACTCTTAAAATCTGTTCTCCATCTGACACCTTCTCAAAAGCTAGCCGTATTTAGCCAGATCGCGCGCTATAGCGAAAACTGACAGCATAATTCGATTCGCTTTCATAACACACTGACCATATGACTGCGTTGATGACTCCGTTGTAACCTCGAGATCTTTTTAAAGGAGGCAATTTCCAATGATCTTCTGTGATCTGTCATCTGGCCCGGCGCGTATGCTAGGAAGACGCGCAGATTGTCAGTGTTGTCGCTAATCCCGTTCGAGTGGCTAGCGTCTCCGTGGCACCCGTACCCGCGTTCATTTGTGCTCTTGAAAAACTGCGAGGGGAGATAAAGATAGCTTCTGAAGATTGCTTTTTATGTCTGTTGGTTTTCTGGGGAAGAACGAAGACGCGAGTTGGTAGTTTTGGTCGGGACGAGTTGAGACTTGGAGGGTGGCAGCTTTAAAAGGCAATTTCCGTCGATTGTTTGGCGATAATGAGATAAAGATGTTCTGTCAGAAGTGTCAGTCTGCTGCACAGTGTAAAAACATATAAGGAATGCCATGATGGATTATAAAAACAATATTTATTAGTTAATGTGATTGCTACTAGTAATTTATTTTCCATGACAAAAACAAATAATTCTGTTTGGAACAATTTGACAAACAGCAAAATGTAAAATTCTCTAATCACTTCAATATTCTATATAATATAAGTTCTTTCCCATTAGCAAGTGACAGTCAAAGGATTGATTAGATAAAGGTGCACTATGTAACCTTCTGATGGCGGGTCTACCACCCGTTAGTTTCCATTGAGATGTTTTTCCTTCACCAAAAATGTTCCTCTGTATTGCATTGAACCTATCCATCTTGCATTTATTCATTTAAGGTGTTTTTATTGCATAGAAAGAAAAAAATAAACAAAACTGGACAGACCTGCGGTTACATGTACCGTAAATTCCGGACGACAGAGCGCACCCTATTAAGAGCCGCATGCTCAGATTTATGAAGAAAAATCAATTTTGTAATTATATGAGCCGCACCATATTATAAACCGCTGGCCAAAGACTAGGCGGGGGGTTTGCTTCTGCGTCCCCGCCGCCTGGAGCGCCTCCGGGACGGGCATGGACGCGTCCCCGCTGAACTCTGGGGACGGACTCGCTCACTGGTGACACTTGGGACACACACGCGCCACAGGCACTTACACACCTTCACACACTTGGGACACACACACGCGACATGCACATACACACCTTGGCGCTCTGGGAATAAACCACGGTAGCGATCGCTTTAGCCTTCAGTCTGATTTGTACAGTGCGGCCGCGTGCTCTTTGCGTGTTAACCCAGTCCTCCAGAAAGTTTTCAAGCTCAGGCCATCTGCTACGGTTACCTCTGAAAGCTCTGGTTGTCTTTTTACACTGGCTCAGTTCTTCTTGCTGGAGCCTCCACCTTCGCACCATCTACTCGTTTATGCCAATTTTACGGGCAGCAGCTCGATTTCCTTCTTTAACTGAGTGATCGCTTTTAGTTTAAAAGCTGCATCATATGCTTTTTGTCTGGTATTCTCCATGTTGATGAGGGTTAGCAGAAAGACTGAAATAAGGAAGCTGTGATTAATCATACAATTTCATTGGACCTCAGTGAACTACTTATTCATTTTATTGGTCCATGTTTTTCCCGCGATGAAAAAAAAAATAAAAAAGCCGCTTCATATTACACGCCGCAGTGTTGAAAGTGTAGAAAAAAAGTAGCGGCTTGTGATCCGGAATTTACGGTACATTCAATTTCATCTCATTTTTGGAGTTGTACAATAATTCAAATGAAAAAAAGTAAAATTTCTTTCTGGTCACATCAGATTTAGTAGTGTTCATATTTTGCAGTCAGTTAAGTGCACTGTTGCAGCTGTAAAGAAGAGGCAGGTTCTGCAGATTTACAGTGGTTTTATTGCCAGTAGACAGCGGTAAGCAACTGTATTCATGTTCACATTCATTGTCGTTATTCTCTCATCACATTTCTTACTCACGCAAGACTTTGACTTCATGTCTAAAAATGCTCAAAACAAATGAATGCCACCTGGTGGTGCCAGTATAGCACAACATTGGTGTTCAACATTATGTACTACTATTTGAAGAACAGTTTGTATAAGACGTTTTAAGTAGTGTCCAAATTTAATTTAAAAATAGTCCCTTTTCCCACAATATAAAATGGTCAGGAAATCAGATTATAATCACATTGTGGTGCGTGTGAACAAGTCCACTGATCAGCCTCTTATCTAAAATGAAACATGAAAACGTATTTCAAATAAAAAAAACCTCATGTAATATTTTAAATATTTGCAAAAAATGTCCATTAGATTCACTACAGCCCATAAACAGAGCATAAACAACCCTCTCTATTGTTAGCACTCTCCCATCCAACAGCATACCCTCCCTGGACTGTCCCTGGACCTAATACTACTTTAGTATTACAACCACACTTTTATGGACTAACAGTTTATTCTTTACTCTCCAGCGCACCGCGACTCCAGCCCGCATGTAAAACCCACATCTTGGGGTGAGTTATGATTCCTGGCTCTTGGTCCAAACGAATATGGTCTTCCTGTTTATTTGCAAGCGTGGGTCATTGGTGGAAGCAGTTGAGCAGTCATCCAGGGGTTAGCTTTGCACCTCCCTTTCGCCATTGACTTTAACTGCCTATTGTTTTTAACCCAAAATGGACCTCTTAAGGCGTTGGATAGCCTCGCATAGCCCCCCTGACAACTATAGAGCTTTGTATATGCCTGTTGACAAAATATTTCTCGGTTATGGCATGTGTGTACGCTTGGAAGAGTGTTAGCAGGAACAGTACAGTCGTTTTGGAGAAGTGCTCCCCGGAAAGTTACACAAGAGAGTGAGTAGTTTCATTTTTGGAGCAGCGTCTAGAGCCAGCCCTGACATCAGCAAATCTGGAGGAACTTGAAACTCCTGAGATTGTTTGGTAAGGACGAGTTGGCGATAAGTCACGCAAAAATAATAAACATGTGGTCAGCGAGATACAGGGCACATTTTTGAAAACATCACAAGACGAAGTTTCATCGCTGTACCTAAAATTGCATCATTCTCCAGCATCAAAACAACCTCTGCAAAATGTCCAATCAAAGTTCTTTCAAAGATTTGTGTCTGCCGAGCCAAGCAGGAACAATAGATATTTAACTTACCTACGTAACATTTCTTGTGGAGGGTCCGCCACCTGCTTGATACCATGAATGTGTTATAACTTTAATTTGAATGTTCCACGTTATTGCTTAACTCTGTATTGCATTTTTTATTTAACAACTTACTTAGAAACAAATACTTGGCCTGATGTGATACTTCAACTTACAGTAGTTACAGTAGTTAAATTCCTGCATGGCTCTGTCCCGACAAAATGCAAAAAAATCCAGTGCTTTTTAATGTTTAGTCCCACTGAATGAAGAAATACATCAACATGAAATGTGTTGTGTTCTCAGTATTTGTTAGCTCAGTCTGTAGGGACATAGAGACAGAAGTGACTGGAGCAGCAGGAGGACACACGAGCACAAGTGTCTCAGGGGAATATAGTGAACTCTGACCCCAACAGTTCCCCCTGCAGGCCCGAACCAGCCATCAGTCAGCGCGTGTCCTGCTCAAGGGCACGCGGGCAGGATCCACGCCAGGGTCAGGAGTGCGCTTACATGTCCTAAAAGCAAATGCTAACCTACTTTCCTTGGCATACGAGCCGGCTCCAGTCAGACGAGGGGTCCGCCAGAACTCAAAGTCGAAAGGCCAGAGACGAGAGGTGCTGTCCAAAGTTTGGGGGATTGGATTGGAGACTGCTGAGGGCCAGTGTGGGTGGCTCCGGCATGGTTTTCAAACAGGGAGAATGGAGGCAACAGAGTTCTACAGACTTGGTGGCACTGTCAAAATTGTTTATGCACCAGAAAAGTAAGTTGGGCAAATTGTTGAGAATTGAAGCTAATTTTGAGCTATAATGTATAATTGAACAAATATAATGGGATGACTTGGTATAGACAGTAACGCAGTACGCAGAAAGCTAGTAATTATCTATACACACTGCTGTTGTGTAATTGGGCAAAACACTTCACCCACCTCACCAGAACTGACTAAATTAAACATGAAAAAACCTGATAATATGATTAATATGCGCAGTGACACTGGCCTGTAGCAGCCAGCACTTCCACTCAGGATCACCTCACATTAGCCACACTCCTGTCTGTGCTGTTTACTAATACTACTAATACTCCTAATACTACAGAACTACTCCTAATACTATTACTAATACTGCAATACTCAAAACTGCTTCATGTTTTAAAGGTTTTGAGATTCAGCCATGCTCTTCATCCATGATATGGGCATTTTTCATTCTCCAAAAGAAGTCGTGAAAAAATAATATAATACTAATCTGTATGTTGGATAAATAAATAAAAATAACAAGTACTGAGTGTTGAGTGAACCCACCAAATCACAAAATACAAGGATCAATCTCATTTATAAAAAAGAAAAAAACTACAAAAAAACAAAACGAATTAATCAATACTGAAAAAATAAATACAGATATTAAATACTTATTTGGTAAAAGAAAAAGCAAACAAAAGTGCAGCAAAAAATTCACTCCTTTCATAGAATTTAAATGTAGAATTTTTCCTGTTGTTTGAACGCTCACTATTTTAACATTTGTCAACATACCATTAAACTAAAGTTCTTTTTCTTGTTTGTAAAGCACTGTGTAAACTGTCGGATTTGCATTGTAACAACTCTTCATGGAGCTGCTTTTTGGAATACATCAATTTCTTCCTCGAAAAATCTCTAAAATATGTTTGTTTTATTCATGTAGCGCTCGGTCGCGGTGTGCTCTGTTGAAGTCAAGCAAAAAAAAAGAACTGTACAGAGCAGCGGGAAGTGAACGCACCACCCCGCCCTCGGACGCCCGAATATATTTCATCAGAGAAGTGTCAGTGAACGCACCATGCCCTCAGATTGTCTCGGCAGTGGTAAATATGTGTTTTTGTGTGCTGTGATTGGACATGTGCGGGAATAAATCTTGTTAAAAAGCAAATTCGGATGCGTTTCTGACTATATTGACAGAGGGGAAAGAATGAGAGGAAAATGGTGCAAGTGAAGACCAATCATGAGTCCTGCTTAAGTCCTTGGTGTCTGAGTGCTACTTTGCCATTGCCGTATTTTGACTGAAATCTTAATGCAATGGGGATTAAAGGGATTACAACATAATCTTAAATAATCCAAAGTGCCACGGACGGAGCGGGGCTGGTAATAGCGCCGTAAAAAGCCGTCCGAAGGTCTGACAACATTGTCAGTCACTGCCAGGATTAAGTATTTGTTTGAAAAAAAGAACCTACATGGGGTAAAGAGGAAATGACGGTGGACACGGCGCGTTTAGAGACACATGCAGGGAGCACAGTTCAGGCAGACAAAGGGGACACTGGTTTAAATGACGGTCACTATTATCACTATATCAACATTTGGTTCAATGACTGACACACTAACAATGTTCTTTGGGTCCATGTAAATTACAGGGTTATAGTGTCAGTGGCATAAAGTGGTCTTGAGTGTTTTTGTTTATCATATTTTCTATAGTTTTGAATTACACTTCAAAATTTCTTATTTGTTGTGACAGGGTTGTGTACCTAATTTAATTTTGCCCTCTAAATTTGTTGAAGCAGATGTTTATTTGAAGGAATTAGAGCATAAAAGAGGAAAATGCATGTGTTAAAATTTTAAAAGTTGCCTTGGGTAAGTTAGAAATGAGTTTAGGCATTGCTTACTATATTTGAAGAGCCTGTATCTGTTGTTTTCTCATCAAAAACATACTTAAAGTTGTGTTTTGTTTCATCCGCACATGTTTAACACACAAATCTTGCTTATTTAGACTGTGTTCTTCTCTCAGACCGAAAGCACTTCACTGTGTTTAAACTCCATACACATTCACTAGAATAATTTGGATGATTTTAGCCCTGGAAAAAAAACAAAATTTGGGAGAAAAACTAACCAGGTTTACTCAAATGCATTCAACTTTTCCACTCATTTCCATTTTCACTTCTGCACGTGTGTATAATTTACAGATTATAATATGAGACATCACCAAAAATCATTTTCTAATCTAAATAAGGCACGTTCATCGATGATAACCTGCTTTAATTACCCCTCCCCTCCTCCCTCACGTGTTAGCATGTGTCAGGGCTAGACCTTGGAGGTGCTCTTACGCATGCAGATGGATGACGTTTATTGACGGTTAACTCAAAATCAGAATCATCACTGAACCAAATTGAAGGTAAATACATGCAGGGAAATCTCAGGGTGAATACTTTTATTTATCTAAGAAAATACCAGAAAATATATCGAAGACTAGCCCCACTACTTCTTGTCGTCAATGCTCTGGGCCACTACAAAATAAATATTAACATAAACTAAATACATTGTGTAATTTTTAATATTTAATTATTTTAAAGTAAAGTCGATCCAAAGCTTTTTGTTTTGTTTTGTTTTAAATTGATCTACTTAAAATGTATACGGCCACTCAACATTATATAAATAATAACCTAAAATGCATACATTTATTCTCACCAAAACATTTTAGCTTTATTTTAGTTTACATGTGCTTTCAATCAACTTAAATATATTTGTTGAAAAAAAACTTGTATTTGGTGTTACTAGATCTAGTAGAAATATATACTTTCACTCAACTCCAAATATTTAAATTGAATGAAAACATTGTCTCGTCTGTCCCCAACTATTTATATATGTTGTCACAAAACAATATTGAATTTTACTTAACTGATTTACTTAAAATGTAAACTTTTACTTTACTTAAAATATTGAGCAACACGAACAAGCTGTCATCATTCAATTCATTGCCAACATTTAGCTTTTTTGGCTTGTTGCTTGTATCTGTATATGTTATTTTTCTGTCTTTTGTTGCCATTCGGTTCATTTCCTTATTTCGGAAGCTTGTTTGTCAAAATTGGACTTGCTTGGGATTGCACGTGTCTTGTGAACTTGAGCAGTGCTGGTAGATGCCATAGCTTCTTCGGGGTCAAACATCACACAGTGGCGATGTGGGAGGGGTCAGCAGAGTTCTTCTGATCCCTGACTCTGCTCCTGACCCTCCCGCCGCCCGAGTGACCACTGGCCCTGGTCCAGTTTGAATAAAAAACACCACACGGAGCTGGAATCCTGATGCTCTGCCTTTTCAACTTCAGAGTTTCACATCTTAGATCCTACATTTTTTAGTTTTAGTCAGAATCATGTGTAGTATTTTTCATATTCATGGGTCAGTGACAAAGAGCTATATATTTTGATTTATTTTGATTTTTTTGCATTGACTAAAAATAGGTTTTAATGTGAATTTGAGTTGGTTTTGACTATAGATTTCACGCACCACTTGCCAACTGGATATGCACTTTTTCTAATTGAAGTCTTAATCCTAATCATAGTTTTCTAGTTTTAGTTTTCTAGGTGGAGAGTCACAATCCAAAACATGTGGACCGAAGAAAAAACTGTTGATTAACTTTGAAAATCTGAGTAAAATTTAAACAACACTTTTTATTATTATAAGTGACATAATTATACTTTCCTTGCAACAATTTGCAAGTAAATGCAATAATAACAAAGGGCTCAATTATATATTTTTTGTTGTCTTATTGTGTACAGTGTTTGTGATGAGTGCTGCCCCCTGCTGCTCACTGCCCTCTCCTGCAGCCTCACTGTCTACACGGGGAGAGCTGCTATGGATGGACACTTTATTTATGCTGCGGTCGTAACGAAGTGCAATGTTATGAATGCCTCCAAAAAGAGAGAAAACTTTGTAGGTTGCATCATGAATATTAGTTTAAAAGTATAAAAAGGCAGAGAGATGGATGGAGAAATAGAGAGAGATGTAAAGGAGATGCATTTAGCGAGATGGAAAGAGAGATAGAAGTTATGTAGAGAGATGGAGAGACATGGAAAGAAAGACAGAAGAAGATATATAGACATGGAGAAGTAGAAGGAGAGATGGAGATTTAGAAAGAGATGAAGAGAGAAAGAAGAGCGGGAGGTGGAGTTGTAGAAGGAGGGATGGCGAGCGAGCGATGAAAAGATAGAATTACAAATGGAGAAAAATATAGAGTCGAGTGGAGCGAGATATAGAAGGAGATATACATTGAGAAATAGATGAGAGACGGACTTTCGGAATTCAAACTTTGATTCCAGATTAAAACGATGTGTAAATGAGTTGTTTTGGGTTGTCCGTCGAGACTGCCTTTATTTCGTCTGTATTACAACCTCACAAACAGAACCCAGACTACCCAGGCTCCTCTTGCGCTAACTTCTCACGACTTCTTTCACTCGGGCAACAATGAATGCACCGCTCTGGGCCTTCTCCCTCCGCTCCTCGGTGGACTTGTTTGCCTTGTCACAGCCATCCACCCTGACGTTCTGACAATCTCCTCATTAACCCGAACAACGCCGACCGGTTCGTAGTTTTGAAGACATTTCCCTAAAGGTGGTCCGAGCTTGGGCGTATCCGTGTTTTTTTCCCCTTTTTTTTGCCCCGGGATGCAGTTAGCGCGGGCCAGCTGAACGCGCCTGAAAGTGGAGGCATACCAGAGGACCCCCTTAAAGACCGCTCAAAAGAAAAGGAGGAGTGACAGTAGGAGGCAGGGTTCAGTGGGCTGTCAACGGAGGAGAAGATATAGACGGAGCGAGGGAACATGGGCCCTGAGCGGCGGAGGAGGAAGAGAGACGGAGAGAGGGGGATGAGCGGATGACAGCGGCCCAGCACGGAGCACTCAAAGCGGAGAGGGAGGAGGAGGAGGTGGAGGGATGCGGCGCTTCTTGGGAATCTCCAGTCTGATAAAGTCGACTGGATGGGTTGTCCCCGGGGCCCCCCACACACAGAGAACCATGGCCCCCAAGCCCTCCGCGATGTTTCTGATACTAGCTGTGGATTTCAGGCTAGCTCGCACGCTCTTCGCAGTCAAGACGCTAATAAACAACCAGGGGATTGGACAGCGCAAACAGAGAGAAGGAGAGAGGGAAAGAGTGGAGGATCATTTGTAACGACTAATGACCCCGATGAAAGAAGGCACTTTTCAAACTTTGCTGGAGGTTTTGGTGGCTAATTGGGTCACTGATGGCGTCAGATCCACTTCAAAATATCCTCTTGTGTTTTATCGCAGTTGGCAGAAGTAAAAATTGTGGTAAAAAAAAAAAAACTACTATAGACTCAAGATTGAAACTTCTGCTACACTTTCACAATAGGCTCTAAAAGACGCGTTGCTCTAATGTAAAGATGGTGAAATCAGTGAGCAAGGGACCAAACAATTTCACCAAAAATTACAGAGAATATGCGCAATAGTACAAGTCCCCATGAGGAAATGAATCTGGATGGATTTGTTTCTACCAATGCACAGCCAATTCTTTTCAGAATCATTATCTAAAAGATAAAATCTATAGAAAGTTGTAAAGGGCTAGTAAAATTTCCAAACATTGTAAGTTGCACAATGTAACTTGTCTTATCTTTGTGAAAATAATATTGCTTTGCTTGGAATCTACCATTAAACTACATTACTACATTAAGTTTATCTCCATGGAGACAGTTACTTGTCAGATCTTTAGGCAGCAATAGGAACATGTAATAAAAAATGCTACATAAGAAAGGTTAATGCCACAATATGGAACATTCTGTCTACTCAAAGCAATAACCATCTTAGATGAGACAAGCTGCACTCTGCCACCACAGAACTTACATATTGTTTACAAAATGCATTCATCTGAACTATAATATAAATTTAGGTCATTTTTACATTATAACTCAGTGCTCAGTTTAAGACAATCCGGAAAACTCCATAAGGGGCACATAGGAACTGGAACAACTTTGAAAAAAAAAAGTGTTACAGAAATTTTGTTGACTCGTTAAGTTAAGTTAACAGTCCAAGCATTTTCGTTAAGTTAAGTTAACAGTCCAAGCATTCTTAAAACACGTCTGCGGACCAATTACCCAGGGTACCATACAGTGTACCTTCACCTCAATGTCAGGATCTGAAAGGGTCACATGACAGAGGAGTCGGACCGTCATCTCGTGCTTTCCTCAGATGTGTCACCTGTCGGGACGATTATCCCGCCGCAGCAGCCGTACCACCGACCGCCGGACCTTCTCACCAGACAACCAGCCCCCGTCAGCAGCGGTTAGCCGCGTGTCACACTCCCCGTCTGTCACGGAGCTGATGGACCTTCAAGGAGATATTTAGCCTCCCAAGAGCATGCATGCTAACAAGGAAGCCTTTGTTTATGTTGACTTAAAGGGAATTACGTTTGATCAAAATTAGTGCACGATTTCAACAATTTGTGTTTGTTGTGGAAGGCAGAAGAACAACGGTTTTGGTGAAAGTAAAAGTTTTCAAAGTGGGGAAGAGACAATTAGATGTTTGTCTGGATTGGCTAAAGTAGAGGTTCAAAAGACCACGTGAAGAGTCAGGTGTGTGGAAAGGCAAGTTTGCTCACAGTAAGCATGTTTTATCAGGTATTTCTGAGCAATGTGCTAAATGATGCAGTTTCATTGGTTATAAAGTTGTGCAGTGGGGCTTTAATAATTTGATAGAGATATCTAAATACAGACATTACAGACCTTTGACCACTATCGAAGATGACACCAAAGATCTGTTGACCTCTAGCTCAAAATATTGATATTAAGGTCTACATTTAAAGTAGTCTGCCATCTGCTTGTCTCCATGTAGATGTAATTACGTTGCTTGGAATGTTCCACTTCCACATTCCAGAGAGAGTAATAAATAACACCTTCATTCTTCTTCAAGCTGGTTACTAACACTCCCGTAGAAAAGTTGCATAGCGCACCTTTAAACACTTTTAATAGACTCGAGTTTATTTTCACGCTGAGACATTTCCACTCTTCATTTTCCACTTCCTCGTCATCATGGAACACCAAATGCACCTTTTTGGACTGGGGTTTCGCTGTCTTTGGGTCTGGACGCTATGTGGGCCTGGCGTGAGGAGTTGGCCGGTGCGGCTGTTGGAATGTAGGCTGTTTGTGCGTTTTGTGCGTGCCCGTGTGTGTCAATGCGTGTGTGGAGGAAGCAGGTTGCGTTCCGAACAGGTGTCTGCTGTTTGCCTTGCGTGTTCCTCACTGTTCCACCACCTGTTCAGCCCCCTCCTCCAGCTCAGTAAATCTGTGTAAAGAGCTCCCCGCGTGGATGTGCCAGAGCAGCCGCCTTCAGGTACATGCATCGGTAAACAACATGCTTTCCCATACCAGCAGGTGTCGTACAACTCACCTGGGCACAAACACAATGGCACACTTGCAGTAAAAAGAAATCCGTGTGAAATACTGTGGAATGTGAAAAGCAGTGTTTTCCTTTTAACAGCTATGAGAGCCAGGATCTTTGTCTTAGTATATGAGTAAAAATAGACACCAAACATGTCCTGACCCCATGGGGCTAGAGGTAGCAGTTTTCTATGAGCTGTGATGTAACTTATCTGGTCGGCCCTACACCTAATAGTCTCCATGTTTATTTTTTGCCTTGGATCTTACACAATATGGCATTAAAATGCATGTGGCAAATTCTCATTTTGACTTAATGTGGTAGGATAATTCATGTTGTGAATATTAATTATAGATTTACACCAATCAAAAAGCAGTTTGCACAGAAACGTTGAAAAATATTACATTAATAACTATCCATCCATCTTCTCCCGCTTAATCCGGCTGGGTCGCGGGGGCAGCGTGCTGCCCAATACTCATAGCACCTGACCCCCCCTATGAACCCCTCTGCAGGTGGTGAGCCCACAGGAGGGGACATTAATAACTAGAGTGTTCATATTGATGCCATCATGCTTGGGAAATTCTATTCAAATTTACACACAAGAAACATGTTTTTCTGATACTTTAAACATGATTTCACCAAAATAAAGGTGTTTTCTTATAATTGTATTTGTCAGATCTTTATGTCTGTGTACATTAGAGAAGTTTTGCTGGGTAACAGTTAAGTAATTACCTAGTGTGATGTCATGATTTCCAACCAGGAACTAAAATTTTAAACCTAAGAAATGGACAGACTAGGAAAACAAGTTTCTAATCTTCTTATATATATTGATCTTAACTGTGAGTAGTTTAACCTCTTATAGATACTTTAAATATATCTATTTCCATGGAGACAAGCAGGTCACATCCCCAGGCCAAATTACAGTTCAAATATGTGTCTCTGCTCACAGTAAGAATTCATATTTTCAGTAGCAATAAAAACACCCAAAGTGCATTAAATTCTACACTTAATGACATGACTTAAAGCAGGTTATGGACCCCCACCAGAAAATGCTGTCAATGTACCTTTGATATTTTATGATCTAAGTCCAAAATGAGCTCAAACGGTACAACAGTCATTCAGTTTTCAAGTAAACTCTCACTGCTTCTTGCTTGAGTGAAATTAGCAGTATTTTTACTTTCGTAGGCTGCAACTTTTGGCTGCTTTACCCACCTCCATGCTCTAAGTACAATTATGATGGGCATTTAAAAGCACTGCTATAAGCCTTTAAATTTACCAACAAACCCCGTTGCTAACCAGCTCCCTTCACATCGACTTTGCTTTTTGTCGAACAGTGCAAATACGTTGAGTTCTGCTGAGTGGACTTGCCTGCCTGTCATGCTACACGGTCTTGTTCCAGAGTCGAATCGCTCGCCTTATGTTTGTTTAAGTGATTGGTCCATGCTCCGCTACCTCCTCTCCCCTCTCCTCGCTTTCTTCCTGGTTCAATACCCATGTGTCCACGGCCCCTGCCCTAATCCAACTCTGCTCTTCTTCTGTGCTAGCTTAATCCATCTCATTTAGGCGTCTGCACTGCTTCGGAATTGTGGGAAAAAAAGTTTGCGACAGGCAGTTTCGGCGGTTCGGAGGGGGAACGCGGTTCAGCTGTTATTGTAATGTGGGGTTGAATAATGCATGGGGGGCGGTGACCATGGAAGGCAGGGAGGGTGACACAGGCAAGATGAAGCATTGTCAGACATTGAGTGGCATTCGTGTACCTCTAATGAGACAAGAGACACTAGCAATGGAACCGCCCTAAGGTTAAGAGTTGGGGTTTGACCTGACAAGAGTAAATTTGTAACTTAGACAAACTGTAAATCTTGACATCCAATTGTAGCAACCAGCCTTAGACTTCAACAAATCAGCGATATTGATTCTCAAGTAGTTTTGCCGTCCTCCATAATATTCCTTTTACACATTCTCAAATATACACCTGGCCATTGCACCCATCAGGTCCAGTATTTTGTTATCGGTCTGCTGTTGATTCAGTTTAAAGCTGAGGTATGTAACTTTCTGTTGGGAGGGTCACCTGCTTGTTTCCATGGAGTCTTTATCACTTTGCCTGCAATGTTCCACAGTAATATAGAGGTAATACCACCAGGTCTAAGGATGATCACATTCCAGATGGCAAGTGAATAATTCACATTTTTTAAATTTAATTTAATCTTTTTTTTTTTTTACCTCTAATTCAAAATATGCAAGATGAACCTGAATAAGAATAATGCCATACTGTGGAACATTCCAGGCAAAGTGATAACCTCTTCATGGAGACAAACAGGTAGCCCTTTAAAATGACCCATCACAGAACAACCTTATCTTTGAACACTGCATCAAAAAGTTTAGTTAGTTTAGAGAAGATCTAATTATTCTTCATTGTAGGTAGGTTGCGGTGCCCTGCTATATTGTCTTATTCCATTTCAAATCTCTCCTGTTTTTATCTTAGGCCATTTCAGCTGAAGTGCATTTAAATCAGCTTGTTAAATTGAGAGTATATCCATCTACGCAGATGTTCCAGTTAGACTGTGTGCATAATTGTGAGTGGGAAAACCAAAGAATGGCCATAAGATAGAGAGTTCCACCTCTGCTGCTGTGTGCAGAATGCAGCGCTCACATAGGGTTTCAAAGGGCTTGGTCTGTGCCTGCGTGATCCGCCCACAGACGCACTTCCAGCCGCCTCAACACTTGTAATGGGGCTCGATTAGAGACCGGACACAGACAGTAATGAGCCCTGGAACCCTGTCAAAAGTGAGGTCAAACCCAAAGACAAATAAATAGGAAATTGCTCCCTCTGAGCCTTCTCACTGTCACCCTTGGCTTGTTACCTTGTGCACTAAAAAGGTATTTATCCGCCTCCCTCCACGCCGTTTAAACCATGTCTGCGCCGCAGGCTTTAATTGTGCTTTCGGTCTCTGGAGTTCGCTCGGAGAAGTGCAGGTGCGACGTCCAAGAAAAATAATTGAACAAACAATTATAATGTGTGTTCCCACGCTGCTAGTTAGACACAGAAAGGCTTCGGGTTTTTCTCTCTCCAGTCTCCTGACATACTGCTGTGATCTGTGTGCACTCTGCTGGTTAAGTCCTGTCTCGGAAACTGTCTTCGCAAATATGTGGCATTCTTTCCATGGGACACTTCCTGATACTCACCTTTCGACTGTATAAGAAGAGTACTGAGGATTCGTACTCAAGTAAAAGTACAGATACATGGCTAATAATGTAATCAAGTAACCAAAGTAACCAGATTAATACTTAAAGTGATAGTAGTCTTTGTAACTTTCTGATGATTTAGTGGAAATAAAAAGTCTGAAACATTCTCCATGGGGATAGATATGTTGTATGCCATAATGCGGACGATTATCACCAAGGGAATGACGTTTCCATGGAAACAAGCTGAAGGAGGTCATGTTCCAGACCAGATAAGAGTCAAGTTTGTGGAGGCGCAAGCCTGTCCAGAATAAGCACACATTTTTTTCAGTTTTTCAGTGCAATAAACGCATCCACAATGAAAAAAAAACATATTTTTATTAGTCTATTTTTTTTTGTAAGTTATGAAAAATACGACTCAATGCACCAGTTACTTTTTACAGTACAAACGCATTTCAGATGATGCTTTTATACAAAACTTCCCAACAATCAAGAAGTGTAAAATTATATTAAATTAATTTCATTTGAAATCACATTCTTCATATTCTCTGAGCTCTGTTAAACTTGTGTGATTAAAAATGTAACTACAATAACACGGCTAGAATTTTACTCAAATATAAGTACAAGGTACAAGCTTAAAATGTACTCAAAAAGTACAATTACTCCAAAAATCTACTCAACTACAGTAACGAGAGTATCTGTAGTTCCTTTCCACTCCTGACAAGCGTTCAGGAAGCCCCCTCACCTCGGGACCTGGGTCGGCGCTATCAACGTTGGAAAAGACAGCGCTATTGTTCGCAGATGTGCTTATAGGTCTCCACTCACACGGATTATTTTTACAGGAGCTGATGGAAAACAGAGCAAACATGACAGTATCGGGGCAGGAATGTAGTTGTCAAGAGCTGAGAAAGTATCACTTACAAGAAAGAGCTTGGAAAGTATTCGTTGAACCTGCAGCACCTGTTTCCTCAACGCTATCCAGAACAAAACGGACACCAAGAAGTTTTTTTTTTATTATTCAAATATTAAACCTGAGCCTATTCCAAACTTCAAAGTAGAGTCTCAATTACAGCATTACAACACTGGGAACAATCCTTAACTTCCCATTCCTGCCTCTGAGCAAACAAAGTCCCGAAGAATTTCCCCCAAAACTGTAATCTATCCATTTATTATTAAATTGTAAAACTTGGAAACAAGATATAAATGTTAGTTATTTTTTATTATATTACCTTCGCCAAAAATGTTCTCGTTTTTGGTCCAATTGTTTACCAGTGTGCGCCAATGATGCCAGTGCCTTTCGTTTGACAGTGTCTTGAAGAAATGCGCATAATTTGTATCTTAGCAAAGTTGGCGGAAATTTTACAAAGTTTGTCAAAATCTGCTAGCTGATAAGCCTCTGTATTCTCTGGAGACTTTGAAGAGATTGCCGATTTCCTACATTTCCGACATACTGTGAAGGCATCTCCAGGTTTACGCGAAATCGTATTTTGGATGCTAACTGTCGAATGTACGAAGTTTGTTCTAATGCCGTGTATAGTGTCCCAAGAGGACTTTGGGGAAAACTACATTTGTCCTGCCTTTTCTCCGGCATCTTCTCGCTCCCTTCTTCTCCCGCCGATGTTGGCAGTGCTTATGTAACAACAGATGGAAGCTCGAAATTAACACGTCTAGTTCTTCCCGTTATGCTCCTCTCTCCATGTATTTTTAATGCCTTGCGCAGGATGCCTGGGTCCCCTCCCTCTCACTGGAAGTGTGGTTGTCTGACCCGGTAGGCCAGCAGCACCTGTCGGGAGCGCGTCTATCGTGGTCTCGTGCCTAATTAACACACAAGGAATACTGGGTGGGATAAAGCGGGCAGTATCGGTGTAGAGGGGAGGGAGGAGGGGTTGGTTGCCATGTTAGCAGGGTGGTGAGACGGGTGAGGTTTGTGCCTTGTGGTAGACCTGATAGTACGACTCCATGTTTCTATTGTTTCAAGACGAGTTCGTGCATGTATATGGGGTGAAGGTATACTGGAATGGTTGGAAAATCTCAACAAATTTAGAAACAACTTAAAAGCAAAGGCCGATTGCAATGTCACACTAGATGTTAACACTAACTGTTCATGTTTGTTTATTTTATGTGATTAATGATTCAATTGGCATAACCTACACAACATACACAACAGCTAAGCTACTTTCAAGGCTATTATGTTACCGAATAATAGTCTAACAATGCTACATGGTATGTTAGCTTCACTTTTACAGTCTTAGAAACGTGAAAAGCAGAACTAGTTCATTTCAGTCAGTTTGCGGTGGTCCATAATTATTCCTCACATAAATCATGCATTCCAAGCCTCCTATTTATTCAGTTCATCTTTCAGAGACTAAAGTGGAGTTTGCCATCCTGGTAATACTAACAACTAGCATGCTAAGGTAAGGCAAGTTTATTTGTATAGCACAATTCGTACACAAAGTAATTCAAAGTGCTTTACAGAATAAGAAATACATTAAAATCACAATACAAACAAATCAAAACATACATAATCATCACAAAATTTTAAAATAGAGATGGGACATTAAATTAGAGAGAAGAATAGAGTGCGGAATAGAAAAAGAAAACCTAAGTGTTAACTGTGCACTTAGATGCAGACAGTCACAATATACTTACTTGGAGTTCAAAAACTGCCTATACAATATATCTGGGGCAAATTATGGTCAAATACATGGAAAACAATTGGGTACAGGCCATTTGGAGTTAAGCCTACATTAAAACTATCAAACTATCTTATGTGTGAATGTAACAGAATACAGGAAAATTACTTTGATAACCTTATTTTGTTCAGTGGGTCCTAGTACTGGATGTGTAAACTCAAAGCTTAGCAGTTACTAATAGAACAGATTAATAGCATTTGGGTCATTGTACATTTGTGTTTGCTGGTAAAGTCGGTATTCCATTTACACATTTCAAGGAACATTTCAAACTATCAACTTTGTAAAATTTTAATCATCAAGTGTCTCTCCATCTCGCTTGAAAACCGCATTTGCATGAAGTTACTTTTCTACAAAACAAAAAAACTTCAGAGAATCGCTGATCATACGGAATTTACTGTTGACATTTTGGTGCCGGGTTGACATCCAGTTGGAACAATTGCCTCGGACTTTTGATTGGCCATTACCGTGCCATCAAAGTGCGGACATCCGACGGAACGCGAGACGAGAGGGGTCTTTCGTGTCCGGGAGTGTCTCTTTGTGTCCTCTACATGATTTATTTATCAACAGGACGCCATTTTTACGCTCTGAGTGAAGGATTAAACAAGTGGCGTAACCTCCGTTTTGACAAGAGCGGATCAAAAAGCTAACCCTTGCTCTGGTAGCGAACAAACGTTTCTTAATATGTGTGTGCGCGTAAAAGAAAAAGGCGTGATGAATAAAACAATACAGACAAACTCAAGCGGTTTTGTGTGTCGCGGGGGGCTTTTATGCGATGGGCGCGGTAATACATCCATGTGGTCCTCGCGTTTTAATAATTGAACAGACTCGGAGGCGGCACCTGCTAGGAGAACCAAATCATCGCCGTGGCTTTGGACAAACTACTGTGACACACAACGGCATCAAGATGTAAAAATACAGTGAGAGAAAGGGAAGAAAGAGATAGAAAGAAAGGGAGGGAAGATGCGATGCATTCAAGGCCCGGGGCTACAGAGTAATGAGGCTGTCTCCGCAGAGGATCCCAAGTGTTTCTTGTCTTAATAAATCCTAAATGTGTAATTTACTCGTGAAAGGAGCGACAACAAAAGCATTTGACGTTCCGCTTATGTTGTTTTTCTTGTAGTGACTGAGACCGGGGGACAGCGTCAGGTGTGGAAAAATGGTACCGATCATTCCATCCAAAAATAAAATTATGAACTTCGAATTGCGGTACTGATTTTGAAATAACAAGCGGGATTGATCATAACATAAACAGGCCAAAATCTGACTCAGATTAATATGTAGAACAACAGCTTTTGAGAAGTTAAACAGGGTAATTTAGACTTAATATGAAACACTGAATAACAAATGGTAGGATGAAATAGTTAAAATATGTTGCATATGAAATGAGAGAATCAGTCACATGCACAAAATATTTAACTATTGCTACCTATTTTATGGAGATGTAATTTCTTTGCCTGGAATGTTCCACCGTATAGCATTGAACACATCTATGTAGCATTCACTCAAAAATGTATTCCTAGTCGTGAGCAGGCCACTTCTCCACAGATCTGATCTGACCTATGGCGATAGATCAGTTTAATGCCATACTGTGGGACAATCCAGGTGAAGCGATAACATTTCCATGAACATAAGCAAACTGAACACTATCCCTGAGTGTTTTTTATTACAATCATCAGTAAAGTACAACTGAAAATGCCTTCCATGGTTTCCCTTTTGCTGTGTTTGGAGTTATGTCCCAGAGCCTGCGTCACAGGAGTCCAGTGCTGAGGCTGCAGGGGCACTAACACACGATGAATGGATCTGCATAACCAGCCTCTCTGCCGCAGGTCCCAGTCTTCCCTCTAGCTTTGATAAATGATGTAATAGATCCAAGAGAATTTCAATCTTCAAGATATACCATTAGTCCTACTGACCAGCAGCTGTGCCTCCTAAGTTTTACGCACCTGTTTGACTTGAGGCCATAAGCAAGGCCCTCTGGAGACCATTATTTAGGGCTCTTGTGTGAACTGGCAATAGTGAGCATCTATAAGGAAGACAATGTTGTAGTAAATAATTTTCATGCATTCAAAGCTTGTGACTAATGTAATTGTAATGTAGAAGTGACAGCGAGCTCCAGGGAATCCTACAGACTATTGGCCTATTGGCCCTCTGGTCAGAGGGAAGGACACATCCCACTGTTACAGCCAGAAATAATAATTTCCATCATTTTCTATAATTCTGAGCATCTAAACATAACAAACCAAGTGAGAAAACAAAGCTGTGCTGGCCCCTCCTCCGGAGCAGAGCTCAGACGCACACATCCTGAGCAGCTAAAAACAGAGTGCAGCTGGCCCTCGCACACTCACAGCACACAGCCTAACAAATGTATGGAATCAGACCCAACTAAAAACTACAATTACAGGTGATATACAGATTGAAATCATAGGGGCTGCATTTGCACAGAGGAAAATTGTCCTAATGAGTGGTTTGTGGATTTGCGGGTGGAAGGGAGGGAAGGTGTCTCTGTGCTCACACGTGCACTCACTCATACACACACACACACATGTGTGTGTGCACGTGCATGTGTGTGTGCAGGGGGAGGGGCACAGCTGCACCTGCTGCTGTGCCACGTACTGCCACAGTTAATGATATCGGATGATATCATTAGGCAAAGTGCTCATAAACAGATGTTGGAGGCTCTGCCTAAACACTGTCAGCTGAGTCAGTCTGCACAGTCTGTGTGAAGGTATTATTTATAACGGCCTTTCCATTTGTTATGTTAATAACCCCTCTGTTAACTGGAGGTGCCACAGGAAGGACTCTGACATGCGGCTAACATGCCAACATGGTGGGGGGCAAGGAGCTAAAAGTGGAGCAGAGGGCTGAGGTGTGATGGCTTCACCAGGGCTCCATAAACAGTCCTGCCTGTGGAGTACGTGAGGCAAACCTTTAGTGGTAATGGTCCTGTATTCTCCACATTAACACACAGTAATATACTGTAACAGTCCTGCATTCTTCACATTAACACACTGTAATACACTGGAAATGTGCAGCACTGTTTAAGCACATACGCTGTCTGAGGTGTGGCATGTTTAGCCTTACCAGAAGAAGCCAATTAGGTCAGAGAATATGCACACATCTTGCATGCTCTTTGGTCACCCGCAATTTGGGCTAAGAAAGTAAAGGTCACGCGTTAGTCAGATTGCACTGGACAAATTCTAAAAAGGCTCGGTGGTCACACTGAATGTGCTCCCTGCAACATAATTAGCCCTCAATTCCCTGTCGCACAGGCCACAGGCCCCACCCGTCGCCCCAAATTCCTCTCACCTCTCCTCAGTCTGTGGGCCCCTCCTCTGCTCAGCTCTATCACACATTGTTACTAGCCTAAACTTGCTGCAGATGCGGTCGGCTGATGCATAAATTAGTCATCAACATTAGCATTAGCCAGCGCGTGGCACCCGGTGCCAACTGCTCTCCGAACGGCCATAAAAGGTCATGTTTTGAAGACTGAATGCCACACAGGCACCTTGGCTCCCTGGAGGAGGGTTCCCCAGGTGCACGTGAAAGGTTAAAAATTACCTACCCGCCACGGCCCGTCGCCGTGGAGGAAATAATGAGGGGGTTTTAGGGAGCGTCAGAATGGCTGCTGTCAGATGACAGAGCGTTACCTAATGGTCGTATCTGGGGAAGAGTCAAACGGCCTGTCATTCTCCTGACAGGACAAATGAGCCTAATGGAGGCAGGCAAATGTTCCCCTGTCTGCGCACAGGGGCTGAGGGGCTGAGGGCAGGGGCCTGAGCCCAATTCTACAAGCACGTTAACCTTTTACATAAATCTGTTAACACATGTTAGAGGGCTGTTTAAAGTCAGCTGCTGCTCCGCGCCTGCTCTACACACTTTTACTGAGATTTCTACAGGGAATGTGACTCAAGTTTGTTCATTTTGACAAACATAAAAAACAAAGTTTACTGACAAAGTTGGAGTGCCACTATTTCATAAATGTGTTGATGGTGTCTCCAGACGTGTGCTTCCAAAGAGGAAATGCAGAGTGCTCCATCGTGTTGGTGGAGCTGTGTTTGGCCTGTGTGTCAGTCTAAGCGATGGGATGACAAAAGCAGTTAAGTGAGAGCATCAAATCTAAAGTGTGCCTGCGGCTCCTCTGACAAAAGCCTGCATGTTTCTGATGTGCCTCACATCAGACAGTCCATAAAGTCTGCTTATGAGTGAGTGTTTCCGAGCAGGACGCACGGACGCAGATCCATGAGGAAAGAGCAGCATAATCAGATCAAAAGTAAGTGATGGTGCCGCGCCACTCCAACTGCATCATCTGTACCAATCTGGACCAATCACATGCATTTTAAAACATCTCACTGCTGCATTTCCATTTCAGTTACACAAACAGGAAAAATACTGAGACAGGCTGTGATTGGCCGGAGAATGTGTCATCTTTCTAAAGCCCCACCCCTTAAGTCATAAACAAAGGTCATCGGCAAGTGTTTCCCTCGGAGCGACGCAGCGCAATAAACCACAAACAACACAAAGCAAGACGAATACAGCCATTAGTGAGTTACGCTTTGAAATGACACGTTCTATCACGCGCTCTCACCTGAGTATTGGATTACTGAAATAAAATATGAATAATTAATAGTGAGAAATAGGTTCCTGGCAGCACAATCGGCCGCAGTGTAATAATGAGCATTAGGTTTCGGCTGTTGGCCTGGTGTTGTCCGTGCCGCTGTTTCTCGGGTGACCACAGGGGACCCGTGCATCCTCCGTCTTGGAGCGCGTGGCCTTGGCTCCCTCCACCGACCCACCTTTCTCCAATCTGTTCACTTCCTCTGGTGGTTTTCTGACAATAGGCTGCTAATAAACCTCTCATCCTACTGTCTTATTTAGCTGTGCATATATTTTAGCTCACCCTCAGAGACACATTATTTTAAATGGTTCACAGGAGTAACTGTTTAACTAGTTAGCAAGATTTTTTGAGTACAAAGATTGTTACTGTTATCATCACAAATGTAATTAATTGTTTATTTAATTTGCTTATCTCCAGAATTAGTCTTAAGAAAGCAAATTAGTAGCACTGTCTAGGAAACGGAAAAGGATTGTAGTAGTAAACACCTATGGGTGCTAAACAGGCCTCCCACCCCTGTCATCTGTGCGCGTGCAGTGCCAGGCCAAAGAGCACAAGGGAAGGACCGGAGCCAACAGCTCTCCTGCTCTGGCTCTGAGCTCCATCGGAGGTGAACGTCTGCCTTCTTCTCACCTCGCCAGACAACCTGAGGCAATGTGCCATTGGAAAAACACCCTTATATCCATCTTTATTTAATGGAGTGAGAGAATAAGGAGGAGAGGAAGGAGAGAAGACAGACAGAGAGAGGAGGGAACAAACTTTGCTACATATGGAGTGCTTCTTACAACTAATCAGCAGACTGTTGGTGATTGGGGCCGCGGGCGCCAGGTTGGCAGGAGCGCGCGTTGCACAGTGCCCAGGTCTTTGCTGCAGGCTGCACAGGTTGGCCTCCGCTCTGCTGGGGAGCAGATGGCCAGCCAAAGCTTGTAGTCACACTTACCTTCCCCACTAAATCCCTAATCCCTCCGTGGACGCTCCTCCAAGGCAGGTTTTTGGAGGCACAAATAGGGGTTACAATCTGGACCGGTGCAGCGCTTGCCAAAACACTCACAACACACGAATGCAAATCAACTTATTTGTGTTGTCCGCCAGCCAAGACGCCGCTTCTTTTGCGAGTAATTAAGATACCTTGAAAAATATTTGTAAAAGATCAATAATTCGAAATAGACAAATAACAATGGCGAAACAGTGGGCGGAAAACAAAGAGCTTTGGATATGGCATCACTTTTGTTGTCACTCTTTTGTTCACTTACACATCCCTTCGGCGCCTGACCTTCTGTGGCATTTGATTAAGTGTAATAAGTCGGCCATTACCAGCACTGAACGGCACCGCGGCCCAACTGGAGGCAGTACACAGGCCCGTTTGAATGTAGTCCCTTTAAAAAACGCGGCGGAGGGAGACGACTGTTAGGAGCGAGCTGGGCGGCACCGTGGCACCTCTCAGCTGTGCCACTTGGCGTTGCTGGCAGGATCTCGGCACACACACACATACGCAGACTCTGTTATTAGCCCGGTGTCAGCGCTCCAAATGGGCTGCAGATGTTAGCGCTCAGGTTTAAACACAGTGGCGGTAGAAGCAGCGGGGACGGGTGCGAACAGAGGAGCTAAATGCACAAGATAAACATATTTATTAGTGAAGGAGGCGCTGCCGTCCAGAGCTGGAGTACTATATACGTGATGGTGAAGAATGCACTTATCTCCACAGAATGCAGTTACATGGGTTAGCAGGCTAGTAGGATTTCTGACAGCCCCACACCTGGATAAGCAAACAAGCTGAATAATCAGTGTCAACTTTTATATAAACATTTGAACTTTTTTTCATGATTAGAACATTTGAACTTTTTTTCATGTCAAAATTTGTGGTAAAATGATCAGAATGGATGAGTAGAGACAAGATCTAAGCTCCTTCTAACTCTTCCTTCAGGCCAAGTGAGAATCGGGTTTGTGGAGAAGCAAGTCCGCTAGAGCTGCAACTATCGAATATTTTTGGAATCGAGTATTCTGTCGATTATATCATCGATTAATCGAGTAATCGGATAAATCACACTTTTTTGTTTTTATACAACTATATCAATAGTGTGTAACGCAACATGAAAGGCCTCTTAAAATGAGCAAGCAATTGCTGTTATTCCTCACAAAAAAGGTTTTTATTTAAAGTCAACATTTTTTTTAAACAAGTGTAAAACCTTTGGCTTATTGGCTTATAAGACAGGAGTTTTCTAAGTGACAACGTTAATCCTTTAACTAGCCTAATTAATAGCTAAATATAGAACTAGCGAACACATAAGTGTTCGTAAACGTCGGTAAAATATTTCCTTTCTCTGATATTGGAATTATTGATGCCAGCGGTTCTAGATTAAATCAGATTTTTGGTAAAAGTAGAACAACGAACTAGACGTTTCTGATATGGGAAACACAGTGTGCGTGTGTCTGTGTATACGTGAGGAAGGGAGCGATTTGAGTGAGATCATTTGCTCTCTTGCTGCTCATTATGCCTCGTTACTATCGACTCATAACACAGGTTACAAATAATTACAAATACTGTACATTCTAATAGGCGTTACTTTTCATTTCAGTTAGCAATCGTAAAAGTATATTACCTCGTAGATTCTCCGACTCCGCTTAGAGAAGTACAGTTCACATGAGGATGCTTTCGCTTTAAGTGCTGCAGCATTGAAGACGTACTGTTGTGGTACATCAGGTTGGCTTTGCCAGTGCACACTGGCACCGGCCACATCATTATCTGCCATTTCCACACCGTGTAATAAATCGCGCCGCTTCAAATCTTTGAAATGTACGTCATTGATAACTGTCCGTGTGAAACAGTGATCCCAGACTGGCGCAGCAGTCTACAAAGGAGGAGTGATACGATAGCAGAGACATTTTAAATAAATTGACTTTGGTGACATGAATTAAACGAAGCTTCGAGGCAAAGAATTTGCCCCGAATATTTTTTGTAATCGAATTATCCGAGTTACTCGAGTAATCGTTTCAGCCCTAAAGTCCGCTCACATTAAATGCATATTATTTTCAGCGCATTAAAAAAACAACAAAATTCGGCTAAAAGCTTACTTATTCCAAAGCTTACTCAACATTCACTACAGCAGAACAGTATATACAGTGCATGTGTCTGTGGCCCCTGGGAGCGCCGGGGCGGATCTAAGGCCCTCCTCTGGCCCTGGCACATGTCGACTCCGCCTCCCTCAGATGGTCCCAGCAGCAGCGGCCTCCAAAGGTCAGCCCCACACACCGAGGGTTAAACTGGACCCTCCATGACCGGGCCCGACCACGGCACCCAGCACCGCTTCAATTAGGCTACACGCTGCCTCCAGACTGACTGCACACTGGGAGCACGCTGGATGATGATTGGCTGACGGCGGGCTGGAGGCGGGGTTTAGATGTGGGTGAGTGGAGAGCAGCCATATTAGTTCAATAAAGTGTTAACCTGTAATCACCCACACATTTTATTAGTATTGAGAAAATCCATACTATACCTCTCAGTTTTGTTTAGGCCATAATCCTTACCTTAAAAAATAAAAAAATTATAATTTCATAATAAATGTTAAAGAAATTAAATCATGCTAATAAAAGATAGTAAACATTAAATAATAACAGAAACACTCTATTGACCTGTATTATTATCACAGTAACATGAGATGCAGGCGAGGTACTGTTGTAACCGAATTTAAACTTGAGAATTGCTTCAAACAATATATATTAAAAAACAAAACAATAAAAGCCGTCACATAGAATCTAATCTAATCCATCTAAACCATTTTCTACCTTAGATGAATAAAATCTTGAGAAAACCAGGACTGAACCAGAACCAATGAGACTAAGGTTTAACATATGATTTAACCTGATCTAAACTACAACTAAGACAGGACTTAAACAGGACCAAACTAGGACCAAACCAGGTCTAGATTTTCCATTACAACTAGAAAGTTAAACTAGTAAAGGACTAGACCAAGACTAAACCCTGACCAACTTTGGACTAAACAATGTCAAAACATGATTTAACCTGGTCTAAACTAGAATTAAGACAGGACGAAACCAGGACTAAGTCAGGAACTAAGGGCTAAATCTGCAAAAAGTCCATGTACCACCAGTTCTACCAATACCCCGTTTTCAAAACATCTGGCCTAAGCGATGCAGTTTATTTTTTCCTCATTTTTCTCAGTAATATCCAAAGCAGTGAGTAACCATCTGTTGACTTTACCCGTTGCTCCTGTATTTTATGCATGACATGACCCGCACATGGATCCACTTATCCCTGTTAGCATTCGGGCGGCGCGGCGGCGTGCTACCCATTTCACCTGTACCGATTCACATGCTGCTTCCACCTAATTGGCTCAAGCCGGCCCTAATTCTCCATTCTCAGCGAGGTCCACATTTCAAAGCGTACAGGATCAATTAATGGAGCCCTAATGCGCCGCATTTTCATACAAGACGAGACTTATAGGTTTGAAAATCAGATACTGAGCACCTCCGATACCGCGCGGACAAGCCCCGGCCGAATTATGTCAAGGGGAATTCGATAGGAGCCGGAGCCTGGTCAAAGCTCCCCTCCCTGGGCATGGAACGTGCGTGGACACTCCTGGTTCAGAGATGTTTGACTTTCTTGGATGGACTCTTTGAAGCTGTGATATCGATGTTCAACCTTAAAAGTAACATGAGGAATTTTAGTGGAGTTTCATTTTTAATCGTTTCAAAGTACCATGGAAGTAAAGAGCTACACTTTTTCACATCAGGAAAAAGTGAATTCATGATGTTGTTTACCAATGTTTGGATAGGTAGTTGTACCTCAAAAAACATGAAAAATAGAACTAGTTTTCAGTGATCCAAAGTTATTCCTCTTTTATTTTATGCATTCCGAGCATTCTAGTTATTTGCCACAGTGAGTTAATCAGTGCTTTCACAAACAATGAACAACTATCAAGCTTTTTGGACGATACAACACTTTACGAGTAGATGCAGACAGTAGACAGCAGATTTATTTTAACCTTAAGAGATGCTTATACTGTCTCCGTACAAAATGTAACTTTATTTCAATAGCTACACAACTACCTAATCCTAACCACCTTGAAATCACACTTGAAACCATGTGTATAGATAAAATTAGAACTAGTCACAGTCTGGAAAGTGGGCGAGCACTTAACCCATTACACACACAGACAAAAATATAGGTGTTAACCAAATTTGCTCCAATAGTCCGTCAAATAGCAAAAGATTGATTCAGTCCTTGATGCAAGCAAACAGGACTACATGCTTTAACTCACCACATTAGTATTAATAATCGCAACTCTGAATCATATTTTTCACCGTATATCTCCGACATGTTTTGACAGCTCATGTATTTCACGTAACTCCAAACCCACAGACCCGTGACAACCCCCTCCGCCCCTCTCCCGCGCCCAAGGTAGAGCTAGGTACTGTTTTCTCAACGGCCTCCACCATCAAATATGAATGAGCTGCTCGTCTATACATCATGTTAGCTGACACGTTGTATTAAAATTTATGAACGACTTCATCAAAAAGCACTTTCCGCGACAGACCTGGCCCCTGCGCACGGCTGGTTGGAGGCTGATGGATGCCCGGGTGTCCGCGTGGTAAGTGTGAAGTGAGTGAAGGGGGGTAGAGACACTAAAGACCTACTTAAATAACTTTGAACATTTATGAACAGGAATGGGTTAAATAAAACAAAATGGCGGTTAATAATGGATTGAGAGGGATGGTGTTCAGGTGCGGTGTTGGAGGCGGAACTTCAAAGATTCATGCCGCGTTTTAGAGCGTTTGGAAATGTTCTAGTTATGTTGAGGCGTAGTTTTAATGATCATTTGGTGAAATTTGATGTTTCGTTCTTTGTCAAGCAACAAATTGTCTTGCTCAAGAACATAACACTATGCTCATGAGTCGGAGAAGGAAATGAACCACCAACTCATCCCCAAGTTGTGTTAAACTGGGTGAATGTTGAACTTTTTTTAAATAGATTTTACAGATGAATGAATGTCCAATTATTTGTTGGAGGAGGGATTGAACTGTCAACCTTTGGGGTTAGTAGGTAAAAGCTGTAGGACTCAACTTTTCATATACTTTTCTATAACTTTCTATTAATTTCACAGATAAAGGAATGAAATGTCTCGCATTAGTTACTAGTTGCAAGAGGAATTGAACTGCCACTTTAGGGTCAGTGGGAAAACGCTATAGAACTCAGCGAAATTCTAATATACGTATTAAAATAATTTCACAAATCGGATCGAAGCGTCTTGCTCAAGAACACAACAAGAGCATGTTCAAGGTGGACATGAACCGCCAACCTCTGAGTTAGTGCACAAAGACTATGGTTCGGAAATAGCCTGCTACCTGTCATGAGGTGTACCCCCCTAATGAGACTGGTCTAGGGTCAGTTTACCATCTGTTCACACGGCCCCTCCGTTTCCAAACAGCCAAACGTGATTGGCTGGAACTGTGCCCAAGCCCCGCCCACCACCCACCCCACTCTGTACACAAGTAAATCAACAGTAGTGTCATGGTCCGTATTAAGGCTATGCTAATATTTTAATAGAATACAATTAGTCAGGTTAAATAGCTTATGGTGCTAATGAAGAGGTTATTTTATCTACTTAATATGTTTACTTGCATTTTTTTTCAACTTTAATTCAATATAGGGCTGGGCGATATGAATATTATTATGTTTTTTTTTCTTATATTGATCAATCAGTTTTATTCAGTCTCATTAAAAACAAATACAAATGGTTTTCAATATTAATATTCTCACAAAATCTGGCTAAAATGTGATCTAATTTAATATATTCTATTTTTAGTTTCCAATTGTTTTTCATTTTCATTGAAGTTACACATTTTAGGCACAAACACATACCAGATAATATTATGCACACACAAAATAACACCATCTCGAATCCAAACCCCTCTATCCCAACAATAACATTAGCGTAGATGTGAGCTAAGCTGTGGACAGTCCAGACTAAACCATGTTAACCGTGCTGACCCAACCGCTTTGTCCCCCCCGAGTCCCGCTCTGGTTCAGCTGTCCGGTCAATGGGACTGGGGCACGCGGCCAAGTACATACAGCCAACAGACCCTCCTCCGCCCCCCTCCTCTCCCCCCGCACACACACCTCAGCTGGGCCTCTCCGCAGGTCCACCCAGGGCACATGTTGAACACAGGCTTGACATGTCCCCTCTGGTCGGCAAAGGCTGTCCATCTTCTGCCCGTCCGTCCCGCTGTCTCGCGCCGCAGGCAATTCAAAGCTGCATCTGTCAAAAGGTGAGCGATAGTCGAGGTAATGCAGGCTTTTTATCAGCCGTCCAAGCGCTTACAGCGTCGAGTAGACCTCCACCAAGGCAACCACGGTTTATTTTTCAACATTCAAGCAGCAATTACACCCAAGTTATCTCATTACCACAATTCAGTTATATAGAATTTATTTTAATGTTTACTTTGTTGATTTTTTTTGACACTTTTCATTTTCTTGCGCATAGGGCTTTCAAAAGATGTTATATTTTGTCTTGAATTGTTAACTGAGGAGATGTTCAATACTCCAAAACCCAAAGATATTAGTTTCCTCTGGTGTGTTGTGTTTTTTTTCTATAATACTTTTCCACAAACCAAAGAACCACACAAGCTGAATTGTCAACACATTGTAAATAGCACCAATGAAAGTCCACCATAAAAAAAGAAAGAAAGTTGGAACAGTCATTTTTTTTACAATCTGAAATATTTAAAACCCCTGGATGATAACTGCTGAGATATTGCGTTTGGACGTGGGGCTAATCCTCGCAGATTTGAGGTGGACAGGTGTGTTCTGAAGTGGTTTTTCCGGAGCACATCTGTCAGAAATGGAACTGGAGCCACACAGTTCACAGCTGCAGTACAGGCTTGAGTCCCACTGGGGTCAAACTGGCCCTCTGACCACCCCAGACCTGCACCAGTGGGTATGAGGACATTATCATAGGCATTCAGCATATTCAGCGACTGTGGCATTTTGATTTAAATATTCCTTAAGAAAATATGCACGTGCGAAGTCAACACATTTTATAGTTTGTTGAAGCCAAAATACTGTTTTAAAGGTGCACGATGTAACTTTTCTGGAGGAGGTTTAGCCACTTTCTTGTCTCCATAGAGATTGCATTGCTTTGTCTCAAATGTTCCACAATATGGCATTAAACTGTGCCATTTGCGTGAGAAGCAGGTGCCATTATCAAGCCAAGTTACAGGCTAGATCTGTGGTCAGGCAAGCCCATTCACAGGACTCAGAACCATACAACACTTACTTGACTAAATCCAACATAGATAAGTTTAATGCCAAGCTGTGGAACATTCCAGGCTAAGGAATAACATCTCCATGGAGACAAGCATGCAGTGGGAGGTTACACAGAGTTCACTTTTCTGATCATTGGAAACCATAAGAACTGTCTAACTACAGCAACTGTAATACCAAAGCTTAATGATTAATATAATAAAATAAAGATAAGCTGATCTTGATAGTGTTATTGAAGCCGTAAAACTTGTGCTAGCTCGTACAGAGTGGCGGTGGTGGTGTCCAGGTGCACAGCAGATAGGGTTTCCACGTTTTGGCCGGCACGTCGGGGTCGAGCGGTGGGAACGCCAGCTGCCCCCGGATTTCTCCAAATGTGGGATTGTTGTGGATTTGCGCGCCAACAGACGGACTGGACATGCAAGAGTACAGAGACTTCCTATGGTCCCCCTCCTCTCTGTCCTGTACAGAATATGAGCTGAAATATGCAGGAAAAAACACTTTATAATAACGAAACCATGACTTAAATAGGCTTAATTTAAACTTCACATTTAAGCTCTCTGGTATTTGTGGAATTGTTGTGGATTTTCCTGTGGTCCCCTTCTTCTCTCTCCTGTATAGAATATGAGCTAATAGATGCGTAAAAAAAAAAACTATAATACTTACATATTTACTACACTATGGCTTTATAATATGACTTACATTAAACTGTAAAACTGTTTTCCAAATTCTGATCTGTACTTACTATGCCCCCCCGTTAAGTCTAGCTAGATGTATTTTCATATTTTAAGTACAAAAAGTCTAGATCATTTTACGTGTCAAGTGAAATTTACTCAAAAATGTACAAAATAATGATAAAAAAATTCTTAACTTGGCTCGATTTTAGTTTTGGCAGTGTATAATAACTCAACTATAACTTAAATAGGCTTAATTCAAGAATATTTTGTGTTTGGCTACAAAACTCTTTTCCAAATTCTGATTTCTCGATGTCATTGTTCAAATTTATTGCTTCATAAGTTTGACAAAAGTTTCTAGCGCCAAAAAAAAAACCGAAAGAAAAATAATCACAGATTTCACAGCAGTTGCATCATATCGTCATGATCACATTTGACAGACAGGCAAACACTTCGCCTCTGAATCCATGTAATTGTGCAAAATAAATAAATAAATGAATATGAATTTTTGTCGACAGTTTGGAATTTTGGTTGGCCTCACGAGCGCACAAGAACGAGGCTCTTGTGCGCGCGTGTTTGTTTGGCTCGCGTGAACACTCCCGTATGCTGTTGTTTGGACAGCTATTTATCACATCGCGGGGTCTGAAATCGGTATGTGTACACTGTCCCTCAAGATAAAGGTTAATTTAGGTTAAAGTCGAGATTTAGGCTAAGATTACGTCCGTACTGATTATTGTGTGAATGCGAGTCAATGGAATGTCCCCAAGTAGCATGGAGAACCAGTACTGCGTGTGCGTGTGTGCGTGTGTGTGCAGCTGTGGTCCGTCCCGCTCCTGCACTCCTGGACACCCTGGGACCCCGTGGACCCAGGATGACCCCGAAGTGCCCCCCTCCCACTGTTCAATGCTCTGGATATGAGATCAACCCAATGGCATCTGCCCCACATAATGCATCCATACACGCTCCAAAATTCATATGCAGATAGGACCTTTGCTCGACCGTCACAGTACATGTGCTCTGTGATTTTCTTGTTTTTTTTATTGTTCTGAATCATGCAGAATTAAAGGTTCTGCATTATTTTTCCCCGTGTATTTGCACAAACTTTGTCTTGCTCCAGTACAGATATATTGTATAAGCAGCTCTTAAGATCAAAATATTTATGCTGGATGGTGTCTGCGTCTAATTATAAAGTGTTTGATTGTCTGAGCTTCAGGAAGTGCGCACTTTGCATGCTAGCTGTTGTTAGTATGACAGCAAAGCACTTATAAACTCATCACGGTGAATAATTAGGACGCTCAGAATGCGTAAAGTAAATGAGGAATAGCTCTGAACCATTGCAACTTGTTTAATATGGACTAGATCTGTTTTTTTCATGTTTTAAGATGGTAAAAATCAGGTACAGTGGCTTTTAACTGTTTCGCAATATATTTCTTTTCTGTAATTTTGACAAAAAATATAAATACACATTCATCTTAAGTCATAAACGCAGTCAGAAAGTAATTTGTAGTAGTAGTAGTGCAGTATTTATAATTTCTGTTTGAACCAGAAAATGTTCCGAAAATTTCTCCATTCTTTCAAATTCATGAACATTATATTTTTTCCGTAAAATCACACAACACAATTCTATAATCTTACAAAACAAACAGTGACTTTCAAATGAGGCATATTGTTGATGGAGTTAATAATATGTACAGTTCAAATTGACTGTTACATTAGGAGGGCATTAGCCGGTGTTGACATATGTTGTGATTACATATTCTCCATAAGCAGGCTGAATGGATGGCATACACAAGTGCGTATTTGTATGTGGTTTAATTGTCCTAATATGTAACTGGAGTCTATGATAATTATGTTTATGTCAATAATGACTTCATTAATATGCAGTCTTATTACTTAGATGGAGCGTATTGTCTTGTGATGAGGAGTTCAACTGTGGGTAGGTAGTCTGTTGTCCTATTAAATCTGTTAATTATGTTTTATTTTATTTTTTTGATTAGTAAAAAAGGCATTTTCAGTAAGGATTGTTTAAAAATCTACCAAAAAGCAATAAAAAACTGGATTTGAGCTTGATTCTTTGTTAAAATTCAATATTTTCTTTCAAAAATCAAGCACAAAAAAAAAGACATTAATGAAAAAATCTTGAAAATATATAAACCTTTCTTTCATATTTATACATTTGTGTATGGTTTTTCTGCATCTGAGACATGGACAAGTGCTTCCTACAATACAACACAAAAAAGTTTAACTCTGATTGTAAATTATGTGTTGGCAAAAACGCCGGCCACGTAAACAAACCACAAAATAAGCAAATACCACTGTAATCAGATTTGGCAGCATGACTGGAGCGAATAATCAAAGCTCTTCAGGTTACAGTGATATTACAAATGCAGGAGCAGCCCTGTGTTACTGTATGTAATGGGATATAATGAGAAAGCAGCACGGCCTCATGGGAAATGTAGTTTCATATGACGCTCACACATCTGAGCAGCAGAGGTACAATAACGGCACGGTAGTTCAGGTAGCGCCGAGGGAAATAGACATGCAAAATCCATATAAGACGGCATTAAATCATGATTTTATGTAATCATGTTTTAATCTTCAGTGGTGCGAAGTTTTAATACCTGTTCTGAGCTGGGATTGGTCATGAAAATACGCAAATAGAATGTGAAAAAAGCAACAAGGCTTATATTAAAAAGGTATGTTTAGTAGTGCAAATTGATACAACAATAACAATAAGCATGAATGTAATGTTTATTTAGGACACAAAAATGAAAAATCAATTATCCTTCTCTGCAAAATCAGTTGTAGTAATGGGTCATTAGCGAAACAAGTCAAGGTTAAGCCTTTTGCCAAAACAAAAAATGCATATTAACCATAACAAATAAATATCTAAATAAATAAATAATTATAGATCATTATTAAAGTCACATTATGAAACGTTTTTGGCAAATACAGCGTTTTTTGTTTGTTTTTTCAATACAATAAAAACTCAAAAATGTGCATCCTTGCTGTGAGCGGGCTTGCATCTCCACAAACCTGACTTATTTGCTAATCAAAACGCAAATTTCTGTTTTATTTCTACTTTACTCTTTCCAACCAGTTAAAAACGCATATTCATTTCTGTTCAACGCAAAAAAATAATGAAATACATTTGAAAATAACGTGTCAAAATAGGTCGTGTACTTGGTTTGTCTCCTGGTTAAAGCTGTAGATTGTAGATTATAGTGTGACAGAAGTGCCCACAGCTCTGTCAGGATCCTGCTTCAAACTGTAGAGAGCAGCAGACGTCTTCCAAACGCACATGTCCTGACAGTACAGAGGAGAGGGAGGGAGGAGAGAGAAAAGAGAGGGAGGAGAGAGAGATGAAGGAGAGGGGGAGGAGAGGGGAGCCAGGCCTAAAACATGGTCGCAAGAGACAATCGGCCGGGGAGGAACACGTTTCGAATTGTCTCTGTGAGAGGGAGAAACAAAAAACTGATTCTATTGAGTTATTAAGGCTGGACAAGCGATGGTGCTGAAGTTACACAATAAAGCATTAAGTCAAAGGAATCTTCAGCTCATGGTCAGTGACACAGGATCACGTGGGGTCAGGAATTTGTAAAATGAGCAGTTAAATTTTGGAACATATAGAAGACCATGTTTCAAAATCCTGTTTTCCTGCAATTCTTGATACAACCTAATTGCAAGCGCTGAAAATCCAACATCTTTCAAATTGTCATCTAAAGATTTTTATAGCTGCAAAATAAATAAATTAATACAATAATTTAAAAATATATCTTTACTTTAAGAAATAAACTTAAACAAATTTAGCTTTTTTTCAATTCTTGACACCGCATTTCACTATTTTTGTGAAAAATCTGGCAATAAATGACATTAATTAGAGAAGTTAAGGAACTGTATGTAAGACTTAATTTAACATTTCATAAAGATGACTTATCTGTG
Source organism: Odontamblyopus lacepedii (assembly GCA_034769755.1). Taxonomy (NCBI): domain Eukaryota; kingdom Metazoa; phylum Chordata; class Actinopteri; order Gobiiformes; family Gobiidae; genus Odontamblyopus; species Odontamblyopus lacepedii. The sequence goes on from CM068366.1 coordinate 14,765,895, forward strand.
TTCCCAGATATGAGGTAAACATGTAAACATCAAATATATTTTTTACTGAAAATGACTATTTATTCTTAATTCCAAAAACATTTTACCTGATGTATTTGTTATAATTTGAGACAGTTATCCAATCAGAAAGCAGGATTCCCAAACTCTCTCTGATCTGATTGGTCACTACTTAAACCCCAGCTCCTGCAGTCAATCATGAGTCAGTGCTAGTGCAGCCTCTGCAGCTCGGTGAGTGAATGTTGGAGGTTCAGAGCTTTCACATCCATGTACTGAGAATGAGAAAAACTTGTCTGCGTCTTCTATACAGTATTCAGGTTGAGGCACTGTCAATCCAGGTTCAGTTGTAACTTTAATCCATTTTCAAAACTGTCCTTTAAATTACGCTATGTTCTGATCTGTTATGATGTTGTTTCCTCATCAAAAACATACCTGGAGTTGTGTTTTGTTTCATTCATATACATTTAACACGCAAATCCTGCATATTTAGGCTGTGTTCTCTCAAAACGAAAGCACCTTGAGATGCCATGTGGTGATAGAGGAAACGCTCTAAACCATTTTGATCATTTCAACTCTGGAATTGCAAATCTAAAAGGTAAAAGGTAGATGTGAAGTTGAAAACTAGCTTTTAATGACATCACAAGGTGGAACGGAGCATTTTAAGTAGACTACCCAATAATGCAAGATTACTCAAAATGTGTAAATGAAACAAAACACAACTCCAGGTATGTTTTTTCATGACTTAACAACATTCTGACATGGCTTAAACCTCACAAGAAGCGATTTTGAACACTAGAAGTTGTTCCTCTTTCTCTAACTTAACCCGCTGCTCTTCCTCTTCCCCTCTCCACCCTCACCTGACACTGCAAACCCGATCTTCCTCTTTACCTTATGGTCCATCTCGTCTCCACTGACACGGACTCCCACGTAAGAAGACACACGAGTAAATAAACTGTACCGCGATAAAGCTAAACGCCGCCATCAAACCTAGTTCATAATGCTTTGGCTGCGCACTCCCTGACGTTTATGGACGACTTTTTAGTGACGCGCCAATGGAAATAAAGTCGCAATGATTCATGGGTAGCTCCTGTCAGCCTTACATTAATATTATGACCATATCCATCACGCGGGCCATCCATTACCAACAGATGCTGTAAAACACTATTTGGAACGGCAGGAGAGACGCGCGTCGCTCTGGCCCGGGAGGAGAGATTTGTGAGTGGATAAATAGGACAAATGATGGAATAATCAGAAATAATAAAAGTTGTGGGAGAAGTAAGGCTGTCAAGTGCGTTCGTATGGAATTTACGGTCGACATGAGGTAGCGATTGGTAAGGTAGGGCGGTGTAATTTTTCCCCCTAAAGCAGTTCTGTCGACTCAGTTTCTAAACCTGTCCCAAGGGCCTAACTTTTAACCAAAATGTCTGTTATTAAACCTAATCTTAACATGAATGTGAAGTGATGTACCGTCCAAAAAACAACATTTGCTCGCATAGTGCCAGTGCACAGTGGTTGCTTTGTGGCATGGCTGCATTGGGAGAAAATTGCATGGTACAGCAACATATATTTAAGTATAAAATCGTAATAATACATACAAAACTGTCTGTTTGCGAGGTACTGGAAGCCTAAAACTGGGTTGTTTCTAGCTTTGGGGTGAGGCCTTAAGTGTATTTCAATAGGAAATCTAAAGCTAGTTACATTCCATTACAAGTGGATTTAGTTGTTGTATTTGTATATTTGCATTCATGTGTTTAATAGTCACCAAAGTGAAGCAATAAAGAACAGTGTGCTTATATTCAGGACCAATTACTTGAATAACTTGCATGTAGTTGTAGTAGCTCACACTGTTATGGAAATTCTTATGGAAATTCCACATATCTGGTCACTCTGTCTGAATATTTAGTGTTTGTGGCCACTGTCCAATGAAATACATTTATGTTCAACAGATTTTGGTACAGTGAAAATTACAAATCGAAAAAAAAAAGTTATACAACTAGATTTTACCAACCAGAAGTCCTTTTCAAGCCTTAAAAATATATAATTGTACCTTCAGAAGAACTCTCTTTAGTGTTCAGACCTGGCTCAGACCTGCTTTAGGACTGTTCTGATATTTCCTAAGATCTGGAAACCCACCAGCTCCACATTTTATCTGAAACAATCCCATTCCACACCCATTTATTCCCAAATGTATTAAGTCTTAACAACTTGAGTAAACACTGCGATTTTGTCCTCGAACGACAGCCTGCACGCTTACATTACCCAAGCTTGTTTCTCATGCAAAGATTCTCAAAACGTATTCCCCATTTCAATCTTAACTCCTGAAATGAGCGGAGTGTGGACCCTTGGCCTGGGGAATCGCCTGCTCCCGTATAAACGCACGGGGCTGTGATGTTTCGCATAAGCCTGTCTTTAAAACGCTTGTTGATTCTCCATACTTTGTACTGTTTGATGTATGCATGCCCCCCTCTACCCACCACTGTGTTTGGGCTTAACTTGTTAGTTCTGCTCGGGCACGGGTTACTTCCTGATTGCCCCCAGATATTAGCCTGTGCCGGACCGGTCGTGCAAGGACTGTAATACTGATCAACTTTTACTTTACAGCAGTACGGGTCAGGTTGGCAAGTACAATTACAGTATAAGGTTAGGATGCAGAGAAGCAAGAAGGTTCGAGGTTTAACTGATACTTTGCAGCTGTCGTCATCAATATTTGTATATATATGAAGCTAACTGAAAGCACTGCTCTGTTAGACGTTCTGTTAATCAAGTTAGACTTTAATCTGAGCAATCTGACCAGAAAGAGGTGACTTGGTTGGAACTATAAGAGATGAGATGATTTGTAACCTTAAAGAAGTCTCACAAGTTGCACATAAAATTACAGTCACAAGCCAACAGTTAGTCGCTCTCACCTTTTTGTCGAAAACCAAACGTCAAAACAGGACCATGAACGCTTGTATGGCTCACAGGCTCCTGAAAATGTGTTGTTTAAATCCATTTAGTTTATTTTTCTTGAGTTTTTAGACGATCTTTAAACTTTTTTATCTGCGTTTGCATGGTAACTACTGAGCACTCCGCCAATAGAGATGCATGTAACACACCCATACTGTAAAGTATCAATAGGGTGTGTTCACGTGACATCAGAACATTCTAGTAATGTTTAAAATTCAGTTGGAGGAAGTCAAAATTCAATGATGGACAGAAAGGGTCTTATTCGTATTTATAAATTAACAAAAATGAAGAGAACTTTTCATAATAGTTTCAGAAAGTGGTGCCATTATTCAAAGACGCTTCACCCACATTGCCTAGTATGAAAGTGATGTGTGCATGGCAGGACTCCCTTGAAAAAGAGATTTGTAATCTCAATGGGACTTTCCTGGGTAAATAAAGGTTAAAAAAACAACAACTCAAACATGTGATTGTTGTAAGTTTAAAGATATAAGATTACCATGGCAAATTTGGAGCCAGTCTCAGACAAATAATGATAAGGTTCAACATTTGTGGATCATAAGTCACAAATGATCATAAGATTTGATTATAAGATCAAATCAAAAACCGTGTCTCCCATAAAGTTATATAGGCCCGGGTCCCAACCCTTAATATGAAATAAAGCCTTCCAGAACTATAAACATATGGATAGCAATTTCATAGTTGATATTTTAATTACAACTAATTTAATATCATAAACTAAAATTAACTGTCAAAAAACAAAGACAAAAAAGGCGAAATGATTGTTCCTTATTTTACCAGCAACATTTTGACAACAATTATTAGATCTGAATTCTGAAAAAGTCACACTGCCAGGGTTCAAAAATGTTTGCATATGTTTGTAGATTATTTGGTAGAGAAAAAAAAACGGAAAGTTTCATTGCAAAGTTCATAATGTGCTTCTAAATGTGCACAGTCCGAGTCTCCGATCATCTCCCCAATAGAATCTCTCTGTTTATTAAAGTGGGTGAGTGTGTGAACCCAATTACTGTAAAGTAGGTCACAAATGTGCTACTGTGATCAAACTGAATATTTCATACTGTGTACACCACGTGGTCCATAAACACTGCTCTGTGCTCAGTCAGTCAGCCTTGCCTCTCAGTGGTGGGGTTGTGGGTTTAAATCGTCACACCAACTCATTCATAATCTCTGTGAGGTTTGAGTTCGAAAGTTCAGAGTCACAAGGTTGTCTTTAGGTGTATACTTCTGATGTACAGTGACATAGCTGTTAAGACCAAATGTGTTGTTAATTTGCAATAGCTCTGTCTAAATAAACATCTTATTATCAACATTTCGGGAAGAGACAAGTGAAAAGAAAATAGTATTTCACTTAGGGCTGTAGGGCTGTAGTCCTTTACTCGATCTTTCGGTCGTTGACGTCTTCGTCAAACAAAACCTGTATTAGTTCATTAAACATTTTATATAGTTTCTAAAGATATATATGGGACAACAGTAGAAATGGGAAGTTCATGAGTGCGTGAGCTAGCTGAAGATTTTGTATTGTGTTCATGACCAAGAACTCCTCTAGTCGACTATAGCCCTTATTTAAATTTTATTTTGTTGACAAGTGCCTAGTGATTAGTTTGGACTTGCCAGCCAGCCACACACTGCCAGCTCAGTCCTTGTTATCTTGGCCAGTGTCATCAGAGGTATGATACTCCCTACAACAGAAGCGTATCCACACTGAACTAGACTTGAATGGACAATACTTCATGCATCTTGGTCCTGGGTCCCAAACTGATGGTAAATAAACTTCATAAATAAAGTCCTTTGCTAGAACTCCAGACTTGTGTCTCCTTCCAACTCTTGGACTACATCAATTTATTCTACATCGCAAACATTTGTATGTTTTTAAGCTTGTGGCCCCATTACACACTGTGCTTTTGTGTCCAAAACAGAACAGTTTTAAATTAGTTTAAAACAGTTGTCTTTCATTATTCATACAATAAAAAGTAAAGTAAGGGCTTATGTTGTTGTGATGATTTGCATTCATAACATTAAGCAGACAATAAGTAACATGCACACAGATTGATCCCAAAATCCCCCAAATATCCTAATATTTGACCAAGTTCTCTTCCGCTACCTCCATCCCCATTGCGATCCTGCTGCTGTGAATACCTTGGTCTAAGTGTAAACAGACTTCCGGCCATCTGAGCACCTGATGATCCTGGTCTGATCCTGGTTCTGATCCCGGTTTTGATCTGGGAAACAGGCCGGATCTATTAATAGCTGTGTGTGTGTGTGGACTTGTGGGCTGCAGATGACAGGAAGAGGCTCGTCATGAAGAATGCCTTTGTGAGTTTCCCTTTTCAGCGGAAATGAATTTCTTGTGATTCTGCAGAAAAGCAGCCTCTGGGCAACGCACCGATAGACCAGGCTTCAGGAGGAAGAGGTGGGATGGTCTGTGGACAGGAGGGCACAGTAGACAGAGACTTACTGTGTGTGTTTTAAGAGAGCTGCTCCCTATTCATTTTGCACTGCATTTCATTCCACATTAAAGAGACGGGGTATTTACTGCTAACACACATATATTTAGATCACGGTGCCACCTTTTATTGTTTTGAAAATCCTATATTTGCAGAAAACAACATATTAACATGTTTAATATGTTTCACTGTCATTTTTATGCTCTAACTTTCCACTCCCTTTGCTCTCAGTTCAAGTCGGTCCCCCTTCAGAGCACTATTACATTACAGTCGGTGTGCATTTTGCTAATGAAACTACCGCACATCGCAACAGGTTTTGAAGTTGTACTGTATTGTTTTGTATCCTGCTATTGTATATGGACAATTGCCTTGTGGGAGCATGGGTGGCACAGGCTTTTGAGCAGATCATTGGACAGAATTGTACTGCTAACCATAAAGAGGGTTGGAATAGGGCCCGGGAGAGATCGCAAGATTACTCAAACATGCATGGCTGACATCTAAAATCATCTAAAACCTCTTCAGGCATGTTTTTGCTAAGGGAATCATGGTAGAAAAAAAAAACAATTTTGCATAATGCCCCTTGAAGAATAAGTAAAAGTAATTCTGATGCTTACAGTGTAATGTACCATGTAACAGCCTGTATAACACATAATTAAATTATGTTATTGCTACACATTTTGCTGCATGACTCAAAAAAGAGACAAATGTTGCCCATAATAAATAATAATTGGATCTAATTAAATGTATAGATTAATTTAACATTACTTACTGAGCTTGGAAAAGGTGACATCATATTAATTTAAGGTCAACAACAGTATATTGTGCATTACATTGTACTTAAAGAGGTAGTACTGGTAAACTGTGTTCCCAGAGATACAAGACAAAAGTTACAGTAGTGTATATGCTCACAGCTTGCCAAACATGGCATGAGCGAGTGGTGGTAGAAAAGGCAGGTGCCATGCAATTTGTGGTTTTACGGTACAAATTCATCTAAAGTGAAATTGCTGATGAGAGAATTTCCAGACCAAGTTGTTAACGACTATGTTTTTGGCCAGGCTAGAATATTGCAATGTCTGTTTTAGCTCTATCTGTCACTGTAACTGAACTCGGAGTGCTAACACTGATTAATAGATTTTTTATATTGGAGATAGTTAGAAACTTTTAATAAACTCAAACTTACTCTGACAAGTACTGTCTTCTCATTAAACAAACCTCTAGTCCAACTTATTTATTTAGATCATTTTTAATATATAGGCCTACAATTAAGTCTACTTAAATTCTTGCCACACTTGTCCATACTACAACTACTAACACTACTAACTTACCTACTACTACTACTCAGGTACGTTGACAGAAATTTGGGATCCTGGGGCAAGAAGCCTTACATGGGCCCCCTCTAATTTAAATTAATAGAGAGAGGGTCCAATTTTGAGCCCCTAAAACTGGGACAACAGCCCCCTTTACCCCCTCGTCTACTACTACCTGCTCCTACTTACTACTACAATTACAGTGTATTATTAATATTTACCCCAGCAAAGTTCTGTTGTATTTAAGTCATGTGCATCTGTTGTGTCTTACCCAAGAACACAACAGTACTTTGCAATGGCCTAAGTAAGGACTGATCCATCAACAATTTTCCAATATTGTCGGAAACATGGGCAAAAAGTACTAAATATAATATACTCAATATAATTCGGATTGCTATTTTAGAACAAAGCTAACCTACAGTATATGTGGCTGTGAATACAACCAGCTATTGCAGGTTTGTCTATGGGGACATGGGCTGTGATGGACTGGACTAAAGGACGGGCTCATGTTGAAAAGGTTTAAGATGGACGGGCATTCAAGCGTCTTCTTCATTGTGCCGGTTTGAAGTTCTTCTGGACACCGATGAAGACCAGGCCTGATGCTTTTGAACGCAACTTCTCCGTCACGGCTGCCATCTTTGAAGCTCCCGGCCAAACCTAGGAGCTAATGTATACAGGAGAGGTTTCATTAGCGCGAGCAGTTTGGGAGAATTTATATTCAGCAGTTCAATCAAATCGTCACTATATCTTCTACTTTTACAGAATAGAAAACATATATTATAAGATACTCTGCTTAAGGGACAACTCCACTAGAATGGCTGGAATTTGGAACGTCACCAATAGTTGTGACATGTGTTTGAGAAATGAAATAAATGAAATGATACGGTAATACTGACTCTTTTCCATCCCCCAGTTAAGACTTGGAAAACTGAAAACAACCACATTAAATACTGTTTGTCATGCACGAACCATGACATTTTAATGGAGTCGTACCAATACAGTAGCTGTTCGTCTGCTGTACCTCGTCAGCGTGTTATTATAAAGCAATTTTATCAACTTATAAACCAGAAAGGTAGTGCGCAGGTAGCATGCTAGTTGTTGTTAGCGGCCAAACTTTGCCCTTTGAAAGTTTACACGCTGTGAAACTCTTTGAAAAGTTAGGACGCTCGGATTGCCTCAGAAAAATGACGAATAAGTTTGGACTCGTTCTGTTTTTCACATTTTTATGACAATTTTTAACGCAGTAAAAATCAATGCCTTTAAGTTCCATCTGCTGTTGTATCTAATATTGTGATGACCCAGGTTTCATAGTCCTATTGTACGAGCTATCAGAACAGTCTATTCAACAATCTCCGGATGGCTGCAAACCAAACTTGTTGAGCCCATCGCTTGTCATCTCCTCTGAACTATTGTTGCTTGACTGACTTTGCTGTAATTGATGTTGAGCTCCCCTACATTGTGAAGTGGGCAGGGTGGGGCCGGTCCTTCTGAAAAGACAAACTGTATTAGCATGATAATAAAAAAATGTGTCCACTCCTAGCAAAGAGCATGTGGTTTGGGAGGGGGGTAGGAACACAGCATACCCAGCCCCGCCAGCTCTCATCGGTGTAATCTGCTTTGGCCAGCGCTCGCCTTGTTCTTGGACGCGCTATCAAATGGCACATGAACACTATAATCGAAGCAATTTCCCAAACATCTTCAACTTCCTGTCGGCATAGAAACCAATCCAGGAGTACGGCAACAAAAGTGGGCCTTATGTCACTCGCTGAATCCAACCACGTTAATGATCTAAGCATGAAAAGGAACGCGAAATGCTTTGGTTTTGTCCGTTGGTTTGTTTAAAGGAGAATCGTGAGCGACGAGTCGGGTTTGATGAGGCAGGTATGTGCGATGGGCGGACATATTGGAGATGCTAATTACTGCTGTGTGTGTGTTGCGGGCCGCTGGATGGTACATGTAGGCTTGGGCACAACATCACACCTTCGCGGTCCAACTGATCCCACTGTCCAATGGGAGTCTCACTCGGGCCAATAAAGCGGCGAAATTTAGAGTGACAGATGGAAAATGGATGTTACAGGTACCGGCGCAACGAAATGAAGTACTAAAATGAGCTTAGGATGTAACAGTCAGCAGTAATAGTCTGTTAGATGCAAATATGCAGTAATGTAGAAATGACGAAAACATGGGACATTCTAATAGAAATAACAGATACACGATTGATCTAATATACAACTGACTCTTTATAGAGCTTGTACGAAATAATATATATATAATCTTGTGCCTGAAAACTGAAAGGTTTAGAAGCAGTAGTTGTTGTTATTAGCAAGAAATTGTTTGTTAAAATTGCAAAAACACACATGAGTATTTCCCACTGAAAACATGCAGAGAAGTTTTCTGAAATAGAGCCGAGAAACATGCCATTTTCAGGTCCTGAGAAGGCCACAGAATGAGAGAATCAATCAAAATAAAAATGCAGATAGGTGGTGAAACAACATTTTCAAACCCAAAAGCTTAAAAAAGTCTAATGTGGTTCATTTAGTCTTCTGGCAATTTATTTAAAAGTTTTTTTTTGAGACCAGACTATAAACAGGGACGTGGGGGCCTTGTTACTCTCACACACCTTGTTACTCTCACACAGTTTAGCAGAATTTACGGCCTCACCTTTTTCAGTCGAACCTTATGCTTTTGTGACCTTTTACAACAATGAATGTGAAGAATATGTTTGGAAATTACATACCATAGAAAAACAGTTCACATTAGTCCAGGTTTAGGCCGCCTTTTGTTGCGATTTACACTGATTTGGATCTTTAGTCTTGGTTTAGTTATTATGGTCTACTTTTGGTTTAGTTCCAGGTTAGTTCACAGTTTTGATGTGGTGTGTGTAAGATTGAACACGACCATACACTCATATACTGTTGCATTCATACAAAGTAAATCGAAGAGGTGTGTTCTTCTCCTGTCTCCTCGTGGCATTTGACTTTGGTTCAGTCCGCTCAGTCTCCCTCAGCAGTGTACGTGATGTGGACTAAGAACACTTCTGACACGTCTCCGCAGACACACTTGTAATTTGCGCTCTGGGCTGTGTACCGATGACAACAACATGCCTCTCCCTCTCTCTCTCCTCTGGCCTCCGCAACCTCGCTCGCCCCCAGACCTCTGCAACCTCCCCTCCCCGTCTCCGTCTTCTCCTCTTCCTCGCGTTGTTTTTGGGGACATCGTTTTGAATTATTGCCGCTCCCGTCTGACTGCGAGGCTCGGACGTTGACAGCTGCGTGTTCTCACTCCAGGTGCGTGTGAATTCGCGGAGGTGCCCGTGACACCTACCTGTTTGCAAGCCCCCGACCTGTCAAGGGAGCCATATTTAATTAACGTAATGATCAAAGCAGGAAAAGCAAGATTAGCCCTGAGGTAGCAATCCCACTGAGCCGCGCATTCGCCTGCTAATTATACGGCATTAAGGTAGACAGGCTTATGCATACATGACTACTTCAAAGATGTGATTGGGTTTGGTTGGTTACAACAGAAAGTGCCCGAAGCCAAAGAGTGACATGAAAACATCAGCGTGCATAAATCTGTGTGAGCCACCAGGTAACGTAGCTTTATCCCGTGTGACAGCGCTAACAGCAGTAGCTAGCTGTGGAGGGGAGGACGTGGGGGCAAACTCACGACACTGTGATGGAAGATGAAAGTTTGACGTGGAGGAGAAACAGAGGTGACCAGACAAAAGCGGGTGCACCGAGTTCAGGAAAGGTGTGATGTGTAAAGGGGTAGGGTTATAGAAGGTTTAAATATCTGTTTCAGCATCGGTGAACTATTTGTGAACTGCATCGACGTGTAACATTTTAGAATTTCCGCATTTCTACATTATTACATTATTTTTTCGTACCAGGACATAGACATTACATGGTTTAAAATAGCTGTAGTACTTGAATAATTAGTAGTACATTAGCTGCAGTAATCTCCAAAAGTTTACAACACAGAAGCGCCATTGTAGGAAAATGTAGGAAAATAACTTTATTAAATATGATCTAATTAAGGACACACATGGACTATAGTGAGAAAGGGACGGAGCTCTTGAAATAATTGTATTACGTATGCACAGATTGTTTTATACTATTGGTGTATTCTGTGTTTTGTATGTCTCAGGGACTGCAGATGGGAATTAATAGTCTGGTACAAAACATTTCTTGAGTGTTTCTCTAATTAATGCTCCAGTTAAATAAACTAAAACTAAACTAATCATCTTAATCCTTAAAATACAATTATAATGCTTAAAATAAAGCTTTAAGACATCAGTAGTTTTGATCATTTAGTTAAGCTTGAACTGTCAAGAGACTGTTTTCAAGACCAACATTTTTTTTTTTTTAATAACCTTTTCTATAACCTCTTAATGCAAGAAATGTGGATGATATAAAATACTTATTGCTGTCAGTATACACTTACAAAGCTGGATTCAAGGGCTATCGGCCAGGCCAAAACACAACAGTACTGGCCAGTGTCCACCAGCTTGACTCTTCTTCTATTACAATTCTTGTTTTGAAGCATAACAGGCATAACACAACTACAGCACGTAACCTCTACGTGCAGTCTTCCTTTCTCGGATCCCCAATATAGATACAGGCAGTATATTAAATACATGAATAACAATGTCACTATCCCTTATATTTCCCCTAATTAAAACTTAAATCCACTATTTCCTTTTTGTGCTGTGAGTAGTATTTGCAGGAGCCCGAAATGAATCCCTAACTCTTGTGCTAACTTCCTGAGTGCTTGGTGGTCAGGTGCTGTTTATGCCCGTGGCTTTCCAAGCACAAGATCTCTGCAGAGATTATTGGAAAAGCCCTTATGCCAGGAGACATCATCTTCCGAGATTCTACCCACTACTGAGACTGAAGACGTGTTCCCACAACCTGCTCCTGTGCGCCTCCGGACCTCTCAACAATCACTAGTATTCTTCTATTTGGAAAAGTTTCAATATCTATAGGGCCAGAAAATTCATCTGAAAAGGACTTGCTGTTTATAGTTGACAAGGGTTTAAGTTGGACAATCTTCGCGGATATTTTGGACTCTCCGTTGTGCCGCGAGCTACGAAAGGCTTGGTATTATGAATGAAATTTGGAGTTCGTGTGGGTTTGTTGTGGAGTTTGATGAGCAAAAGCAGACCACCAGTTGTCATTGGAGCATGCACGTTCCCTCCGGTGTGCGCCATGAATAGACAACAACATGTTCCAGAGACGACGAGCCGCGGACTGACACACAGGCCCTCTTTTGAGTCATGTGAACAGGGCAGGGGGATTTCTGATAGCCCCCATCTTGGTACACAAAGGAGCGCAGTGTGCCTGGGTGCATGGTGGGGACGTTACCTCCGGGCACTGCCAAATAAAAACACAAAGAGGGAAGAAAGGAATGACCTCCTGGATTTGGGACCTGGTGTCTATTGTTCGCGTTAAAATGAAAGTCGCCGTTGGTCCGCCAGGCATGCTAACCTGTTCTCGGGCAGCTGCCGGCCACCTGTGGAGCAAATCAAATTAGGCAGGGGTTCCTACTGCTCCTGTTTATTGTGGGTAGAGTTTGCTTTGGCGGTGGTCTTGGGTACTGGTAGAGGTGGGATAGTGGTACAACGGTCCATGGGTCTTTGCAGGATTCTTTAATGTTGAAATCATCATATTTTCTGGCACTTAACTCTGGGCTAGTGTGCTGCTCTGGGAATGGTGCTGGTTTAATTTATGACAGGGATTAAAAGTCTCTGAAGTGCATATATTTAAAGATGTGGAGGTTTCGTCACCTGCTTGTCCCCATTTAAATTATTGCTCTGCATGGAATGTTCTACAGTATGGCATTTAATTTCTATGCAAGCAAGCATATGATGTGACAAGGAGAAGTTACAGATCTGTGGAGAGGCAAGCTAGACTTTTCAGCAATACTGCATAAACAAGACAGATACTGTCTTGCAAATAGCCAACAGTATGTGCTTGTTAACTTGGAATATTATTAGATAGAACCGACCAAACCACAGAAAAATAAATCCACATGTTCCCAATGAACAACAGTGTTAACAGGACAGAACACAGAATAACAGTGTGGTGATCGAGAAGGCTAGAGTGTGGAGTGTGTCCCTAGGCCCCTGTTGTAACCCACTGAACGTAATACAGTAATAAAACCAACATGTTACATGTGATAGGTCCACTGGAATGAAAAAAAAATGCCCCCTGAAAAACTGAGGAGATAGTTAAATGAAAATTGTTGATGATTTTTTTCATGTAGCCTCTGTGTTGTTGACTTTGGTTAATGCAGTGAAGTCATCTTGAACCCTATGGTCCCAAAAGTTTTAAATAGTGCTGTGCAAAACAAGAAGTCCTCTCCCTGGATACAACAGACTCATTGGTGTCTATCTTTAAATCTCAACAAAGAAAAAAGGAAAGCTATGACCTCTGTCCATTTTCCCTCAAATTATCCAATTTGGCATTTATGAGCACCCAGCGCCTGGAAGGCTTGAATTCCTTTTTCGTATGAACAAGAGATGCTCTTGTTCGCCATCACGGACATTTAGCATGGAGATAGAAAGGAGATATTAATCATCATTTGGACACACCGAGGAAAAGAAAAAATCACGTATGGGTCACAGCCAAATGAGTCAGTATCAGAAGTGCACAACACGGTGTGTCTTTGTGTCGGCTTCCTGTTCCCAGGAATGTAGCTGGTCCCATGACTGAGGTGGGGGTGAGGTGGGCTGGGGTGAGGGGGGTATGCTGGGAGAGGGAGGTGAATGACATCACCGGTGCGGGTGCTCAGTCCTGACACAGTGGCACCTTGTTCCTGTGAAGCCTCTCTCCTCCAGCCCCTTGCTGAAGCCGCCTTTCTTTGCCTCAAAGAATACCTCCTTTTCTGTTGTGCTCTCAGGCAGCTGCCGCGTATGAAGTGTAGAAATGACACTCTGCTCATGATGAATGGTGCTTGACCCCTGGATTCTGCTCCGGTGGGGCTCTGCATTTCCATAAGCCGTAGATCTCTCACACTCTTGTTATGTCGTAAAAACACTCCGCACCCTCCCTCCTACACCAAGGTGCTGCAAATGAAGATGAAATGTTTGTTGATCAACCTTCGGAGTAAATTGGACAACCTTTTGGTTGGGGGCTCCGCACCGTGGTTGGACACATCCACACTAGAGAGCTCCTTTGTTATATGATTAATTACTGTGAGCAACAGTTACGGCAGGATTAACAATTAGCTCGACCTGTCAAGCAGTCAGTCTAAGATGGCAGACTAATTGAGCGGCTGGTTGGCCATTGTGTGCCCGTATAAGGCCAGGGAAGTGGGATGCTTCCAGAGCCTTTCATCTCTCAAGGCCTAATACTCAGCAGAAAGGCCTTCTATCAGCCTGAGCGCGGATAATTTTTCATGAATATTCATACGCCGCGTGTATTCAGTGAACTTTGGAAAGTTACCTTCATGGTGCATGTTCTGTCACTCTGCTCACCACACAAAAGAAAGATACAGAGGACTTAACAAGCACTTACTCTCAGCTCAGTGTGGTTTCACGGACATTTTGGCATATTTTAGCCTTGTGTGTTTACTCAGAATATACATTTTTATTACCTATGATTTATAAATGTAAAATACAATTGTGCATTTCCTCTAGAGTCAACATGACAAAGAAGGTAATTGGCAAAAGGTAATTCATATGTGTCTATTTCAGTTTTGAATTGTTAATTGCAGTTATGAAGCTACTGCAAATTTTTTATTATTCTGAAACCCTTCGATAACAAAAAGAAAGACGTGTGAAACGCATGTGTAATGTTTATATTTAATTTTATAAATTAAAGGACAAATCCCTCCCATATTTCATTAGATTCCAGTGTTGAAGACACACACTAAAATGAGAGTATTTCCTGACCTGGCTGGACAGAACACACAGGGCATAGCCGAGTGCAGAGTTGAAAGTGAAAGTAGTGGATGTGAGAGTGGAACCTGAAGGCCACACAACAGAATCTCCGAGCCATGGGAAGAAGCCCGGGGGAACAGCTGCAGTGCCAGTGCGCTCATGAAAGCGTCTGCCTGAGGGGGAGGCAGACACTTGATCATGAAGAAAGTCAATTGTTCACGCGCTCAAAGGCTAAAAGCCCAGGAGGAGCTGCACCATGGTGTGTGGGACTTATCAAAATATTTGACAGACATTATGAAAAAGCTTGGGCCCATTTTTAAAGAGGTTTTGTTTTTGCATGCACCAGCGACCTGTCACACTGCCGTCAGCCCCCCGCACCGGCCCCTGTCATTGTTCGGGCCCCCAAAGTTCAAAGCGGGCCTTTTTGGGGCCGCTCAGTGTGCGCTGACACCATGTAATGAAATTAGCAATTGTTGCTAAACAGGTTTCAATCAAAGAGTGTGAGCCAAGAGCTCGTGGTCGGCGTTCATGAATCACCTCTTTCACAGACTGTGTCCGAGTGCTGGGACTTTGTGACCGTCAGCCAGGTGGCCCCACAGAGAGGGAACCTGGCCAAGAAGCTCCATCCACAGCACAAAAGGCTGCTCAGAGCCTAAAACAAACAAGCACTGTATACAACCAGACTCTCTCCAATCACCACCAACAACTAACTCAACAAACAGGCTTTCTTTAAACTACATAACATTTAAATTACAATCCTTTATTTGTACCTTTGCTTGTAATGGACACACTTTAAGAGTGGGGATCTTTAAGTAAGTAATAACAATGGACTGTTAATGCTAATTTTGGTTCAGTTGCTTTGGTTACGCTTTGGTTTTAGTTTGGTTTTATCTGAAGTTTTGCTCCAAATTGACCTTTTCGCCATGCTACATTGTCTGCTTATCCAAAACATGTTTGGAGTTATATTTTTGCTTCATTCATGCAGTATTCCATTAATCCAAAGTTGTCTACTCTGACCACTCAAAAATGTTCTGTTTGCCTTTTTCCTGTTGTGCCGCAGATCAATATCTGGACTTCTCCTGTGCACCGGACTCGTTTTACGTCAGATTGTGTTCACAGCAAACACATGGCTCTATTAGCATTGCATTCACAGGAAATAAGTACTTCATCTGTTTACTCTGCCCATCTTCATTCGCATTGCTAACAGCAGAGGGAGCTCCAATACCTAAACACCTCATGGGAAACAGGTGTATTTCATAAAGTAGTTTCTAGTTGCAGACATTATTTTAAGTTAGAAAATGTCAAGCAGGGAATTAAAAGTCCTCTGTTATGCTAAATTAACTCCTTTGCGCTTTAAGCCATGTTAGAATGTTGTTAATTCATCTGAAGCATATCCCATATCACATGTTTGAGTAATCCTTTATTATTAGTCCGTCTACATCTCCAAATCCTCCGTTCCACCTTGTGATGTCATGAAGTGTGATGTTTGTCCAGGAGAGATGAGCAGTTGCAGGGCTGAAATGATTCCAGTGAAGGTGTATGGAGTTTAAAAACACTGAAGCACTTCCTGTATTACCACGTGACGTCACAATGTGGAACAGAGCGTTTTCTGTTTGAGAGAGAACTCGATCTCAATATGCAGGGTTGGTGTGTTAAACATGTGTGAATGAAACAAAACACAACTCCAGCTCTGTTTTTGATGAGGAAACAGCATCACAACAAAGATCAGAAAATACCGTAATAAACTGTAGGTCCTTTAAAGCCACAAGCATACATGTTCTTTAATATATGCACTTATTTGCGTATATATTTGTGTTTCTTGCCCCAGGAGAACCTAGGCCTCCCCTCCTCCCGTCCTCCCCTGCTCTCCCCCATCCACCCACCCACAACCTCCACCCCGCTCCCTTTGAATCACCACACACCCTGCTGCTAATTTATTTGCACTGAGCATTACGGGAATTAATGTACCTGACATCTATTGACAACAGCCGGTCGCTTTGTGCTCCTTTTTTGCATTACTGTACCCCAATGAAAAATGCCCATCTCCCACCTTAGCTACGGACACCACACGCACACACAAACCTCTAGGTGCACAGGGCTGTTAGCGGCGCCGGATGATAGTAGCAAAACATTAACATAATAATTAGTGTCTTGTAATTGTTTCATTAAAACCAGTTGTTCCATTTCTCCTCTTGTTCTCCCAGAAGACGTCGGCTGAGTTTGGACGCGAGCCAAAGGGAGGGTCGGTCCGCTCAAGATGTTAGCGGCGCGGTGGGGAGCGGGGAGGTACTGAGCAGCGTCCATATGTGGAGATGACATGATGTGGAGGTTTAGGGGCAGACGTCAAATGGGTTTCAAATGATTCTGCAGCACGGTGTAGTGAAAACACAGTGAGATAGGCTGTTGCTGTATAATGAATGCATGTATCTATAACGTCATAGTTTAGAAATACTTCTTGGTATTCGTTTAGCAGCATTTGAATTTATTTTCCTAACACTCGAAGAATTTGTTTATGTCTGGTATAGTGTAGATTTCTGTGCTGTAGCTTTAAGACTCTGTTGATATCTGATTTATTTCCTTTTTACACAAATAATGTAAGGCAAAACTGATCCAAATGTATGATGTAGTTATTATTGGTCTCTCAAGAAACCACAAAAAATGTATAAACAAATAAATAAAACATTTTCTGAGCTAACTACAGCCAGTACAGTACGTTACATCAGTGTATATGTCCAACCAGGATATCGACTGGACCAATATTTGTACGTTGATATCTGATCCAACAAATTTTTCAGTATTGGCGCCAATATCTGATACCAATATGTAATTTAATTGACCAAAGAACAGCCCATTATGACATTAGACCTAAACTTTTGAACGTATATTTAATATTTTTTGTAGTATTAAACCATTAAATTTTATATGAATTCTATAAATACATTAACGTTTTATTTAATCGTGTACAATGATTATATAAAAAACATATATACCTAATCATTTATAGTATAAGGAACACATATTAAGGCCTGTATTTGAGAAAGTGACTAATATTATAATTATACTTTTAATTAATTTTTTTAATGTTATAGTCCTAACATATCTCACTTAGTACTTCTGAATGGAAAACAGTTGGGTTTCAGTCCACAAAAGTTCCTTTTTGGTGAAACGTGAAAAATGTCTTTATAAAATATTAAACATGTAATTGGGCTCCACAACCATTTCTGCCATTAAATTAAACTTTACATTTCACAATTTATACGCCATCGCAATTTTCACACAACTTCCTCAACTTGAGCCTAATTACATCACGCGCGCTTTGTTTGTTTAGTGAAAGTTGGTCATCCGTCTACTGTATGCACACCATAAGTGCATTACAAGTTGAAGAATGCTAGCGCCGGTATAATGTTAGCGCACTGTTCTCTCTGATGGACTCCGGGATCGATGGGCCCTTGACAGAAACAAATTTACCAATCATGACTCTCTAAATGCTTAAAGAGCTTTGACGGGCCTGACAAATGCACCAGATTCTGCTCATTTTCCTGGGGTGGTTTTGTCCCAGGGCTAGTCTTGATGCCAGAAGAGAAGCGTCGCTGTTGTATGAGTGCAGCTGTGTTCTCCGATCAGGGGGGGAGGCACCAGAGGAGGCGAGCTCATTGGCCAAACCTACAGCGCGAGGGGGGGGTTCACTTCGCGCCATCAGATCGTAGATACCACCGAAGGGGTTTGACATTTAGTGTTTTTAGACAAACTTCTGAACAGTGTCTCCCGCAGATCATTATCAAAGCATTCCTGTCTGTATAATCAAGATGAATGCCTGAGACACAACTGCGATGGCAGGGTGGAGGACTATATGGGCGGGGGGTGCGTGGCTTGGGCGTCTTCAGCGCACATTTTCCCAAAGACGGATTGGTTGGCGTCGGCGATATAAAGCGACACCCCGGCGCTGACAATGTTTCTGTCAACTTATTGAATCACCCGCAAAAATGGGGCAATCTCGGAAGACAGAGTGCAATCTAAAAACATTGATAAATAAATATGGGAGATATGAATATGTTTGTTTGTTTGTTTGTTTTGCTGGCTGTCGATTTGATCCTTAGAAATCTCCCCAAAGACTGATTGGTGTCGCACGCTGCAATTAACTCTGCGAGCACCGCCAATAAATCAACTTCCTGAACTCGGCGTGGAGGAGATGATGTTTTTGAAATTAGCAACATCCGCTGCTCGCATTGTGCAAGGGGGGGAGAGAGCCGCGAAGGGTGTGATTTTTAAAATAACAGCCTTCTGATATCTGATATTCACCAGCAAGTTTGAGCAAATCACATTCATTCTTCAGCGCTCCGCAGGGGAAACTTAGCGCGCCCATTTCCTTGACGTTTTGAGTGGCGAGCGAGCTTTTTTTATTTGTACTGATCATCTGTTTGCTCGCAGTTGAAGCGCGGTGCCTCCCTAATATTAGCCTAGCGCGCTTTCATGGCATTATGAGGCATGAGCCGCTGTCACTAGCTAACACGCACCAGGAGCATTTAGGTCAATTATCATTCCATTCAAAACCTTGCTCGACTCTTCAGATTAAGAAACCCACTTATTCACACGCGCACCGTCCAAGAAGAGCAATATTTCTGCCACGGCGACCATCAAGAGAATACTTTATTGCTTTACTTATTCAACTTTCATTTGCAATTCCTTGTGAGCAAATATATACAGTATTGGTGTGTTTGTGCGCCGTTCGCTGGGAGTGCTACTGATAACGCTAATCCTGTTTACTTGCCTCTTTCTCTCCGCTCTCTATATCAAATATACCTTACACTTTGCCTGACTTCAAGGCGTATCCGCTGAGGGGGGACGTGGCCCTTGCCCCTTTCCGAAGCAGTCCTCCCGTCAGAACAAAGGCTGTCCCCCATTCTCCATTCCCTCTCTGCATATGGAAGAGGCAGGCGCAGCGGTGGAGGCAGAAATTAGCAGAACTATCTGGGACATTGACAGGCCTCCCCCGTGGTCACAGAGGCTGGGGCTGTTTGGTACCCCTCCTCACTGGCTGTGCGCAGATAACCGCCACGGAGGAGGAGAGGCAAACACACAACCTCTGGCACTGGCTCGGCAGCTCTTAACAGAGAACTGCTTAGCTTCAAACCAGGATTTAACTAGTTCTGGGGCAAAGGTGAAAAAGCAAACGTGAGACATTAGGGCATTTCATATTTATCAAACGCTCGGATAACCCCTTTGAAACCTCTTTGAAAGTACAATTTCTCAAGTCGAGTTGAACCGAAGGGCGAACTCAGAAGTGACTGCGAAATGAAATTCTCTGAAATTTCTATCAAAGGCTGCGCTATTGTCACTGCTGAATGTCGAGCACAAACACAAAGAATAATTCTTTGTGCACATTTTCAATAAACAAGAAATACAGAAATAATAAAAACAACAATTTACAAAAAGGACAGTCCTTCCACTAAACCTATTTGTAGTCTCCTTTCCTTCCTATATACATGTATGGTCAAGACCTTAGATGAGCATCCCTCTAGCGATAGAGGAGATGCATTTACATGTGCAAGTCTTGTCTATCACCTCATAGCGACCAAATATAATAATGCATAAAAATGACAAGCCTGGACTGCGGTTGAATATGTTGAAAATGTTTGTGTTACAGCTTTGACAGTCACCATGCCAGATCAAAGTATTATACACTATGACTACAAATTAGACTATAGCGTCAATGATTCAATGAAAAAAAAGTCTTCTGATTGTCTTCCTGTAAGCAGAGATGCACTGACTCTATTCTACAGCTGCATAATATATTTTGCAATTGAATCAAAATCATGCTTTGCTGCAATAATTTAGATTCAATTCAACTTTTTTATTTAAAAAGTCTTGTACTTGTCATTAAATCTCTACAAACATGTTCTGAAATAAACATGATCTTAAATTCATGAGATTCTTGTTTTAGTTTATCAGTCCAGATTTCAGTCTTCTCTCAGATTTTAACACTCCTGGAGTTGTTTACTGTGTTGTGTACTCTGGACAGAATCCTGCTTTTAATCATAAATCACAAATTCAAAACATCAAAAAATTCACAATTTCTCGCCGTACACTATTTCACTAACAGAAGCACCCTCCCCAAAGTAAACCCAGGTAGCGTTTGAGCCCACTTGTCAGAGGGTAGGACTCCAGGCGGCCCGAGGAGGTGCTGATATTTGCGCGTCTCGTCCGTTGGCTCCTCTCTGGCCCTTCTTGGCAGCGGCGGGGTGTCGGGGGGATCCGCGGTTCACAGAAGCCATGGCTGCTCCTCAAACCGGCCCGCAGATGCTCCCCCGTCCTGGGCCAGGCCTCTCCGCCGACTTGCCTGCGTCCGCCACTGACAGGCTGCCCATTCGCCCGTCCATCTGCCCATCAAGAGAGCCACGTCTGCGGAGGGCGAGGAGGACCAACGCTGCCATTTAAAGGGACAGTTACGTTAGTGATCAACAGGGCTTCCAGGAATGTATAAAGGAAGAGATGCAGAATACAGTAATGTCAATACACGTAGTAGTAGTGGTAGTAGTGACCAATTAATTTCCATCATTGTTCAGTAAAGTTTGTCTTAGTAGTTGTGGTAGTAGTAAAAGTAGTGGCTTCATGCTTTATAAAGTTTAATATAGCATTGTTTAATAAAGTTTGTCCTAGTAGTTTTAATAATGGTAATAATAGTAGTAGTAGCCTTATGAAATATGACATAGTAATGGTAGTAGTGACTAATTAATTTCCCGCATTGCTCCATAAACGGATGTAGTAGTTGTAGTAATAGTATTTTCTGCAATACAAAAAAAAAAAATCAACAATCCAGCTTGCAGCCCTAAATCATTGACTGTGAATTTCTTAAAATGTTAAAAATATTTTTGCTATACTTATTACTATAATTGGATCCATTTGATTTGATTCCTAAAATGCCGTCTTGCAGGTTTCACAAACATTCTCACAGACTGCCAAAACGAGAAAACTTGGCATCCGCATTTGTTGACAACTACTAAATAGCATTAATGATAAGTTAGTTCTTTATTGTGTTTTTGGTGGCTGCTGCTCTCTGGACTAGGGCTCTGCTGACCATCTGTGCTCCTGAGTGAGGCTGGGTCCCTCGTCCACTGGGGAGTCCCGTCCGTGCCCCACTTTCGCGCTCTTCAGTCGGGCAGGACCATCTGACTGGCCCCTAACACCAGCCCTCATATGTCTGCATTTGGCTCCACCGCTCGCGACTGCAGTGGTTTTCCAAAAAGCACAGGGCAAGTGGTGATAATGAGACAGGAACATGGAAATTGAAAAGATTCTGGAACATGGATGGACGGGCAGTAGAAATGGGGGCATAGGAGGAGGAGAAGAAGACAAGGGAGCTCCATGCATCTCCTGGGATGTCCCTCAAAGAATTAAGGACAAGATTAGAACTGTAGCTTTCATGTGACTAGGATGAAAGAAAGACAGACTTATAAACCTAAACTGCCGGTAGTTCAGCTGTTTCATGCAGTAGTCAGTTGTAACTTTGTGATTTAAGTATATGAAGTATGTTTTTTATATGTCTTGGATGGAGTAGCCAACTTTATTCTTGTAAATGAGCATTTTTTCACCTTAGAATATATTGTAAAAGCAGTGACAAAATCAGTTCGCAGTAAGCTGTCTGCATCCAGTAATAAGGTATTATATTGACTACAAACCCAGAAGAAAAGAGCTGTAAACGTCACTATAATTGACTGGGATTTGGCTATCCATCCAGCTTCACTGCCAGAAAAAAACTGCTCTTAAGTGGTGCATACACCCAAAAATGAATGTATGTATGAATTTTAGCAAAGTTCCTTCTTTTTACAGGTTGAAAATCAGGTAAATACAGTTTGAAATGTATTAAGAATATACGGCCATGATGACTACCATTGCCAAGTTCCATACCCTCCAGATGTGAACAAGGATGTTGACCGAGACACAGGCAGAACATGCAAACTCCACACAAAGAAACCCCATGTGGACTTGGAATTTTAACCTGGGACCTTCTAAATGCTAACAACTCTACCACTATGCTTCCACCAGTGAAGATGGGACCAACTAATCAGTACTAAATCTAGATACTCATTTGAGCAGGTGTCAATACTGCAGAAATGAACCTGTACGAACGTGATACAAGCTGTATCAGAACAGGTATAAGAGCCCATGGACCACTATGGAGCCTACCTGGACGACTGAGGGATTACGTAGATATAAGACCATATGGTAATATTAAAGAAAGTACTATGATTTAATGATAAAAATCACAATCTACTGTCTAAAGAAAGAGTAGACTATTTTTAATTATCATTGTTTGTGTGTGTGTGTGTATCGAATCGGTATCAAGTCTATTCCTCAGTCGAATTTGAAATGTTATTATCTAGTAGTTCATTCATTTGAGGTATAGCGTATTTGATCATCCAAAAATAGCTATGTTTATCACAGTCTTTTCCATACTAATTTGCATGTATGAAGCAGGCTCTCACTGTTCCACTCATAACAGGCTCTAATGAGATGAGAGGAGACACTGGGTCCAACCTCAGCTTTGTCTCCCTATGTTTACGTGTGCTGCTGACATGTAAGGTAAATACATATTTTATGAAGCCGGAAAATTGTACTGGATGAAAAACAAAGTAATAAAACCTCTGCTATCCTGGTATTTAATATGCATTGCCCCGGCACCATCTCCACAAGGTGTGAGAAGCGACTACAAATCTCCATAAAAGTTGAGTAAATGCATAAATTAATATCCGTGACTGTAATCAAAGACTCTTGTGCACAAACAAAAATACCCCAGCCTTCTTCACCTTATGAAAAATAGAAACACTCTAAAAACCTGCGAAAACCCAATGGCTAGTCACCGCGCGCTCGCTAATCAACTAAAGGAACATCAGATAGAATAGGTAATTTGAGACACAAAAAGAATGAGTAATTTTGGGAGGCTCATACCCAAGTGGCAACATTATTTATGCCTAATGTAATGGGGGTGTGAATTCATTTGCAATTAACGGCAGTGCTTTATTACCTGTCATACTGAAACGTCTCGCTCCGGAGATCACACTGAAACGCCCCAATTATCCAAATACCGTGTTTGTGTCTTTACCCGACTCGTGCAGATTTTAACATT
This sequence comes from Odontamblyopus lacepedii, assembly GCA_034769755.1. Lineage (NCBI taxonomy): Eukaryota > Metazoa > Chordata > Actinopteri > Gobiiformes > Gobiidae > Odontamblyopus > Odontamblyopus lacepedii. The sequence goes on from CM068366.1 coordinate 14,789,613, forward strand.
TCATGAATTGTAATTAAGTATTTATTTACAGACGACATAATATGCTAAATCAATGTTGAGCGTTGAAACCGCATTATGATTTTAATTATTTCTCAAAAACATACCTGGAGCGGTTGTATTTTGTTTATGCAGCTTTCACGATGTGTACACCTTTGCCTTGGTAATTCCTGTTCTGTAATTGGTTGGTAGTTAGTTGACATATGAGAAAAATACCAGCAGAGGGCACTATATTGCATCTGCAGGCACATTAATAAGTCATGAGTGAAGTCGTTTGTACAGTATGAAGCTTTAAATGACTAACGGTAATCTGAGTGAAGGAAATCTTTTGTCTGGTGAAGGTTTATGGACATTAAAAACAACGAGAAGCTCCAAAAACGACAATGTGTTTTTGATGAAGTTCCTGTAGGACTAAAGGGGAGAGTGAGGGCGAAGGATCTGGGGGTATAACAAGTACATGATTGGTCGAACAGATATCCAAATATCTGCGTTTCATCATTTTAGTTCTGTGTGATGTCACATAGTACTTGAAATTGCAACAGTGACTGGAAGCAGCACAGTTTTTGACCAGAAAGCTGCAAATATACCTAGTTTGCACAAAAATTGCCAATATAAAAGGACTAGAAACAGCTGATAGGGCTATTAAAACACCATATAGTAGCAAAAGAATGTTGATTTGGTGCTCCATTTTTTAAAATTGTGGGGTGTTACCATTTTACACTTTTTATTTATTTGAATTAAATCATGAAAAACATGTAACTGTTTTTGTAAAGCGCACGTTATCACCTGCAAGTAAATATATAGAGTAGTACTGACTTAAATATTAACTATACCCACTCTCTACCATAGGGCTGCCTGCGGACCTGAGCGGCTCCCTTAAGAGCACCTCTCCTCTTAAGTATGAGATCCCTGAGAGGAGAAGCCTTGGAAGGACTGTTCTTACTTTAAATACACCGCGGCATCATGGGAATATAATGGCGTCCATATATAATTAAGACAAATCCGGCGTTGGAGGCTGTATGTCTTTGTACTGAACCTTAATGAGTGGAGAAGGAGAGTGGCGCTTTTTATTTAGATGGTGTATACATTTTGCATTGGATTCTGTGGTGCATAAACATGAGTCTTCTACAGTCAACTAGAAGTCAACCGAGAAGAGTTTATACAGTTTTTTAAATTATTATTAAAAAGAGATTATTACACTTATGAGGTATTATTAGCTGTTAACTCATACCATATTTAGATCACCATATTACCGTTTTAAAAAAGGAATATTTGCCGAAAGCAACATATTAACATGTTTTATAAATTTCACCTTCATTGTTAACACTCCTCCTTCCCTTTGCTCTCGGTGCTAAGCCACTCCCCCTTCAAAGCGCTATCACATTACAATCGTCTCACTAATGAAACAACTGCACATCACATCAAGTTTGTCAAGCTGTTGTGTAATATTTTTCATTCTGATTTTGTTTTTGTATATTTATGGAAAATTTCAGTGTGGGAACATGGTTTGTGGGCTGAACTTTGGACAAAATATTTCTGATAACCATAATGAGGGTTCGAATAGGGCCCGGAGAGATCGCTAGATAACTCCATCATGCATGGATGACATATAAAACCTCTTCAGGCATGTTTTTGATGAGGAAACAACATTGTAACATGGAAAAAAGCTCCAAAAAGTTGATTTTATGTAAGACCCCCTCATAAAAAAGAAATAAAGTCTTCCACTGTTAATTTCCTGAACATAAACAATACAGGCTTTTAATAATTTAACACAAAAAGTCAAATTTCTCCCTCCAGTCTGAAACCAGTGCTCCAAACCACATGGAGGATTGGTTATTGACTCTTGATTAAAAAGGTCCACGCATTGATCATTGATGATTAAACATGACTGAAACTTGATCTCAATTTTATTTAATAACCCTAACATAGCAACCCATGTCCCAACACAGAAAATCATTGTTTCGTCCACAACGCTTGCACAACTCAAGACTAAAACAACACAGGCTTCAGAAAAACCAACAAAAATGGAAGTTTGTGGTTCAAACTCTGCCTCCTTACTTCATAATTCATGGAAATGTCTGTGGAGAGGCAAACCTACTCACAGTTTTTCAATGTATTTTTGAGCAGTAGAAACGCCTGGATACAGCCAGAGACATTCTAGGTATCTACAAAAATATAAATACTAGAAATCAAATTCACAGTATTATCTTTGTTGTTGTAATGCGTATTTTTGAGTGTGCTATTATTTACTCTGTGTTTGTATTGTGTTGTGGTACAGTGTATAATGTAAGTGTATTGTAAGTGTGTAGGGGCCACTGCAGCAGCTTGTGGAGCATTCATGAGCGCGCCGTTCTAATCACGAGACTAGTTCAGGGAGCCTCAGTTCATTACAGCGCTGCACTCTGTAGGTTCCTGGCATTGTTTTCTCAATTAGAGACTTGTAAATGTGTTGCTTGCTTAATCACCCAAAAACTGGCCCCTAGGATTTCCCCCTAATGCAACCCCATTAAGAAGGGCCCATCAAAACAAAAGATCGGCCTCGAACGGCAATCATCTCTCACTCAGCGCCAAACTTGTATCTTAAACGGGTGATGATGGATGAGGAGGTCTTATGCGTTGCCGTTGATGGATGGATCGGCGAAATGGGGGCTGGTCCGGTCCCCGAGCTCTTCCACTTAGCCTGTCCTGTCCCGGGGTCCGCTCAGGGCGAACCAGCAGAGGAACAAGGAGTTATCCAAACAAGCTCATTAGCTCGATTAGCGCCGCGGTCCCATGGATGGACCCCCCCGAGTGGAGCTAGAGTTTGACTACACACTGGTCCAGTTAGCATCTGCGCACTCGGCCACCGTCGTGAGATCATTTAGAACAAGAGTGCTATCTGTTGTAATGTCTTCTGTAATGCCAACATTTTAATGCACTTTAAAATCTTTCATTAGGCTAAAATAAAAACTGCCACCACATTTTTTTACCTTTATTTAACCAGGAATGTCACATCGAGTTTAAGAATCTTATTTAGCGTCAGAGGAAACCTGAGCATGCAAAGGAAACCTACATAGACATGGGAAGAACATGCAACGTCAACATAGCAAGGCTCTATCCGGGATTTGAACCCAAAACTGTCTTGTTATGAAGCTGTAGTGCCAACCACTGAACCACCATGTCACCACAATCATATCTGAACTTTTAATTCACCATTTCCAGGTGAAAAACTGAGTGGAAAAAGGCGTGTGCTTTTCATCTGCGAGTTTTTCGTGCTAAATTTAAATATTAAAAGTTAGCTAAAATATTTACCATCGGTTTTATGCTAAATCCTTTTTCAGTTGACAGAGAGTTTCTAGCGCATGAGGCTAAGCTAAGTTGGATCTGGCATATTTTCCAAAGATCAAAATGAAAATATGGAGCTCCAGCCGTTTCTTGTCAGTGACACGTGTCCCCTGGCTTTTGTTCATTTAAAAATCAGGTTAAATAGTGGCGGAGGCTGGGTGGCGGCTCTGGCAGGTTGTGTTGTGCCGTCTTTGGCCTAATTAGAAACGGGAGAGAAGAGGAGCCAAATGAAGCAGTCGTCACCTGAGATGAAGGACACATGCTCAGAGCCAGGAGACCCACATGTGATTTTTTATTGATATTTCTGTGCTGTTCTGTACTCTGAAGGGAAACTGGGTCAATGAGCAGATTTGCACAAACCAACTTTGAAAATTCCGTGTTGTCTGACTGTCTCGAGTTAAGCATAGTTTTGTATCCAATTCCCCGGTGTCAATTACTCATTAAAAATGTTTAACAACATTTTAATTGAAGAATTAATTACCTTCGGCAGTGCAAAATCCTCCTAAATTTTATCTGGGGACTTGTCAAATGTGCAGAAGTGTTGAGTGGGTGGCGCAGGAAAATGACATCATCAGCAGTAGCGAGTGTTTCCACGGTGACTCACGAGAGAGACACGTGAGAATCCATAAGTAAACAAGAGCGAGTAAACACGAGCATGTTCTGACAATGTATATCACACCACACGCTAACACGTCCTGCCAGAGACCACAACGCATCTCACTGTGAAACACCATGAACAGGCCTCACCCACCACCACAATCACATCAACTGACAGAGTCTATCAAACTAGTTTACCCTCAGCCCCAGAGCCATATTAGATGTTCTCTATTATTGCAAATGTAGGTGTTTTTCTTTGTCACCAAATATCAGCTCCATTTGAAGTTTCTTCCCCCGTGTGTTGTGTGTAAGTGTTGAACTGTAGCGCCTTGTGTCTTGTGTGTAACAAAGCACAGATCTTATCTTTGTCTGGGCTGTCTCCGTGGATCCGTTTAGCCCGTTGGTTTGATTAGTTAATCAGCCCCAGGCCCCCCCTCGGTCCTCAGGTGGAGGCAGAGCTCCGGCTTCTCATCCAGCCAAGCTGTTCTTTTGGAAGGGAAAGGAGGCAGCTGTGTTTACAGCCCGGGTCCTGGCGTACATTTAGCAGAATCTATTATTCATATCGCTCAGTATCAGAGCGAGATCTCCAGCCACCTGTCTCGCTGACAAGCTCACCCCCTTTTGTGGCGCCTTCCGTTCGGAGCAAATTACGCTCGTCTTGATGAATTGAGTTTTTATGAGTGTTGCTGTAGCACTGGGCATGTACACAGAGCCAGGGACCATCAGGGGCCCGGGAGATGTCCTCGTCAATGGGCAAACGTTTGGAAGAATGTATCAGCGGAGCAGAGGAGGAGCCAGAGTGGTCTTTACCTAGAGCTCAGGGCTGTCCACTGGGCAGTGTGCCCTGGCTCTGTGCACACTCTACCTGTCTACAGCCGGATAAAAGAGAATGACATGCTCCTGGCAAGATTTACTGCAATGATCGTCACTTAGCCGCTAAGTAACAAAGAGCTCAGCTTCTTTTGCCAGTCAACTACATTTAATTGTGTTAACTGTAGTTGATTGTATTAACTATGTTTAACACAATTAACTACATTTCATAGAATCAGCTAAACATATGTGTGGTGCACCTGCTGCTGGTCCTCACCTCCTCTACCACAGACCGACCACACACTGCTGCACTCAGAACAACTGATATTAAACCTCCCAAACCCAACACTTCACCTGCTCTTAGAAGATGTCAGTACTTAGGTTTTTACTTGACATTAACTTACTTAAAGGCCCTGGATAACAAACAATCTTAATAATCTTTTAAGTGAATTTTGCTTTTCACTTTCTTGTATTTGAACACATTAAAACATATCATCCCTAAAGTACTCTCAAATGCTTTGTAAGCCTGGCTGCTCCCCGTCCGCCTGTCCTCCACTGGATGGACCTGACCTGCTCCTGTCTCATTCACAGTCTGGGCTTGTTATTGTTTACAAGTCTCCGTGCGTCTGATCACAGATAGAACCCGAGGAACAAAGACCTCTCTGAATTGGTTTTCCCTCCGACTCCGCTACCTGATGAGCGAACACCAACTCCCTGCTTCTCCCTTTGACTGCCTGTGAACATCTTTAATTAACGGGGAGGTGCGCTAACTCCACGATAAGCACCCCTGATAAGTTATAACATGATTCATAATTTATAAAGATTTTTGCTTTCATCTTCACTAGTTTGCATAAAACTAATTACACCGTAAATGCTATTCATTACTGGGTATGTTTGGTGCCGGGGCGGGTGCGGTGGGACCGGTTAGCGTGCGCAGAGGAAAGGTAATGTGGAGTTGTTGGGGGCGGTATTGGAGCAAACCTGTCTTGTTTGTACTATCCAAGCGCGTTCAGAAGCTCATTATTCTAACTGCTACATGCTGCCGTCTGCCGAGCTAATTTAACATGCTCCGAGCAGGTGAATCAGGTAAATGGGTCGACAAATGTCATAACAAGGCAAAACAAGTCATTATGTTCACGATTACCAAGGTAAATGCAGCAAAATGGAAAACAGCTTTCTATTTACTGTGCTTTTTGAACAGAGTACAGTCAGGTCTTCTCTTTTCTCTGCTTAATGATGATCTAAAATGGTTATTTAAAAGGCGCAAAGAACTGCAGTCAGCTGAGGAGGGAGTGAGTGATTTTAGGCAAGATGTTTTGGGGAAGCTTTCTCAATCATGGCACAAATAGAAAAGATTAAGGCCCTACAGTTCATCAGGTTTTGTTTGCTACAGAAATGACTGAAGGAGTTTGCGGATTGTCAAATATCATAACCAGATACTAATCAATACCAAAACACATTAATACTGACATGGTAAAGGAGAATGGATTTCACAAAAAAGTTCATTAAAAGTTGTTGTTTTAAAGAAATACCAGGAATTGTGCTTTGTTTCATTCACACACGTGGAGTAGTCCTGCATACAGTGATAATCTCTGTCTCAAGATCTAACAATCCATAGTTTCACGTGTCTTGCAATTCTAGCAATAACATTTAATACTTGCTACTGTTTTACGCTTCATTTACACTGATTCACCCTCCCTGTGGCTGAGACAGTACTGGCCAAGTCAAGATGATTCATGCTGATTCATGCATACATTGTCTTAAAGATTGCTAACACAACATATTTATATCACACATTAACATCTCATCCGATTTGTAAAGCTTTTTTGAGCTGTTTTGTATATTTATGGAGAATTGTCATATGGGAGCATGGATGATGTAGGCGGAGCATTGGATAAATCTTCCAGCTTACCGCAAGGAGGGTTCGGATAAATGACTCAAATATGCAAAGATTACATATAAACCCACTTCCATCAGGTTTTTGATGAGAGAACGTTATGGTAGAAAAGCTCAAAAAAGTTGATTTTTGCATAATACTCCCTCTTAATGAATGTCCTTCAGTAGACTTGCTACACTCTGGTGGTTATGCATTTCGATTTGTCCAGGTTTAGTCCTGATTTGAGCCTGTTCTAGTCCTTGTTGGTTTGTTTGTTTGTTTAGGTTCAGTCCAGGTTAACTCTGTTTGTGAAAGTGACAATGCACCCTATAGATTACATCAGATGCTTGAAAACAACGTTACCCAAAATCAAATTGAAACTCTGGATTCCCTGTCAACACATTCCAGACAACACTCTCACTCAAACTGGCTTCGGTCCACATTTCCACCCACCCAACTTATTTGTTTTTAAAGAAAGTCCTCATCACCTCTTTTTAAAACTTCCCAGACCGCGTTGTATCCCTTGAAGTAACGCCATATTTCCTTTTCTGAATCCAGTCAATAAAAGCGCCATAACAACCGTGCTCGGAGGGACAGGAGGCAAAGTGTGTTGACTAAATAAGAATTCCAGTCTGTCCGCAGCCAGCCCGCCTTGGTCCCTGCCGGCCCCAGAGAGTCCCTGCCGTGCCGAGAAGGTTTGTGCCGGGGCGAGGTGTTGCACATAAATCAAACCGGTCCAAGGAATAGTAATCCTGGCTGAACATTTTGGACTGATTGATATAAATAACATTGTCCTCGCCATCTGTCCAAGCGGAGACCTTTCCAGTTAGTGTTGAAGCGGCGACTGCGGAATAATTAATGAATGATGTCCTTTGTGCCGGTAATAAAGAGGAGACAAATGATGTTCTAATCCAACTGCTGCTCGTTTGTCACAGCCAAATAAAATGTCAAATAAAAGTGAGGCCGCCACGTTGGTTTAATGGAGTGCGTGCTACCTGCTCCGCCGCACGACAGGGGTAGAGGCAGGGGCTGAGTCAGGAGCAGACAGGAGCAAGGCTTTTCTGGGAGGTTAACAAGTCTGGCACCTGCGAGTGGTCCGCTGTCTGGAAATGTACTAATGTGTATGGTAATTACAGATACCCAGAGAGAGAGAGAGAGTCTAAAAGAGATTGTTGAAGTTGTTGGTATGAATGCATGTAAAATTGACTCAGAAAATGGTCAAAAAGTCGAGTTTAAAGGTCCTATATTATGCAAAATTGACGCTTGTGAGCATTTAGCCATGTTGTAATGCTGTTCCGTCATCAAAAACATACCTGGAGATGTGTTTCATTACATTCACATTTGAGTAATCCTATATTATTAGTCTGTCTACATCTCCAAAACTTTGAAAACTGTTCTATCAAATTATCAGTACTGCTTTCGCGATATATTGAACTGAATTAAAGAAAAAGTGCACCAACATTCACTCATCAGATGCTGTGGGACTGTACGCACCGCTCTGCTCAGGTATTCATAACCTGAGATCCAGGTAGGATTGTGACATTGATCGGTGAAAACACAGAAATAGATTTTGTATCCCTTGTCTTACACTGGTACCACTGCACTAAGAACAGTCTTAAGTCCTCAAAGACCAAATCTAAAATTCAGATTCTTGTCACAGTGCGAAACATCACAAAAGCGCAGATAAAAGCCAAGTTTTGAAACATCTCTAGGGTTCAACCAACAAGGTGCTGATTGAAAAGCAGTCCCAAGTTAAAATCAATTATTTTCTACTCTGACAATTGGTGACTTTTTTAAACCAAAGAAGACATGGTTCTGGTTTCAGTGCAAAATAGATTGTTGCAAGATTTAAGTTAAAGTAGCACCAAGTAACTTTTCTGGTGGGTTGTTTGTCACTTGCCTTTCCCCATGAAGATGTTATTGCTTTGCCTGAACTTACACGTCAGATCTGTGGAGAGGGACCATGCTTACAATAAGAAAACAATCCAAGAGCTAATTTTAAAGCCGTGAAAAGAGGAAGTTTAAAGTGTTAGCTTCTCCAAACCCTTCGTCACATTGCTAATATTAACAATTTTAGTTTTTTTTAGGCATGTGCACAACTTTAGAACAGCTTTTTATAATATAGTAGACAGAGCTTGGTAGAACACCCTTGCACAGCCAACCCACTCTCATCCCAAAGCATTACATATGACTAACCAGGCTTTCTTCTGCACATACATCGATCAAAAGGTTTTATAATTAGATGCAAGATACAAAATAAATCATCTCCAGCTTTCAGACATTTAAAACAAAAATGATCTTGCATTATATCAAATAGGATTTTTTTCCCCACAAATTTGACATATTCCAGATGAGGTTGCCACTATACCAACCTGCCTTTTCTCACATTAGCTCTGGAACCCTTTAGTTTACAACCTAGCACAAGACAAAATGTCCGTGCGTTTAACTTTGGCAGTGTCTTGCAGCCACTCCACATCAAAGAGCGCTATGAACTTGAGAGAACTTTGGGCGGTGTCTATAAAGAAAAAAATCCAAGGACATGAAAAGGAGCTACCAGAGCGTTACTCAAATCGCCTGCAGGTCTATCAATCAGCCTCGGAAATCAAACCGCCGTAAGACACAACCACATTGGAGACATTAGACATCACCTAGACCTGTTCATGTTTCAACCCACGTTCGACTCTCCGCGGACCTACTTTTCTCGGCGCAACAAAAGGAGGAGCGCTTTGTGCAATCGGCCTGCGTTCCGTACATATTAAACAGCGCAACATTCTCCGACCAGGTTCCTTTTAATTAGTGGGGAATTTGATCAGCGTCGGCTCCCTTGGGCACTTTTGATGGTAATAAAACAAGCTGTACCTTCTCAAAGCGGGCTCTCATCGTCAAAGGGGTGAGGAGCGGAGGGGGAGGTGGGAGGTGGTGGGAGAGGGGTGGGGTCTGGGAAGTTGTAAGTCTTGGAAGTTCGGACGGAAGGGAGGCGTCTGGAGAGAGGAGGGCTGGATCCGCGGGAGTTGGAAAGCACGCCGATGGATTAGCAGTCGACGGAGCGCATGACTACCTAGGCTGGTAATGGAAGGTGCAGCTCATTATTGCACTGACACCGCGGCGGATTCGCTCAATGCGTCTTCATAACAAAGGAGGCCAGTCACATGCACCTCACGCCCGTGCAGTCAGTAGTGGCTCTGTGGAAATCACGATGAATACTGCGGAGCATCTGAATAGCGGTGAGGTCAAATTGTGACATAGAGTAGTATAGTAGGTGAACAGGTGGTATTATTAATAGATCTATACATTATGATCAAAGGAGAAGGGCTGTACCTGATTTTAAAGGCCTCAAAATGGATTCTGGAGGAAAAACACAGTGGAGCGCACAGTGTTTTCTTTTAGAGAGAAGAACTCAGCCTAAATATGCAGAATTTGTGTGTTAAACATGTGTGAATGGAACAAAACATAACTCCATTTGTGTTTTTGATGAGGAAACAGTATCACATCGCTCAGAAAATAGCATAATGTGGGTCCTGTAAACCATGAGTCATTTGGTTTAAACTGTTAGCCCGGCCCCCATAGTCCTTTCTGCCATTGTGGTAATGCACCATGGCATAGAAACAAGTGACTGGGATAGTACAGTAGTTCCCTTATAGTTCTTCAACAACCATCTACTTTGCTTTTTTTTATTTTTTATTTTGTTACTCTTGATAATATGGCATGACAGAGATTCTGAGATGATGTCAAGCTGTTGGTTTCCCATGATTCTTAGTAACAATGTGTCTGATTGGGTGAAAAAGGTGCTTCTGTATTAGGGAGTACCTGATAAAACGCTATGTAAAATGAATAGATTATATTTTACAGTGTTAATTTGAAGCATTTATCTTGATAAGGATAAATTAAAATCAGGTACAGGTCCTTTAATCAACTGTATTCAAGAAAAGTGAGCTACTTAAAAGATGCTTGTACCTTAATCAGCATTACTTAACATAATTACATTAATACTGTCAGTCTAGTTTCCCCTTCAACTTAACACGTGCACAATAGAATACTCCTGAAGGGATCGGTAGTCTGGACCCAGCCTATCTCAGCATCTGGAGAAGGATCTCTAAGCTTGACTCTGTGGCACCCACTGCTCTTGACAGCTTGTCCCAGCAGCACTGAAGGAAAAGCTAGTTTGCAGCAGACCTCCCATTTCTCCTAGCAGATTTTAACAAAATACTGTATAACTCTTTCAAGTAGTGCTATGTATTTATGGATTATCTGCTCAGAAACTGCAGATGGACTTTAAGATCTTGACGTAACATTCTGCAAAATGCAAGTTGGATACTGAATAACTTGTGTACCTGTATGTTTTTATTCAACTCAAATAGCTTCCCACACTTCTGTAATCTCCATCTAAAAAGCACCGCACAGTCACCTCTGGTCCAGCTCCCATTGTAAACCCGGAGTGATCCAACATTAGCCTTTATTTTCCTAATAAATGAAGTGAACGGTCATCTGTCCCCGAAGCCAGCGCTGCGTCTCTGCCTCTGGGTGCCTGTTCCGCGGCCAAACGAGCGGCGGAATGGGTGAATAATTCAACAAATAGATGAATAAATAAACAGGGTCAGGGAGAGGGGTGGTTAACAGGAGGACTTTGGGGAGGGAGGGGCAGAAGGGGTGGGCAACAGGATGGGCATCTGCTACCAGGGCCTCTGCCAGTGCACCGTAACATCTGCTTCTCCCAAAAAACCCAAACAGTCCAAAACGCTGCTGTCATGTCTGCTCTCCCAGTCCCTGCTCTACACCCAAACCTTAATGCATCCTGTCAAGCCATTAGCTGCTGATACCATCGTCTCCCAGGCCCCCATTACACCATCAGTGTCCACCTGTGATAAAGACCGCCATTTGTTTTCTTAAAGCCCTATTTAATGTCCGTTTAACTCAATTTGTCAGGAAATGTACAACGATTTCCTCCCCCCATGGTCTTGAAATCTGGTCAGGGTTCAAGTCCGTGTACAGGGGGAGCGGGGAGGGGGGCATATTTAAATGAGGGGATTAAATTGCCTCTCATATTGACGTATCGTGTTGTGTGAGCGTGTAGAGGTGGCCTGTGTTTTGCTCTAAAAGCTGATTTTTTTGGACAGCGGGGCCCTCCATTAGCCTCGGTCCACGGCCCCTGCTCCTCTCTCTCCTGATGTGACAGCACTCTCCACGCGAGCGCTGTTATTAGCCGTGTAGCGGCGCACTGTCGTCGCCGGCGCTGCCACAAAAGCATAATAACACCTTTTACGCAGCATTGTCCCTGATGCCACCAAACGCGTGTCGTACGGCCCCTCCCTGCGCTCCCTTGTGTGGACACCTAACAGCCTCTCAAACATCTGTTTATGTTTTGTCTACACATACATCATTTGGGTTTTGGCGGAGTGGCGAGGAAGCAGACATAATGGTCCTTCTCTGAGCTGTAATCCCAAATGCTGCTGAATTAGATGCTGCACAAATAGAAGGAAAAAGAGTAATAGCGGAGCCATAAGCAGCAGAGATTGGCATAAGTTGGAGGTGGATGGCTGTTAAGGCGCGTGAGCCTCCCTCGCGCTGGGACCAGCCCTGGCCAAGCGCACAGGAGTGTTGGGTCCCTGGTAGTGTCCGCTCAACACTGTTGACATCTGTCGTGGTTGGAGAGCTGAGTGCACAGGAAATGGGGTGTCACGGCGCGTGCTTGTTGGCCATTATCCTGGCATCCTAATGAAGTGTGGGCAGTGCACGAGGAGGTCTCTGGATGGCATGTCCAACGCTCGGATGGGCAGAGCCAGTACACACATCGTGGGCCTTCCCTGCGCCTGTATCCCATCTGCCTGAGCCGTGCAATGCACCAGCGGGACAGGGGCGACAGGCGCATGCGCCTGCTCCTGGCTCCTGCCGAGGACAGCCTGAGCACAGGCCATTAGGATGAGCCGCTGCCACTGATTGGAAACACACAGTGAACAAGTGTGGGCGCGGCAGGCCGGCTGCCTCACACCAGGAGACCACTGAGCATCATCAATATACCTGGCTCTAATGGTCTCCGCACGGCCGATCAGGAGCTGTGTGGGGCTCCTGAGGAGCTGGAGGTGGCTGTTTATCGACACAACAAACAGCACAAAGTGCCCTGAAGGAAAGCATTTGCACACAGATCCAGCACAGACGCCCCGAGTGGCCATAAACAGGCATCAGAGCAGCAATCTCCACCAACCTATGAGCACATAATGGTGTTAAATATTTGAAGGGGTCAAAACGACACACCTCCACATGTCTCTTACAGCCTCAAGGAAGCACAGCCCTGCTCTTGTCCAAGCTATTGTTTTGTAAATATAACACACAGAACAGACTTCAGACTTAAGAGAGACATGCATGTATGGCATATGTGGACACAGGAGCCAGCAGGTGTCCGACCACCCTTGGAATTTGGTCAGTCTAAAACAAAGAGGTCAAGAGGTCATTCATTTGAAACAGTAAAAACACAGTATGCAAAAACTGAGGGCCAAAATCATTTGCTGAATTATAATAAATCATTTTCCCATGAACCTTTAACTCCCCGTATGTAATCAGCATTGTGACACTGTCTCTCTGTTACATAAGGCCTCATCACTAAACAGTTGCATTAGCTCTTGCAGAGTTATTACACAGTCTGTCTCCACGGCGATCCCTCTTCAGGTAAAGACTCTGTACTTCCCCGTCTGGCCATAACCGTAATGGGCTAATGTGCCGAGTAAATGTAGCTCTACAGCCCTGAGTGCTTCATCAATACGTCCGACTGATGCGGGACAGAAGGGGATTATCGCGCACGCCAGCTGCTAAGCCACTGCAACTGCACAAAATCAATCAGGTCCTGAGCCGTACAGTAGAGTCACACCGGTGTTTAGTCAGCGAAAACGTCACCTCTGCATCTGACGCAATCAAAACGAGACGCAATCTGCTCAAGAACCCAGGGGAAAGCCAACAGGTTTTCTACTGGACCTGCTGACAGAAATAATGTACGTTTTTGCAGTAGTTTTGAGAATGATAGGATATATTTGTTTAATGCCATATTGTGGACCCTCCATCAGAAAATTTACACAGTGCACCTTTAACTTTGTGCCAATGCAAACCCCACAAAATATAACTAGAATTGCTCATAAAAATGAGATCATTCTTATGTTTATGACTGAATTGGGCGTTTTGAATTGTTCTCATTTGGTAACACATGCACTTGGGCTCTGACGTTTACTCCATAGTCATTTCGAAAAGCAACTATTTGTGGGAAAAAAGACACAAATGCCAGGGACAAACAGTTTTATCCAATTCAATTCCAAAGTTGCTGAGTAAGAACCATGTACACACAACTGCCTGTAAATCTCTACTGTAATCTCTATACTACCTACATATCTGCCTATTGTGTCATCCTTTGCTCCACCTGCTTGTTCTTGTAAGTAACAACACATTCTTAAAGTAAGTCTGGTACTTTTTGGAGGTGAAATGTCAACTGCATGATTCCACAGAAATAGACAGCGACAGTACTTCGGAAAATTCTTCATGTCGATGAATACATTTTATGCCATACTGCAGAATATTTAAGATTCTAGCCAAAAAAACAACATGTCTATGGAAACAAGCCTCCTCCAGGCCAAATATGAGTCAGGTTTGTAAAGATGCAAACCTATTCAGAGGAAGGACACATGTTTTTCAATGCTTTTCAGTGCAATAAAGGCATCCATACAGAATTTTATGGTAACACACTAAGGCTTTAATAACCTAAATGTGTAAATACAAGTTAAATGCAAAAAATCCTAAATGCATTTCTACGTTTTTTGCACATACAGTTATTAAAAAAGTTGAAAAAACAGTAATCCTTGAGTGATGAGTAAAATTTGATATGGAAGTGTCATGATGAGCAAACCCTAATTTCCAAAATACCCCCAAAAAACCAATACATAATACAAAAATTATGTTGTACCACCTCAACTAAACAAGTCAACTCTTTGGAACAGTTCTTTCATGTAAACTGTTGGAACCAGATCTCAACTGTATCTTTTTCTTTCTAATTTGGATGCATTTTTATACCGATTAAAGCTGAACCACCACAAGAATCAGCACAAACGCAGAGTAGGGAACACAAGTGAGAGCGATGCACAAAATAACAACACATGCAAAAGATTCAGATCCCAAAAAGAGCCAAAAGTCCCATCGCTACTAAACAAGTTACATGTAAAAAGTCTAAGACCCCAAACCTCCCTTCAACCCCACAGCGCCGTTTCTCCATTAGCCCTGCCACTCACGCTATCTACCTCCATTGTCACTGTACTCCGCAGTTGTTAACGTGACAAAAGGAAACACAACTCGCGACTCTATCTTAAACTCCGCACCATCTATTTCCAGGTCGCACGGCTAGCACAGACACGATCCCACCCTCCGCTACCCGATACAGCGCAGTCATTTTTCAGCGCGCTCCGGAGCTCAGATACTGCAGTGTACGGAGTTAAGTACGCGTCCGAAGTTACCGTGATCGATGTTGCCAGTCAAAAGGTCGGTGAGGGAAGACTATCTTGTTTTCTTTTTACTTCTAAGCAATCGGGAGCGCTGATTGGCCGGGCAGGAGCGGGCTTAGATAGTGGCGATGATGAATGGGGCAAGCGCTAGCCGGTAATGTAAGAGTAATTACAAGCGTGGTTCAGGTAGACGGCAGCTCATTTAGCAGTGAAGAGGCTATTAATTCAATGATATAGGATTCTGACACGTTGTGATACTATCTGACATGTTCTTCCATAGATGGAGGGTGAACTAATTTGCCTTTGGTTGCATTCTGTGTACCTCATTTGGACTGGACAAACTACTCAAATAGACGAGGTTGTAAGAGGTGGAAGAGCGTCATTGCTATAGAACAAGTTGAGTTTAACTTTTTGCACCGAGCTGGTAAAGTTCTGCTCATGTTTATGGTACGTGAATAAAGTATTTTATTTAAAAGTAAGCGCAGTTTTGCAGTATGTTTTGACAGGTCGAAATGCACAAACTTGAGGCAGGTTACTTCAGGTGAATAGGTAAAGAAAATATTAGTTTACACATCAGTTTGATATGAATATAAGACCAAATGTGTTGCTTGTTTTCATTATTGATGCAAATAACAACTTTAAAGCAACAATGAGTAACTTTTAGCCAAAAATTTGACTAAAATTAACACCAAAAACACAAAAAAAACTTCTTTACCTTGAGCAGGTTTGCTTCTTCACAAACTTGACCCTTATATGACCTCCTCCTGCTTGTTTCCGTGGAAATGTTGCTTCTTGGGCAATAAGTAGGGCTTTAAAGATATCTACCTCTATGGAGAATGTTACAAATCATTATTTCAACTTTCTATTTTCATGGAATAATACAACTAATGTGCCACCTCCAGAAAGTTACATACAGTGTCTTTAACATAAAAAAATATGAAATCTGACTTTTTATTTTTTAACATCATCCAACAAACAAAAACTTCAACTAAAATACACACACACGTCTCAAAAGTGGCATTCGATTCTGTTTTGCCGCAGTAGGCCGGCATGATTTTGAACCTGGTTTAGTTCTAAAATAGTCCAAATTTGGCCCCTTGGAGCTGATCTGGACTTGTCTTAGTCCTGGTTCAAGTCCATATTTAACCCGGGTTCAGTTCTCACAGTTCATACGAGGAAAACACTATAATCGTGTGTACAGCTTTGCCTATCCATACCTGCCAAGCTGCTTCACTCTAAACAACTGTATTTTATCAGCATTCTATCCTTCAGATGATCTTTTCCTCACTGCTTTTGAATCCCATTTTGTGCCATAGATTTCTAAACACATGAAATACATCTTTATTTTTTTCCAAATAGAACGGAAGACCCCCACAAATCAGCGACCCCCAGCCCGCCCGTGACACCTCGGAGTGGGCTTGGAGCTCCTGATTCAGCAGATCGGCACCAGCCCTCCGCACAGCTCCATGGATCCACGCACCTTCACACACGATTACCCCCCAGGATCATAAGTTTGCTCTGGGGCCCCTGCTCTGTTTACCCCCTGCATCACCGCTCAGCCTCTCCCGGACGTGTGGAGGTCAGCACAAGATGAAGGCACAGGTACGTCCATAGATTATCGGTGTTCCAATTGTTCCACTTTGCATAGTTATAAAAGCATTTTCTCTATACACTCATGTTTTTGTCAGTAATTTCTAAGATATTACCATGAAATCACAAGCAATAGTATATTTTTTTCCTGCAATCATAAAACTCCACAAGTAAGAGGTCATTATTTTTATAGTGGATGGAACGAGAAGCAACAACCATAAAACAAACGAGTCCCAAAAGCTCCAATTCTTAAACTGACCACTTACAAACGTTGTAAAGTTTCATTGTATTATTATTATTATATTTATTTTTTCATTTTTGTTTATAGAATCTCAATGCACTTCTCAAACAAATCCTATAGCACTTCAGTTACTCTATAATGACTTAGGACTATAACAACTGTCAAAAACAATTAAAACATAAATTACCAGTAAGTGAAATTATGTCATGTTTATTTTTCTCTTTTTTTCATATAGTTTACGATACTTTTTTCTATGTCCTATCAGGGATGTGCCACAAAATCTCGTGAGAAAATTGTCACAAGAGTGTGCACACATGAGGCAAACTTCTTTCTTTACATTTGCCTTGGATAAAAAAGGTGAATTTAGTTTTTTTTCTTCATTTTTTTTACATTTGCCTTGGATAAAAAAGGTGAACTTTGCTTAGTAACTCTCCTTGAGAAACTGTTATACCAAAAAGCAGTTCTACCCTGTCGGCAAGCTTTAAATTAAGACAAAGAATGAGAAAAGGTGAAGTCTTGTTGAAAATTGTGAACTGAATGGTACAATTTATTTACTATAAATTATATCAACCTTATTTTGTTTCACTCTTGTGGGTCGAATCTCTTGACATGCCTCTCATCTTGTAGAAATTGCGTTCGGTTTTCAAAATAACTGAAGTGGTTAAGAATATATAACCGTAAACAGCCGAAATAGTAACTCTCCAATTGGATTCGCACCCCTCCTTTATTTCTAATAGCGCAGTTAACTTCTTCACCTGTAGCTTGTATCTTCTCCCAGCTCTGAACAGCAGAAAAGAGCCCTCACTGTGTTCATAATCAGAGCTGACAGCCACCTACAGCAAGGTGCAGCCCCCCCGCCGCTTTGCTGTCAACCCCTGATCAAACTGCGCTCTAATATTAATGCGCCGATGATGAGGAGCGTGCGCGTGGAAAGAGCGCGCGTGGTTGCGGAGAAGGTGGCAGAGTAACCCGCGGCGCTGCGTTTGAACTAGGTGAAGGAAGACAGGTTTTTGTTAGCGTTAATTACTCTCTTTGTAGTGGGTCTAGACGGGCAGCCTCCTCTTCCCTCTCCGCTCCTCCCAAACGCCTAATGCTTTGTTTTTCATTTCACGTCTTTAATATTTTAGCTGGGCTTTCATAGCACTGAAATAGCGGTTTTGTCTTTAAATTTGCCAACGCTTTAGAGGCACTTTGCTTCAATCATGAATGAACCAATTACTGTAGTATTTTATTTGCTAAAAAAAGAAACTTCTCCCAACAGATGAACCTGACTGGTGTAGTAAATGTCAATCTTTAAACATTCTCTACATTGTTTTTAAAGATGTACTGCGTAACATTTCCGGTCCGGGGTCTGCCACCTGCTTGTCTCCATGGAGATATCGTTGAGTTCAAAACAATGTTCCACAATATAAACAAAAAATAAAAATCTTTAAAAAAAAATTGACTTGTTTCAATTTCAATTTTTTTTTCAGTTTCAATGAATTGACTTGTTTCAATTCATAATATGTATATTACTGTTAGATTATAGTTCTAGCATAATTAGGCCTGTGTACCATCCTGTTTGTAAAATGTAAATTTAAAGAGATACTGCTGCTTTACCTGAATGTTCCACTTTATGGTATTCAGTTAATTTAATCTTTATTCCGGGCTCATGGTCCATTTTTAAAACATACAAGGACAGCGACAAAACAAAACAAACATTTATGTTTAAGACAGCCATACCAGCGTCTTCACTTATTGGACTGATATCGTACTGCACTGAATCTCAAATTTGTGAGTGACATTATTATTTAATTGATTTGATCTATTTATTTATGGGGGGGGTGGTCAGGTGCTATGAGCAGGTCAGGTGCCCCCGTGACCCAGCTGGATTAAGCGGGAGAAGATGGATGGATGGATGATTTATTTATTTGAAATGGGACAATGCAATTTAATAAAACATATGACAATTCATTAAAAAAGCCAGAATTAGCCAAAAGGCTATTTTTCTGTAGTCTCCTGGCCATGATGTTATAAAAGCAATAAAATACAGACATATTAATATAAGTACAGACACACAGTTAGTAGACACATGAGATTGGACTAAACAATACCAGACATACTGAGAGGACAAGACATTGCTTGATTTGTTCAGTCTGCAGATAAAACTGTACAAAGTTCAGTAAAGTACATTAAAGTTCAGTAAAGTTCATCTTGCAGTGTTCAATCGTGCAAACATCTCCTCAAAAGCACCAGCAAAGCGTCATTGTGGACACCTGCAGTCTTTGAAAACTGGCTTTTTTGTAATTAATCCAGAGGTGAGCTGTGTACAACATTGTACAATATGATTTAGACAATTACAACTTTACATAATTTGTACAAGAGCCAAACTTATGCATAAGAATATTTGCCTGAACATAAAGCACCCTACAGTCTCTATACACATCATCATCATCTGCCATATCCGCAGTGATGATACGCATTAAACTTATCTTGCATTTATTCCATTTGTTTTATTGCAAAGAAAAACATGCAAATTCACAGATCTGACCTATAATTTCAAAATCACTGATGTCACCTGCTTATATTCATGGCAACAGAAGAGTTTAATGCCATACTGTGCAACCTTCCAAGCAAAGCAATAACATTTCCTTGGAGACAAGCAGATGGCTCCCCTTCCATCACAAAGTTACATAGTCCAATGAAAAAATGTAAATCTGAGACATTTTTTTGCAATCTGTTATCTTTAATCCAGAATCTCCCCCTGCTTCTGCTGTAACTGTCTGATCAGTAAGCTCCCAAGACATCTCTAATAATCCTCCAAGTCTTCTCTGAGCAATGGTCTAAAGTTGAACCAGAGGAATCTTTTTCACATGGGCGGAAATGGACAAAAGAGGCACGCGCGCCCTCTCAAAAACCCCTGGCCTCAGCACCTTCGCCGGGCCGAGATGTGAACAACTGACTGCTTGATTTATCACGCCCAAACGCGACCGCAAAGTACAATTTTCCACCTTGGCTCCAAACAATAATTCATACTGATCTTCGCTGGTGATAGCCGAGGACCTTTGCGCTGCGTCGGCCGGCGAAAATGATCGTAATAAATGTCAAGACTTCGCAGGTAACTACTTTAAAAGCCATTACGGTTGCCGCGGTGATGGAAGATAGCCGCCGATGGTTCATATGTTCAGATAACAACTTGGTTTCGAAGATATCGGGTAGGGAAACTGTTGTTCTTTGTTGGGACCATTATAGATAAACAGGTTAGGTCAATTACAACGTCGTATGCTTGGTTTCCGTTATGATATCGCGCCGACATCTCCGAACCTTGGCTCGCGCCGACAGGAACGGAGTATGGAAGCGCCGAGAAAATTGAATGCGCGCTATTTGGTAGCCGTCATGTCTCCGCGGTGACCTTTCAACTGGAAGTCTTCGAACTCGGAATCTCCGCGACGACCATGCATCACCCCGTAATGGCGTGTCAGGCTGGGGCGCTTTTTGTTGGTGTACATTTTTTATCGCTACATCGGCAGATTAGAACAAAGCTAATGAACGGAGCGGAGAAGGGAAACGAAAGGAAAGAAAGAGGGAACATAATAGCTAGTGGGTTTTGTTACAACTTTTACAAAATCCTACCAACTTCCAAACAAGATATTGCGCTCTGAATCTAATATAGGATTCATAGTAAGCGTAAATAACTGTATGTATACGCTAAGCTAGGGGATATTGAAAATCATCGCGAGCTCGTCGTCATCCATTCTGCTTTTTCTGTTTTATTTGGTTGCTTCATAAAATACACTCAAATATGATTTTTATTGCTCCCCCAGGACCACTATGGAGCCGCAGTTGGGATATGCCTGAGTAGAAATTGTTGTTTATTATCACCTTTGTTACTGATTTCGTGAGATTGGTTTAAGTTTTATGGACCTGGTGACAAGGGAGAATACCTGCGACTGGGGATAAGACGAGGAAGGAGTGTGGGGAAATAACATAAAGAAATTAGCGAGACAGAACTATATAAATAGACTCATTCAAGGTTTAGTTCATTTTAAGTCCTGCATCGTAAATGTTTAGAAATGTAAAAAAAAAAAAAGCATAATAAAAAATTATATTAAAAAAAATAAAAACTCAATAACAATGCAATAAAACAAAACAGGCATTAATTTTAATATTTTTGCCACTATTGTCATGAAATCACCTAAAGTGTAATCCAGTCTATTATTTTATTTTATTTTTTTCTATAAATAAAAGATTCACAAATAAATGTTAGTGTTCTAATGTAATTCTACTGACTAAATATGTCCTGAAGTATCCACAGTTCTAAAATTTATTCAGAATTCATTTTGTAATTTGATTGGACAAGAAACAGGAAGTAGCAAGTATGAAAAATGCTAAAATGCTGCTGTTATAAAAAGGTTAAAAAACTAATGCTAATGCAAACTGATTATAAGAAATTATAGACATCATTAAAAATCTTTTCGTGTTTCACTACTTAAAAAGCTAAACTAACCATGCTATTGTTACTGTAGATTAGCTATACTGGTCCCTTGGGAGTGTATTTCTTCCATTGTGCGTTGAATAATATGAAGAATTAGAATGAAGAACTGATAATGAAATGATCTAACCGTATCAAAGAGGTGTAGAAAGCTCTAACCGCACCTTAGGCTAGCTGTCACTTCACATGATCACGAGGGAGGCCAAGGAGAGCCGGAGAAAAGGCACAGCTCCGAGGAGAACCCCCCCTTCCCGTCGCCCATCTTTACCTGGAGGGGGGCCACGGAGGGTTTGGAAGTGTGTGTGTGTGTGCAGGGGGTATGTGAGGAGGTGGAGGGGCAGGCTGGGGAGCGCTGCGGGGGCCATTCTGTTGTCCCCAGACCCGGTGCCATGTGCTGGGATGGGCAAACAGATACCCCCCTCCCCGCTCTCATGTGTACTGCCCTGGGATACTGTGGGGAGGGGGCAGTGTGGAAGGTGACTTAGAATGTGTTCATTTGTTTATCCATCCATGAGTTCTGTGCATAAAGAGCACATACTACAGATTATTATGAAATGAATGCATAGAATGGTCCATATATCTTGATCGCTTAGTACTCGTACTCATGTTAGTCCACTTGATAGTCCATGTTCTTTTCTTTTTGCCATAGGTTATTTGACCATTTAAGCTTTTCCAAATAATTTATTTTTAATATATATAATTACATATTCATTCAGTGTAATGTAATACCCAAAAGTTACTTGTTCATAACTCCATTATATTACAGTGTGTATATCATCTCATAAAATATATTTCTTATGCCATGAAAATAAATACTTTATTGCTACTAGTACAATGGTACATAAATATTGCTTCTACTACTACCTCTAGGGGAGTGCAAAAATATTGAAATATCAATATATTGTATTGTTTAATTTGATGAAACAGTATCGATATCGTGGGCTGCTGTATCGATTTACTGCCAAGAGTATTTTTAGGTACGTTTTCCTAAATTATTTTGTGTAAAAGCTACAGTTGTGTTGACATTTTCACTGTTTCGAGTAAAATTGGTGTTTGTCATATTCACTTTGCACAGAATTTGTCTTTTTTCACTAAACCGTATCGAATCGATTTGAAATATATCGAATCATATTGAATTGAAAGTGCACAATGTATTGAGGTATGTATCTATTATGACTACTACTGCTACTACTACGACTACTGGTACTACTATACTACAAAAGTACATAAATAGTGCTACTACTACTATCACTAATACAACTACTACTGCTACAAATTATTAATTTATTGGATGCAGAGATGATCAGTGTGAATTAAGGAGCTCCTATAGCTGACAGGTCACTTCTAGTTGTGTCTATTCACATAATGTCTGAAATCCGTCATGTTAAGAGGTGCGCTGTGTGTATGCTACCTCAGTCATGCCCCTGGGGTTGTCCCGTGGGTGCCCCTGTCCTTCTGCCCCCTCCTGGACACTGCGGGGACACTCGGGGCCAGTTCATTAGGAGAGGACACTTCTCACCGGAGACGTCAGCCTGTCTCATTATTATCAATCAGATCAGCTCCGATTCGCTCCAGTTGGCCGCGCTACATCCACTGGTGTGACGCAGCGTGCACGGGCTAACCTGCTAATTAACAGTCAAACACAAATCAGGATCATTGCTATTCATTTCGCACCATAGGTTTGGATTGAACGACACCCAGACAACGATATAGGAAAAATGATACGATATAGGAAAAAATCGTGTATTGATTGATGAATATTTGCAGTACTTTTTCATAAGTTTCAGCTTAAATACAATAACTGCAGAGATATAGCTTCGATCTTCCTCTTTTGGAGATTGGCTCAGTGGTCTTCATCAAATTGACACCAATTAAACTGATGGCAGGAGCTCAGGCAGCCCGCCCTGATGGTCACCTCACGCATGGATCCACACTTTTGTTCCATCTATTTATATTCAGTATTTGCATATCTATGAATGGCTTAAACAGAATAAAACAAAACATTATAAAACACAGTTATGTTAAACAGGCATTCATTTTACCGCATTTAAGTGATATTATGTTTATTGTTCTCATGAAATATCTTAAAGGTCCGATATTACGCTAGATTGACGCTTGCGAGCTTTAAGCCATGTTAGAATGTTCCTACCTCCTCAAAAACATAGCCAAAGTTGTGTTTGTTTCATTCACACATATTTGAGTAATTTGTCTACATCTCCAAAGCTCAAAATGCTCTGTTCCATGTTGTGATGTCATGAAGCGTCATTTATTCAGGAGAGATTGGCCATTCCAAATCTAAAATCATGCAAATTTGATGACATATTTGATTCAAGTAAAGGTGTATGGAGTTTAAAAACATGGCGGAGCACTTCCTGTATTACCACATGACATCACAAGGTCTTTTTGAGAGAAGAACTCGGCCTAAATGTGCAGGATTTGTGTGTTAAACGTGTGGATGAAAGAAAACACAACTCTAGGTATGTTTTTGAAGAGGAATCAACACTATAATATAGATCAGAAAATGCTGTAATATGGGCACTTTAATAACAATGCTAATTAATTAAAAGTATCTGAACTGGTCTACAATACTTAAATTAATATTCTGAATTCATTTTTATATAATTTAATTGGACAAGAAACAGGAAGCAAGAACAATATGAAAACGAGATTGAAAAAGCTCGTGCAAATGTAAATAGTACACAATTTTAAAACAGATAATATACATCCAAACTAGTCCACAGTACTCAAACCAAAATTCAGATTTCTTTATTCAATTAACGCTTCTCCTTTCTTTGCAGTATGGGGCACGTGTAGCTAATCGGCGGGTTTATGTCACCGGCTCCCAGCTGGGTGTCGCCGGGCCACCCTGGCAACCCGCACGCTCCATGTGGCAACGCACAGAACCCCCGGAGAGCTGCCTAAACCCGCCATGTTGGGCTTACCTTCTGTGCAGGTGGCCTCGCTGCCCCACGCTGGCTGGGAGTGGAACTGAAACTTTCTCCGGCGCTATTGGCACGCGCAACCAAACCAAAAAGTCCTTAGTTTAAACAGCGAAAATTGATGTTAGCAAACGTTCTTTCATAATACGCTTTTCCAAGATACTTTTTGGCACCAGAGTTGAATGAGATTGTTATCAGCGAGAGGAGACAGACATGTGGTAGAGCGCTTGGATTTAGGAGTTGGGAGTTCAGGGCTCTGTCGGAGGTTACGGTGCAGTCTAGACTTGGCAGATCGTAGTAACATTCTCTCCGCTGCTCTGGGTTTGGCTCTGGTAAACTCATGTCTGATCATTATGTGTCCGTGTTCTCCTCCACTGCACTGCTGTACGAGCCAGACAAATTATACTGTTAAAACTCAACTGTTATCTGCTCTGTAAGTGTGTTCTGATGTCGCAGTGGAAATGAATAATGTTCACTGCCCAAGTGGGAGGTACTGAGATTCAAAAACTTCATGCGATTGTACTTCCAAACGCTTTTTTTTTACTTCTACAACCGTACACAAACCGGAAATAATGTAAATTTTGATATAGCATTGTAAACAAATGGTCTGTAAAGGTATTGAGATATATTTTCTTGATTTAGTTTCTGAAATTGGAATTTTAAACTTTCTTTTGAGGAGTAATTTGAGTAGAAATGATCGTCTCTTTGTGTGAGGCTTTTCCCGTACCTGATTTCTTCCCATGTATTTGAGGAAAATTGGTCTTGCTTCAGTTAGAAAGTGTTTTATGCGACCTGTTAGCTTTACCTTGTGGCTAAAGTCCGCTCTGGCCTCTGAAAGTTGTGTAAAGCGACAGTAGCTCAGTCCGTTGTCCACAGATCCGAAGGTTGGCGGTTCGAATCCGGATCTCGACATAAACATCATTGATTGAGCGGTCAATCCAGTGTAAAAATGTGACCATTTACCATCTGAAGTGCTTCAAAACTCAATAGGATGCTCAGAAAGGTAAGTGAGGAATAACTTTGGACCACTGCAAACCATTAAAAATGAACTAGTCCTGTTTTTCATGTTTTAAAATGGTTAAAAAAAAACTGGTACAGCACTTTTAAAGAAGACAATATAAAAAAAGTAAAACAAACTATAATATTGGCTTTTACAGCTCATTTCTGTCTTTATACTACTTATTACTACTACTACTACTCATATACTTATATTATTAGACAACAGAATTCAAGCCTGACTATTCTTCCCTCTCCTATATTATATTTTCACACAGCATGGTTACCAGCATGACTTAACTCTGCTACAAATATAACATCTATCAACACATAAAATAACCTTATATTTTACGGATTCGCTTGGTGCCTAAGTATTGCGACATGTGGGCAAATATAACGCACAAACAATTAAACTCAAAATAAACCCGTGTATCTAGGCCTGCTTTGGATAGACAGTAACAACCCCAGAACTGTAAACATTCTGCTATACGACAACTCCGTGTTTACATTACCCGCCCAAAGATAAAACCGTTACACAAAAATCAATATTTACAGCGCTTGAATGTCAATTGTTCCGTGTTGTGTTTCATTAAATCGCCAATGCCAAAAAATCTGTTCAAATTTACAAGACACTGTGACATTCAGTCTTTATGGAATAATAATGTTTTATAGATTTGCGCTCGGTACATAGAGATGATTTGTGTAGATGTAGGCACGTGTTCTTATTATTCGAAATGGCATTTTTGTAGAGCCCCGCAGATGTAGCCTCGCGATAGAAATGTGTTCTTCCATTGTATTCATGTATGTATTCATGAGCCCTCCTGTTGAATGATTGGACAGGCATTAAGCTGTTGCAATAGATGTAAACAGCGCACCTCTCCGTAGCTGTCATTGCCTATATTTGTGTGTGTACGTATATGTGCGCGCGTGTGTGTATTGCGGGGCCCCTGGGAGCCTCTCTGGCAGGGGTCCAGGGCCTCGGTGCTGCGGCTCAGTGGAACAGACAAGCCAAATCGCAGCACACTGACCCATTTTGTAGCTTTGCGCCGTTGGGACTATTTTTTCTCCTTTTTTTTTGGTGTGTGTTGTTACGCTAAACGATTCCGGCTCTTCCCAAAACACGTGAAAAGTGTCGTGTGGCTCCTGACGCGCGCCCGCTCCTCACCCGCCTCCTCCGTTCTCAGGCTCCGCCCCCTCGCCCCACCCTCCCCCGTTACTCCCCTCCCTCCCTCCTCCCCCCTCCCATCCTTGCTTCACAGGCACCTAATTACGAAAAGCCTGACTCATTTACATGGCAATGTTTGATCTAAATTACAGTCTAAAACCACACCAAATGAGCATCACGTGTGAATTTAAAGATTTTTTTTTTTTTGAGATGCACATGTTAGCGTGATGGAGCAGGGGGTTTAGCCGTGATCCATCTCTTGAGACTTGAGATGGTCCCAGCGCTGACTGACGAACCGGAGTCAACCAAATTTATCCCTGAGACTATCTATATTCAAGGCATTTGGCTCAAGGGTGGAGTTTATTCATCTTTTCACAGCATTTCTGCATCCCTTGTCGTGTATATTACATATTATTACTTCTTTTTTTACTTCTATATGTATGCAAATCTGAATATATGATTTTTTGTCATATCAAAACCATACCTGGAATTGTGTTTTGTTTCATTCATACAAATCCTGCATATTTAGGCTGAGTTCTTCTCTCAAACAGAAGTTCCACCTTGTGATGTGTAATACAGGAAGTGCTCCACTGTGTTTTTAAACTGCATGCACATTCATTAGAAGCGGATCATTTCAGCCCTGTGGAATTGCTCATCTTTACTAAATAAAAAGGGTAAAAGGTAGCTGTTCACTCGAAAACTACCGCTTCATGACATCACAAGGTGGAACAGAGCATTTAGAGTTTTGGAGACGTAAAAGATTAATAAACGAGTGTGAATAAAACAAAACACAACTCCAGGTATGTTTTTATGAGGCAACAACATTCTAAAAAAGACTTAAGATGCAAGTATCAATCAATTACAAGCAGTTGTCCTCCTATAAATACCCAAAACATGCATTCTTTTAGTGAGCAGAGACGCCCCTGCACAGATTTGACCTGTAACTTGGCTAGTGGAGTCAGCTGCTTGTCTCCATGGAGATAGATACAGTAAGTTTCAAGGCATAGAGTTACAAAGGGCAGCTATATTCTCCTTGTGGATCAATAGTTTGTATATATATAATACCTTATACACACTTGTTCATGTTGTTGTGACATAATGTATTCAAAAATAACTACTGGATGTGGTTCTATGTTTAATTATAGGTTAATGTTAGTGCTATTTAGAGTTAGAAGAACAGTGATTCAAAAATGTGATCCAACTAAACTAATCTAAACCTACTCCACAAGCCAGTTAGACAATGATACTTAAATTTACTGTTGAAAATCACCGTCAATATTATACGAAAGGGTGAAATGCCTGGGATTTAGAGAGCCCCAATTATCCCCCTAATCTGACCCCCCCCCCCTTTACCCTCCCTCGCCCCCTCCCGTACCCCCCTGTCCCACTCCCAGATCAGGCTTGCTCTCCGTCTGATTGGCCATACAGACAGCACATTAATTACAATATGCCAATGGCTGGGAAAGGCCCGGGCTAATTGCAGACACTTATTATGCATTCATGTTCTAATAATGTACTCCTCTGCTCTGTCTCTCAGCCCAGTCTGGATTTGGTCTTTTCCATTTTGAAGTATATTTTTAAACAGTTGGAAGACGCGTTCAGGAGTTCAAAGTTTGGGTTGTGCATGAATAATTTTTGACAAAACACTGAAAGAGAAGGAGACCACACAAGGTACTGGGAAGTGGAACATTTTTTTTAAACACTACATCATGATCTCCCTCGGCATCCATTTTTTATGTACTGTACTGGATTTAAATCGACTGTCAATATGAAAAAAACAAAAGCAAAACTAGATTATTTTAAAGATGCACTAAACAACTTTTTGGTTGGGGCTTTGTGCTTGTTTCTATGGATATGTCACCTTATATTTATTGAATTCCAGGTAGTTTTACAGCTTCTTCTAACGATTCAGCTTCAGCCAATTTGATGTATAATATTTTTCTCCAAAGTTGCAAACCATTGATGACTTTTTGCATGAGAAAAAGCCTGTTTCCAACCATGCAAATCAATAACACAAGACACATGAAAGAGAACACAAATGATACCTTTTACCAAAGCACCATAAAACTACTTATTCTTCGAAGCACTGAACGAATTCCACTGATCTAAGCGTAGATTGCCTTTTGGCTCTCCCCACCGCAGATTATGCAACAGAAACAATGGCCGCCACAGCAGTGCTAAATGTGATCAGCATGTTGAAGGTTTGTGTACATACATTCTGCTGAAATGGGAACCCGGTGAGTCTTTGAAACTAAAGTTGATAACAAAAACGTAGCAAACAGAGGCACGAGTCCAACTCCTCTTCTGTTCTGACATCCTGGACTTAATCAAGAGCAGATATCACTTCTGCTGGATCAGCCAATCTCCAACAATACAAACGTTTCAGAATAATACAAAATGAGCACTTATTGCCTTGATAACTAACAATTCTAAACTAAATATTTTATCTTTTGATTGATGAAAAGTACTCAAAATGGCTCCAGTTACCACAAAACCTCTCATTTTATTATATTTTGTTAACCTTGACACTGTAATGTTTCATATTTCAAGATTTACTGTAAATGATAGGATAAAAATCGCTTCAAATGCTTGGAGAAGTGTTTGTGGTCTCTACTGGCAGCCAAACAAACTACTGCAAAATTCCACTAGAAATGAGTACAGAGTTTAGATTTTTTTGTAATTTCGACTAAATTCTTAGCAAATTAGAAGCAAAAAATGCGCTTCTTTAAATAGGGTAACACTTAATAATAATAACTGTTAATAACCTTAATAAAGCATAAACAGAGACTTGATATTAACACTTTTTATTAACATCACACTACTTAATGTTTTGCATGTGGCACCATTTGCATCATTCCATATAAGTAGAAAGTAAAAACCAAACTTCGGAACATTCTCCATAGAGATACACATATTTTATGCCATAATGTGGAAGATAATGGCCAAAGGAACTGCATTTCCATGGAAACAAGCTGGAATTGGCAGTTGGAGTCAGTAGGGATCCATCTTTTCGTGCATATTGAAAAAATATACTTTTATTTTAGTCCACTTCTAGCTAATAAGATACATACTGTCACTTTAAAGGTACTTTGTGTTACTTTTCTGGTGGAGGGTCTGTCAAATGCTTTTCTCCTTGGAGATGTTATTGCTTTGTCTGGAATGTTTCACAATATGGCTTTAAACCTTTCTACCTTCAGGGAGACCAAAACAGGGCAAGTTACAGGTCAGATCTGTGGAGAGGCGACCCCACACATAGACAGAACGCCTGCTTTTCTGGGTATTTTGGAGCTATAAAACCATTTGTCATTAAATATATGTAAAGAAGAGCTGTTTAATGTCATACTGTGGAACATTCCAGACAGAGCAATGACATATCCATAGAAACAAGACGGCGACGGACCCTCAATCAAAAAGTTACACAGTGAACCTTAATAGCCTAACTCTCACTCTTAACCCCTTAATTGTGAAGTCACTTAGTAGTTGTTCATTATGAATTAAGACTTTGCTCATGCTTAATTAAGACTAATGAAGATTTCATTATTATAAAGTGTTCCAAAGTCATTGTAACTATCTTGCACTGCTGTGAGCTCTGATAAATATCTCCTCGTACCTAATCAGCACCAGACACCACGGCTGCTGCGTCAGCCACTCTCCACAGCCACGTGTGATTGGCAACTGTAGCTGGAGGACGAGTGAAGACAGGAAGACCGCGCTAAAAATACCCCAGGGGCCGCACCTTTAAAGAGCGGGGCCCGACTACGCGGAGCCACGGGGACATCGCCTCCGAAAAGAAACCCCAAAATGATTATTGAACCCAGATCAAACATCGCGCCGCACATCTTTGAACACAGAGCCAAAAAGGAGAGTGTTCTATACCCCTCGCGCAAGTTTGTTTTCCAGGCCCTGTGTTGTGGTTTTTCTGGGGTGGGTGAGCCGTGCCTCCCCCAGTCCCAAAATCCTCGGCGCCTGGTTCCAATAAGGCCCGCTTGGGAGTGCAGTGGCTTCAGTCTACCTACCGTTCCTCTTCATGTGGTCCATAGGTGCTTTGGCGCGCTCTCGAATGTCTTTCATTGAAGACTTAATTCGCAACAAATGTGGTAACGAACTGTGGTAGGGTTAAAGCCTGTGGTATGTGCTTCATAGTCGTCTTTTTGGATTGTTTAGACCTGGTTAGTTCAGTTTATGTCCAAGTTCAGATGGAGTTAAAGGGGACGAGGGGTGAAAAGAGAGCAAAGCACGAACTAAAACTAAACCTCAGTAAAAGTAGTAGAAAGAATAAAGAGTAAGAGTTGGAATGTAACAACTGATTTATAATTTTAAGTTCTTGTAATTTGAAGGACAAAACATAAAAAAATAATGCACCAAATTGTATATTTTCAAACACAAAAATGTGAAAAAAATGCATTATATCTGAAGAAGCAGCGCAAGAAACACAAGTGATCAATATCATTTTTATTAATTATACATTTTTCATATATATAAAAAAATTGCTTAAGTAAAATTTTAAAAAAGTTACTCAATTAAATGTAACTGAGTACTACCCACATCTGCGGTGCAACATAAAACAGACAATATTAAAAGTAGAAACATAAACTATGATAAAATAAAAGGCATGCATTAAATAGTGTCTTCGAATAAATAGACTTTGACTGAATATAAATACAAAAAATACAATATGTATGGAATAAAAATGTTTGATTTTGAAAAAAAAAATCTCTACATAATATTTTAGTGCTAAATTAAACCTTTTTCAAAAGTAGTTATGTGTGTGTCAGTCCTATAGTGTGAAATGTCAGTCATGTGCCATCATATAACATATTTCAAAACATATTTTTTATTTATCACTAGTAATGGTCATTTAGGGCCCACGGTTAAAAATAACATTTGTTTAATTGTAATTATAACCTACTACAAACACTTAAGAAAATTATTAACGGCTTTGAAGTTGGGATCTCGGGAGAATGTTTTAAAACTTCCTGGACACATGCTTTGGTCCAGTTAAATTCATTTCAGGTGGTCATTACAAAGCAATGGTAGTTGCCTATAATTGCAGACAATCATTGCTATTGCCTTTGTTCCTGTTTAATCTCTGAGCATTCTTTCTGCTCTCAGATGTGAGCCTTGCAGGTAAACTTTGTTGATTCAAGTTTTCTTAATTCCAGCTTTGTTCCATGTGCCGAGTTTACCAAGTTGAAGAAGTCTGCATGGAGCCACAGAGTTGAAACAGGTTTTTGAATGCTTGTTGAGGTTAGACATGAATGCTAGCCGCTGGATCCTGGCTAAGTCCATTTGATCAAACGCACACGCTCTGCTCCCTGTCTTTTGTCATCACTCTCTCTCTCTCCACCTCCCAGGTTCGCTACGCATTTATTTGCACACACCGATGGAGAGAGCAGAGAAGGAGAGAAAGAAAGAGGAGGGGAAGACAGATCCAAACAGTGCGGTCGGGGCAACAAAAGCTCCTGGGGTTTATGAAAACGTTGAAAAGTGGGATTAGATTGCCCGTGTCATGGAAAATGCCTCTAAGAGTAATTGTAATTGGGGCTGTTTTAGGGTACCTGCACTCAGAGTTTCCACCCAGTAATAAGGGCAGAACTCAGCGACCCCCTGGACCTAAACAAGAAGGGTACAGACAGGGGCGTTGTCAAAGCCGTTAAATTTTTGATTGATTTTTGCCTTCAATTCAAATATACAGTACATTTCAGGGGAGTGAAATAGTTTGATACATATGTTGGATGAGATTTTGACATTCTTAAACTTTAAAATGTTTGAGTGAGTAAATTTAAGTAGGTAAATTATTTGACAATTCAGTATTTTTGTGATTTTGCTTGAATTATAGTCAAACAGTGAATGGTCGGTAATACTTTTTTTTTAAACATAAACTGATTTTCTTTCAGATATTTCTTGTAACTTGTAATATTGTGCTTGTAATATTAGCACAATTCACAATCTAAAAAATATTTTAAAACATCAATACATGGCTACGTTAATACAATAAAATCAGGTAAAAAGTGCAGAAATTTGCATAACTTTTCAGTGGCATTAATGTGTTTCCATGGAGACAGGTAGATGATGCCACCAGACTAAGTTAACGGGCAGATCTATGGAAAAGGGACTCCCACAATCAGTAAGAATGTATGTTTTTCATTGTATTTCTAACAATTAAAAAACTACAGTTCCATAAATGTAAGATGGATAAGTTTATTGCTATACTGTAAAACATGAACATGGCGGGCCCTCTACCAGAAAAGTTTGAAGTGGGTCATTTCTAATTCAATCTGGAGACTCGGGAGATAATCTAGCCTTTAGCAATTACTAACAAATTTTCAGTTTTCAACCAGTGTTTGCAAATTCCTATTAAAATGTGAGCAAGGTGCCAGTAATGCCACATAACATTAAATGCATTGGAGAGCCCTGATGGCGGGAAAGCTCCGGTCTTTGTGTCCAAGTTGAACAGAATGTGACACAGTGCACATACTCTGATGAATTGGACCGATGTGAAATGCCAGAATGCTAATTCAGCACCAAAAAGTCCAGTTTGATCAATTTCTGCTTATTAGACAAACATTTTGACAAAGAAGGAATGGCATGTTCGAACACAGAAGTCACTGCCCCAAGTTGTTTTAGGTCAGCTATAAACTTTATGCCATACAGTACTGTAGTATAGTAAAAAAGTACAGAAATATACACAAGAGTATCTGTCCTGGATCGGATTATGAATAACGAATACTTTTAAAGCAGAATAAGCTTAAGATTCCCAGTTTGTGTTTTATTCTAACCTTTGGCAATACTGTAACATTTGGTTTGCTTTTAAAAAATAATGCAGTCCTCAATACAATGCATGGAAAATAGGGCTAAAAACAGTAGCTTCTTGCATCAGTGTTGATTCTAGCGTGAGATTTTGAGTTTGAGTGACTCTAATGCAAATGTATTGATATAGGTGGACTTTAAAAACACAGAGGAGCACTTTTTAGAGTTACGAAAGGAGCACGATGAAATAAAAGCAACTCCATGTATACAGTTTTATACAATTCTTTATTCAATTTGGTATAACATGACATAACATGATTACTCAGCTTTAAAAAATACGACTGATTTTACAAAACAATTTTAATGAGAGACAAATGTCGAAATACAGAAAAACAACTTGAATCTCCGGATGTTTTTCTGTCCCTTAGTACTCCTCTGCTCCTTGCTCTCCTCATCTCTCCATCGTCCCTTCGTTGGTGAGCCGGTCCCGGAGCAGACCTGACCCTGATAATGCGACGCCCGGGGCCAATGGCATCGTCCCGCCCTCAAAAACGAAATGCTAATTAATTACCATTGGCATCTTTAGCCGCGCGTGTCAGCTCGGATTTGGACTATCAATCTGGTGCGGGGATGGGCAGAGGCGTGTGGGGCCCGACCGGCTCTCCTCTGGTCCTCCGGAGGTCAGGGGAGCGATGGAGAGCCCGGTCTGCAGCCTGGGGTCACTGCCTCTTGATGAGAAGGAGGCTACGCTAATGATCTGATGAAAGTGCACGAGATCTGTCGGAAGAGTTTGAATAGTTGAAAGTAAATTAAAAGTGAGGTAAATTATTTTTGTGATTCATTCATTTTCATTTTCTCCACACGCAGATTCAGCCAAAGCAAAACCAGAACATTTTTTTGTGAGAGGATAAATCACAAAAAAGTCTTAAAACTGCTGTGTGTCATATGACCTTGCCTGAAATGTTCTACAGTATGGCAATAAACTTATCTGTCATGTAGATGTTTTTATTTTGGGCTCGACCCTCTTCAGAGATCTGATCTGTAACTTGGCCTGCTTGTTGCCATAGAGATGGATAAGTGTAATGCCATACTGTGGAATATTTTAGGCAAAGCATCCTAGAGACAAGCAGGTGGCGGATCTTAAAGTCCAGAAGCTTTAAGAAACGTACTTTTTTTTTTTTTTGGCTAACTTATGTAGGTCTACCATATTTAGATTTATAACCAGCCTGATTAATTCAAATAAAATTATATATACAAAAAAGATTAAAATGCTAAATTATCAAAAAAAACAAAAAACAAAAAAACAAGCATTATCTTCTTATAAAGAAAAAATATGTCTGAATCAAACTCGCATCCCTCCCATCCATAGAAAAATGCTTACCCGCTAATCCACCACCAAACCCATTTCAGACATTACTAAAACTACTTTAAAACTTCACTGAAATCTATTACCTCCACCTTCACCACTGCAAACAAAAACTATTCACCTGACACAATTTCGCTTTATTCCTCAGGTGAGTTGATCAGAAGCAGTAGAGTCATTACCATCCCGTAATAATCCCCAGGTCAGGAGAGGGGAGTGCGCGGAGTGGAGAGGCTGCCGCTCGCACTGTTGGCTCGCACTCGGCCAAGTTGTGTTCGAGAGGGGCCCCCGTTCATCAGCGCGTTAATTGCCACTCGCCTGGAAGTGCTGGGGGAATAAGGCCAATTTCCGCAGTCCCCTAAGCAGGATGCACCACGCAGGTTTTTTGGAAAGGAAGAAAGAACTAGTGTCACTCCGGGGACCGAGGGGCTAATGTGCTATCTACACAATGTACTATACCATAATCTGAATTAGCGATGTAAAAATATAAGCCAGCAGAGTCTTTCACTAAACCCACCTGAATACGCAGTCTTGTATTACGAAGTGTTAGACCCAGGATATTTGACTTGCATAAAGGTACACTACGTAACTTTTCTGGTGAGGGGCCTGCACCTGCTTGTCTCCATGTTTAAATGTCGAAATGTTACACAGTTTGCCAGTAACAGTATAGATCTTGCATTTATTCAAATACTGTGTTTTTATTGCTCAAAAATGCCAGGAAAAACATGCATTCTTATTGTGAGCGGGTTCGCCTCTCCACAGTTATGACCTGTAACTTGGCCTGGTGGCATTACTTGCATGTGTCTGGGAGAATCTATAATCTTAAAGGCCTACTGAGACGAGCAGAAGGCGGACCCCTCTATCGGAATAGCTACACAGTGTTCTTGGTTTATCTGCCAATGTCAATAAGTACCAGGCAAGCATATTTTTTATATTTAAGGTTCACATTACGCAAAATTGACTCTTGTGTGCTTTTCATTATATTAAAATGCTGTTACATCCTCAAAAACATACACATACACAAAGCTTTGTTTCCTCGTTTCCTTGTTTCTGTATCTCATTAATTATGAGTCTGTTTCCATTTCGTCATTTACCTTGTGATGTCATGAGGTGGTTGTTTTCCAGTTAACAGCTGCCTTTTACCTTTCTAAGTCAAGCTGTTTGGATTTTAAAACACTGCAAACAAGCTTGGCCAAAATTTAAGATATAAACACTTAAATCTCTTAGAAAATGACTTAAAAGTAGTGAAATGATCTGTCCATGCAGCAAGATCATTTTGCTTGACAAGTTCTCTTAAAATAAACGACCTCTGGACTAGAATTCAGCCGTCTCAGAACTAGTAAATTGATAATAAAACTGAAAAGAAGATGAATAACCTGATATAAGTTTTTAATTCTTGGCCAGATCAGAGAAATTATAAACAACATTATAACATAGATCAGAAAATAGACTAATATGGGCCTGTTAAAATAATAAAAAAGGACAAATCTAGTAGTTGAAGCTTGTGAAATCTGGTCTCAAATAAAATAAGGTACATAAATACTCTCAAATCAGTTATCCTTGTTGCATCGCTGCTACAAGGCATTATTTCTGCAGTTGCTGTTTTACATTTTAATATGGCTAACACAAAACATGCACCAAAGAAAGCCTAACAATATATAAAACATTCATCCCATAATATCATTTTCAAATCAACTTTCCGTCACAGATCTCCTTGTTACCCATTACCTGTGATGGATGGAGCCTGCGTCCTACCTGAACGCGCATTGTTACATTCCGGTTTGTGTTTCTGTTCGCTGTAAATACTTCCACAAAAGAAGCCTCATTTCCTATTTATCAGCATTAGCCAAACTTTGTCCTCGCTGTCATGCTAACCCAACATTCCCATTGGGTTAGCATCTCCGAATATTATTGCATTATCCGGCAGGGCAAACGGTGCATCTTTCTAATAACTCCACGTCAACGTGATTAATGAACATTGCTTAATACATTTCCTGTAATTAAGTGTCCACCTGCAAGTCGCCTGGAATCAATTACGTTTTTGTTTATGCAATTTCCTTGAGGTACATGCTTTGCGCTGCCGTTATAGAGTTGTAAGATAATATCTGCTTGTTTTGCTAATTCCGCGCTACCTCGTGACACAGGGTTAAAGGCCCGTGGCTATGCTTACTGTGGAGCAGATGGATGGTACATTGCATTCAGCTGCTCCTGGATTCATGCTCCGTGCAGCTGATGAGCACATTTAACAGTGTTTGTAGTTTAATCCAAGCAAAATGACAAACTGTTTAAACTCTCAGAGACCTAAGACATGAGGGGGGAAAGAGCTGGCCAACTTCGAAAGATCGTGAAAGCGGATATTGTTGTTCTTTGTTAAAGGTGCTCTGTGTCACTTTTCTGGTGGGAGCGTGAGCTGACTGATTGTGTCCATAGCAATGTTCTGGACTTTTTGGAGTTTCAACATTATGCAGATCTGACACTTGTAGGTTTGAGCCATGTTATCATGTTGTTATCTAATCAAAAACATACCTGGAGTTGTGTTTTGTTTCATTCACGTTTGAGTAATACTTTATTATGTCTGTTTACATCTGCAAAATTCTGAAAATGCTCTGTTCTACCTTGAAGTCATAAGTCATAGTTGTTAAGTACCTTTTACTTTTTGTTCTGTAGAGATTGGGAGATATTTAGGGTTAGGGTTATATATTCCAAGTAAATACATTCAAGATAAAAAGAAAAGCTATAACATGTGGCAGACAATCCAACAAAAAGTGATGTAGTACTCCTTTAATTAGTTAGTTCATTGATTTTGTTATTATTATTTATCTATTGGTTCTATTAGTCTTTTTGTTTGGAGCATAATTCTGCTGACTTTTTAAAGTGAAATGTTTTACGTTGCTATGTGAAGCGCTTTGGAAACTGTCTCGTTTATTAAATGTGAGATACAAATAAATTTGGATTGGATTGGAAAATATTTGAGAAATGAAGCATTTCAAGAAAAGCCTTCAAGATATCATATTCCCAAACGAAATTAACACGCAGTTTTGCTCTCACTCCAGCTCTTGATTTTTTGAACAAGTTTTAACAATAGTTGACCCAAATTATGGATTGATAGAGCAACTTCCAAATCTTTAGACAGTCACTATGGCCAGAGGTTGTTGACAATTGATGATCTATGCATAATACATATAAGAACATAGCAGAATTACGATGAGTTCGTATAGATATCATACATACTCGTGGCTGAAGCATTTTGGATTCCGATGGTTCATTAGAAGAGCGGAGGTGACCTTTTCAAGAGGCCTGACATGTGCACCATCGGAGCCCTTGGAGCCTGTCATTCAAACCTCCCTGTGTCACCTCTGTCACGAGCAGCCTGCATTATACAAGACTCTGCTGTGGACCACACCTTTGGAAATGTGCGGAGCTACATGAGAGACATGGTCCGTTAGGTGTGGACCATCAATAAGGCAGGTGTATCCATAGAAGAACAACACTGGCTTGGCGTAGATGGACTCATATTAGACAAAAATTCATGTATGTTGAGTATGAGCCTTCCAGGTTGTGTCCTTGGGCATGACACTTTACCAACCACCCCTACCTTACAGAATAATACTGCCATCGGCTTTTCTCCATGGAGTTTTAAGAATGAAATGTTCCAAAGAATGACCTTAAACATACCTTAATCTAACATACCTTAATCCTTTATCTTAATGGATAACTTCTCTAGTAGAGAGTCCGACACCTGTTCGTCTCCATGGATATTATATTGGTTTGTCTGGAATGTCCCGGTATGGCATTAAATGTATCCGTCTTGGATTTACTTGCATTCTAACTGTTTGTGAGCTCACCTCTTCGCCAATCTGACATGTAACTTGGGCGGCAGTAGCGGTAGAGCCTTTCTCCACTGATCCGAAGGTTAGTGGTTTGAATCTCACTCTCGACTTGGATTTGGTTGAGCGGTCAGATGGCGGTACGATTCTAGCTAACCCACCCATGAATGACTATGTGAATGGGTGAGTGGTTCCTTGTTGTAAGGCCCTAAAGGTGGAAAAGCGCTGTAGAAAAATGTGACCATTAACCATTTAATGCCATACTTTGGAACATTCCAGGCAACATCTCCATGGAGAGAAGCAAGTGACAGACCCTCCACCAGAAAAGTTTCACATCTTTAAGGTATCTTTGAGCAGTAATAGCACTTATAATGAAATAATGCACGCGGTTTATGTCATACTGTGGAGCATTCCAGTCAAATCTGTAATATTTCCATCCAAACAAGAAGGCGAACCCTCCGCCTGTAAAGTTATATAGTCCACCTTTAATAAAACACATCTATACCAATGTTCTCTGGGTGAATACTTGCCCTCACACCGTTTTCTAACATTATTTCCACTCTACAAGAATTTATTTTCTAAGCACCTGTACAACCAGCCAGTTCTGCTTTGACAACCCCATTCTCCGCTCCCTCAAGTGGCTCCAGCAGGTCTGGATTACCGCCACAGCGCGCCACTCATCAACGAACTCATCAAAAAGGTGTATAAGATTTGAAATTGTGTTTGCGGCCCTTTTCGGCGGCATTACCGGCTTTCGCTTTCGCGCTCTCACAAGTTGGCGTTGCGGCCAGGAAATCAGTTTACAAATGACGGTTGGGTTGGAGGGATAAGCAACGTGAATGACAAATGCGTGTGAGTGTGCATTTCAGCGGCCAATCACTTCAACAGGCCTCTCCAGGAGCGCGGGGCATGAGTGGTT
This sequence comes from Odontamblyopus lacepedii, assembly GCA_034769755.1. Lineage (NCBI taxonomy): Eukaryota > Metazoa > Chordata > Actinopteri > Gobiiformes > Gobiidae > Odontamblyopus > Odontamblyopus lacepedii. Next base: position 14,828,949 of record CM068366.1, read on the forward strand.
GGTAATTGGAGCCCTTTTTCTGTTAAAATATGTGTACGGGTAAAGGGGAAGGTGCGATGTGAAGCAGAGATTGGATAAATAAGACAAGGCCAGGCACTCCAGAGCTGTGGTCGAACTGAAAAACAAGCGGTAATGATGAGAGGTGCGAGGGCTATGAATGTGAAGGTACAGGGAATTACAAAGAACAGACGGAACAACAGGAGAAAAAAGACAACAAAACACTACGTACTATTTCTATGTTTCAGCACAGGCAACCTTTATGGACTCTTTCACATTCAAGGGATCTTTAAAAACATAAAAAACAGTTCATTTTAAATAGTTTGCAGGGGTTCAAAGTTATTCCTTACTTACCTTAGGCAATCTGACCTTCCAAATTTTTCACAATGAGGAGTTTATAAGCGCTTTTCACAGCTTTCAGAGACCAGACAATAGCTAGCATGCTAACATGCACTTCTGGATTATCGGACAGTAAAATCCGTTCTAATTAGATGCAGATCAAGAGCTGTTTATACAATATATCTGAGCTTAAAATTGATAATAGCTATGGCAATGGTACTAATTTCTCATCATTCTGAAACACACGGACACAATGGTTCCACAATGAAGCTTTATTGGCGCTGTGGCGGGGTAGTGTCGCCACACAAAAAGGTCTGAGGTTCATTTCCCAAAGTGTGTTCTGTTTAGACCAGTTTCCACCATTAAATTAGGGCAGGGACAACAGGAAATAGGTAATCCTCCTAAGTACTTCTGACGCTTATATGAAGGAATGAATGAGGTAAGAGCACCAACCTTTTCATTTGAATGCGAAAAATAAGGGCTGTTACCATAGTAATTAAGAATGTAAAACAAAATATATTTTGCAAGTATTTAATAAGTGAAATATAATCGTACTGCATGTTAAAATGACAAAATTAATCATCGTTTTCATGTCCAAAAAATTAATCATCGTTTTCATGTCCAAATTTTCTTATTAAGTTATTGGCTTGTCACTCATCACAACTCACCGTTTCATCAGCGAAGCAGGCGGCCCTCAGCGATGACGGCAACACGTGATTGGCCGATTATCGTCAGAACAGAAGATTACATAAGAGGGACAGAGTTAGTGCTAGGTCAGCGGGCTGATCTCAAACACTCTAAATGAGAGAGTACTTTTCAGCGAGCGTCCCGCAGCGCCACAGAAATCTGCATATGCAACTCATTAGAATATTTAAAAGGCTCAAGACTGGCGGGGTTGTAATAACTTGCCAAATGTGTCTATAATTATTTGTGGTTACCAAAATCACTCAAATCAGCAATGGAGTCCAAACATGCGAAAACTCCTTCACAAAGAATAGTTAGGACTGTCCGAGTTTAGTGAAGTTTCGGAAGTTACACGGAAGAAATTCAAATCTTCCAATCAAAAACTCAAAACTCAAATCTTGCCAATGTTGGATTACAATACTACGTTTTTTTTCTACTTTAACTTCTCTCGCTTTGACTGTAATGTTCCAAAGTATGGCATAAAAGTCCAGTGGAGACAAGCAGGTAACGCTACCAGACCAAGTTATAGATCAGAGCTGTGGAGAGGCGAGCCCGCTTACAATACATTTTTTGGCAATTGAATCACCTCGACTAAATTCAAAATAGATACGTTTAAGGCAGTATCGTGGGACTTTCTAGACAAAGCAGCCTCTTCCAGAAAAGTTTCAAAGTGCTTATTTTTTATTTCCTACTCAAAATGTACTCAAACCAAAACAGATAGTTTTAAGCCAAGCAATCAGCAACTGAACCGTGGTAACAAACGGCTGCCTGTGTCCTGTCGTCATTGGGTGGGGTGGGTGGTGGGTTCATTATCTCCATAGCATTAGCTGGTTCCTGGGAGGTTCCTCGGACATGTCCCTCTCTGGATGTGGTGATTGATGATTGAATGTGATGGGGATGTAGGAGTTCCAGCTGTGTCCTTGTCATTACTCGTGTGTCCTGATGAGAAAAAGAGCTGCACTAATGAGGAATCTTCAGGTATCTGGTCTAATCAATGAGCGTAGAGTCCACGGTAAAAATAAGAATAAACGTAGGCTAAATATAGGAGGATCTTATTTGGTGCTGGGGATATTAAAGGATATGTCTCATGCATAATTCTTTTCAACTTGATCTATCTTCATCTTTAAAGGCGCTGGACCTGATAACAACAACTAGCATGCTAATGTGCACTTCCTTAAAATGCGAAACACAGAACTAGTTCATTTTAAACAGCTTGCAGTGGTAAAAAAAAAAGTTATTCCGCACTTATATCGTATTCCGAGCATCTTAATCATTTGCACCGTCACTGTTTAGTTAACAACAACTAGCATGCTAACGTGAACTTCCTAAAAATGTGAAAAACAGAACTAGTTCACTTTAAACAACTTGCAGTGGTCCAAAGTTATTCCTCACTTAATTATACTGCATTCCAAGCATCCAAATTATCCACTGCATCATGGTAAAGTTGCCAACAACTAGCATGCTAACGTGCACTTCCTAAAAATGCGAAAAACAGAGCTAGTTAATTTTAAACAGCTTGCAGCGCAGTGTTAAAAAAAAGTTATTCCTCACTTACTTATACTGCATTCTCAGCATCCTAATTATTCACTGCATCACGGTAAAGTTACAACCACTAGTATGCTAATGTGCACTTCCAAAAAATGTGAATAACAGGACTAGTTCATTTTAAACAGCTTGCAGTGGTTAAAAAAAAGTTATTCGTCACTTACTCATACTGCATATTCCAAGCATCCTAATTATTTGTTGTGTCACGATAAAGTTAACAAAAACTAGCATGCTAACGCGCACTTCCTAAAAATGCAAAAAACAGAACTAGTTCATTTTAACCGGCTTGCAGTGGTCCAAAGTTATTCCTCACTTGCGTTCCGAGCATCCTAATTATTCGCTGTGTTGCGGTAAAATTAACGACAACTAGCATGCTAATGTGCATTTCCTGATTATCCCACAATAAAACGCTTCATAATTAGATGCAGACAGTACACAGCAGACAACTACAAGGCCTTTAAGTTGTTCCTTCATCGAAAACATCTTAAGTTCGTACTTTTTTTCTTTGTTTTTCTTCATTTTTTATTTGAAATGTCTCACCTCAAGTGTTAAACTGCTGATTTAACTTATCTTTTCTACTATATATAAATGTTGTATGAAGATGTAAACTCGTATGACTGTAGATATCACACAATTCTACACTCATATGTTGCCTTCTGCTTATTTTAAATTACACATACATACGAAACTCTTCAAAAATACATTTAAATATTTGTAAAAACTGGAATTTTCAGCTGGCAGTTTGCGCACATTCAGACCGAGACCCGAGCCCAATTAAAAAAAGACTGTTTATCATTTATTTATCCATCAGAAAACAATTGGACGTTATGATTGCAATTTGCTTGATTAATGAGTTGATTAAGACTGTTAAATGTTTACAAAGGGGTTGAAACACGCTCTGCAAATATTTTCTGAAAACAGGCCGTCGTGTCCCATCACAGCCTTGGTAAACTTTAATTAAGCCCCCCACAACCCACCACCCCAACCCCTCCTCCCTGCCGCAACCTCCTGGGATTCATTATTCCCACCTAAATCTGCATTTTTAATTATTGCATTTCAGATAACATTTTTTTCTATCGCTAATTATTTATTTCTAAAAAAAAAAGAAAAAAAAAAAAATCACAAAGCGCTACAAATCAAAGTGGCGTTTCATAAAACTAAGGTAGCTGCGCGGCTGAGGTGGGCTGACGAGGATGAAGACAATTTACGCAATTATAAAAATGCAGATATTAACGAGGCGCCGTGATTGTAAAGGCGGTAGGAGCGAGCGAGAATCAAAACCGGGAGGAGGACGACTCTTTATTATCATAATAAACAAGCTCTCATCAAAGGCGTAATTACTGTGTGTGCGCGTTAGCCATCTCCCAGCGCTCGACGGTCAAGGCTCAAACAGTTATGATGAAGATAAATGGCCTCACCTGGATTCAAATTGTTCCAATAACAGCCCGGTTCAGATTATGTATGAATTTGCGTTACGTTTTAGCACGCTTGCATCTCATTAGGCTGTAAATTTGGGCATGTTAGCATCTCATTATGTCTATGTTATGTCTATGCAAGTTTATTGTGGCTTTTTCAGACATTTACAGTCCTTCCTGTTCCTGTAACGTGCTGGTCACAATTGCTTAGAATAATCCAGTATTTATTGAATTACTGGTTTCTATTCTGCTCTAAAAATAGATTCTGACATGCTTGTCTCCATGAAGCCACATATATTTAATGCTATAATGTGGAATGTTCCAATAATCCTATTTATTTATCTGATCTGCTTTTGTCATATGAGCTCTCTGGTCTTCAGGTCTTTTAACTGAGAAAGGGTCTAAAGTAAAACTCACGGCGAGGTGTCATTCACCTAAAGACCTGAGATCTGCTGTGAGGGTTCATATTTTTCAAAAATAAACTCAAAACTTTTTTCTTTGCTTTTTCAGAAATATATTTTATGTATATGTTACAGGCAAAGTTGATGGTGTTTTTGGGCAAAGTAGGAAATAGATATGTTTTTATCAACTTTGCCTAGGCA